>CM045733.1:52607500-52820000 GCA_024760905.1 Plotosus lineatus
TACACCTGAATAAATCTTCCTTACATTTACAGGGAGCTACATGAAAGTCCTCAATCATCCTTTGTTGCTTTTTTGCACAGCAGTCCCCATGAGTCGCTCTCTCTCTCTCTCACACACTCACACACACACACACACACACACACACACACACACACACACACACACACACACACACACACACACAAATTAGAACCATCTGTCTCTTGATACCTCTGATGTATGATAAGGCATTATACAGTATAACTGATCAAAAGGTCATGTACTGGAAGAAAGGATAATGTTTTGTTAGATGAGACATTAAATAAATATGAAGAAAATAAAAAATATCTTAATTAGATAAACATCAGTAAATCACTTAATTGCATGTATGGTATGTGAGTTTGTACTGATATTTAAACAGCAAAAATCTAGTTAAATATCAGTCTCCGTTTTTTTTCCCTCCCTTAATTGGACATTTGTACAGGTCACACTGCTTAGTGAACCACCTACATGGCTCAGCACTGGACTGGTAGAGGGCACTAACTTCAAATTACAGTACTCCAAAAAAAAAAAGTGTGTGTGTGTGGTGGTGGTGGGGAGATGGACTCGAAAAAACTACAGGTTTGGTGGTCCAAATGTTTACGAGCACAACACTACAGATCACCAGGAATGGCTGAGGTGACATCATGGAATAATTACGCTCACTCATTTGTTCTTGGAGTCACTGAAGCCTTTGTTATTTCCTTTGTAGGAAATGTTTAGAGTGTGAGAGAAACAAAAAACCTGAGCTGACAATTCACTATTTAAAGTGACTACCCAAGTGCACCATCTCAATCCTGAAACAGTACTTACGAAGGAAATGTTTTTCCAGTAAGGCAATCTCAAGATGGCCCTTGACCTCATTAAGTCTGTCTACATCTGCTCTCTGGTAATCCTGGATAGTAGCAGCCATGGTGATGGACCCTGAACCAGCCTGGACACATAATGGAAGAAAAAGCTCAAGAAAGTGAGGTTTTATACCATAACAGGCACTTAAAACATTTATTCAGATAAATATACAAGGAACAATGTACATATAAACTAAACGTAATGATCCATGCAAGGGATAAAATACCCAGAGGCAGCTGTTCGCTCGCTCAGGTAGGTCTGGGTATTGATGCCACAATGCGGGTTAGTGCTTATCTAAAAGCTATGAAAGTGTAAATAACACTTTCCAACAGTATAATTACAGCTAGAAAACAACAGCTGAACAAACAGTTGATCCAATAAAGAGGAAGCAGTGCCAGTTTATGAAATCTGAATTTACAAGTCACCTTTTAATGTATTGGGGGACTTCAATTCATATTTCAGTGCCTGGATTCTAATCGTTTATATAAATTACAGAAATTCATTTGCTTCTCTTTTCTTTATCTCATCACAGAGATAACTCATGTTCTGTGTTTTTTCACAGTGATTTCGGCAAGTGCTAAGAAAGGTAAGATGGTGTTGTCTGCCACTCAGTGTGTGCAAGTACAATGACTTCTACATACAGAGATGTCACATGCATATCGCAACAACCTCACATTTGATTAAACTGATTAAACAATTAACATAATAATGACTCGGATTAACTGGTAGGCATGCCAACAGACATAGATAAATCATAATCATCATCATCATCATCATTAAATATACATTTGTGTTTTGACTTTAAAGAAATTGAAGAAAGGCGAATATTAGACTGTTCAAAAAACATCAGCGTCTGGATTCTCCTTTACAAACTCAAACATTCAAGCACTATATAAACTGAAAAAAAGGTTTAAGATTTTGCTTTCCTTTGAATTACTAATATTTATTTGTATAACCACTGTTTCTGGGAACTGATGCACATCTGTAGTGCATACAGTCAACCAACTTCTGGTACCTGTGAGCAAATGTAAAATAGGTTCTTCCCTAAATTCTACACTATACTTGTAGCAAATCTTGCAAATCTTATTTTGGTAACATATCCATCATCATTGATGTTTAATATTTTGAAGTTGTCTTTAAATTAATATTTACTGAACATTTTGGTGTGTACCCATTTTTGTTTTTGTTTACGACATACAAACCTGTTTTCAGCAGTGTGCGTATCACGCACTGCATTACGAATCTACTTACAAAATTAATCCGTACCAGAGCCTTTGTCGTCACCTGGAGTTTTCGTAAGTGGAGGCGCATTTTACATGTAAAACGCGTAATTCGTTCCAAGGCTCCCAAGACTACCCCATAAACATGATAAAAGTACATCAATTTTGTCTGAAATATGTATGAAACGTGTTAAAAGTAAAAGAAAATTATTTATTACACCATTTAAACATTTTATTAACATATTAAACCATTTTATTAACATATTTATTAATTAAACTATTATTAAATATTTTTATTAACGCACATACACACACACACAACACTGTCTCTCTCACTCTCTCTCTCTCGCTCTCTCACACACAAACACACACACACACACACACACACACACACACACACAGCACGCTCCGCTGAATGCGGGCTCCGTCCACATGCAGGACGCCAGGGCATTTTAAGATGGGGAATTCAAAGCGCATTCCCTGCTTGACAGATCGGTGGTCCAAACTCAACTTTAACTTGATTCCTTGAGGGATCGGAGGTCTAGATGAGCCACGTTTTGCTTACATTCGGCGGAGCGCACCACATTTATTAAACATTTACTGAATTAATCTACAATGTGATCTCTCGAAAGAGAGTTAAGCCTCTTTTCATCTCTGTTCTGATTATGGTAGAAACACATGCCTCAGCCTAGCTGAGAAAGCTTATGCAGGGGTACTGAAGAGGATAATCCAAGTGATTAGTTGAACCTTGAATTCAGGAGGAACAGTGTGGTTTTCATCCTGGCCACAGCACTGTCGACCACCAACTCTATATACTCTACAGGATCCTGAAGGAGGTATGGGAGTTTTCCCAGTCTGTCCACATGGGTTTTGTGAATTTAGAGAAGGCTTTCGACCCTTTACCTTGGGTTATACTGTGGGGTGTGCTCTGAGAGTTAAGTATACTGGACCTGTTGCTACAGGCCGTTTGGTCTCTGTACCAGTGGCGCCAGCACTTTGTCTGCATCAATAACAACAGGTCAATTTCATTTCTGGTGAGGGTTCGAGTCCACCAAGGTTGTCCGTTTGTCACCGACTCTGTTCATAATTTTTATGGACAGAATTTCAAGGCACAGCCGTGGGCTTGGGGGGGTTCTGGTTTGGTGGCCATAGAATCTCGCCTCTGCTTTTTCCAGATGATGTTGTCTTTTTGGATTCATCAAGCTGGGAGTTTCAGTTCTCATTGTTGCGATTCGCAGCCAATTGCAAAGTGGCTGGGATGAGAATCATCACAGTGGCCATGGTTCTCAGCTGGAAACGGGTGGAATGCACCCTTCAGGTCTGGAATGAGGTTCTACCCCAAGTAGAGGTTTTACTATCTCGGGGTCTTGTTCACGAGTTAAGGAAGGGTGGAACAGGAGATTAACAGGCCGTTGCAGCCTATTCTGTAAAGCAAAGCTTGTACCGATCTATTGTAGTGAAGAGGGAGCTGAGCCACAAGCTTTTCAACTTACTAGTCCATCTATGTTCCGACCCTCCTCTCTGGTCACAAGCTTTGGGTAGTGACTGAAAGAATAAGATCATGGATACAAGCAGCTGAAATGAGCTTCCTTCACAGGGTGGTGGGACTCTCCCTTACTGATAGGGTGAGGAGCTCAGCCATCCAGGAGGAACGCTGAGTAGAGCCGCTGCTCCTCTGTGTTGGGAGGAGCCAGTTGAGGTGGCTTGAGCATCTGATTAGAGTGACTCCCGAACACCTACCTGGTATGGCATTTTGGACATACCTAACTGGGAAGAGACCTGGGTCGACCCAGGAACACTCTTGAGAGTCTATGGCTCTTGGCTGGTCTTTGAATGCCTTGGTGTTGTTAAGCCCCCACCTGAAGAGCTGGAGGAAGTGGCTGGGGAGAGGTATGTCTGGACCTCATTGGTGCCCCCACAACCTGACCGTGGATTAATTTGAAGAATTTTTTTTCTCTCTACCATCTGCACTTTTCTTTCTGATCAACCTTGGTTGCGTTTCTTCTTCTTGTCCTTCCTGTGAGATTTTTTTTTTTACTAGTCTCAAGACCCCTAAATGATATTTGAAACTATAAGCACAGATGTGACTGGGGCAGTGGCTAGGCTTAGTTTGGAACTGGTCTAGAATGGAGAATTAAGGCGCCTCCTTCCCTCCACTAGCTGGGTGCACACCTTGGGCAAGTGTCAGCACACCCTGAGCCCCCCCTAACCCAGGGATACAGCGATGCCCATATGGTTCCTAAAGGACGTATGAGCATTAAAGTCACTGGCCAATCATCACACATGGAGTTGGGGCCCCATGTTCTTTCTTTTTCATAGGCGTTCGATTCTGACAATCCAGTCTCATATGGCAGCCCCTGCACCCACAACTCATCTCAGACGTATTAGCTACGCTTTTCCTCCGATTCAGATCTTTTGTGGCCAAGAGAAGCCCTTGATCAGTCTGAAGACAACCCAAGGTGCTTAACATGTCCTGGCTTGAAGGTTTCCTTTTTCCTTCTTTCTTCTATCCTCATTTTCATCTGTGCCATCATCAATCTATCAGTCCCTGATGTTTACTATAGAAACATAAAATGACGTCCAAAGCGAAAAAACATTGCTCAAAACAGAGAAATTTATGAATAATGTGGGGTGCTAGTAACCAAGTGTCAAATGTATCTAATTCCGGTGATATCACTGATAATACCAGTTGCACTGCTACTGCTAGTGACAGTTGGGTGGCCGCTTGTAGTGCTAGTCCTGCTACTGCTAGTCATATGGAGACTGCAAGCGCTAACATTAGCACTGAAGGTTTGGAAGTGAAAGAAAGACATGGATATTTTTTGTGGAAAATAGGTGAAAATACTGTCAACAGCCTGAAAGCACAGCAGAAACTTTGAATTATAATATTGGAAGTCTGTTACTGTCGGTTAAAAACAGTTTGTGTTGTATTTTGTCAACTTCCAAGTATTTTTAAATGTTTGTTTTTTTTCTTTAATGCTACTATGTGTCTGATGCAAATTAAAATACAGACAGTGTTAAAAACAGTTTGTTCCACTTTTTAACTTGAAGTGTTGTTACCTTTAATCTGCTAAAATAAAAAAATAAAACTTCAAAGCAATAAACTTGCTTTTCCACCACTACATTTATAGAGTAGTATGTGATACATCATGTGAAATATTATTATTCATTACATTGGAGTATTTACTAATTTAGGTCCAGTTTTTACCCGTGAGCTGTCAGAAAATAGCTGAATTAGTTTCTTGGAATAATGTAATATATAATAATTTGACCCATTATTATGACCCCTAGTTTTTGCCAATGTCCCCATTTTTTTTTTCCTCTAGGGGCCAATTTGTCCCCATAAAATTTTGATCTGTAATGAACACTGAAGAACTCTTAGATGGTTTCTCAACAGCCTGCAGTAAATTTGGTCTCGCAATAAGTCTTAAGAAAACAGTGGTGCTGATACTACCTGATGACCATGGCTTCTCAGTGAACAATACACCACTCGAAAGTGTCAATTCGTTCACATATCTAGGATCTGCCATAACCTCAAACCTGTGCCTTGATAAGGAATTGTCCATCAGACTAGGCAAGGTGTCCACTGTCTTTGGGAAACTAGAGACTCGAGTGTGGAGGAACAGACACTTTACTGTCAAGACAAAAGTGCGAGTATATGAAGCTTGTGTCCTGAGTACTCTTTTGTATTATCTTCTTGGTGGACAGCTAACCGTCATCAGGAAAACCATCTCAGTGCTTTTCATACAAGATCACTCAGGGTCATACTTGGGATTTCTTGGAAGTACAAAATGACTAATGAAGAACTTTTCCATGTTACCGACTCTAAAACTGCTGAAACTCACTCGACTAAGATGGGTGGGTCATGTCCACAGGATGCCCAAAAGTTGTCTTCCTCGTTGCCTTCTGCACAGTGTCCTGATTGCAAAGACAGCATGGCTGCCTACCTGCTGTTGTTTAACCTTCAAATAGTATAGTCGAATACGACTGATACTTGCCATTGCTGAGTCACAAATGTGTCAAACTGCTTGGAGATGGTCTGAGAGTGTTTACCTTTAAGATGAGTATTTGGGGAACTGCAAATACTCATCTTAAAGGTAAACACTCTAAGCACATTTTCTCTATTTAAATAAGCTAATTGGCTGATGAAAAGATTAAAGTTGCCTGTGACACTAATTATGGTTAAATAATTTGTTTAAAACATCATTAGAATTTACGGATACCAACACATTTGTCCAGGACATTTTCGTACACCTTGGTAAACAGAAATTTCTTTTCACAAGTTTTATTTTGTTTCTCTATCTGATGCAATAAGCTGTCCAGCATGGTAGCATAATGGTTAGCATGACTGCCTCAAAGCAAGAAATCCTCGGGCATTTCTTTGTGAAGTTTGCCTGTTCTCCCTGTGCTGTCATGGGTTTTGTCCAGGTATTCCAATTTCCTCCCACAGCCAAAAGACATACACATCAGGTTAATTGGCTGTTCTAAATTGACCCTTGATGTAAGTGTGAATGATTAGGCTGGCGATGATGTGGCAAGCCATTCAGGGTGTGCCCCATGTTTGGTCAGTTTTAACGGAGACAGAGAGCAGTTTAGCAAAAGTGTAAATTAATAAATTAGTCAAATGGTTGAGCAGATATAAACAAGCATTATTGGTACCAAACATATCCATGTTTGTATCTGCAACTAAATACAGTCGGCCCCCAACTTATGAAGACCCCTGTGTACAAAATCCCCGAGTTACGAAAAAATTTCCCCAAGTTTCCGTCCCCGAGATACGAAACAACCCCTTCTTATGAAAAGAATTTAGAAATTCAAACACGCCAATCAAAATTTCAAACGACGCACGAGTTGCTTTCTCATTGGCTGTCTCTCAATATCCCGCCCCGCTGGCCTCCCAGATTGAGACAGAAGTAAGCTTCACTCTTGAGTTTTTAGTTTAGTTTTTTAAGTTGTTTTAATTCAGTAAATGTTTAATAAATGTGGGCGCATTTGAGCTCATCTGGAATTCCGATCCCTCAAGGAATCAAATTAAAGTTGAGTTTGTCAAGCAGTGAATGTGCTTTGAATTCACGTCTTGTGGGCGAGAAAGAGAAAGAGGTGTGTGTGTGTGTGTGCGCGCGTGTGTAAATAAAAAATGTTTAATAATGGTTTAATTAATAAATATGTTAATAAAATGGTTTAATATGTTAATAAAATGTTTAAATTGTTTAATAAATAATTTTCTTTTACTTTTAACACATATTTCATACAAAATTGGTGTACTTTTATCATTTTTAAAGGGTTTATGGGGTTTATCCAGTCCAAAGACTGGAGCCTTGGAACGAATTAGGTGTTTAACATGTAAGATGCGACCCCTACTTACGAAATCCCCGCTATACGAAAAGGGCTCTGGAACGGATTAATTTCGTAAGTTGGGTGCCGAATGTATATTGACGTTGGTAAGATTATTTGTTCACATTTTGTTGCTATGAAGCTTTTTTAATTGTTTAAATTCTTTAACAAATTGTCACACCCAATCTAAATAAAGGAATGAGGATTAAAAAAAAAAAAGATCAGTATGTTCGTAAAACCTATATTGAAGATGTGAACAGAAAGGCTAGTAAAGTTGCCAAGCCTGAAATATAATATAACAGTCCACATAAAACAATCCATTTATTAACAGTGACATCACCACTGCCCTGGCACCATCATGGGTTCATATTCCCTAGAAATTACTGAGTAATTCTAATTTACAACTCACGAAATCACCTATGACTGGTCCCATTACTCTAGCCTGCAAAGATCATTAAACCAGCATCTTCCGGGAAGTACCTTGTTACCAGGTACAGAACAATGCTGAGGTCAACAATAAAATGTCCCCATGGGAAGTGTATACAATACAACTGATGTCAACACAGACGTCATACAGAAGCTTGTCAAGACAAAACCTAACTCTATTCAAAAGGCAAAGAGAAGCAGTGCCACCCCCCGAAAAAAGAATGGGCCTAAAACAATTCTGTACAAAGTGTCTGCATATTATCCACGTTAAACACTAGAAATAAGGAAATAATTTAATATTTCAAGATCTGCATTTAAAATTTAAATGGAAAAAAGCAAAATAAGAGAAAAGTTAATCTGTTTGTTATACAACCAAAATAAAACCTGATACAAATATTAGATTAACCTCTTATTCTACAATACATAGCACACATAAAAGAAGAGCACTTGTAAGTCATATTTACTAAAAGAGGACACACAAAAATCAATCATTCTTAAATGGACATTTTTAACTTTTTACATGCTACTGCTATATACGATATAATTAAGCAAAGCTCCAAGAGTGAACAGGAGGCCTGAAAAATATTCAAGGAACTCAGTCTAATTTTCTGTTGAACCTGTGAAACAACCTGCCCTGGGTGGAGTCAAGTACAGTTCTGCTTTCTTTATGCAGCTTAAACATTTTAACAGATAAAAAGATTAATTATTTTTATGCACTCTTTGATCATCTATCAATCAATCAATCACAGGATACAGAATGGGCATTAACCACAGACATACTACACAGACATATCATTTCAAGCATCACAATGTGTGGCAATTTAATCCAGTTCGCTCATTTGTAATACAGTAGGCCCTCGACATTCGCGGGGGTTTGATTCCGAGCCCTCCCGCGAATCGAGATAATCCACGAGGACGTCACATGTGCGAATGAGCAGCTGTAAGTAAAATACTATGTACCTATTACATGCGCTAAAATATGTTTCTTAAACACATTCTATAGACAGTCTTACTCATTAATACAGTATTAATGTAGTAAAATATAGTAATGATTAAGAAAAACTTTAATTTTTACTCTTATTTTTATTGATGATAAAATATAAACATTATACAGCATATACTGTTGTAAAGCACTCGTTTTAAAATGTTTTTCAATTATTATTCCAGTACAGTACCCAAGTTAATTCTGAGAATGTTTGTGCGTGAGACTTTATGTTCTGTAGCATGTTTAACAAATGATACCAAAAGGATAAATTTTATTACGCTTCATGTCCTTTTACATTGAACTTGGAGTGACGTCTGGGAGTGACATGTCCAAGATGGCGCTGCCCAGAGGGCACTCAGAGTCAAATTGTTTCTTTGTTTGTTTTAATTTGTTTTATTTGTTTGTTCATGTTTTGCACTATGCTCGTCTATGAGAAGCTTCAGGCAAATAAGCACGCAACAACGTCTATCTTCTATCTATTCTATGCTACTGAGCTCCATGCTAGCGGTTACCGGCTCAACTGGGCTTGTTCGACAATTCTTACCAGGTGTGTGTTTTATAGTGGGCAGGGCCGCTTTAAGCCACTCATCAGTGATTGGGCACACACCTGACTTAAATTGTTTGGTAAAAATTGGTTTCAATTGCTCTTTAAGTCTCCTTAGGCAGAGGGTTCAGTTACTTATTCCTCCCCCTTCTGTCATTGTTTGCATGCTATCCTCATTAAAATATGAAAACCTATAAATGTTTGGGTGGTTTTAGTTAAAGCAGACACTGTTTTTTCATCTGTGTGATTTTGACAAAGATCAGATCACATTTGATGGTGATTTTATGCAGAAATGTGAGAAATTCCAAAAGGTTCAGATACTTTTTCACACCACTGAAAATACACACACACACACACACACACACACACACACACACACACACACACACACACACACATACATACATACATACATACATACATAGATGCTCCCCAACTTACGGTCATCCGTTTTTTCGATTTTACGTTTGTTTTTTTTCCTGACATAATGACGCAATGACGCTGCATTCATTGTTTATAAACTACAGACCGAGTGTGTGTGTGTGTGTGTGTGTGTGTGTATATATATATATATATATCTCAATTATATAGCGTGTTACCCTAGTGTTAAGACGTCGTCTCAGTGATCTTTGTGTTTACATTGTTTTGCGGACTTTCGTAACCCTAAGCAAATATGGTTGGTCAGAAGCGTAAACCTACTAGCATGGCTGCAAGTCTCATATACAGAGATGAATTAACTATCTGCTCAGATCAGCACAATCTAATGCATACTCAGTTAAGCAAAGAGAGTTGTAAAATGAAAACCTGAATCCACAACTTACAGAACAATGACAGATATTTATTATCTTTTAGCAGAATCCTAAGAGCGTATACTTATTTTTATATTAATATTCATTAGGATTTGTACTTGTTCTTTGTATGCATCTCTTAAATAATGTTTACTTACTTACACAAGAACTCTCCCCTTTGCTGGGATTTACACATCAGTGCAGGCTGTGTTCTAACGAATTCAATGGCATCCTTGTGCAGTTGAAAGACCGGAAGTCTGTATAATCCACAGCAAGTACACTACTTTCGCAAGTACACTACTTTAGGTATTGAGCGCGTCACATATTGTAAGCGTTGATTCACCGTTTTAAGCTTCATGTAAAGTAACTCGGTATAAATAAGTGACTTATTTGAAATTAATGTTGATATTATTTGATATATTTGATATTATTTTACAATGTTATGTTTATAATAATTGATTTAGGGGTGTTTTATGAGATACGGTAATGGTATTTATGGATGTATAGTACAGTATGAGCGTCATACATCACACGTCATACGTCACTGTAACAACTTACGTTCATTTTCAACTTATGTTCGGCCATCTGGAACCAATTAAAAACGTAAGTCGGGGAGCGTCTGTATATATACACATATATACACACAGACACACACACACACACACACACACACACTGACACACACACTGACACACACAGAGAGAGAGAGAGCGAGAGAGAGAGAGAGAGAGATACACACACACACAAATTAGAAAATCACAAGGGTAGAAACCGGTACCACTCTAAAGAGTGTGGATCAAAAGACATTAACTTTAATATCAGCCTATTTTTATACACTCATAACTAAATGTTTTATGTGGAGGCTGGTCAAAATGTACAAGATAGTCAGCCCAGTAATAAAACCCCATTCATTAAAAAATACCACACGAGGCAATTATTATTTAAATTAAACATTTACTGAACGTTTAATAAATGGGGCGCATGTGAGCAAAACGCGTCTCCTCACCGATCCCTCAAGGAATCAAGTTAAAGTTGAGTTTGGACCTCGGATCTCACAAGCAGGGAATGCGCTTTGAATTCCATGTCTTAAAATGCCCTGGCGTCCTGCTTGTGGGCGTGGCCCGCAGCGCCACAATAAACATCAAATGTGTATACTGCTGTATAGTGCTATATTGTGTGTGTGTGTGTGTGTGTGTGTGTGTGTGAGAAAGAGAGAGAGACAGCTGTGTGTGCGCGTGTGTGTGTGTGTGTGTGTGTGTGTGTGTGTGTGTGTGTGTGTGTATAAAAATGTTTAATAATGATTTAATTAATAAATATGTTAATAAAATGTTTAAATGGTAATAAGTAATTTTCTTTTACTTTTAACACATCTTCCATACAAAATTGGTGTACTTTTTTCATTTTCAAAGGGTTTATGGGGTAGTCTTGGGAGCCTTGGAATGAATCAGGCGTTTTACATGTAAAATATGCCCCCTACTTACGAGACTCCCACATTACGAACCGGGCGCTGGAACGGATTAATTTCCCGACTGTGTGAATATTATATATATATATATATATATACACACACACACACACACACACACACACACACACACACACACACACACACATATGTGAGCCACTCCACCGAAAGTAGGCTCTTGCAGCCAAAAATGAAAAATTAGCTTTTTACACAGTCAGATAGAGGAGGCCCAAAGTTGCAAAATGTAGCAGAAAGTTTGTCAATACTTTGAAAACTGACCGAGCTGTGCTATTTCTTGTGTCAGCATTCAACTAAAAATTTCAAAGACGTTTTAGAGAAAAATGAGCCCAAAGATTGCCCTTCTTCTTTCGTCAAAACCCAAGTGAAGCCAACTAATTCAGAGTTTACCATCATTCCGGCGTATTAACCAAAGAGCTCCAACCACTACATATTCCTGTCAATAGATCATAAGTTCGAGGGATCCGTGCTTTATGTCCAAATACCGGCATTACTACTATGGTAGTCAGATGACTCGCTGAGCAATACGCGAGTGCTTTTTCCACCTAATCTCAGTCTCTACTATCAGAACCCTCAGCTGACAGAATCACAGGCTCACGTTCATCACCGGGATAAAGCACTGCTACAGGTACCCTCCTGAGACCTCGGATTAACCTTCTTTAATTTAAAGTTACACTGATACAGCTTCTTAAAAGTAATGACTTCCGTTCTATAATGAACACAATAATCATGGAAGTGCATGGAGTGTTGAAGCGCAACTTACGGATTTATCCGCTAGACTTAGTCGTATTGTAAGCCCTGCTAAATCTAAACGCCTATCACACTCAAGTCAGACTCCACCTCAACAATTAGGACAGGTGCACCCTGGGTAGCTCGGCCTTGCGGCAGTGTGAGCCAACGGAGTCACTGGCGACTAGGAAGTGAAGTAACCTCTTTCAACTAGTTCATTTAAGCGATTTTATAACAGTGCTTTAAAAGGTAATGAAATTGAGTCTTCATAGATGGTGAAGACTGATTTCCTGTGACTGCTGGGTATCCGATTCCAGCAATAGCGCCCCAAGATTGTCCACAACGCCATAGGGGAAACATGATGATGATGATGATGACAATAATCATGCTATATCACGTTCTATAATGAACACAATAATCACGCAACATGGCGCCGCATTGTGAATGTGCTGTCTCTTTAAGTGGGTATGGATGAGAGAACTTTAGGCCACGACACAGAAGACTTCTAATCTCCGTCTCTATTGCTGTGACGCCATGCATGAGGAAATAATAGAGGGCGGTGGTAGCCTGGTGGTAAAGGTGCTGGATCACTGATCCTGTGATTGGGGGTTGTCACTGTCCCCCCCCCAGTGCAGCTAACTGGGTTATCAAAGGCTGGCCATGTCTCTCACTGTCTATGGTGAGAGGCATGTAAAGGAACCATTGCTGACTTTCGACAAGAGTAGGCTGCAAAGCCGTCAGCGTGTTTACACCCTGCAATAGCCTGGCGAACTGTCCAGGGTGTACTCTGTCCTTGCCCAAATTCGGCTGGGATGGGCGCCAACCTCCATGTGACCCTAATTAGGATTACTGGTTACAGAACATGATGAAAAATAATAGAGGGATCCAGGCTTTATGTCCAGCTCATGCAACTGTTAAACTCAGACACTGAAGATGACAAATTTAATGGATTTGTGGAAGATGAATGAACTGAAAAAGTGAATTTATTGTTTCATTTTGTAACCTGAACAATGTTGAGAGTTAGTATGAAGTATATCATTTTATATTTTATGTGTTACAGCTGGACAGTGTTCAGAGTTGTTGTGAGAGTTGAATCAAGTCTGACTTAGCGGACTTTTGTTTCGCTTAATGCGCCTTATAATCCGGTTCGCCTTGTGCGCGCATGCGTGCGTGGAGGGGGGGGTGTGTTGTGGGGGGTTTTGTTCCTTGATGTTGCGCCTTATAATCCGGTGCACGTTATGGCCCGGGAGGTGTGGTGCTCTTATCAGGACCCATATGACTTAAGAATAGCACTTACAGGTTCCCGAATATCCTCTCCATCTTTAACAGAGGCTGAAGGTTTTATCAAGAGGTCGTCATTGCATTCACTGTCCGATGCGTTGGGCGATTCCGCAATGTCCAGGAAGTCATCACGCTTCTGTCCTCTGAACCTTATCTTGTCCAGTCGCTTTAACATCTTCAGAACTGTGTGCCTTTATCTTTGCATCATGGAGTCTGAAGGGACAAAACAAGAAAAGTCTGAAATACATAATACTGAATATAAAGTATGAGCAAAGAGATAAGACAAGGATTAAGAGTATGGTATTATGAATAAAATTATAAAAATAATAAGTGAATAAATAAATACAAAATATATAGACAGGTGTGACTAATAAAAATTTCATGAAATATACCTTTGTTAAATATTTACAGCTTGAGCAATTCCTTGCTAAACTGACACATTAACTAATCAGATGGCAAAGAAAGATTTTACAGAATCTGTATTTAACAGAATCAATTATCATACTTAATTTTCAAACAATTTAAATTTCCTGAGCATATTGGTAGTTTGCTAAACAATATTCAATTGCGTACCATATTTTTTGGGCTACAAGGCACACTTATTTAATTTTCTCAAAAAGATTGACGGTGCTCCTTATAATTCAGTGCGCCACGAGGCCGCACCACTTGATGGATTGTCACAGCATTACAGCTACCATAGTCAGGTAATATTATGGTGTGTGTAGGACCCCAAAATGGCACCCGTGAAGAGACATGCTTAGAGGCAGATTTCAAACTGAAGGCTATCAGTCATGCAGCACAACGTGGGAATAGAGCAGCTGCCAGAGAATTCAATATTAATGAATCAATGGTACAAAATTGGAGAAAGCAAGATGATGACCTGCGCCAAGTAAATAAGACCAAACAGAGTTTCCCAGGGAACAAAGCAAGATGGTCACAGTTAAAGGATGCAATTGAACAGTGGGTTACTGAACAGAGAACAGCACGTAGAAGAGTCTCTATTAGACTCAAGGCAACAGTGGTAGCATGTAAAATGAAGATAAATAACTTTTGAGGGGTCCTTTTTGGTGCTTCTGTTTTATGAAACGGTGAAATCTCTCCATCCACACAAGAACTACCATCTCGCAGCAACTTCCAAAGGATTACGAAGAAAAGCTGACAATTTTCCACACCTACTGCAAAAACAAGATCACTGAAAAAAAGATCTTGTTAGAAAACATCACCAACATAGGTCCCCCTCAGCTTTGACATCACTGTGAACCTTACTGTCGAGAAAATAGGGATTAGTACGGTATCTATACACACACCACATGGAACTAGAAGTCATCCTTCACTTTAGTACTTGGCTGCCAGGCTAATGACCAGAAACTACCACCTATGGTCATTTTCAAGCAGAAGACTTTGCGAAAAGAAAGGTTTCCGGCCATCGTCATCGTCAAGGCTAACCTAAAGGGCTGGATGTATGAGGATAAGATGGGTAAGTGGCTGAGAGAAGTTTATGTCAAGAGACCGGATGGATTTTTCAACAAATCTCTGTCCCTATTGATCTTCGACTCCATACGTGCCCATCTCACTGATACCATAAAAACCCAAGTGAAACAAACTAATTTGGAGCTTGTCATCATTCCAGGTGGATTAACCAAAGACTCCAACTGCGAGACATTGGTGTCAATAGGTCATTCAAAGTTAAACTGCAAGCTACGTGGGAGCATTGGATGACAGAAGGTGAACACACATTCACCAAGAAACGCAGGGTGAGTTACGATACTATCTGCAAATAGATTTTGGATTCCTGGGCAAAGGTATCAGTCTCAGGTGTCATCCGAGTTTTGTCATCCGTTTGGCGGGAATATCGTGGGGTTTTGACACAAACTTGTAGAAGGATACAGTATAAAAGTATAGTAGTGATACATGTACAGACCCAACTTGGGTCCTAACCATCTTACAACCTGTTGGTCATATCCAAATGTGGTCGTAAGTCGGACACTACCTGTAATATAAAATCACGTTTTCATTCTGTAGCCCTAAACTCATTGTGAATTTCACTTGTAATGGACAGCCATTACATTACAGCCTGTCTATTTGTCTGTCTCACTCACTCAATCACACACACTTTTATGGTGTAGAGTTGATTTTCAGTAACTGGGCTTGGCCCCTTGGCACCAGTGAAAGGAACTCTGAATGTATACCAAGACGTTTTTAATTACTTCATGCTCCTAACTTTGTGAAAACAGTTTGGTAATGGCCCTTTCCTGATCTAACATGACTGATGCACCAGTGTACAATGCAAGGTCCATAAAGACATGGATAAGCGAGCTTGGTGTGTAAGAACTTGATTGTCCTGCGAGCCAGGACTTCTTGTCCAACATTAATGTCTGATCTTACAAATGCACTTCTGGAAGAATGGTCAAAAATTCCCATAAATACACTCCTAAACCTTGTGGGAAAACTTGCCCAGAAGAACTCAAGCTGTTATAGCTGCAAAGGGTGAGCCAACATCATATGAAATCCTAATAAGTTCATACGTGTGTGAAGGCAAATGTCTTTGGAAATGTAGTGTGTATCATTTATATAAATTAGTAAATGTGCCAAGAAACATGGTCAGAAGTGTAAGAAACACTGTGTAAACAGTGTAACACTTAAAAAAAAAAACTTACACAGATAAATGAAAGTTTATAAGAAATGAGAAAAATATCAAAGTTGTGTTGGGAAAAAATATCAGAGTGAACAAAAAGACACCATTAGCAAAGTGTGACAAAGACATGGTCCATTGACAAAGAGCACAGGAAAAATTCAGTGTGGCCCACAGCCTCACTATTCAAATGAGAGCTTCTGGGAATGAGAGCGAAGTCTATAGCCAGGAAAGAAAATAGTCAGGTTGTGGAACAGGTTGTGTGAGAAAGGGTGACAGAGACATGAGCTGGTTTTCTAATGTCTCATCACCATGAATTAAAGTCAGAATTCTTCCTTGTGAATGAGTCTTCCTAAAGGTTAAAAAGCACTTATCCTCCTTAGAAAGCTTAATAAATGCAAATTTCCAGCAATCAAAATTTTATTAAATGCTCTTTGGAGCCATAATTCTAATAGTGAGGATCAGCAAGATAAAATCGGAGGAGGCAAGAGCGGTATTTTTAATTTTTTTTTTTAATTATTAATTACTCCTTCTCATTAGGCAGCTTATTAGAATTACCAGTACAGTATACCCTTGACTATTCACAGTTTTGGACTCGCGCCCCTGCATATTCGCGGATTGCCGAGTTACGGTCACGCGTTTCAAATTCAGCCAATGGCTCTTCTCCCTCCTGCTGATAGGTTGAGATGATGTATACGCCCCTTATTTCTCATTCACGCACAAGTTGTCAATGTGAATTTTTTGGTGTGTTTTAATTATCAGTTAAGCTCTATGATGCCCCTCAAACGCAGTGCGCATCTTCTCTGTCTAAGCACAAGAAAAAGGTAATGATGTTGGATGTCTCTTCTGAAGAAATAAGACTTTCTCCTGAAGAAACGACAGTTTCCTCTGAAGTGCCTGAAGAGAAATAATCATCCGAAGTCTTTTTCAATCATTATTCCAGGACTGTACTGAAGTTAATGTTTAAAATGTTTGTGTGTGTGTGATTTTATTTACTGTGCTGTAGCATGTTTATCCTTTGGTTTTGCTTATCTAATTTATGACACTTCATGTTCTTTTGTCTGTGTTTTTGGGGTACTTTGATTTTGGCAGCTGTTCTCTAACTCTGTTTTCTCCACACTCCGGCTGAGGGGCGTGGCTCAGCTGCTCGGGTTGATTGCAGTAGCTCACACTTGAATTCATTCCTCTCATCGACTCCCTATAAACACAAACCGCATGCTCACCTCTGCGCCAGAAGATTGACTCACATCAAGTCTCTGCTTCCCTGTGTTCTCTCTGGCTCCTGGTTTCCTAGTGCTTAATGTTGTTTGTGTTTCTCTTCATCATCAGTACTGTAGCTAAAGTGTGTGGCTGCTCGACCCTCATCAATTTGCTTACCGTGCCAACAGGTCTGTTGAGGATGCCGTCAACCTGGCCCTCTACCACATCTTACAGCACCTTGAGTCTCCTAACAGCTATGCCCGTATCCTTTTCATTGATTTCAGTTCTGCTTTTAACACAGTAAACCTGGTCAACCTCTTCAATAAACTGACGGACATGAACATTGACCCCTGTCTACGCCATTGGTTATGGAGCTTCCTATGGAAAAGGCAACAAAGGGTTAAGATGGGTAACCTCTCATCTCGACCTCTGACCCTCAGCACAGGTGTCCCCCAGGGTTGCGTCCTCTCACCATGGCTTTTTTCTCTGTACACAAACCATATGACATCCCATCACAGTTCAGTTTCCATTTTTAAGTATGCAGACGACACTACTATCATTCTTTCCCATAACTTAGTCGTATGACTCATTAACTTTATCCCTCTGTAGTTGCCGCAACTCTGCACGTCTCCCTTGTTCTTAAAAATGGGAACCAGCACACTTCTCCTCCATTCCTCCGGCATCTGCTCACTCTCTAAGACCTTGTTGAATGTTCTTGTCAGAAAATCTACTGCTACCTCTCCTAGACACTTCCATACCTCCACAGGTATATCATCAGGACCAACGGCCTTTCCATTCTCCATTCTCTTCAGTGCCCTCCTCACGTCACCCTTACTAATCTTTGCTACTTCCTGCTCCTCAATGGTCACCTCTTCTACTCTTTTTTTCTCTCTCATTTTCCTCCTTCATCAGCTCTTCACAGTAATCTTTCCATCTTCCCAGCACACTTCTGTCATCAGTCAATACATTTCCCTCTCTGTCCTTTATAAATCTAACTTGCTGCACGTCCTTCCCATCTCTATTTCTCTGCTGTGCCAACCTGTATAGATCATTTTCTCCCTCTTTACTGTCCAACCATCATACAAGTCATCATACGCCCTCTGTTTGGCCTTAGCCACTACTATTTTCGCCTTACGCTGTGTCTCCCTGTACTCCTGTTTACTCTCTTCAGTCCTCTCTATGTCCCACTTCTTAGCTAACCTCTTCTTTTGTACACACTCCTGCACTTCCTCATTCCACCACCAAGTCTCCTTATTTCCTCTCCTTCCAGATGACACACCAAGTATTCTCCTACCTGTCTCCCTGATCACATTATCTGTAATGTGCATTACTGTAATCTGCATTATCTTGCACTTCCTGACCACCCAAAGCCTGTTTCAACTCCTCCTTGAAGACAACACAACACTCCTCCTTTTTCAGCTTCCACCACTTTGTCTTCTGCTCTGCCTTTGCCTTCTTCACCTTCCTCACCATCAGCGCCATCCTGCACACCACCATCCTATGCTGTTTGGCAACACTCTCACCCGCTACTACTTTGCAGTCACTGACTTCCTTCAAATTATATCGCCTACACAAGATGTAGTCTACTGTGTGCTCCTATTTCTGCTTTTATGTCACCCTATGCTCCTGTCTCTTCTGGAAGAAAATATTTATCACAGCCATTTCCATCCTTTTTGCAAAATCTACCAACATCTGTCCTTCTGCGTTCCTGTCCTGGATACCAAACCTGCCCATCACTTCCTTGTCCCCTCTGTTTCTTGCACCAACATGTCCATTGAAGTCTGCCATGACTGACGTATACATACATGTATATTTGTATATAATATCAACAAATACATATGCATTTTAAATGATTATAATAACAAACACTCAAAAGTATTACATAAGATGTAAATAAAATATAAATTCACACACACAAACGCACACACAAGCAGATGCGCACATCACCTAAAAATGTAAGCAGTTGTGTGTGTGTGTGTGTGTGTGTGTGTGTGTGTGTGTGTGGGCGGGGGTGGTTTGATTTTTTTTTCTTTTTGTTTTTTTTGCATAACTAGCCTTGTTTTGTGGCATTTTCTTTAATTTGATGAATATTTAAAAAAAAAAAAAAAAAAAAAAGGCGATGCACTGAAGCCACATGAATTGACGCGCGAAGCAGCAAGGGATCCCTGTACATAATATATATATATATGCGTGTGTGTGTGTGTGTGTGTGTGTATGTATGTGTATATATATATATATATATATATATATATGGGATATAGCCCAGAGGTCACAGTTTGTCTAGCAGTTGCTTGGAATGATACCATTAAATGCTGAATTAAAGTTCAGGAACAGTATTCGCACATAGGTGTTCTTCTCCTCCATGTGGGAGAGGTTCAGGTAAACATCAGAACAGATGGTGTACTCAGTGTAGCGGTTTAGCCGGTAGGTAAATTAGGAGGGAGTCTGGAGGTGATGTGCTCTTTTACCAACCTCTCCAAGCACTTCATAATGATGGATGTGATAGTGACGGGCTGGTAGTCATAGAGCAAAGTAATCTGAAGTTTCTTGGGCACTAGGTTGATGGTGGTAGTCTTGAAACAAAGTGGAACTGCAGCTCGGTCCAGTGTGGTGTTAATGTCCATTAAATCACAAGCTAGCTGATCTGCACAGCCCCTGGGCATTTGCCCAAGTATGTTACCTGGGCCTGTGGCCTTTTGAGTTGACTCTCCTCAGAGTCGTACGCACGTTATCTGTATCAAAACAGAGTGCTTTCTCATCCTGATGGGGAACAGCTTTTTCTGCCAGAGTAGTGTTCAATGCCTCGAACATTCCAAAGAAGCTATTGAGTTTGTTCTGAAAGTGAAAAAAACCTAAGCTACCAACTACATATGGCACATAGTACAACCATTCATACTCACAACAACCATTCATACTCACTACCAGGAAAAAATTTGGAATACACTACAGGGACGGAGATCACCCTGCAAATGCCGAATTCTGCGAACTACGATCAACACCCCCCCCCCCCCCCCCGACTCGCGTATACATATATGTATGTGTATATAATATCAATAAATATATATTCAACACTATAAATGCTTATAATAATTAAATGCTTATAATAACAATTAAACATTCACAAATAATGCATAAGATGTAAATAAAATATAAACACACACATACAGATGTGCACGCATACATACAGATGCGCAGCTCACAAAAATATCAGTAGTTTTAATGGGGGGTTTTGGGTTGTCTTTTTATTTTTGTTTGTTTGTGGGGTTTTTTCACATAATTGACATTGTTTTGCGGCATTTTACTTAATTTTCCCCCCAATTCTTCCTTCATTTTCTTATTTTTTTAATTCGATGAATATTTTTTAAAAACCCATGATGCACTGAGGCTGCATGAATTGAAGCGTGAAGTATCGAGGGATCCCTGTATCAGCCTAATGTGAATGTTTTTGGACTGTGTAAGAAAAAGGTTACCCAGGGAAAAAAACTCACACAAACACAGAGAGAACATGCATGATCAACAAAGAAATGCCCAAACCCAGGACCTTCTTGCTGTGAGACAGACTTGGTAACCACTACACCACCGTGTCACCAGCAATATTATATTACTGTGAATGGGAAAAGTAGACAAAACTTTCCTTTCAGAAAACCCTTGTGTCGTAATAACTGTAACAAACGTGGTAAAGGTTTATCAGTCCTGCTTTTCAGCTTGGAGGGATTCCAGTCCATTCCGCCAAAGAGAACAGCTTCAACTTTGGGATGTTAGTGGGTTTCTTCACACCACATTTCTATTTGATTAAGGTTAGGAATTTGATTTGGCCGTTCCTCAAAATTATTCTCCTTTAAACATTTTTTGGTAGAACAACTTAAGACTATTTGCAACACAAAGTCACAGTTTTGCTCTGATGTGAACCATATTTCAGAGCCAATAATGAGTGCAGCAGAAGTGGCTACTGCCAGAAATAAAACAACAAATCCTTGACACTTGTATAGATGCCAGAAGCCCAAACCGAACAGATAACTCAGTGAGCCAACTCAGTATTCATCACAGGGGTTTGTCCTCAGAGCCAAAAACCCAGCCTGGGGACAAAACATTTTTGTCTGTACTCGGTTGCTCCAAAACTTCAGCTTTGCTCCCTTCCACTACCTCAAGCAAGAACATGTGCTTCGCATGACCAATGAAAGAACCCAAGACGATGTTCCAGACTCTTTATCCAGTAACAATCTGCTTCCAGAACATTTCTAATGAGTGAAGAGATTTTATGATATTTTTTTTACTGACTTTCGATATTAAGTCTATGGATTGTTGAGGATATTCAGGGAAATGTGTTCGATCAAACCAGACTTATCAGGCTAATAAGTCATATGTATTTTACACATTTATAAACATACATAAATAACTCAATCTCAGTTATACACTATTTCCTTATCTTATCTCACCAGTATGAATTCACATTACATATTTTACTGCGTATACTTTTTAAATTTATGTTTTTATACTTGTTTCTCCATACCTAGTTACTGTACCTTGTGCGTACTAGTGCCTTGTGTGTACTGTATGAACAGTAATACAAGGATGCTTACTTTCCGTGGTTAATTGGGACCGAGATCCCCCCACAACCGTCGAATTCCGCAAAATAGGATCGACCCCCCTAACTGACATATACGTACATGTATATGTGGAGAGAATATCAATAAATACATATTCAACGCTATAAATGCTTACAATAACAATTAAACATTCAAAAATAATGCATAAGATATGTCACTGTCTATGGTGAGAGGCATGTAAAAGAACCATTGCTGACTTTCGTAAAGAGTAGGCTGCAAAGTCGTCAGTGTGTTTCTGTCCCTTACTAAAAAGGGTGTGACAGGAAGGGCATCCGACATAAAAACCTCTGCCAAATCAAAACGTGCGAATCAAATGATTCGCTGTGGCGACTCCCGAGTAAAAGGGAAAAAGCCGAAAGGAAGACAGACATTACATTAGTGTCTTCAGCTGAATCCATGTATCACTCCTTTAGATATTGTTTGTTGTCCAGATCAAATTCTGGATCATGGAAAATGTTTTAAAGGATTCTATAACATTATTAAAGAATTAAATATTATATTTTTTTCTTGTTTTTTTGGACGTGTGATATCATATGAGGCCGAACAGGAATGTTGATTACTTTTTTATTTTTTGTATTGAAAGAGGTTTGCATTCTCAAAGTGCTTCAAATATAGAATAGTACACAACTCGCAACTGGATTATTAGAGAAATGTATGAGTTTCAAAAACTCAAAGTCACACACTTCAACCATATGAAAATCCAATTTCTGCCCATTACTAATGTATCACTCTCAGCCACTTATTCTCTCCTTCTGAAACAGGAGTATAATTGTTGGCTATGAATTCATTTAATATACCCTGCATTGGAAACATACATGTTCTACGCTACAGTTAATTACAGCGTAACATAACTGTTGGTGTAAACATTATGTAGTGTTTTACAGACAGATCTATCAAATGGTTATAAAATCTTCCAGTTTGTATTCTCATTATAAATCAGATCCACACCCAACCACAGTTTAAAACATTTTGGGTCCAAGTCCATTTTTCATGACACAGCTACCTCTGTCTGTTATCAGTTGTTATCTTGTACCTATCAGTGTTCCATGTCACACTGTACTGCATACATTCTGTTTTACATTTCATGACTGTAAATAATATGGATGTATAGTGTATCTATACTGAATAAATACGACACCAACAAATTTTAAGTCTTAAATTAGTTATGTAAGCATTGTGAGAAATAATCATCACAAGTGACATACACTAGTCTGTCCGAAATAGAAAAAAAAAAAATAGTTACATAATTATTATTTACATTTAAGTTTTAGAACACCCCATTTCTTTTCAGTTTCATGGAAATTTAAGCACTTCAATTCCAAAGAATGACCTGAAAAGGAATAAAGGTGTTGCAGAAATCAGAACTACCTGAGAAGAAGAGAGGAGGGCATGAGAATTCAAATTATGAAACAGCTCCCAGCACAGTGGTCACCTGTAGGTAAAGGTGCTGGATCACTGATCCTAAGGTTGCGGGTTCAAGCCCCACTCTCAACAGGTTGTCACTGTCCCCCCCACTGCAGCTAACTGGGTTATCAAAGGCCAGCCATGTCTCTCACAGTCTATGGTGAGAGGCATGTAAAAGAACCATTGCTGACTTTTGACAAGAGTAGGCTACATAGCTGTCGGCGTGTTTCCGCCCTACGATGGCCTGGCGAGCTGTCCAGGGTGTACTCTGCCTTCACCCAGAGTCAGCTGGGATGGGCGCAAGCCTCAGGTCTTAGGATTAAGTAGTTACAGAAAATGAATGAATGAATGAATGAATGAATGAAAAACCCCCGTACGGTCTCCAGACTTATACCACATCAAACTGATTTGGGATGACATGAAGAGAAAGGACAAAAGCAACTAATATGCACACCATGGTTCTGCAACGGTGCTTGGAACAAACCTCCACAAAAATATTTGATTTTCATCATGGAAGAATATTGAGTGTGTTCAGCTGGAATATCTGCAAAAGGAGGCGACGGCAGTGAGTCAAAATACTGAATATGATTAATTTGCTAAACAGAGCGAGTCCACTTCTTATTTAATTACGAACATTTTTAGTTCTATACAGTACTTTAATTAAGTATGGACATCAGTAGAGGTCACATGGCGAAAAAGTTATCTGAATAGGGAGAGCACTTTCTTATTCAAAGTTAGGACATAGAAAAATATAATATATACTACAAGTCAAAACCTTTAGAAAACCTCCACTTTTTCGGGTTTTTAATAAAATATATAGTTTAGTGTCAGTTTCCTCCCCTGTTTAAACAATGCTATTTATAGCTTTAACATGCCAGTTCAACCTGGATTTCAAAGCTAAAACAATTCAGATCACCATTAGTATAATACTGATAAAATATTCAAGGTTGCTCACATTAGCTGTCTGAACTGTCTAGAACACTTTTATCAATTCATAAAGGAACATACTCAAAACCAATGTTTAATCTCAGAGCTATTATTTCAAATCAATTCTTTCATATACTGTTTATACAATATTAACTATAACTTTTAGACATAGTGATCATGGAAAATCATCCACATTACTCATTTGTGGAAAATTAAAAATAATTATGAACCATGGAATTTATTATCTATCTGTGTGTGTATGTGTGCACGCATGCGCGGATCATATCTTATTATTAAATTAAAATTATATTTTGTTGCAAACAATTTTTTTGTACTGCATACAAGTCTTTATATCTTAAAATATTCATATAATTCCTCAGTAATTATATTAAATAACTGAATAATTCTATGTTGTCAAGCAGAATGATCTAATTGCTTCTTAAACATTTTTATCTTCATGATTATTTATTATTATGATAAAGAAGAACAACAAGATAATAATAATAAGAAGAAGAAAATTATTATTATTATTATTATTACGGTTCTTATTTGGCCTGTACAGTACAGGTGCACAGATATGATAATGGGCGGGGTCATTCGGCTCTCAGACTCTGATTCATTGCTACTACGTACTCAGTATTTTCCGAGATAAACGCATTAATTAAAAAGAGAGTGTAGTTTTATTTTCGATGAGTATTTGTGAGGTGGGCTGAGCATCTCCCATCAGCAGAGAACTCTGTATCCTCCAGTACAGGCTGTATGCAGGCGCTCTTTGTTCTCTTCATGGTGGGATACAGATGTTACTGGAAAACTTAGAAAGCGGTCAAAGAGGTGCGTTTAGACGTGCATGTGACAACATCTGGATGCACGCGATCACGACGAAGGTTGACGCCTCGATTATTGAAATAATCAACAGGCTATCATGCTTTTGGGATATGATATAACAGGACCGTGTGTAGTGTTTCGGCATTACTGTATTTTCTCAGTGTTGCACAAACCCAAAGCGCTGACAGCTTTTCAGCTCAAAGCTGTAACAATACGGCGGCGGGGGGCAATTCAACAGGACGCGTTACACCTATAATTACATGAGTCTGAAAACAGAGAATACTAAACATTTAAAGGTCAAACAAGACCAACACAAAGCTTGACTGTCAATCCGACAACAGCACCGTGACGCGAGAGCAGATAGTGTTCCTCACTCACCGTGCATGGACCCGTCACAAAGTTACATCAACAGGAACAGCACGTTATCCGAGCTTTGTCTCTTTCTGTCCAGACACCACTGTAAAAAAATCCACCTTCAGCTCGCTTACCACTAAATACAAACACCAAAAAAAAAAAAATCAATAATAAAAAAAAAAAAAATCCAGGCTTTCCCAGTAATGACTGAAATCAGGACGTGTGCCCGGATAAGAAGGCCCGCTGACGGTCGGTTTCAGTCTGGAGCTGATTTCTGAGACGATATACGTCACCGGAAGTGTCGTCAGGGAGTGGAAGGAGTCGTTTAAAGGGTTCACTCATTAAAGTAACGTTCAACGTTTTGCACAGGAAGGATTACAAACAATTATTTATACAGACAGCAAATAATTAAAAGTAAAGCTTAAGTATTAAAACGAAAGAGGAAGCGATATCGGGAGGGATCTGATTGGCTCTTTAGTAAAACGCTTAAAAAATGAGGAGAACATGTGAGCACCACACAGAAACGCCCAAAACCTGGGAATCAAACCCAGCAGCCTCTTGTTGTGGGATAAATGTACGAAGCACAGTGTCGCCAACAGTCACTGTGACATTTTTTTAAATTCGTTATCCAGGCCGATCAGTGGTGGTTTAGTGATTAATGCGATGGGTTACTGATCCAAAACTCAGTGGTTCAATCCCCACTAGTACCACAGTAGGGCCCCTGAGCAAGGCCCTTAACCATTAATTGCTCAGTAGTATAAATACAAAGATAATTGTAAGTCTAAGACTACATAAAATTGACATCAGTGAACAAAGCAACAGCTGGATTCAGTCAGCAGCTGCATACACACCTGTATGGATCATCAGCTTTGCCTGATCAATTGCAAATTAGCATTTATACAAGGTAAGAGCATCTAATATGTTGCAGTTAATAAATCATGATGTATTGAATGCGTTAGTATCAATGCTGTGAATACCTCTTGTGAAGAAAGATAACATTTTTGTACAAGTGAAGACATTAAACCTAATCATTTATGTAAAAACTTTCAAGATGTTTATTTACATTCTATGATTTCAGTGCAAACATGTGAATTAAAAAAATGCACATCTGTAACCAGTGTCTGAGTGCCTGTATGGAAATAAAGGAAAATTGAGGAAAATTCTTAATACAAACCAAAGAAAATGTTTCTGGAAACACATTTCAATTTATTTAAATTCAGAAAACAGGAGTTTTCATTTGTCCTTAAATCACTATCTCTTGTAAGAAATCACTATCTCTTGTAAGAACGTCTGTTTGAGTTCTTATAGATGTATGTCATATTGCTTGCATACATTCTCATTTTATTAATTATTAATGCATGGCCAGATGCACCAGCCTATTTAATTGTAATTGTATTGACCCTAATTATAATTAAGCAGCCCAGAAAATAAATGGATGAATAAATGTATGGCAATAACTTTGCCAAAATGAACTCTGAAAAAAAACTCTTCCTGGATTTCCTCAACAGCTGAGTGACATTAAAAATTATTGATGAAGAATGGTTTTAATTAAGGGATGTAAAAGATTAAATCTGGGTTTTCTCTTTGTGAGAATGATAGGTCACACAGAGTATTTTTTCAGAATGGTAGTATTTCTATCTGCTCTTTGATCTTAATATAAAACAACTTTTTAAATTTTAATTTAATATAATTGTCTTTATTTATGTGTGGAGTTTACATGTTGTCCTTGTGCTTGCGTAGGTTTCCTCTGGGTACTCCAGTTTCCTCCCACAGTCCAAAGATCATGCACAGTAGGCTAATTGGCCGTTCCAAATCACCCCTACTGTAGGTGGACTCCCTACTCAGAGTGTGAATTGTTGTGTGTGTGTGTGTGCGTGCGCGTGTTGGACCTGCAATGACCTGGTAAGTTGTTCAGGGTGTACCCTGCTCTGGCGCAGAGTTGGCTGAGATAGGTGCCAGCCTCTCTCCAACACTAATTAGGATAAAGCTGCTTAGAAAAGGAATAAATGGATGAATAAATTATGTCTTGAATTGACCTGTATGAAAAACTACTTGGTTACTTCATGGGTAGAAACACTAAGTGATATTTTAAGCCATTTTTAAATTCATGATTCCATTATTAAAAGAAGAGGTTAATCACTCCATCGTCTGATTTTGCCTTGAGTTGATCCACATTTACATTTTGACTATTACTGCCACAGCATTTAAAACAAAAATAGAAGATGAACAAACATAAAATGCTTCCTGAAACAGTTAATCAAGGAAGAAGGGTCAATTGTTGTTTTCGTATGCAGAGCCCATTCAGCTATGTGAATATGAATCAGAGAACTGACCATATCTCTAATAAATATAATATAACCATTAAAATGATGCCATGCGTTCCATATTCAACTTCAAATACTGTATGTGTATTGTGCATTATTTAAAACAAAATGTGTTCAGGTAAAAAAAACAGCATCCAGTATAATACTGGTATGTGTTTCTTAGAACATCACAGTATGTATGAACCAGTGTTGGACTCCTTCATTTCACTAAAACTCAGGTTTACACTGGAAGAGCCCACAGTCAATGTTCATTATTCAAAATAATACAAACAATATGTAGCACCTTACAAAAGTAAACATTTGATATTGGAAAATTCTTGCAGGTGGAATTTACAACCAATTATTCAAATTCCTATAAACAGCAGGCACAAAACTCCTACTGTACATATCTACAAATGAGTAAGTCCATGGAAGGATTTTTATTTTCCACAGGTACGGTTGAAACTACAGCTCCATGACTAAGTATGGACAATATCACATTAGGGTGCTGACTCCAAAGCCCTCATCCCACCATCAGTGTTTATTTATTTATTTTAATGCACATTGGTCAGCTCTGTAAAGTGATACACTGGGAATTCACTTATTTTAAAGTAACACTTTCCACTTTCTTCCCTCTGTCTCTTCCATTCGGAATAAAGTTCTGGAGCAATACTCTTTTCCATAGGAGTGTATTGATCTGCACTTGCTTTTCCTTCACAAAAAAAGGATGTAAACAGCTACACTTCAGCTTCAGATTGAGGTTTCATTGCTTGCACTAAAAGAGAGAGAGAGAGAGAGGAAAGAGACATTAATACAAAACCTTTTACTTCGAAATGGATTAATATTCTTTTAAATCTATTTTTAAATACATTTCAAGTAATTTTTAGCATCATCTAATTTCATGTCCAGTAAAAAAAGATTTGAAGAAAAGTCTTTTTTGTTTCCAGAATTTGTTCATGTGCCAGTTTCACCCACTATCTACTCCTCCTACATACAAAAAAAAAAACAGGAGGGATGAGGGCATTGTCACACAGCAGAAAATGCATTTGGAGACATATGACATTGGAGACTGCCCTCATCCATATGCATAAACTCAGACACATGAAGGAAAGGGGACAGAGCAAGGCTAAACTTTCCACCCAGACTGCACCAATTACACCCTACTGAACCCATAGGTTGCTATGTCAATGGCACATTGCTCAAGAAAATATTTTGACCAATTTTAACTAAAACATGATATCAAATTTAAAAACAAACAAACAAACAAATTTCTAAGAGTTTGTTGCAGTACTGACTCTGAGTCTGTGTTTTCCTCCATAAATGCAGGACTTGTGCTTTGTTCCATAGTAACCAGGTTCAGTTTGTTACTGAGTTGAAGAGCTGGCGTTTCAATAATGATGTCATTAGTTTCGGTTCCACAGTGCAGACCTTCATTTGAACCTAGTGAGGAACTTTTATATGAAATGGTGGAGGGTTTGCAGTGTCCCAGCTTCTCCCGAAAACGATTCTTCAGGTTCTTGTCGGTCAGTGGAGGAGGGTATGTGATTTTGTTCTTTAAAATGCCTGAAGTGGAGGACAAGGAAAGGGGAGTGTATAATGAATGGATAACATAGTTACATGTATCAAATTACCTTGAGATGACTACATTCACAGAGACAGAATTTTGCAGACACCCTTATCTAGAATGACTTACATTTATCTTTTTAAATATACAACTGATGGTTAAGGTCCTTTTTCAAAGGTCGAACAGTGAAAGACTTGTGGTACTGGAACTTGAACCCCCAACCTTCAGATACTTTCACTTCACCTTCACTTACCCAGAGCCTTAAACACTAAGCCACCACTGCCCTCTGAGTGAACTGGAGGTCCGGAGTCAAGCAGGAACACACCTTAAATAAGATGCCGGTCCATAACAGGGTATTGTATACATTTCACATATAGATGTCAATCCGAGCTACCCACATAAGCATAGGGCAACATTTAATTTGAACACTGACAGTAAATCAAGCTGAGGATCAAATCAACGAGCCTTCAGCTATGAGTTGGCTTAGCTACTCACTACACCACCATGCCATTCATACACTACGAATGTGATAGCATATGAGGATATTTTAGACTGGGGGCTTCAACTTTATCCATAAAGTTCTCTGGTATGGCTGCAGGTTTTAATTCCAGCCAAATAAAAGGTACACAGTTAATTGGACACCGATCACCATGAACCGATTAAATAAAAAGCTGCAGCCACTTCATCCCTTTGTGAATAAGACTGACAACCTCTCTTCTTGACTATGCTTCAACTTGGTGGTATGAGTCTGAAGACTGATATATGGGTGTGATGCTGAAGTGTCTTCTAAAGTATGAATGACACAGTGGCAAAGTAGGTAGCATAGCCAATTCATACACTATATAGTAACAATAATTACAAAGTACTTGAGCATCACACCCATATATTCTTTCAACTCCAGTTCATTTTCTGTAGCCGCTTAATCCTAATTAGGGTCCCGGGGAGGCTGGCGCCCATCCCAGTCGACTCTGGGCAAGGGCAGAGTACACCAAGGACAGCTTGCCAGGCCATTGCAGGGCGGAAACACGCTGACGGCTTTGCAGCCTACTCTTGTCGAAAGTCAGCAATGGTTCTTTTACATGCCACGCACCATAAACAGTGAGGGACATGGCCAGCCTTTGAGAACCCAGTTCGCTGCAATGGACGACAGTGACAACCTTGTGGAGAGTGGGACTCAAATCCCCAACATTAGGATCAGCAATCCAGCGACCTATTCCACTAGGTCACCATTGCCCTATTCTTTAAACTGATACCAGTCATTTGAAAACAAACAACTGTTGACAAGAAAGTTTGCTAATTTTATTCACAAAGGGTTGTAGTGGCAGTGTTTTTTTTTTTTACTTCAACCAAAGAGAAGCCACACCTGTCGCACAAGATGGGACATACAACATGCACATCAGTGTGATGGACAGGAGTGCCAAAACATTAAACTACGAGTCCTTCTCAAAAAATTAGCATATTGTGATAAAGTTCATTATTTTCTGTAATGTACTGATAAAAATTAAACTTTCATATATTTTAGATTCACTGCACACCAACTAAAATATTTCAGTCCTTTTATTGTTTTAATACTGATGATTTTGGCATACAGCTCATGAAAACCCAAAATTCCTATCTCAAAAAATTAGCATATCATGTTCAGGTAGTCTAAACGAGCTATTAACCTAATCATCTGAATCAACCAATTAACTCTAAACACCTGCAAAATATTCCTGAGGCTTTTAAAAACTCTCAGCCTGGTTCATTACTCAAAACCGCAATCATGGGAAAGACTGCCGACCTGACTGCTGTCCAGAAGGCCATCATTGACACCCTCAAGCAAGAGGGTAAGACACACAAAGAAATCTCTGAGCAAATAGGCTGTTCCCAGAGTGCTGTATCAAGGCACCTCAGTGGGACGTCTGTGGGAAGGAAAAAGTGAAAGAAGGGCCGATTCCAGACCTTGGGGGACCTGTGGAAGCAGTGGACTGAGTCTGGACTAGAAACATCCAGAGCCACCGTGCACAGGGGTGCGCAGGAAATGGGCTACAGGTGCCACATTCCCCAGGTCAAGCCACTATTGAACCAGGAACGGCAGCAGAAGTGCCTGACCTGGGCTACAGAGAAGCAGCACTGGACTGTCGCTCAGTGGTCCAAAATACTTTTTTCGGATGAAAGCAAATTTTGCATGTCATTCGGAAATCAAGGTGCCAGAGTCTGGAGGACGACTGGGGAGAAGGAAATGTCAAAATGCCTGAAGTCCAGTGTCAAGTACCCACAGTCAGTGATGTCAGCTGCTGGTGTTGGTCCACTGTGTTTTATCAAGGGCAGGGTCAATGCAGCTAGCTATCAGGAGATTTTGGAGCACTTCATTCTTCCATCTGCTGAAAAGCTTTATGGAGATGAAGATTTTCATTTTTCAGCACGACCTGGCACCTGCTTACAGTGCTAAAACCACTGCTAAATGGTTTACTGACCATGGTATTATTGCGCTCAATTGGCCTGCCAACTCTCCTGACCTGAAGCCCATAGAGAATCTGTGGGATATTGTGAAGAGAAAGTTGAGAGACACCAGACCCAACACTGTGGATGAGCTTAAGGCCGCTATCGAAGCATCCTGGGCCTCCATAACACCTCAGCAGTACCACAGGCTGATTGCCTCCATGCCACGCCACATTGAAGCAGTCATTTCTGCAAAAGGATTCCCGACCAAGTATTGAGTGCATAACTGAACATAATTATTTGAAGGTTGACTTTTTTTTTTTGTATTAAAAGCACTTTTTTATTGGTTGGATGAAATATGCTAATTTTTTTAGATAGGAATTTTGGGTTTTCATGAGCTGTATGCCAAAATCATCAGTATTAAAACAATAAAGTCTTGACATATTTCAGTTGGTGTGCAATGAATCAAAATATATTAAAGTTTAATTTTTATCAGTACATTACAGAAAATAATGAACTTCACAATATGCTAATCACCATATGCAAATTTTTTTAGAAGGAGTAGTATATGATACATGTATGTATCAGTCCTGTCAGATTGTAATGTGATTTTGTGTAATTGTGATTTTAGAATATTAAGCATCAATTCCTTTTGGCATAAACTTTGAAACAAAAGAAAATGGAAAATCACTGGAAATGCTTGCAATCTGGATGTAATTTTCTGAACCATTTACAACAATAAACAGTTTATTATGCATCGAACATTTTCTTTTATAAATTAGAAAAAAATATCTAGCTAATATAAATGGGAGCAGTTGGAGTATAGGACTCCTCAAATTTCTCTCGCACACTCTGATTACGTTATTTAGACAAATGCACTTATTCTGAATCAATAATAATTCAGTTTTTCAGAAATGCACAATGTCATCATGTGTGCAGTGTGTTTGTCTGTGTGTGTCTGTGTGTCTGACCTTTTCTGGGTAGCTGGGTGCTGCTTGGCTGGCTAGGAGTACCTTCGCTTCGAGAAAGATCTCCATTTGGATTGAACTTATTAGACTGCTGGACCTTCACAGTGGATTTGGTCTGCACCCGCAGTGTATCCGGACCACCAGTCCTCTCTCTTTCACTGCCTATGGGGTGCTCTACAGACCACCAAGTCCTCACGTGATTTGCTACAGTGTCAACTAAAAGAATATGGCATACAGTCAACCACATACAAATGTTTTTGAAGATATACTTTTGTTTTTTCCTGAAACAGGTTTCAAATACAGTATAATATTGATCTTAAAATCATTCCAAAATCAGTGCATCCACTGATTATACCTGAGCTGCATAAACTGTAAAGTACTGTACATAAAACCACTGTACAATAGTGTGTAAGAGTATAGTATACATGTGTGGACATACATGAGCAACATTTTCATTTAAAGATAAGCCCTAATTTATTGTATAATATTTAATGTATTTATACATAATAACAACATATCATATGCAATTAGTCCCTCAGTGTGCATTATGGGCTTCCTGCACTGTGTACAGAGGGCCCTCTGCTGACAGAAAAGAAACAGATGGTTATTTGGCTGCATTTAATGGGTACATTTTTTTTCTTTTCCTTTTTTCCAATTTATATATACTGTATTAATCCCGTAAGGGAAATTATTGCCTCTGCATTTAACCCATCCAGAGTGAGCGCACACACACACACACACACACACACACACTTGAAGTTGTGGGCTGCCACACATTGGGATTCTCGGAGAGTAGCTGGTAGTTAGATGCCTTGCTCAAGGGCACCTCCATGAATGTAAAAGACGGGAAGGTTATTCGACCACCGCCACACATTTTTCTTGCTGGTTGAACTAAAGAATACAGCCGCAAGGGGGGTACAATGTGCTGGTGCCCATTTTTAAGAACAAGGGAGTGCAGAGTTGTGGCAACTACAGAGGGATAAAGTTGATGAGCCATACGATGAAGTTATGGAAAAGAATAGTGGAAGCTAGACTAAGGGCAGAGGTCAGCATTTGTGAACAACAGTTTGGTTTCATGCCAAGAAAGAGTACCACAGATGCAGTGTTTGCTTTGAGGATGTTAATAGAGAAGTCTTCTTCTCTAGAGAGAAGAAGAAGAAAGAATAGAGAAGTACAGAGAAGGTCAGAAGGAGCTGCATTGTGCCTTTGTGGATCTGATGAAAGCATATGATAGGGTGCCAAGAGAGAAACTGTGGTATTGCATGAGGAAGTCTGGAGTGGCAGAGAAGTATGCTAGAGTGGTGCAGCACATGTATGAGAGATGTAAGACAGTGGTGCGGTGTGCTGTAGGTGTGACAGAAGAGTTCAAATTGGAGGTGGGACTGCATCGAGGGTCAGCTCTGAGCCCCTTCTTGTTTGCTATGGTGATGGACAGGTTGACAGACGAGGTGAGACAAGAATTCCCATGGACTATGATGTTTGCAGATGACATTGTGATCTGTAGTGAGAGCAGAGAACAAGTGCAGGAAAATCTAGAGAGGTGGAGGTATGCACTGGAAAGAAGAGGAATGAAGGTTAGCCTCCGTAAGACAGAATACAGTACATGTGTGTGAACGATAAGGACCCAAGAGGAACAGTGAGGTTAAAGAGAGCAGAGATAAGGAAGGTGGAGGATTTTAAGTACTTAGGACAATCAACAATCAAGAGCAATGGAGTGTGTGGAAAAGAAGTGAAGAAGCATGTGCAGGCAGGTTGGAATGGTTGGAGAAAAGTGTCCGGTGTGATGAGGGATAGGAAGGTATCAGCAAAAATGAAATAAAAAGTGTACAAGACGGTGATGAGGCCAGCGATGTTGTATGGTTTAGAAACAGTGGCACTAAGTTAAAGACAGGAAGCAGAGTTGGAGGTAGCAGAGATGAAAATGTTGAGGTTCTCTTTGGGAGTAACGAGGATGGATAGGATTAGGAATGAGTACATCAGAGGGACAGCACATGTAAGAGGTTTTGGAGACAAAGTCAGAGAGGCTAGATTGAGATGGTTTGGATATGTACAGAGGAGGGATAGTGAGTATATTGGCAGTAGGATGCTGAGGTTGGAACTACCAGGCAGAAGGCCTAGAGGAAGACCAAAGAGAAGATTTATGGATTTTGTGGTGAAGGAGGAAATGAAGGTAGTTGGTGTAAGAGAAGAAGGTGCAGAAGATAGGGTGAGATGGAGGCAGATGATTCGCTCTGGCGACCCCTGAAGGGAAAAGCCGAAAGGAGAAGTGATGTAAGAAAGTGGCACCTTCTGGAGTGCTGTAAATTGGACTCCTCTCATTATTCCACTTAGGCTGAGACCTCTTTTTTTCTTCCTCACTGTCAGATGAATGGGACGAAGCATACAAACTGCTGGGCTCATCTGCTGAGAGTTCGCTGTCTGAATCAGAGTCTGAGAAATAATCAGAAATACAGAACAGAATGTACTGGTAAAAAAATCTATTTTTCAATAGGATCAAGATTGATTAAAATTATTGGATGTAATTCCCAATAAATACCTTAATTCCTAATTAATACCAGAGTAAGAAGTTTTGAATTATTTCTAAGAAAGTATGATTTAAAACATAAATTGTCCACTAAGACATAACCAAGCACATACAGAGATTTAGGCAGTGCCTAAAAGAAGAGCTCCTAATAGAAGTCTCTGTTGATAGGAGTGTGAGCCTTGGTATTGCCTTGGTATTACCTGTCTTGTATCCTGTCTTATTAGCTTTAATCAACATTTTAGCAAGTTTGTGTTCTGTCAAGCTTTTGATTTTGCCGCCACAAATGTTTACTTACCGCAAAGATTATCTGCCTAACTGACTTAAATTGTGTGGTTTTTATTACTATTCTCTGAGTTCATCATCAACCAAGCAATGGGGCAATATTATTTACTTTTCAGTGGTTACGCATGTGTAGACAACAAACAGGACACAGGACACAGATCTTCCTTGACTATTATGCAAGTATGCTAAATATGCTTTGAAATAATTTGGAAATGATAACTTAAGCTCAGTTTTATACAACTACTGAGAATGTAACTGGTCATATATATATATCTTCTTCGTCTTTTCCTTTCGGCTTTTCCCTTAGGGGTCGCCACAGCAAACCATCCGCCTCCATCTCACACTATTCTCTGCATCTTCTACTCTTAATCCAACTACCTTCATGTCCTCCTTCACCACATCCATAAATCTCTTTGGTCTTCCTCTCGGCCTTCCAACCTCAGCATCCTACTACCAATATACTCACTATCCCTCCTCTGTACATGTCCAAATCATCTCAATCTAGCCTCTCTGACTTTGTCTCCAAAACCTCGAACATGTACTGTCTCTCTGATGTACTCATTCCTGATCCTATCCATCCTTGTTACTCCCAAAGAGAACCTCAACATTTTCATCACTGCTACTTCCAGCTCTGCCTCCCCAGGGCCACTGTTTCAAAAACATACAACATCGCTGGCCTCATCACCGTCTTGTACACTTTTTATTTCATTCTTGCCGATACCTTCCTGTCACACATCACACCGGACACTTTTCTCCAACCATTCCAACCTGCCTGCACTCACTTCTTCACCTCTTTTCCACACTCTCCATTGCTCTGGACTGTTGAGCCTAAGTACTTAAAATCCTCCACCTTCTTTATCTCTGCTCCCTGTAACCTCACCGTTCCTCTTGGGTCCTTGTTCTTCACACACATGCATTCTGTTTTACTGAGGCTAACCTTCATTCCTCTGCTTTCCAGGGCATACCTCCACCTCTCTAGATTTTCCTGCACTTGTTCTCTGCTCTCACTACAGATCACAATGTCTCCTTCCCATCTCTATTTCTCTGTTGTGCCAACCTGTATAAATCATTTTCTCTCTCCTTACTGTCCAACCTAGCATACAAGTCATCATACGCCCTCTGTTTGGCCTTTGACACCGCTACCTTAGCCTTACGCTGTGTCTCCTTGTACTCCTGTTTACGCTCTTCGGTCCTCTCTATGTCCCATTTCTTCTTAGCTAACCTCTTCTTTTATACAAACTCCTGCACTTCCTCATTCCACCACCAAGTCTCCTTATCTACTGTCCTTCAAGAGGACACACCAAGTACTCTCCTACCTGTCTCCCTGACCACATTAGCTGTAGTTGTCCTGTCATCTGGAAGCACTTCCTGACCACCCAAAACCTGTTTCAACTCCTCCTTGAAGAGAACACAACACCCTTCTTTTTTCAGCTTCCACCACTTTGTCTTCTGCTCTGCCTTTGCCTTCTTCACCTTTCTCAACATCAGCATCATCCTGCACACCACCATTCTAAGCTGGTGGCAACACTCGCACCCACTACTACTTTGCAGTCACTGATTTCTTTCAAATTACATCACCTACACAAGATGTAGTCTACCTGTGCGCTGCTTCCTATGCTTTTATAACTCACCTTATGCTCCTGTCTCTTCTGGAAGAAAGTATTCACCACAGCCATTTCCATACTTTTTGCAAAATCGATCAACATCTGTCCTTCTGTGTTACCAAACCTGCCCATCACTTCCTCGTCCCCTGTTTCCTGCACCAACATGTCTGTTGAAGTCTGCACCAATGACCACTCTTTCACCTCTGGGGGTATTCTGCATCACTTCATCTAACTAACTCCAGAATCTCTCCCTCTCTTCTAGCTCACATCCTGCCGGAGGGGCAAAAGCACTAACAACACTGAACATTCCACCTTCGATTTATAACTTGAGACTCATCACTCTGTCTGACACTCTTTTCACTTCTAGAACATTCCTGACAAACTCCTCCTTTAAGATAACTCCTGCTCCATTTCTCTTCCCATCCACATCATGTAAAAACAGCTTAAACCCCACTCCTAAGCTTCTGGCCTTGCTACCTTCCCACCTGGTCTCCTGAACAGACAGTATGTCCACCTTCCTCCTCTGCATCATGTCAGCCCGCTCTCTAACTTTTCCTATCATAGTTCCAACATTCAAAGTCCCTACTCTCAGTCCTAGACTCATGCTTTTTCTCTTCTCTCTCTGCCTACGGACACACCTCCCACTTTCCTTCTTCGACCAACAGTAGTTCAATTTCCACCAGCACCCTGTTGGTGAACAGCACTGACTCCTAGACTCATGTTTTTCCTCTTCTCTCTCTGCCTACAAACATGCCTCCCGCGTCTCCTTCTTCGACCTCTCCTTTTTCGATCAACAGTAGTCCAATTTCCACCAGCACCCTGTTGGTTAACAGCACTGATGGCGGTCATTGTTAACCCGGACCTCAACCGATCCGGTATGAAATTTCTCTTTACGGTTTGCATTTTGTATTCTGGCAAAAGGTTTACGCCGGCTGCCCTTCCTGTCGCAACCCTCTGCATTTATCCGGGCTTGGGACCGGCGTGAGGGCGGACACTTTTTTGTGCTCCCCCTCACGGCTGCATTGGTCATATATATATATATATATATATATATATATATATATATATATATATGTGTGTGTGTGTGTGTGTGTGTGTGTGTGTGTGTGTATATATATATATATATATATATATATATATATATATATATGTATACTAGTCCTTCTAAAAAAATTAGAATATTGTGATAAAGTTCATTATTTTCTGTGATGTACTGATAAACATTAAACTTATATTTTAGATTCATTGCACACCAACTAAAATATTTCAGGTCTTCTATTGTTTTAATTTTGATAATTTTGGCAAAAAAGTAAAGAAAAAACAAAAATCCCTATCTCAAAAAATTAGCATATTTCATCCGACCAATAAAAAAAGTGTTTTTAATACAAAAAGGCAAACTTCAAATAATTATGTTCAGTTATGCATTCAGTACTTGGTCGGGAATCCTTTTGCAGAAATGACTGCTTCAATGCGGCGTGGCATGGAGGCAATCAGCCTGTGGCACTGCTGAGGTGTTATGGAGGCCCAGGATGCTTTGATAGTGGCCTTAAGCTCATCCACAGTGTGGGGCAGGTGTCTCTCAACTTTCTCTTCACAATATCCCACAGATTCTCTATGAGGTTCAGGTCAGGAGAGTTGGCAGGCCAATTGAGAACAGTAATACCATGGTCAGTAAACCATTTACCAGTGGTTTTGGCACTGTGAGCAGGTGCCAGATCGTGCTGAAAAATTAAATCTTCATCTCCATCAAGCTTTTCAGCAGATGGAAGCAGGAAGTGCTCCAAAATCTCCTGCATTGACCCTTCCCTTGATACAACACCAGCAGCTGACATGGCACCCCAGACCATCACTGACTGTGGGTACTTGTCACTAGACTTCAGGCATTTTGGCATTTCCTTCTCCCCAGTCTTCCTCCAGACTCTGGCACCTTAATTTCCGAATGACATGCAAAATTTGCTTTCACTTCACTAGACCAACTCTATGCTCCACAGGATTCTGGAGGAGGCATGGGAGTTTGCCCAATCTGTTCACATGTGCTTTGTGGATTTGGAGAAGGCTTTCGACCGTGTCCCTCGAACGATCTTGTGGGGCGTGCTCCAAGAGTACAGCGTTTCGGACCCGTTGCTACGAGCCATTCGGTCGCTGTATCACCAGAGCCAGAATTTGGTCCGTATTGGCAATGACAGGTCGAATTCGTTTCCGGTGGGAAATGGAGTCCGCCAAGGCTGTCCTTTGTCACCGATTCTGTTCATAATTTTTATGGACAGATTTTCTAGGCGCAGTCGAGGCGTTGAGGGGTTCTGGTTTGGTGGCCATCGGATCTCGTCTCTGCTTTTTGCGGATGATGTTGTCCTTTTGGCTTCATCAAGTCGGGACCTCGAGCTCTCATTGGAGCAATTCACAGCCAAGTGCAAAGCAGCCGGGATGAGGATCAGTACCTCCAAGTCTGAGGCCATGGTTCTCAGTCAGACAAGGGTGGAGTGCACCCTCCAGGTCGGGAATGAGGTCCTGCCCCAAGTGGAGGAGTTTAAGTATCTTGGAGTCCTGTTCACGAGTGAGGGAAGGATGGAGCGAGATATCGACAGACGGATCGCTGCAGCCTCTGCTGTTAAGCGGTGCCTGTACCGGTCCGTCGTGGTAAAGAAGGAGCTGAGCTGCAAGGGGAAGCTCTCAATTTACCAGTCGATCTACATTCCAACCCTCATCTATGGTCACGAGCTTTGGGTAGTGACCGAAAGAACAAGATCACGGATACAAGTGGCTGAAATGAGCTTCCTTCGCCGGGTGGCGGGGTTCTCCCTTAGAGATAAGGTGAGAAGCTCTATCATCCGTGGAGAGCTCGCAGTAGATCCGCTGCTCCTCCGCATTGAGAGGGGCCAGTTGAGGTGGCTCGGGCATCTGTTCAGAATGCCTCCCGGATGCCTCCCTGGTGTACTATGTCTCTCGGCTTGTCTGGGACCGCCTTGCTGTCCCCCCCGGGAGAGTTGGAGGAAGTGGCTGGGGAGAGGGACGTCTGGACCTCTTTGCCCCGCGACCCAACCCTGGACTAAGCGGAAGAAGATGATGATGATGATGATGATGATGATGATGATGATGATGATATTGGAAAAGGCTGCACAGAGCGGAAGTGCACAACACTTTTTCTTTGCAAATGCGCAGAGAAAATGCTCATTTTAGCTTGAAAAGCTTTTACAGCACTTGTCATATTTGTGACAGTCTTCCCTGTGCCTTGCAGCTCACAGTCCAAATTGTTCAGTTTTTCTGTGACGTCTGTTAATAAGGCAAGGTCAAGCAACCACTCAAGTGTTGTCCAAGAGGTAGGTGTCCTCTTCTCTGCTCTGCATAAGCTCCTTTATTTCACCCAAAAGTGCCAAGAAACGTTTCAAAATCCGCCCTCTGCTGAGCCATCGGATTTCTGTATGCAGCAACAGGTCTCCATATTCTGCAGAAAGCTCCTCCAAAGGCACCTTAAATGCCTGGTGTTGTTTGGCTTTAGCACGAATGCTATTGATGATTTTTACAACAGGGGTCATTACATGGTCAAACCCGGTCACTTTCGCACATATCGCCTGCTGGTGGATGATCCAATTGTAGTGTAGGAAAGGTGGAAAGTCTGGGTCATTCTTGCAATGTGCAATGAAGCCCACATGGCATCCTCCCATTGCCGGTGCAGCATCGAAAAAAAAAAAAAAGCCATCAAGTAAAACAAAAACAGATGAATAAATCTCGTGCATTTAAATCTACACATCTATTTTCAATGCCACGTCACTGTGGCGAGCAGCAGAGAGCCTTTCTGTACACCAGTATGTGGGCGTGTGCGATACCTTCAAACTCTAATTTTATTGGATTATAACAACAGCCACAGACTGTGCGTGTTGTTTTTGAGTAAAGAGGTAAATGTCCCTCGTTTTGATCGGCTCATTTCCACGAAGCCAAGCACATCCAACCTCTATCTCACCCTGTCCTCTGCATCTTCTTCTCTTACTCCAATGACCTTCATGTCTTTCATCACATCCATAAATCTCTTTTTTGGTCTTCCAGGCCTTCTGCCTGGTAGTTCCAACCTCAGCATCCTACTGCCAATATACTCACTATCCCTCCTCTGTTCATGTCCAAACCATCTCAATCTAGCCTCTCTGACTTTGTCTCCAAAACATCTTACATGGGCTGTCCCTCTGATGTACTCATTTCTAATCCTATCCATCCTCGTTACTCCCAGAGAGAACCTCAACATTTTCATCTCTGCTACCTCCAGCTTGCCTCCTGCCCTTTCCTCAGCGCCACTGTTTCTAAGCCATACAACATCGCTGGCCTCACCACCGTCTTGTACACTTCCTTTCATTCTTATAACACTCTACTATTGCACATCACACCGGACACTTTTCTCCAACCATTCCAGCCTGCCTGCACACGCTTCTTCACTTCTTTTCCACACTCTCCATTGCTCTGGACTGTTGAGCCTAAGTACTTAAAATCCTCCACATTCTTTATTTCATTCATTTCATTCATTCATTTATTTATTAATGACCACACAACCAAGTTGGTGGAATTTGCTATCGGTACAGCACTCAGCTATGACAAAAGTTACAAAGGACATTAACAACACACATCATACAACAAAGACAGCACACATGAAAACAAATGATTACAAACATTTCCATAACAACTACAGTAATAATAGACAACAAAAAGACAGACAAGGCTGTAATGTACATTCAGTGCAAAGAGTTCAGAGTCCTTATGACTGTCTGTCTTCCTTTCGGCTTTTTCCCTTTCTCGGGAGTCGCCACAGCGAATCATCTGATTCGCACGTTTGATTTGGCAGAGGTTTTTACGTCGGATGCCCTTCCTGTCACAAACCTTTTTTTAGCAAGGGACAGAAACACGCTGACGACTTTGCAGCCTACTCTTTACGAAAGTCAGCAATGGTTCTTTTACATGCCTCTCACCATAGACAGTGAGAGACATGGCCCGCCTTTGATAACCCAGTTAGCTGCACTGGGGGAGAGTCCTTATGACTGTAGGGAAAAAACTGTTCTTGAAACGGGATGTTCTGGTGGGTAGAGATCGATATCGCCTCCTAGAGGGCAGCGGTTGAAACAAATGATGGGCAGGGTGAGAGGGATCAGAGGTGATTTTTTGTGCTCTTAAGATTGAGCGTTTATGATAAATTGATTGGACTGATGGAAGGGGGGTGCCAATGATCCTGGACAATGCGCTGTAGTTTTTTCTGTGAGTTGCTGTCTAGGCTGCCATACCAAACTGTTATGGATGATGTGAGAGTGCTCTCAATGATGGCGGAGTAGAAACGGAGGAGGAGATTTGTTTTCACTCTGAATTTCTTGAGCTGTCTCAGGAAAAACAGTCTTTGGTGGACTTTTTTGTGAATGTAGTCTGTGTTAGTGTTCCATTTTAATGTATTGTTTATGTGAGTGCCGAGAAATTTGAAAGAGTCAGTTATGGCTATGGGTTCATTAGAGATGTGAATGGGAGTTTTGAGTGAGGCTGTGTGCCTGAAGTCAATTATTAGTTCTTGTGTTTTGGATGGGTTGAGCTGGAGATTGTTTTCTTGGCACCAGGAGACAGCTTGGGCTACTTGTTGGCGGTACTGGTGTTCATTATCCATAGTTATGAGTCCAATGATAGTAGTGTCGTCTGCATACTTAAAAATGGAAACTGAACTGTGATGGGATGTCATATGGTTTGTGTACAGAGAAAAAAGCCATGGTGAGAGAACGCAACCCTGGGGGACACCTGTGCTGAGGGTCAGAGGTCGAGATGAGAGGTTACCCATCTTAACCCTTTGTTGCCTTTTCCATAGGAAGCTCCATAACCAATGGCGTAGACAGGGGTCAATGTTCATGTCCGTCAGTTTATTGAAGAGGTTGACCAGGTTTACTGTGTTAAAAGCAGAACTGAAATCAATGAAAAGGATACGGGCATAGCTGTTAGGAGACTCAAGGTGCTGTAAGATGTGGTAGAGGGCCAGGTTGACGGCATCCTCAACAGACCTGTTGGCACGGTAAGCAAATTGATGAGGGTCGAGCAGGGGGGTAGTGGATGCCTTCTGATGATTAAGGATGATGCGTTCAAACGACTTCATGACCACGGATGTTAGGGCGATTGGTCTGTAGTCGTTGAGACATGAGATCTTTGATGATTTTGGGACAGGGATTATGGATGAAACCTTGAAACACAGTGGAACTGTACAGTGGCGGAGGGACGTATTAAAGATGGAGGTGAATATTGGGGCCAGTTGAGCTGCGCAGTACTTAAGAACAGCAGGGGTGATCCCGTCTGGGCCAGCTGCTTTCCTCTTGTTATTTTTCTTAAAGATGTTCCTGACCTCTTCCTCCTGGATGTGAAATGAGGGGTGTGGGAGGGGGTGGGGGGGGTGGGGGACTGGGGACTGTTCAAACCTCCCATAGAACTCATTGAGTTTGTTTGGAAGGTCCATATCAATGTCAGATGAAATGGAGGTTTTTTTTGTAATCAGTCATGTCCTTTAGTTTTTTCCATACATATCGGGTATTGTTTGATGTGATCTGATGTTCCAGCTTTATTGCATAGTTTGATTTAGCTTTCCTGATTGCAGACCTCAATTGATATTTGGCAGTGGTGTATGACTCCTTGTCTCCGCTGAGGAAAGCAGAGTTCTTTTTCTTGCGTATGAGTAAGATATCGTTTGTAAACCAAGGTTTGTTATTACTGTATGCCTCCACAGGTTTTGTTGGGATACACAGATCCACGCAGAAGTTGATGTATGACGTCACCACGTCCGTGAGCACGTCGAGGCAGTTCTCACCTGCACTGAATACATCCCAATCAGTGCATTCAAAACAGCCTCTCAAAGTCTCAACGGCTGCCCTGGACCAGGACTTAACTGTTTTGGATGTGGAGTTTGTGGATTTAAGTTTTTGTTTGTATTTCGGGATGAGGAGCAGCATGGCGTGGTCGGATGTTCCGAGCGGAGCCCTTGGGAAAGCTCGGTAAGCATCGCTGATGGTGACGTAGCAATGGTCCAGTGTATTAGTGCCTCTGCTAGGACATGTGACCTGTTGAATATAGTTGGGGAGTTCGGTGGACAAGTTGGTATGATTAAAGTCACCGAGCACAGTGACTACTGCGTCGGGATGAGAGTTTTCAACGGTTGATATGTAGGTTGCAAGCTCCGTGATGGCAAAGTTGGTGTTAGCCGATGGCGGGATGTAAACTCCAATCAGTATAACGGAGGCAAATTCTCTCGGGAGGTAGGCGGGTCTGCATTTCACGCTCATGTATTCCAATTGTGGTGAACAAGTAGTGTTTAATACAGTCGTGTTGCTACACCAGCGTTGGTTAATCAAGAAACAAATTCCACCACCTTTAGTTTTTGTAGATAGCTTGACTGACCTGTCGGCACGGTACAGTGAGAAGCCGGGCGGGGTTACCGTCTGGTCTGGCACAGTGTGGTCGAGCCAGGTCTCGGTCAGGCAGATGGCAGAACAGTCTTTGTAATCCTTCTTATTTTGGAGAAGAAGGAAGAGTTCGTCAATTTTATTTCTGATAGATCTCACGTTTGTCAGCAGCAGAGCCGATAAAGGTGGCCGGTACGGCCGCTTCCTGAACCTGGAAAGGACGCCGGCTCGTTGCTTCCTTCTGTCTCGCTTGCGTCTCCAGGAGGTCGGATATCCAGATGAGTTGTTCATTTCTAGAATTTCCGCAGGTAGCGATGAGATCATGGATGAAACAGTCACTGCTGAGTTAGCTCTAAGGGATAGTAACTCCCAACGAGTGTATGTGAGAAGACATTCCGACTTTTTAACATAAAACATTGACAAAAGTGCAAGACATAGAAGCAGAGCTTGTGCCGGGGCGAGCCTCACGGCCGCCATCTTGTTCAAAAGGAAAGTCTTTATCTCTGCTCCCTGTAACATCATCATTCCTTCTGGGTCTTTCTCATTCACACACACATGTATTCTGATTTTCTGAGGCTAACCTTCATTCCTCTCCTTTCCACGGCATACCTCCACCTCTCTAGATTTTCCTCCACTTGTTCTCTACTCTCACTACAGATCACAATGTCATCTGCAAACATCATCGTCCATGGAGATTTTTGCCTAACCTCGTCTGTCAGCCTGTCCATCACCATCGCAAACAAGAAGGGGCTCAGAGCTGATCCTTGATGCAGTCCCACCTCCACCTTGAACTCTTCTGTCACTGACAGCACACCTCACCACTGTCTTACATCTCTCATACATGTCCTGCACCACTCTAACATACTTCTCTGCCACTCCAGACTTCCTCATGCAATACCACAGTTCTTCACTTGGCACCCTGTCATATGCTTTTTCCAGATCCACAAAAGCACAATTAAGTTCCCTCTGACCTTCTCTGTACTTCTCTATTAACATCCTCAAAGCAAACATTGCATCTGTGGTGCTCTTTCTTGGCATGAAACCAAACTGTTGCTCACAAATGCTGACCTCTGCCCTTAGTCTAGCTTCCACTATTCTTTCCCATAACTTCATCGTATGGCTCATTAACTTTATCCCTCTGTAGTTGCCGCAACTCTGCACGTCTCCCTTGTTCTTAAAAATGGGAACCAGCACACTTCTCCTCTATTCCTCCGGCATCTGCTCACTCTCTAAGACCTTGTTGAATGTTCTTGTCAGAAAATCTACTGCTACCTCTCCTAGACACTTCCATACCTCCACAGGTATATCATCAGGACCAACGGCCTTTCCATTCTCCATTCTCTTCAGTGCCCTCCTCACGTCACCCTTACTAATCTTTGCTACTTCCTGCTCCTCAATGGTCACCTCTTCTACTCTTTTTTTCTCTCTCATTTTCCTCCTTCATCAGCTCTTCACAGTAATCTTTCCATCTTCCCAGCACACTTCTGTCATCAGTCAATACATTTCCCTCTCTGTCCTTTATAAATCTAACTTGCTGCACGTCCTTCCCATCTCTATTTCTCTGCTGTGCCAACCTGTATAGAGCATTTTCTCCCTCTTTACTGTCCAACCATCATACAAGTCGTCATACGCCCTCTGTTTGGCCTTAGCCACCACTATTTTCGCCTTACGCTGTGTCTCCCTGTACTCCTGTTTACTCTCTTCGGTCCTCTCAATGTCCCACTTCATCTTAGCTAACACCTCTTCTTTTGTACACACTCCTGCACTTCCTCATTCCACCACCAAGTCTCCTTATCTACTTTCCTTCCAGAGGACACACCAAGTACTCTCCTACCTGTGTCCCTGATCACATTGGCTGTGGTTGTCCGGTCATCTGGAAGCACTTCCTGACTACCCAAAGCCTGTTTCAACTCCTCCTTGAAGACAACACAACACTCTTCCTTTTTCAGCTTCCACCACTTTGTCTTCTGCTCTGCCTTTGCCTTCTTCACCTTCCTCACCATCAGCGTCATCCTGCACACCACCATCTTATGTTGTTTGGCAACACTCTCACCCACTACTACTTTGCAGTCACTGACTTCCTTCAAATTACATCGCCTACCCAAGATGTAGTCTACCTGTGTGCTCCTACCTTCACTTTCATAAGTCACCCGATGCTCCTGTTTCTTCTGGAAGAAAGTATTCACCAAGCCATTTCCATCCTTTTTGCAAAATCTACCAACATCTGTCCTTCTGCGTTCCTGTCCTGGATACCAAACCTGCCCATCACTTTCTCGTCCCCTCTGTTGCCTGCACCAACATGTCCATTGAAGTCTGCACCAATGACCACTCTTTCACCTCTGGGTGTACTCTGCATCACTTCATCTAACTCACTCTAGAATCCTCCTTCTCTTCTAGTTTACATACAGCTCTCTTGCTTTTTCTTTCATAGTTCCAACATTCAAAGTCCCGACTCTCAGACCTGGACTCACGCCTTTCCTGTTCTCTCTCTGCCTACAGACACACCTCCTGCCTCTGTCTGTGTGTGTGTGTGTGTGTGTGTGTGTGTGTGTGTGTGTGTGTGTGTGTGTGTGTGTGTGTGTGTATATACCTTTTTTCCTTTTGCTCTTTTTGAAAGTTAAAGTGGAGTCTCCACTGCGTTGTGATTTTCTGCTGCTCTGAGTCTCATTGCACTTCTGTTCACCCCTGAAGAGCATGAGGTCCATAAGAATCATTAGTAAACACACCTACATCCATATTCATTTGGTTTGCATAGGATTCTGAAAAGCTTCCTCCAAAAAGAATAATCATGTGCTGGAAAGAGATTTTTTGGAGCAATATCCTCTAAGCCATAAAACATTACTTGAGTTTGGATAATTATGACTCTCTACTTGAGTTTTTACGTTTGATAATAATAAAATGTTCTTCCCGTAGGAGGTACCTTTGTTAACTTCATGCAAAATTTCTGAGTTTGGTGGTGATCCTGATTAAATTCTGGATCCAGGAACTTTTCAAAGATTATACTAAGTGACAAATTTTTTTTGTCTTGTTCCTGGGTTAAAACCATAATTTCTCATTTCTTCACAACTAAATCAAAAGAGACAAGAGTAGTTGTTACCTCCAAACTTTGTTTTTGTGGTCAGGACAATAAAATTGCAAATTAACTAGTTTTCCGATTCACTGAATGGTTCCCACTAATTTCAGGGCAAGTGAAGTTCATTTGAGAGAGTTATGGTCATATTTTCTTTTTGTGATCATGTCAAAAGGGTTCATACATTATCTCAAACATAATACATTGTTGACAGTGCAATTTTATTTATGAAAACCTTCATTTGTACAGATTGAGCAAAGGAAATTTTCAAACTTTCAAAAAATTTACTGAGATTTGAAGAATTATCTCTTTTATTTATTAATATATTTGCTTCATGTCTGTCTGTCTTCCTTTCGGCTTTTTCCCTTTTACTCGGGAGTCGCCACTGCGAATCATCTGATTCGCACGTTTGATTTGGCAGAGGTTTTTACGTCGGATGCCCTTCCTGTCACAACCCTTTTTAGCAAGGGACAGAAACACGCTGACGACTTTGCAGCCTACTCTTCACGAAAGTCAGCAATGATTCTTTTACATGCCTCGCACCATAGACAGTGAGAGACATGGCCCGCCTTTGATAACCCAGTTAGCTGCACTGGGGGGACAGTGACAACCTTGTGGAGTATATGAATAAACCTTGCTGCAGTTATGTTCCTTATATCAGTGGCCCCCAACCCCCGGGCCGCCGACCGTTACCGGTCTGTGGATCAATTGGTACTGGGCCGCACAATAAATAATTATTTATTTTTGTTTTATTTATTATCTGAGTCTGAACGATCTTTTATTTTTGAAAAAACTTTTATTTTGAAAAATGACCGGATTCTCCCGGTTACATGTTGGTCATTTGAGTGCTAAAATGTAAACCACAAGGGGACGGCACATGAACAGAGGTGAGTTGATGACAGAGGAGAGTTTTCAGTCTTGGGAAAACCGGAATTTCCGGCATATGCCAGAAAACTTGAACCCCTGCAGTTACAGAAAATGATGATCATGAAAATTAAGTGGGGGACACATTCATGGATTTTCAATCAATTAAACAGGAAGCAGAAGAGAATGCTTTTGTGACCATTTACAGTGGTACCTTGATTTATGAGTGTATTTTAAAAGAAATTTTCCATGATACGAGGTTTGATCCCACCAAAAATTTGCCTCATCCAAAGAGCAAAATTTTGATTTACGAGCTCTGCTGGGGAAATTGCTTTTCCAGGCTGATTAACCTTGTATTCTTCTGCGTGTATTCATCCGGGCTTCGAGAACGCATTGTGCAGTGCTTCTCAATTATTTTCTGTGATGCCCCCCACACTCAGCGCCCCACACACGACTATAAATAGTGTTTACTGCACTTCATATTGTTTGCTATAAATAGTGTTTATTGCACTTCATATTGTTTGTTATAAATAGTGTTTACTGCACTTCATATTGTTTGCCGGTGCTTTTTACCTACACCATAGGGACACAGTGAGAGCACCACTGCCACCTTCGTGTAATTGTGCATCCTCTACAGTAGGTGGCAGTTGCGCTCTCACTGTGTTCCCTGTACCATAGGAAACACAATGAGAGCGCCACTGCCACATACTGTAGAGAATGCATAAATACACTTAATTCTAGTACAGTATGGCAAAAAGCATGTTCCCCAGGGTCATATGCACCCCCCGGCATCGCAAAGTGCACTCCACTATTTGAGAAGCACTGGCCTTGTGGGAGCTCACCATGAGCCTTTCCTCGCTGGCATTCGTAGCGTGCACATGCACAAAATTCTCCTCCTCCACCTCCTCCTTCTCTGTTACGCACCACCTCAGGCATGCCCACCTGGCATCTTTGTGCCCACGTGACATCTTTGCCGTAGTCAATGATCGAAAGGGTTAGTTGACTTATTGTTTATTCTTGTTTTATTATCTATTAATTATTATCTATTATTATTATATTATTATTATTATGTTAATGTACATGTATTATATTATGAATATTTATTGTTTTTACATGCTTAGCTTTAATATATTAGGTCAAATATACGTGTTTGTGTCAGGTTATATGAGTTTCGGAGGGGGTTGGAATGGATTAACTGGTTTTCTATTATTTACTATAGGAATTTTTGTTTTATCTAACGAATATTTTGACTTACAAGCTTGCCCTCAGAAATGAATATTTGCTTCAAATATACTTTGCTCTAGGCAAATATATATGTATATACACTCTACCTGAGTGTGTAGGCAATGTAGCTGCTACCATGGCTTTTGCATGATCTGGCCGAATTCTCGAGGGACACTGTGGACTCTCCGATTGGTGTGCGGTACAGACAGCCATCCTCTGTGTAAGCATTGAAAGAGCGCTGGACAGAAAACAAATCAGTGTTTTAAGTTCCGGTTTATAGTAATAGATGTATTTGTGTATTAGCAACATCTAAAAGAGATAATAAATGAAACCACATGTATATACTACAGGGGATCTAGTGCTGATTCTTACAGTGAGCACAGTGGAATGGGTGACTGTAGACTCTGCTGTAGGCACCGTCTTCCCACCAAAGATACTTTTCAGGTTCGTTCTCACATCTTTGTTGAGGATACAGTGAAAGAAAAATATACAAATTCCCTGCAAAGAAAATCAAGTGTAAGCAAGCAATGGCAACAACTCAGACATCCTAATATTCATTTAAATAATTTAAGCATATAAGATTACCACAATGGCAAGATATGCCACCCTCACCCTATGACAGGTCAAGAATTTGTGAGTACAGTGGAGCCTTGGAATCCGAACGCTCTAGAGTTCGGACAAATCGGAATCCGAACAAAAATCCGTGATTTTTTCATCCCAGAAACCGAACAAAAACTGAAAGTTGAACTCGTGAAATGCGCAAGAAAAAAACGAGATGAGGAAAGGGAGGAAAAGTGAGCAACTTCCGGAAGTCTGGAAGTTGTTGATACTATGTGTGTTCTGGAGAAGTCCGGAAGTTGTTGATACTATGTATCACCCAAATAAAGCTGTCCTAGAGAAGTCCAGAAGTTGATAACACAATACTGTGTACGTATCACCCTCATAAAGCTAAAGCTAGTGCTAAAGCACTAAAGCTAAGCTGAAGTGCTAGCAGCGCTGTGAACACCTTTAACGATGAGGTCATGAGCCACTTCCGTAAGGTTTTGAAAAGAAGGCAGAAACAAGCCACATTAGAAATGTTCTTCAATAAAAGAAAGGAACATACTGAAGAAGAGTCATCCATGCAAAGCGGTAGCAAGAAAAAAAACACCTTTGGCTGATTTACCTTAAGCTGTTATGGAAGGGAATCCACTTTCCTCTCCCCCTGTCTGTTATGGAAGGGGATACACTTCTCTTTCTCTCCAACATTTACATATGCCAACTGCTCACCACCACAAAGGTTAAAATTCTTATCGTTATTGTTCTTATGCTTTAACTGCACTGTGGTTTTTATTTTAGTGTGTTATGGTCTATCACAAAAGAGTTTCGTGTTGAAATGCACGTTGGAGAGGGAGTGATTTCCCCATGCTCTAGTGCCTTCCCTGTGAACAATAAAGCGCACCCATTTTCATAGATGAAATGGGGAAATCGTAGTCACTGTTAGAAATACGTGAAACACGGAAATCAAACTAAAGAGGGAACTGGTGGAGCACGGAGCGGAGAACCAGAGAGATCACAGGGAAGAGGAACAATGTTCTAGCACCAAGAAGAGCACTGCGAGTCTTTATAGCCCATGATTAAGTGGAATTAGATGTGTATATTTAGCACTCCACCCGCGTGTGACAGCCACGCCCCTCTTCAACGCACATTTCGACATGCAACTCTTTTGTGAGAGACCATAACACACTAAAATAAAAACCACAGTGCAGTTAGAGTTTCTCACAACACAGACCATAACATAGTGTTCCGTGTTCAATAATTTTTTCACTTAATCTGCGGACCTATGGTATGAGTTATGGTACTGTTAACTTCTGTTCAAAAGACAATGGAACAGATAAAGACCATTTACATTATTTGTAATGGGAAAAGTGGATTCGGAATCCGAACAAATCGGAATCCAAACAGCCGTCTGGAACGGATTGAGTTCAAGTACCGAGGCTCTACTGTATGAGCCCAGGCTCAGGTAAATGCACATAGTCATTTTTTGCTGGGAGTCATGAGAGTTTACTAACCAAGCTCTCAGAGAGGCAGGGATGGAATACATTTACTTTCCCTGTCAATTAAATGATCACTAGCCAATCATAGGTATCTGTGAACTATTGCATACAAAAAGGTGGAATACAGTATGGATGCATGGCAGTTTTTTAAAAATGCAGTCAGCTGGCCTCACATGACTTAGTACATGCTGGCCTTCGCTCTCCCTGTTTGGTTGAGCAAGTGTGTCAGGGTGGCGTACTGATTGATTGGCAATTGGCTACAGCTAAATTTGGGAGAGTATCTTGGAGGGACGGGGGCCTCATCACACAAAAAATCCCCCAAAAAAACACTTAAAGCTTTCTCAGTGTGACTGCTAAAAAATCCAAATAAGATTATATACTACAGACAAGATGGTGTTGGACATATCCGTATCAAGGTAAGTTATCAAAGGTTTATCTTTTTACATACAAGAAAAAAAATTTCCATGAAATATGAATCACATAACTGGGTCCTGATCCTGTTTTCTGAAGCAGACCGCCATAGTTGTGGTGTATACCTGCAGACAACTGAGGATGGCAAACAGGTAGTGGAAGGTGAGCAGGTCACTGTTAACAGACATCAGGCCAAGCAGCCAGGTGGCACTAATGAGCAGCAGCATTGGGATGGCCATAAGCAGAGCAGAGCTACCAAAAACAGAGGTTATAGAGGTTATATAAAGATATAAGTGAGACAGGGAAAATTGGATGTTTTGAAAAAGTTTGATTGAACAAGTGAGACATAAAACAAGGAACACCTCTGTGCAGATAAATATCCAGCTCTTACATTGCTCCTGATGTCTCACTCGAAGGCCTTCGTCTACAGGAAGCCTTCACTGCCAGCACAAATATTATAATGTTGATCTGAAAGGTAAGGACATTGCTTACCATGAACAGACTTTAATGAAAAGTGTATGTAAATGTTAAAAAAAAAAAAAAAAAAAGAATTCCAGTCAGAATTACGAAAGTTTTGGTAACACTGATTTTCTTTCTACTCATGCATGTGTGTTGAGAAATGGCAATCAGCTGCAAAATACCACTAAATAAAAGCCATTGCCACACCCTTGATTTACATGCAGTTGTGAAAAAATTAAAAGGCACAAAATACTGAGATAGCAGGAAAGAACACGATTATGACAAAACAGCAAAAACGTCCAGCAATGAACTTGAGGTACTGCAGCATGTCTCCCATAGTAGACTGAGACTCATGATCAGTACTGCCACCTGTCACAGAGCAGCATTTCAGTTCAGTTCATTTTCTGTAACCGCTTCATCCTAATTAGGGTCGCGGGGAGGCTGGTGCCCATCCCAGCCAACTCAGGGCGAGGGCAGAGTACACCCTGGACAGCTCGCAAGGCCATCGCAGGGCGGAAACACGCTGACGGCTTTGCAGCCTACTCTTTTTACGAAAGTCAGCAATGGTTCTTTTACATGCCTCACACCATAGACAGTGAGAGACATGGCCGGCCTTTGATAACCCAGTTAGCTGCACTGGGGGGGGGGACAGTGACAACCTTGTGCAGAGTGGGACTCGAAACCCCAACCTTTGGATCAGTGATCCGGCACCTTATACCACTAGACCACCACTGCCTAGAGCAGCATTTCATTTGTCTGAATTCAGAGGTTAAACTCTGTTTCCATTTCTGGATTTATTTTAGATTGCTTTTGTTGTTATTGTTCATTGGTGGGCCATCAGGGCCAGCAAAGCTTCTGCTATCCTAAGCACGATCAGAAGTACTGACCTACATTTACAACTTAAATTTTAGCATTTGTTCTATTAAATTGTATTAATTTATTCCCGACAATCTATTGTCTTCATTTCGTTGCATGTCTCATGGCTCCACTGCTTCCAGTATATATGTGGATGTTAGTTTTTTGTTGAGTCAGATTTCAGTTTCTCTGTGCTGCCATGTCAATCCAATCTGCCCCATCCCTTCAGAATCAGCACTTATGGCCGATGTCACTTAAACTATATTAGCAATGGGGTTGTTTCTTTAATCAATCAGATTTCAGATTCGCCTCACAGGGCCAGCTAGTGGGCTTACAATAATGTCAGCATTTTTCCATCCTATTGGTTGGTCAAATCAAAACTAGGTGAAAAGTCTGTAGTGATCTGCACACGATACATTTAAGTTAGAATTTTTATGGGCTCCCGAGTTGTGTGACAACAAGGTGCGTGACTATTAACCCAGAGATTGCAAGTTCTAATATAGGATAATGCCACAGCCATACATGACCAGGAGCTAATTAACTGAGTTCTCAAGGGATAGTGGGATGGCATGCGTTCATCTCCCTCTCACTTACAGCTTTCCCTCTGAGTGTGTCAGACCACATGTACCACTGTTCGAAAAGAGGTGGGTGGCTAGCATTGCATGTCACCAAAGGGTGGTGATTGTGTGATAGGGAAGGCAATACCTGATGTGTGGAATTGGATATGATTAAAGGGGGGATTAAAAAAAGAAATATTCATGCATGCAATGTTTGACAAAGGAGGAGAAATTGACTTGTTGTCAGACATTCTTAAAAATCCATTTTCAAGGCAGACTTTTCCAGAAAAACTAGACATCGTAAGGAGAGGTCAAGAAATTGGAGGTAAGGTTATGCTTTTGGCTAAATGACAATTTACAGGCAGCTTCCGCTGTTAAATGACAGTGAAAGTTATGTAATGCTCAGAGGTACTGTACTAGGAGAAAAGTACATGCCTCGCTGTCATGTCATGTCATGTCTTTTTATACTGTGTTTTTGTATATTATTCATGATTTGTATAATTGCGAAATTATAGTATTAAGAGATGGATTAAGTCCATTAAGTCCCACTGAAGGCCCAAATACCAAAGGCATGACCCGTCATTGTCATGATCAATATTTTTATCATGAAACAACAGAGGTTTCAAACGTTTTGATAGTGTTGCCCATAATAGAAATATATCAGCTATTTGATTTAGAATAAAATTTAAGTTTTACTGATTTTTAAATTCTTAAAATCCTTTGTATTTAAAAATTTTCAGGATAAAACAGAATATAAACCTTTTTTTCTGAATACCATGGTTCTTGTGTAAATAAAACAGATAAAACACGCACAAACACACACACACACATACACACACAAACACACACACTAACCACCACTACAAAGGAGATGGGTCCTGTGATGCTCCAGATTAGCGTGTCATGAACAGAAAGCCAGCAGAAGTCTGAATTCCCATAACCCTGAGGATACAACCCCACAGCAAGACCTGAGAGTGAAAGGGGGAGGGAGAGAGAGAGAGAGAGAGAGAGAGAGAGAGAGAGAGAGAGAGAGAGAGAGATTAACCAGTTATAACATACTTGAATGTGCTTTTTGTGATGTAATGTAGATGTGGCTGTATTTTTGATATAATACATCAATACTTTTTTTTTAACACAATTAGCATTTTTATAAAAATCTCTCATTAATAATCTCTCAAAAATCAAAAAGTGCCTCAAATGCCACCTTTCTATGAAACCAAGTTCATTGTTTTGTAAGTTGATGAGGAATCACTGAATATTATACTTTTGATATAATTATAAATTATTAATTTTTTAATAAAATTATTATATTGTTCTAAATAGCTCGTGTACAAGTATATATGTTTGTTGAATATATACAAATACGATTAATGGTTTTATGTTCACAATGAAGTCTGTCTCACCTGTGATGATTGCTGGAAAGCCCCAGCCAATGGCGTAGTAGAATTTCATTTGGCCATGGTTGACATTACGCATCTCTATCAACATATGATAAATGTGCAGCCCCTCCACAAACATCCAGGAGAACGTACACATATAGAAGTAATGCAGCATAATGGCAACCACTGTACACACAAACTACACACAGGCACAAAATGAATCAGTACAACCAACCTTCACAAATCATACATTATATTTCTTGTCACCACAATGGATTTCTATCGAATTGTTCTTCCCGAAGTAGTTGGTAAAATTTATGGCTGCACTTACATTAATGTACTCTTCAATAATAAAAGGCATGGTTTTCAAAAACCTTGTACAGAGTTCTCTCGGGGTTCTTTCAGGATAAAACTGTTTCAGGTTTAAAAGCAAAACTCAATCCATGTACTAGTACTAAGATACATACAGAACCCAGAAATAAAAATTTCACCTTAAAAATATTTGTCCTACAAATGTTTAAACATTTGAAGGTACAGCTATCAATTGTAATCAACGACACATTTTGCCAACTTCGTCAACTATCCATCCTAGTTCCATTCAATGCTGAAAAGAAATCTGGTGGAGGTACACAGCCCTTGCTATCTTAATAGGAAACAAAGTCATCAAAATTGGAGGCACTCATCTGGAGATATACAGCAAGTCTTCAAAGTGATGGAAAGTGTAAAAAGTGAAACTGCAATGACCACTTTCTTGATATTAATAATATAAATGCTCAGTATTTATGTAATTTTTAGGAATTTATTAAAAGTGTATAGTCACTTTCGGAACCTTCTGTAGGTCTATTAATTTGGAAGGGGGCAAATTCATTCATTCATTTTCTAAGCTACTTAATTCTAATCAGGGTTGTGGGGAGGATGGCGCCCATTTCGACCAGCTCTAGACGAAGGTGTGGTACACCCTCGACAGCTCACCAGGCTATCGCAGGGCCAACACTCATAGAACCATTCACACTCACACCTCGAGGTGATTTAGAACATTCAGTTAGCCTATGCGCATGTTTATGGACTGTGGAAGGAAACCCATGCAAGCACATGGAGACCATGCAATCTCCACACAGAACCTCCTGAGCTGGGAATCAAACCCAGGAATCTCTAGCTGTGAGGCAGACATGCTAACCAATACGCCACTGAGGGAAGAAATTTTAAGCTAAATCGCAAATAATTTTCTCCACATTTGACGATGCTCTTTTAAATTCCTTTTTGCATATACTGTACAAGATTAAGCCACTAATAAAGAATTTGTTATTCCAACAGCTGTATTGCTCACTTACTGGGCTGTCAGTCTGATTGATACCAGCGAGGAAGATTAGCTCAGAGAGAAAGATGGCCACCACCAGGTTTTTGTGGATGCTCAGCAAGTTAGAGCGCAATTTACACAGAATAGCCAATAGAAAAAAGGTGATGAGGAGAGCCACCAGGGAGGATGAGACAGTGGTATAGGTTAGCATCTTTAGGGGCAGGACATCCCCATGCTAAAAAAAAAAAAGAGTTCAGTTATTAAAACACAGTATACACAATGTAATACTTTTATTTTTTTCTGTTGTTTGTAAGAAACTTTATGCAAAAAGTTATGAACAGATTCTGATCTTTATTTTGGGAGGGGCAGAGTGTGGCTAAATGGTATAGTACGGTATAATATATTGCAAAATTTATCAATACTGAGGGCAAACCAGAACCATGTGTTCATGAGGTAGGATAGTAGGTAGAACATATATGATCTATAGTGAGAGCAGAGAACAAGTGCAGGAAAATCTAGAGAGGTGGAGGTATGCCTTGGAAAGGAGAGGAATGAAGGTTAGCCTCAGAAAATCAGAATACATGTGTGTGAATGAGAAGGACCCAGGAGGAACGGTGATGTTACAGGGAGCAGAGATAACGAAGGTGGAGGATTTTAAGTACTTAGGCTCAACAATCCAGAGCAATGGAGAGTGTGGAAAAGAAATGAAGAAGCGTGTGCAGGCAGGCTGGAATGGTTGGAGAAAAGTGTCTGGTGTGATGTGCGATAGGAGAGTGTCAGCAAGAATGAAGGGAAAAGTGTACAAGACGGTGGTGAGGCCAGCGATGTTGTATGGCTTAGAAACAGTGGCGCTGAGGAAAAGGCAGGAGGCAGAGCTGGAGGTAGCAGAGATGAAAATGTTGAGGTTCTTTCTGGGAGTAACGAGGATGGATAGGATCAGAAATGAGTATATCAGAGGGACAGCCCACGTAAGATGTTTTGGAGACAAAGTCAGAGAGGCTCGATTGAGATGGTTTGGACATGTACAGAGGGATAGTGAGTATATTGGCAGTAGGATGCTGAGGTTGGAACTACCAGGCAGAAGGCCTCGAGGAAGACCAAAGAAGAGATTTATGGATGTGGTGAAGGAAGACATGAAGGTCGTTGGAGTCAGAAAAGAAGATGCGGAGGACAGGGTGAGGTGGAGGCGGATGATTTGCTGTGGCGACCCCTGAAGGGAGCAGCCGAAAGTAAAAGAAGAAGAAGATGTGTACATTGGGTTATTTTCACAGTGGTTTCCTGACACTCTGAGACTTTTTACAGTTCAACAGAGCAACAGAAACTAGTCTCTATGCTGTAAATTTTGAATGCCAGCTTTAACATTATAAGAAGACTATTTTTTGAAAGAGTGGCATTACAGAATGTCCAGCAGGGGGCACTGTCTACTTTTCGTTATTTTTTGTTTGTTCGTTTGTTTGTTTTAAAGGGTATCTCTGGGATGTGTTGGGGGTTCAGGGTGATGACTCTGTCCAATCTGCCAGATAGCTACAGAATGTGACATAGTTGTTCACTGTAAACTAACCTCTCTTTTGGAAATGTCCATGAGGACAGCAAAGCTAGTCATGTGGCTACACTGGCAGCTGATGTGTGTGGCGTTCCTGTAGACAAGTTTGCAGCCTTTAGAGGACCAGGAACCTGAGCGTCCTCCCCTGTAAATGACACAAGTATCAATAAATGAAAGCCCAGATGTGTTCTTACTGCAGATCTGCTATGCTGTATCACTGGGTGCTGCTGAGAATACTACAATGATTAATCACATTACTCAACATTCAAAAAGCTTTCACAAATCATGTGGTGGCATCCATGTTCATTGAAAGAGAACTCCAGACCACTTTTTATTACTCTTACCCATTCTCAGCATAATTAGTATAATATCTGTTTGTTTAATATTAATATACTATGTTAAAGCACTTTGTAGGCTTAGTATAAATATGTGCTATAAAAAAAAGTGATGAATAAAGATTTTAAAATCTCTAAAACAATTCTTAAATAAGGAACTCACTCACTCACTCACTCACTCACTCACTCACTCACTCCACTCACTCACTCACTCACTCACTCACTCACTCACTCACTCCACTCACTCACTCACTCACTCACTCACTCACAGAACAGAGTGGTTCCAGAAGACACACACAGGTTTTGTCCTCTCTTGCATCCCCAGCAGTCTGAACATCAGTGTAATGGGTGTGTGTGGTACAGCAGAGGTGCTGTCTCTCTCCTGATGTGCTATCACACTCACAACAGGGCTGTTAATAACTGGATGAGTGAGCACTCTGGAAAAAATTACATTCAGACTCAAATTAAAAATAAAGCCTTTTTTTAAACAAACAACATACAGACAAAAATAAATTAAAATTCTATACAAAGCAGGCAGCACACAGTATGATGTTAAACTTTAGTTTTGTTTACTCATTTTTTGCTGTCTTGCTCTATTTTTTTAACCAAGCTATATTTAAAAACCCAAGGAAAGCTTTGCAAAGTTCTTTGTAACAAATGCATAATTAATTCTACACCAGCTGAATTCTCAATTCTGATTGGTCAGAAGGTTAACTAATTTTCCTGAACCACACAGCTCAGATAAAAACATCAACTACAAGGTAAGTCAGAAATTTATAGAAATCTACTTGCTCTAATATACTATTCATTCATTTCACTTCATTTTCTGTAACCACTTAATCCTTATTAGGGTTATGGGGAGGCTGGCACCCATCCCAGCTGACTCCAGCCGTGAGCAGAGTACACCCTGGACAGCTCGATGGCTTTGCAGCCTACTCTTGTTGAAAGTCAGCAATGGTTCTTTTACGTGCCTCACATCATAGACAGTGAGAGACATCGTCAGCCTTTGATAACCCAGTTAGCTGCACTGGAGGAGTGAATATATTGGTAGTAGGATGCTGAGGTTGGAACTATCAGGCAGAAGGCCTAGAGGAAGACCAAAGAGGAGAGTTATGGATGTGGTGAAGGAGGACCTGAAGGTAGTTGGTATAATAGAAGATGCAGAGGATAGGGTGAGATGGAGACAGATGATTCGCTGTGGCGTCCCCTGAGGGGAGCAGCCAAAAGGAAAAGAAGTGCACTTGAGGGGACAAGGACGACCTGTTGCGAGTGGGGCTTGAACCCCCAATCTTAGGATCAGCACCTTTTACCACCAGGCCACCACTGCCCCTCTACTACCATCGAATATACTGTTATCATATTATTATTTCAACATAACAATTAAATGGATTAGGATTTTAAGGATAAAAAAATGAAAATATTTATAAAAAAAACAATTTTGGGGAAGGTCTTCGAGATGGATGACTGTGGTCTCTCCTTATCTGACAAGCTTTATGTAAAATATATATATTTTTTACAAAGAAAACAACAATAAAGGAAGAAAAATGAAAGATTTTTTTCTTGGGAGTTCAATGCAATTCCCTATATTTTCTTAATGGTGAGATAAATAGAAATGCTTCTCAGCTATGTGACAAGCTGGACTGTTTTATATAAAGCTGCACATGAAATAGGAAAGAACATCCTAATGAAGATGAGAATTGTTTTTATAGCTGTTACAATGAAGGTCATAACAGTACATAACAGTTTTTAAAATCTAATTAATGACAAACTGCTGTGATATAAGACAAATAAAACACATAGCACCAAGCTGCAATTGGAAAATAATGTGACTCAAGGTAATTACACAGCAAAACAAACCATTTGTTGGTTATGTTCTTTGCATGACACATTAACTGAACACTTCACCTGAGATTGCGTCGGTCCAGGTCATAGCTCTCAGGTAGAAGCTGACCTAAGGATCTATAAATGATGACCAGCGCGACCCTTCGCGTCTCAGAAATCTCAGTATGTCGCCGTTTCTTAACAGATGATCCAGAAGCCATGGCAGAGGGAGATGCTGTTCCTGTAGGACCAACATGTGGACTGGAAGGATCACTCTGTACAGTAGGTTCTGTGGTAGCACCACCTATGTATCATCACAAAGATAAAAATAGTAATGTAAAGTACTGTAAATACTTTGGTGAGTCATTTATACAGTTAATGTAAATGTTCCTCAGTACAGTTTTACCCCATTGCACACAACTCCAAACTAACATGGTAAGAAAACGTAATTGTCCCCAAGTCTGACTGGCAGGTGTTGATCTTCTTCAATAAGAGTTTCATTGATTTTGATTTACAGTATGACACATGAGATAATATAACCAAAGTTGTTCTCAAAGTATTTTATCCAGTGGTTCAACATTGGAGAGCTACAGTACAATTTAATTTTGATTAATTTCCTGAATAGTTTGTTGTGTCCACCACTGGACAGATGGCACAATTTTTTAATAGTATTTCATTTTCTGCAACCCCTTAATCCTTATTAGGGTCACGGGGAGGCTGGCACCCATTTCAGCTGATTCTGGGCGAGAACGGAGTATGCCCTGGACAACTCGCACGGTCATCGCAGGGCAGAAACACACTGATGGCTATGTAGCCTGCTCTTTACAAAAGTCAGCAATGTTTGTTTTACATGCCTCTCACCATAGAGACTGAGAGACCTGGCCAGCCTTTGATAACCTGTTTACTGCATTGGGGGACAGCGGTGACAACCCAGTGATAGTGAGGCTTCAACTTGTTTTTTTCATAGTACGTGTAGAGGTCAGCATGGCCATCTCAGAGAATCTCAAGAAGATCCTGGGTTTGATTTCTGGATTCAGCTACATTGTTCCTGTGTGGAATTTGCATGTGCGGAATTTGCATGTTTGCCCTGTGCTTGTGTGGGTTTCCTGCCAATTCTTTGGTTTCCTCCCACAATCCAAAGACATGTACATTTGGGGAATTATCTGTTTCAAAATGCTTCTAGGAGTGGGTGCAAATATGAATTTATGTGCGTGTGAGTGTGTTTGTGCCTGCAATGGACTGACAAGCTGTTTGGAGTGAAACACCCGCCACGCAAAGGAATTAATTAATAAATGAACTAAGTTTTCCAGCAAAATATTAAATGTTACACAAAAATGTTTATATGTCAATTGAGAAAGCAGTGCATATTATACCCAGACCATTTTGAAACAAAAACATACTGAATGTATACAGGTTGCTGGATTTTGCTGCAAAAAAAGCAAGTGTGATAGTCAAGACCACCAAGAGAACTATGGTGGTTCTACAAGATGCTCAGTACAACCTATAGCTTATTTCCTTAATAACCTACACACTGTGCCTGAAGAAACACTGGATCATCACAGCATATACTGACTTTGGTTCATTTATTACTCTTTACTGGTCTATAACTCAAAGAATTTGTTTGAATAATCTTATTAACATTCATTTAAATTATACCAAACCTACAGCCTACACCTTTGTTCTAAAGATAGTGTTATTAATGTTAGATCTCTTTCATCTAAAGTTCTTACTGTTATGTAATGAAATTATTGTGTTTAACAGAAACATGGAATAAACCTGATGAGTATGGAGCAGTGACACGAGTCCTCCTGGATGCAGTTATATACACAAACCTCATCTAACAGGCAAAGGAGGCGACATCGCAGTTACTGATAATCTCAGCCTTGTACAAAAATCCAGACAAGAATTTAACACATTGGAAATTCTATACACTAGCATTACGTATCTTCCTAAAAAAATATGCACTTGCACACACATCTGATTCCTTTAATTATTATTTACAGATCCACAAGGCCATACTCCGAATTGCTATGTGAATTTGTTGAATCAGATTTCGTTTCAAACCTAGTTGTTTCTTTAGATGAAGCTTTAATTATTAGTCTTGATGTGCGCATGTGTGTGATTTCCGGTGCGAGTGAGATGAAGAAACGAGCTCGAATGATATCGCAAAGGAATATGGCCAAACCCGTCGACCATCGGAACGATATTGAAGCAGAAGGAGTCTTAAATGCTTTTATAATTTTTTAAAGGGTTCATGGGGTAGTATTGGGAGCCTTGGAATGAATCACGCATTTTACATTTAAAATGCGGTTCAAGTTACGAAAAATGCAGTTTACGAAAAAGGCACGGGAACGGATTAATTTCGTAAAGTGAGGTGCCACATTATCTCCTTCTTCTTCTTCTTCTTCTTCTTCTTCTTTTCCTTTTCGGCTTTTCCCTTCAGGGGTCGCCATAGCAAATCATCTGCCTCCAATCTACCCTATCCTCTACATCTTCTTCTCTTACACCAACTACCTTCATGTCCTCCTTCACTACATCCATAAATCTCCTCTTTGGTCTTCCTCTAGGCCTTCTGCCTGGTAGTTCCAACCTCAGCATCCTATTACTAATATATTGACTATCCCTCCTCTGTCCATGTTCAAACCATCTCAATCTAGCCTCTCTAAATTTGACTCCAAAACCTCTTACATGTGCTGTCCCTCTGATGTACTCATTCTTGATCCTATCCATCCTTGTTACTCCCAAAGAGAACCTCAACATTTTCATCTCTGCTACCGCCAGCTCTGCCTCCTGTCTTTTCCCAAGTGCCACTGTTTCCAAACCATACAACATCGCTCGCCTAAACACCATCTTGTACACTTTTCCTTTCATTCTTGCCAATACCTTCCCATCACACATCACACCGAACACTTTTCTCCAACCATTTCAACCTGCTTGCACACGCTTCTTCAGCTCTTTTCCACACTCTCCATTGCTCTGGATTGTTGAGCCTAAGTACTTAAAATCCTCCACCTTCTTTATCTCTGCTCCCTGTAACCTCACCATTCCTCTTGGGTCCTTGTCATTCACACACATGTATTACTAAGGCTAACCTTCATTCCTCTCCTTTTCAGGGCACACATCCACCTCTCTAGATTTTCCTGCACTTGTTCTCTGCTCTCACTACAGATCACAATGTCATCTGCAAACATCATAGTCCATGGAGATTCTTGTCTAACCTCGTCTGTCAGCCTGTCCATCAACATAGCAAACAAGAAGGGGCTCAGAGCTGACCCTTGATGCAGTCCCACCTCCACCTTGAACTCTTCTGTCACACCGATAGCACACCTCACCACTGTCTTACATCTCTTATACATGTCCTGCATCACTCTAACATACTTCTCTGCCACTCCAGACTTCCTCATGCAATACCACAGTTCCTCTCTCAACATCCTGTCATATGCTTTCTCCAGATCCACAAAGGCACGATGCAGCTCCTTCTGACCTTCTGCAAATGTGAAGGACGCTTACAGCTCCTCCCCCCTCCCCCCACTGGGACGCTCAGATCACAACCTGGTCTACCTGCTCCCCCAATACACACCCAGGGTGCGAAAGGAACCTGCACAGAAGAGGTCTGTGAAAGTGTGGACCGAGGAGACCAACGAGAGGCTTAGGGACTGTTTCCAGACCACAGACTGGAGCATGCTCTGTAACTCCTTTGGTGATGACATCGACGGCCTCACACACTGCATCACCGACTACATGAACTTCTGCGTTGACAGCACTGTGCCAACACGGAGGGTACGGTGCTTCTCCAACAACCACCCATGGGTCACCCCTGAGCTCAAAGTCCTCCTGAACCAGAAAAAGAGGGCTTTCATCTCGGGGGACAGAGAGGAGCAGAAGAAGGTCCAGCGTGAGCTCCAGTGGAGGATCAGGAGGGCAAAGAAGGACTATGGGAAGAAGATGGAGGAGAAGCTGGCTCAGAACAACGTGCGGGACGTCTGGAGAGGACTAAAGACCATGTCTGGATTTGGGCAGAGTGTCAGAGGGACAGCTGATGGTGACCAGCGCTGGGCGGATGAACTAAACTGCTACTTCAACAGGTTTGATTCTCCCCCTCCCCTCTGCACCCCTCCCGTTACCCTCCCCTCTTCACACGTCTCCAGACCAGCTGACACCCCCTCCCCAGGCCAACTTCACTTGACTGCTACAGCCCGACAGACACATCCCCTCCCTCTGCAGCCCACCCCAGCCCCCTCTCCCTCACATCAGACCAGGTGAGGAGACAGCTGAGGCGACTAAATCAGAGGAAATCTGAAGGACCTGATGGCATCAGTCCCAGGCTGCTGAGGACCTGCGCAGACCAGCTCTGTGTGGTACTATGCTACCTGTACAACCTGAGCCTCAGCCTGGAGAAGGTTCCAGTCCTCTGGAAGACCTCCTGTGTGGTTCCGGTTCCCAAAACAGCACAAGCGAAGGAACCAGCCCACTACAGACCTGTCGCCCTGACCTCCCACCTCATTAAGACCATGGAAAGGCTCCTCCTTGAACACCTCCGCTCTATGGTGAGCCCCACCCTAGACCCGCTGCAGTTTGCCTACAGGCCCAACATCGGAGTAGAAGACGCCGTCATCTACCTTCTGCAGCGGGCACTCACCCACCTGGAGATCGCCGGCAGCGCTGTGAGGGTCATGTTCTTTGACTTCTCCAGCGCCTTCAACACCATCAGGCCAGCGCGCCTGCGGGGGAAGCTGGAGGACGTGGGAGTGGACGGGCATCTTGCTGCCTGGATTATTGACTACCTTACTAACCGTCCACAGTACGTGCGGCTGAGCGGCTGTAAGTCAAAGGTGGTAGTCTGTAGCACGGGGGCACCGCAGGGCACCGTCCTCTCACCCTTTCTTTTTAACATCTATACCTCGGACTTCATATATAACACAAACAGCTGCCACCTCCAGAAGTTCTCGGACGACTCCGCCATCGTGGGCCGTGTGTCAGAGGGGAACGAGCTGGAGTACCGGTCGGTCATCGTTGACTTCGTGGACTGGTGTGAGCGCAACCACCTGTGCTTGAACACTAGGAAGACGAAGGAGATGGTGGTCGACTTCAGGAGAAGCACTCAAACACACACACACACACACATTTACTAGTGAACATCCAGGGACAGGACATTGAGACAGTGGACAGTTTCAAGTACCTGGGTGTTCACCTTAACAATAAACTGGACTGGTCCCACAACACCAACGCCCTGTACAAGAAGGGCCAGAGTCGCCTCCACCTTCTGAGGAGACTCAGGTCCTTCGGCATATGCAGACCTCTGCTCAGGACATTTTATGACTCTGTGGTAGCCTCTGCAATCCTCTACGCTGCCATCTGCTGGGCCCCGGGCAGCACAGAGCGGGACAGAAAGAGACTGAACAAGCTGGTCAGGAGGGCCAGCTCTGTCCTCGGCTGCCCACTGGACTCTGTGGAGGAGGTGAGTGAGAGGAGGATGGTAGCAAAGCTCACATCCATCCTGTTCAACAGCTCTCACCCACTGCACCAGACTGTAGAGGAGCTAAGCAGCTCCTTCAGTGGACGACTGAGGCATCCTCAGTGCAGGAAGGAGCGCTACCGCAGGTCGTTCATTCCCACCGCTATCAGACTTTACAACGCCACTTTGTAACTGTCTGTGAAAATACCGGTTATGTGCAATAAAAACCCCGTGCACTTTAATCAACCTACCCCATCTGTCAAAACATCTACCCCACTGTGAACCATATCAACCCATCTACTCTGCACTCAGATACATTTACACTTTAATATAGGCCAGTCTATAAAGTTGCTCCATTCTTTTCTTTTATTGTTTAGTAATTTATACTATTTATGTATCTATTTATTTATTTACTTATATAATATATGTACGTGTGTATGTTTGTACTTGTATCTATTTTTGCACCCCCTACTGATAGTACCTCAAGAGCCTGTAACAGTGAATTTCTCCATTGTGAGATTAATAAAGCTGTATCTTATCTTATCTTATCTGTACTTCTCTATTAACATCCTTAAAGCGAACACTCCATCTGTGGTGCTCTTTCTTGGCATGAAACCAAACTGTTGTTCACAAATGCTGACCTCTGCCCTTAGTCTTGCTTCCACTATTCTTTCCCATAACTTCATCGTATGGCTCATCAACTTTATCCCTCTGTAGTTGCCACAACTCTGCATGTCTCCCTTGTTCATAAATATGGGCACCATCACACTCCTCTTCCATTCCTCTGGCATCCTCTCACGCTCTAAGACCTTGTTGAATGTTCTTGTCAGAAAATCTATTGATAACTCTCCTAGACACTTCCATACCTCCACTGGTATGTCATCAGGACCAACTGCCTTTCCATTCTTCATCCTCTTCACTGCCCTCCTCACCTCACCCTTACTAATCTTTGCTACTTCCTGGTCCTCAACAGTCACCTCTTCTACTCTTTTTTTCTCTCTCATTTTCCTCATTCATCAGCTCTTCAAAGTACTCTTTCCATCTTCCCAGCACACTTCTGTCGTCAGTCAATACATCTCCCTTTCTGTGCTTAATCACTCTAACTTGCTGCACATCCTTCCCATCTGTATTTCTCTGCTGTGCCAACCTGTATAAATCCTTTTCTCCCTCCTTACTGTCCAACCTATCATACAAGTCATCATACTGTTTGGCCTTTGACACTGCTACCTTCGCCTTATGCTGTGTCTCCCTGTACTCCTGTTTACTCACATATATATATATATATATATATATATATATATACATACACACACACACACACACACATACACACACAGTAGGCCCCCGTTTTTCGCGATGGGTCGGTTCTGGCCCTTCCCACAAATCATGAAAATCCACGAGTTATTGACGCAGTTTTAAAACCCTATGTATGATATTACATGCACTAAAATATGCTTCTTAAACACAATCTGTAGACAGTCTTACTCATTAATACACTAATTATGTAGTAAAATGTAGTAATGATTCAGTAAAAATTTTTAATTTTGTACTGTGATAATATTTATTCATGAATAAAGCACCTAGGCTCCTTACCAGAAGCTAGAGCAGATGTAGGACGTTTGAGTGGCATCATCAGGCTTAAATAAAAATTAAAAACACACTAAAAAAAAGTGAATTCACAATTCAAGCAATCACATTGATGACGTGTGTGCGAAGAAGAAAAAAAGAGGTGTACACATCATCTGCAACCAATCAGCAGGAGGGAAAAACAAAAGCTCTCGGCAATTGGCTAAATTTGAACGTGTGCTCGTATCTTCTGGGGCTGCCACTAATCTGTGAGTATGCGGGACCACTACTGGTGAACTGCAAATGGGAGGGGGGCTACTGTATATGCATATATGGTTTGTATGAGGATGTGTTTCCCTTTTGAGCCTGCTTCCTCTAAAGGTTTCTTCCTCACACCTACTGAGGGAGTTTTTCCTTGACACCGTTGCTGCCGGCTTGCTCATTAGGGATGTGTAGGGGTAATAGGAAATGTTTAAATTCCTTTATACTTTGTAAGCTCCTACTTTCACTGTTTTACTGTGTTAAAAGCTGCATTGTGGCAATGTCAATTGTAAAAAGTGCTATAAAAATAAAACTGAAAACTAAACTATATGGATTTGCTAATACAATAACCAAACAATGCCATTTTATTTGTAAATATTTCTTTCCATGTGCTCAAGACGTTTGCACTTGTACTTTACAAAAAATGCTCTAATGTTTGAATTATAACTGAGTTTTGTGTATGGTTTGTGGAACTGTATATGGTACATTTATAGATATACTGTGTATCAGGTTAAAAACACTAAACTGCTCCTTTAATAGAACAAGACATTTTCCAGTAAAAGCATGGTGTAACACGTACCTTGACTTTCTGCTGGCTTCATAAATCTGTTGGAAAAAATTACAGAGGACTCCAGCTCTTTAGAATAGGCCTTCTTTATTTCCTGAAAGCGAGGGAGCTTGTGATAGCTCACAGAGGAGGAATCCAGAACGTCCATTGCAAAAACTGACCACAAGAAGAATTGTTGAAGTATTTTTGTAAATGCGGCACCATCTTTAATTGCTAACTCTTTTTTGACCAATCGATTATATGATAATAATATCTGAGTTCATTCAACTGTCAGCCATCAGTGTGTGTCACTGTAAATGTGTGTTGTACCACTCACTGATATTGTCTGTGACGATGGTGAAGGGTTTCAGGTAGATCTTCCTAATGTTCTGGACCAAGGTATTCGCATACTCATCAAAATGGTGCAGTAGGTCAGCGCAGCCTCCATCTGACTGCTGGATCTGCTCCCAGTGACCTTTATTAACTGGGTCAAGGATAATACTGCCTGCTCTTACTATGTCCTGGTATTATCGCAAAAAAGAGATATTAATTTAAATACACTGACAATAACATTAACATTTTACTGACATGTTAACTGCAATATGAAGAATTGTGTTATGTATTTGTAAAACCTTTAATCAGGCATGTATTTATTTCCATAGAACTGAAGCATGTATAAACACAGGGTGTCTCTTCTCTGACAACTTATTTTTTAATAACTTACTCCAGTGATTTTCTATGCTGTACCTCATTAAATGTGGAATGTTGTGCGGCAGACAGGTCAAATCCCTGCTGTAGACTTTCTCGCTGCAGGATGCTGCTAATCAGCTGGTACGCTATCCTCACATCACTCCCATATAGTCGCTCTGTGCTTTCTGCGGCACTGCGCAACATGGCCACCAGGTTTTTAGATCTTTCCCCATCCAATCTAGAAGAGTCAGCATGAAACTCCTCACTCTGAAGCAGCAGACATAATTACAACAGAACACACTTAATTAAATACTTAAATAAAAATATGCTTTATTTCAATATCAGAAAAGAAAATTAGAATAAACAATCATTTATTGTGGTTCTCAAATAAAATCGAGAGAAAATAGAAAGTACAGTGGTACCTCACCTTATGAAAGACCCAACAAACAAAAAATCCAGGGTACGAAACGCATTTACCTAAAATTTCCGTCTCTGGATACGAAACAAATTCATGTTACGAAACATGCCATCTCAAAAATTCAAACAATGCACAAGTTGCTCTTTCAGTGGCTATCTCCCAACATGCCGCCCCGCTGGCCTCCCATTGGCTATCTCTCAACATCCTGCCCCGCTGGCATCCCATTGGCTACTATGGAGCTGCATCTCCATAATACCTGTGACGCAGCTCCCAACCCATTGGCTATTATGGAGCTGCATCTCCACAATACCCATGACGCATGAGTTACTGTTGTTTCGTGAGTTTTTTTAGTGTGCTCATTGCAACTTTATTTTTTGGCTCATGCTTTTAACCTTGCATAAACATTTGAAAGATTATAACTCTGTTAAGAAGACATGGTCAACACACACACACACACACACACACACACACACACACACACACACACACACACACACACACACACATGCGCGTGTGTGATTCCTGGTGAAAGTGATTCCCGGTGCGAGTGAAAACAAGATGTGGGCTTGTGGCATGCGGTTGAGTGATATCGCAAAGGAATATGTCCAAACCTGTCTACCAACTTATGAAAAAATCAGGTTACGAAACCACTTCTGGAATGGATTAATTTCGTAAGGTGAGGTACCAGTGTAATTGAACCCGTAAAATATCATGGAAAAATGTTCCTCTACTCTAGATAATCAAAAATCACCATGAGGAACATTGAGTAAATCGTGATAAACACTTTCCTCTTTCATAAGCTTGGAGAAGGCACGAGAGGTGCAGTTGAAGAGGTCTGCAGGAAGCCAGCCTTCTGCTTCACTGCAATGACGAATAGCTGTACCTGCGCAAATTATTAATAAAAGGTGGTGCATGAGATTGGCCATGGATGAAAAAAGAGGAACGGGGGTGGGGGACAGATATGTTATATGTTCCTACAGTGTTTTTAAAGGCATACAAGAGATTATATGTATTTATTACAAAAATTCAATAATCTTACCTTCTAAACTTTAAAGATGAAGGGACCACTCTTAAAATTTGTGTCTTTGAGAAAAACAGTTTATTTACACTAACTTCTATGTTCAGTATTTACACTTTGTATAAATATCGTTCTTGTTGTTTTACTTCTTAAGCTTAATTTTCTTTGCGAGCAACAGGAGCATGGCTGTTCCTTCTGATAGTCTAACCTTGCTCTTTTTTTGCTTGCTAAAATCGTTTTTATAAAATATAATCATTTATTATACACATGTAAGTTGCTTTCGTATTTGAATAAATAAGTTAAGAAAAAAATGAAATGATTCCACAGTTTCCGACTTAGTTTACAATATGGCGACGCCCATGAAGCGATAGGAATGAAGCAAACATACTTTTGAAATCGCGCATGTGTTTCCCTCGCTAATAAAATGATAATTGCACTAGCACTGTAGTGAGATGATTTCAGTAAATGTGACGTGCTCGAAAGTAGGCGCTTGTCACAAGTGACACACGGAGCTTGGAGAGAAAGCGCGGCTTATTCGGACTTCTGATCTTTCCAGTGAGCAAGTGATGGTTGAGTACTAAACAAGTTTTCAACGCGCACTTGATACATGTTGATCGGAATTGATACTTGGTACATATTGATCGGAACATCGTATCACATAACTTCATCACACTCGGCAGGAGTTCAACTCTTAAACCATACTAGTATATATATTTTTAAATTTATTTATTATTTTTTAATGGATTTGGAAGAATATTAAAAAAATAGCCTCTGGAGGTCAGAAAAAGCAGATTTCCACCAGAAAGTGGAAAAATTTCATGCCTGCGTAATGGACTAGTGAAAGCATGAACAACATACTGTCTATTATACCCTTACATAAAATAACCATGGATGATCGGGTAATTTATAATAACCATAGTTTAGTACATATTAAATACTAGATAATACTAGGTATTGACTTTGGAGCATTCATCCATTCATTAATTTTCTAAGTTGCTTTATCCTAATTAGGGTCACAGGGAAGCTGCCGCCCATCTTAGCTGACTATGGGAAAGGGCGGGGTATACCCTTTACGACTTGCCAGGCCAACACATTCACATTCACACATTTGGAACAGCCACTTAGCCTAACATACATGTTTTTGGATTGTGGGAAGAACCGGAATACTGTACCCACACAAGCATGGGCAGAACACTTTGGGGTATTGTGTGTAAATAAAATTTGAATCCTTATATATTGTTGGTTCCTTATATATTGCCTGTCTTAAAAAAGCCTTAATATACTGTTTGATGGCCAGTTGGTCAGGTTAAGGCTGAGCAACTTTAGACAATCATCAGTGGTCATTTTCTTCCCTGATTAAAAGGATATAAATTTGGAGTTCAATTAGTGAAAGAGAGGTTCAAGGAGTATGAAGAATCATTTACACATATGAACTGGCACCAGAGTTCTCACCTTACTGAAAGTATTTGCAATGTGCTAGAGAAGACTTTAGAGAGTGGTTCAACTGAATGGAAATGAATGTTGTTATGCTGCTTAACTTTGTTAAAAGGATACCATTACAATTATGATCAATTATGATAGGGTGGATAGTGGTTAGCATATCTACCCTAAGCATAAAGATCCTGGATTTGAGCCCTGGGTTCGGCAAGGTCTGTGTGGAGCTTGCATGTTCTCCCAGTGATTGCTTGGGTTTCCCCTGAGTACTAAGGTTGACTGTGAGCGGGGAAAAAAGTCCATCGTAGGGCCAATACACACACAAACACACTCACACCTGGGCAATTTGGAAGTGTATTGGCTCTGCGATGATCTTTTGAGCCTCCCCACAATCCTAGTAGGTTAAACAGTTCGGCAAATAAATGAATGATGAGAGCTATAAAAAGTTGCTCCATCATGTTTACATTTAACTGATAAAAAAGGTATCATTACTTCTGATTAATGTACCTCTAGATCCTTTTGGACAGTCTGTTGAGGCAGGGTCACCAAACATAGTCCTGGGCCACCAGATGCCTGCATCAAAGGCCTTGGGGCAACTGTCATAAATCACTGAAAGAGTATGTTAGAGAGAGAGAGTGGGCGAGAGAGAGATATGAGGATTTTAGAGTCTTTAGTGATACATAAAAGGCAAAACCCAGAGTCATGCTCATAGCAACACTAACTTGCATTATACTTTGAGTATTAAATATATTTAGTATGGGTATAAAGTATATATAGTATATATAAAGTATATTAGTATGAGACTGGAGTAAAAGTTTCCTGGTTACATACCCACACAGCCATCGGAGGTCACTTCAGCAAAGGGGTTGTCACAGCGATCACACTGACGTCCCACTACTCCAAATTTACAAGGGCACTGCCCAGTCAAGGGATCACAAGTACGGGAGTTAGATCCCAGGTGGAAACAGTCACATGGCAAACAGGTGTCACTTCCTTCTATTTGGTAGTGATTATCCTGAAATAAGTAAAAAAAAAAAATACAGTAATAATAACATGTAAGTACAGTATTCCACAATATATATTTTTTTAAAAACTGAATTACTGGGCTAATAATAGGCCCTGTGTTTAAAAGATTAAAGTGAAATATGTCCATAGCTAAGCTTGATGCAAAAGATTGACAAAGATAAATAGCCATATTAATTTGTTCTTGAGAGTGTCATCATCATCATCATCATCATCATCATCATCATCATCATCATCATCATCTTCCGCTTCGTCCAGGGTCAGGTTGCGGTGGCAGAAACCTAAGCAAAGAGGTCCAGACGTCCCTCTCCCCAGCCACTTCCTCCAACTCTCCCGGGGGGACACCGAGACGGTCCCAGAACAAGCCAAGAGGCTTAGTCCCGCTAGCGTGTTCTAGGTCGACCCCGGGGTCTCTTCCCGGTTGGACATGCCCGAAACACCACACCAGGGAGGCGTCCGGGGGGCATTCTGACCAGATGCCCAAGCCACCTCAACTGGCCCCTCTCAATGCGGAGGAGCAGCGGATCCACTCCGAGCTCTCCCCAGATGGTGGAGCTTCTCGCCTTATCTCTAAGGGAGAACCCCGCCACCCGGCGAAGGAAGCTCATTTCAGCCGCTTGTATCCGTGATCTTGTTCTTTCGGTCACTACCCAAAGCTCGTGACCATAGGTGAGGGTTGGAACGTAGATCGACTGGTAAATTGAGAGCTTCGCCTTGCGGCTCAGCTCCTTCTTCACCACGACGGACCGGTAAAGGCACCGCTTAACAGCAGAGGCTGCAGCGATCTGTCTGTCGATCTCTCGCTCCATCCTTCCCTCACTCGTAAACAAGACCCCAAGATACTTAAACTCCTCCACTTGGGGCAGGACCTCATTCCCGACCCGGAGGGTACATTCCACCATTGTCCGACTGAGAACCATGGCCTCAGACTTGGAGGTACTGATCTTCATCCTGGCTGCTTCGCACTCGCTGCGAATCGCTCCAATGAGAGCTGGGGTTCCCGAGTTGATGAAGCCAAAACGACAACATCATCCGCAAAAAGCAGAGACAAGATCCGATGGCCACCAAACCAGAACCCCTCATCGCCTCGACTGCGCCTAGAAATTCTGTCCATAAAAATTATGAACAGAATCGGTGACAAAGGACAATCTTGGCGGACTCCAACTCCCACCGGAAACGAATTCCCCCTCCAGAATCCTGTGGAGCGTATAGAGTTGGTCAAGAGTGCTACGGCCAGGAAGAAAACCACATTGCTCCTCCTGAATCCGAGGTTCGACTATCGGTCGGATCCTCCTCTCTCGTACCCCTGCATAGACTTTTCCAGGTAGGCTGAGGAGTGTAATTCCCGGATAATTGGAACACACCCTCCGGTCCCCCTTCTTAAAAATTGGGACCACCACCCCAGTTTGCCAATCCAGAGGTACAGCCCCTGATGACCATGGGATGTTGCAGAGACGTGTCAACCAAGACAGTCCTACAACATCCAGAGCCCTGAGATATTCCGGGCGGATCTCGTACAACCCCGGAGCTCGACCACCGAGGAGCTTTTTGACAACCTCAATCACCTCCACTCCAGTGATAGGCGGACCCCCACCCGAACCCCCAGGGTCTTCCTCTTCCACGGAGGGCATGTTGGTGGGATTGAGGAGGTCCTCAAAGTATTCCCTCCACCTCTCGACGACATCCTCAGTCAAGGTAAGCAGCTCCCCACCTCCACTGTAAACAGTGTTTGTGAAGAACTGCTTCCCCCTCCTGAGGCGTCGGATGGTGGTCCAGAACCTTTTTGAGGTCAACCGATAATCACTCTCCAGGCCCTCACCGAACTCCTCCCACGCCCAAGATTTTACATCTGCGACAGCCTCGGCTGCAGCACGTTTGGCCTGCCGGTACCCGTTTGCCGCCTCAGGAGTCCCACAGGCTAATAAAACCTGATAGGACTCCTTCCTCAGCTGGACCTGATGTCCACCACCGGGTTTGGGGATGACCGCCACGACAAGCACCGACGACCTTACGGCCACAGCTATGGGCTGCCGCCTCAGCAATGGAGGCACGAAACATGGCCCATTCGGATACCATATCCCCCGCCTGCTCAAGGATGTGGTTGTAGCTCTGCCGGAGGTGGGAGTTAAAGGCCTTTTGGACGGGGGACTCCGCCAAATGTTCCCAGCAGACCCTGATTACACGCTTGGGCCTGCCAGGTCTGGAAGGCAACTTCCCCCACCACCGAAGCCAACTCACCACTAGGTAGTGATCGGTAGACAGCTCAGCTCTTCTCTTCACCCAAGTGTCCAGAACATATGGTCGCAAGTCCGATGACACGACTACAAAGTCAATCATTGAATTGCGACCTAGGGTGTCCTGGTGCCAAGTGCACTTATGGGCACACTTATGTTCGAACATAGTGTTCGTGATAGACAAACTGTGAAGAGCACAGAAGTCCAACAACGAAATACCATTCGGATTCAGACTGGAGAGGCTGTACCTACCGATCACACCCTTCCAGGTCACACTATCGTTGTCCACATGGGCATTGAAGTCTCCCAAGATAACGAGTGAGTCTCCAGAGGGAGCGTTCTCCAACACCCCCCCCCCAAAAGACTCCAAAAAGGGTGGATACTCTGAACTGTCATTTGGTGCATAAGCACAAATAACAGTCAGGACCCGTCCCCCCGCCCGAAGACGGAGGGAAACTACCCTTTCGTCAACCGGGGAGAACCCCAACATTTGGGCCCCGAGACGGGGGGGCAACAAGAATACCCACACCAGCTCGCTGCCTCTCCCCACGAGCAACTCCAGATTGGAATAAGGTCCAGCCTCTCTCTAGATGGGTGGTTCCAGAGCCTAAGCTACCCATTGAGGTGAGCCCGACTATATCTGGTCAGTATCTCTCCACCTCATGCACCAGATAGGCTCCTTCCCTGCCAGAGAGGTGACATTCCATGTCCCGAGGGTCAGAGTCAGTAACCGAGGATCGGTCCGATAGAACCCTTTGGCTGCCACCCAACTCACATTGCACCCGACCCCTAAAACTCCTCCCACTGGTGGAGGGGCCATGGGAGGGCGGACCCATGTCTCCTTTTCAGGCTAGGCCCGGCCAGGCTCCATGGGCAGAAACCTGACCACCTCCCCCTCCCTCGGGCCTGGCTCAAGGGGGGAACCCCAGTGACCCGTGTCCGGGCAAGAGAAACTGCATCCTCGTCTGCCTCTTAGTCATAAGGGTCTTCTGAATCTGACTTCTTCTGGACCTTCACCCAGGACCTGTTTTTGCCTTAGCTCCTAGGATCATTAGGTAATGCAAATCCCTCCACTACAATAAGGTGGCGATTCAGGGAGGGGTATGTGTATATCTTCTTCTTCTTTTCCTTTTTCGGCATCTTCTTCTCTTACGTATGTGTATGGTATGGTATGTGTGTGTGTATATATATATATATATATATATATATATATATATATATATATATATATATATATATACATATACACACACAGTGGTACCTCACCTTATGAAAGTCCTAACAAACAAAAAATCCAGGTTACGAAACACATTTTACGATAATTTATGTCTCTGGATACGAAACAAATTCATCATGTTACGAAAGCGTCATCTCAAAAATTCAAACAATGCGTGAGTTTCTCTCCCATTGCCTATCTCCTAACATCCCGCCCCGCTGGCCTCCCATTGGCTAGGAGGGATGATGCAGCTCCCTCCCATTGGCTATTATGGAGCTGTATCTCCATAATACCCATGATGCTTTTCGTGTAAAGGACAGAGTTACTGTTGTTTTTTGAGTGTGCTCAATGCAACTTTATTTTTTGGCTCAGGCTTTTAACCTTGCATAAACATTTGTAAGATTATAACTCTGCTAAGAAGACATGGTCAACACACACGCACACACACATGCGTACACACACATACACATGCGTGCACGCGCACACACACACACACACACACACACACACACACACACACACACACACACACACACATGCGCGTGGGTGATTCCCGGTAGGAAGTGAAAAGAAGAAGTGGGCTCGTGGCATGCAGTTGAGTGATATCGCAAAGGAATATGGCCAAACCCGTCTACCATCGGTACGATATTGAAGCATAAGGAGGCCTTAAAAGGTATACAGTCGGCCCCCTACTTGCAAAGCCCCTGGGTATGAAATCCCCAGGATACGAAGAACATTTTCCGAAGTTTACATCCCCAGGATACGAAAACAACCCCCTCTTACGAAAATAAATTCAAAATTCAAACGCGCCAATCAAAATTTCACACGATGTGCGAGTTGCTCTCTCATTGGCTGTCTCTCAACATCCCACCCCGCTGGCCTCCCATTGGCTAGGAGGGATGACGCAGAACCAGAAGGAGACCGGAAATACAGTGAGAACCTCTGATCTTTCAAACAGGTACTGTAATTCCGAGAGAGATGGAGACAGAAGGAAGCGTGTGGGGCAGTGGTGGTCTAGTGGTATAGGGCACTGGATCGCTGATCCAAAGGTTGGGGGTTCGAGTCCCACTCTCCACAAGGGTTGTCACTGCCCCCCCCCCAGCGCAGCTAACTGGGTTATCAAAGGCGGGCCATGTCTCTCACTGTCTATGGTGAGAGGCATGTAAAAGAACCATTGCTGACTTTTGTAAAGAGTAGGCTGCAAAGCGTGTTTCTGTCCCTTGCTAAAAATGGTTGTGACAGGAAGGGCATCTGACGTAAAAAACCTCTGCCAAATCAAATGTGCGAATCAGATGATTCGCTGTGGCGACTCCCGAGTAAAAGGGGAAAAAGCCGAAAGGAAGACAGACAGAGACAGAAGGAAGCTTAACTCTTTAGTTTTTAGTTTAGTTTTTTAAGTTGTTTAATTCAGAAAATGTTTAATAAATGTGGCCCATGTGAGCTCATCTGGAATTCCAATCCCTCAAGGAATCAAGTTAAAGTTGAGTTTGGACCTCCGATCTGTCAAGCAGGGAATGCGCTTTGAATTCCACGTCTTGTGGGCATGGCCCGCAGTGCCATGATAAACATGTATACAATACAAATTTGGATTGTGTGTGTGTGTGTGTGTGTGTGTGTTAATAAAAATTGTTTAATAATGGTTTAATTAATAAATATGTTTATAAAATGGTTTAATATGTTAACATGTTTAATAAATAATTTTCTTTTACGTTTAACACATATTTCATACAAAATTGGTTTACTTATATAATTTTTAAAGGGTTTATGGGGTTGTCTTTGGGAGCCTTAGAACGGATCTGGCGTTTTACATGTAAAATGCGCCTCTACTTACGAAACCGCCGCATTACGAAAAAGGCTCTGGAACGGATCTGGCGTTTTACATGTAAAATGTGCCTCTACTTACGAAACCGCTGTGTTACGAAAAAGGCTCTGGAACGGATTGTTTTCGTAAGTAGGGGGCCGACTGTACACTCACACACACACACACAGACACAAAGACACACACACACACACACACACACACACACACACACACACACACACACACACGCACACACACATACTAGTATATAATATATATATATATATATATATATATATATATATATATATATATATATATATATATATATATACTGTTCCTACACACACAGGAGTTTGTTTGTACCTTGCAACTGCACACACCCGTTGTATTATTACAGTCTCTTCTAAAGCCCTTGTTCACATCACAGTTGCATGGACCACAACTTGGGTATCCCCACCATCCTCGAGGACATGGCTGGTTTCCTCTGTGTAGATGTGTGTGAGAGACAGAAAGAAAGAGAGAACAGTGGAAACACAGGAAACATTAAATACTGAAACCGATCAACCAAGCAAAAATACAGCTGAAGAGTTAAGAGTTAATACTTCCAGCAAAGACCAAAGAATTCCACCAAAAGGTCATTAAATAATTTTCTTTCACATGCAAGTAGGTGAGGCAAATGTGGGCTTAATGCTCGCTTTTCAGGTTTGAGCCACTGATTCACAACACCACACAAAATGTGCATCTTTTGTACGAGACATCAAAACCCACTCAACAATCCAAGTACATGTACATTTACATGTTAAACACGTGATTCGTTCCAAGGCTCCCAAGACTACACCATTCTGTCTGTCTTCCTTTCGGCTTTTTCCCTTTTACTCGGGAGTCGCCACAGCAAATCATCTGATTCGCACGTTTTGATTTGGCAGAGGGTTTTTTTACGTCGGATGCCCTTCCTGTCACAACCCTTTTAGCAAGGGACAGAAACACGCTGACGGCTTTGCAGCTACTCTTTACGAAAGTCAGGAATGGTTCTTTTACATGCCTCTCACCATAGACAGTGAGAGACATGGCCCGCCTTTGATAACCCAGTTAGCCGCACTGGGGGTCCCAAGACTACACCATAAACCCTTTAAAAATGATAAAATACACCAATTTTGTATGAAATAGGTATGAAATATGTGTTAAAAGTAAAAGAAAATTATTTATTAAACCATTTAAACATTTTATTTAACACATTAAACCATTTTATTAACATATTTATTAATTAAACCATTATTAAACATGTTATTAACACACACACACACACACACACACACACACACACACACACACACACACACACACACATTCGTGGCGGGATCCGCCCACACGCAGGACACCGGAGCATTTTAAGATGGGGAATTATATTATACAGGCATTATAATAAGGAATTCAAAATGGCATTTATTCCTTAAAAACAGGGATGCACAAGTGCAGTGTCACTATACAGTTTTATAATTTCATACAAATCCAAAAGTTAAACAAGACACAAAACATGATGGCGTGAACAGTTAAAGCATCAGCTTCAAGTCTATTATACTATAGCACTTTCCCAATAATTCACTCACTCACATATTTTTCAAAACATTTAGGGTCATGGTGAGGATGGAGCCTATCTCTGCCAACAATGGGCAAGGTACACTCTGAATAGATGACTAGACCATTGGAGGGCCCAAGCCAAAATTTATGAAACCAGGACCTTCGTCCTATAAGGTGAATGTGCGTTGCTGCCCAATTTCCTATAAATCCATCTTTTTAATTTAATAATTTAATAAGTGTAGTTGTTTTTAATGGTTTGGAAATAGTGGTATGTATAAGGGATTCCCACGAGGTCCTGTTTCCTCCAAATCCCCAGGATTTCCTTCTAGAGTTGAAAGACATGCATATTAGGTCAACTGGCTACCCTAATTTGCTCATAGGCATTTAAGGGAAGTGAGTGTGGCTGTTGGTATCAGTGTTAGATGTATAATAGTTCAGCAGTCTGCCCAGGGTGGACCGAACCTCTTGTCCAAGGTCAGATGGGATTGGCCCGAGTTCTTGCATGACCTTGATGGGGAAGCGGTACAGATGGTTGACGGATGTATGAATGGACGGATGGAATTTGGGGTGTGAATTTACCAAAGGTCTTTTAATAAACTAGAAAGTGTATAATGTGTATTTCTTTTGTTTAAATTCTGGATGGGATTGAAATATTTCCCCTTAGAACAATCCCAGCATGCCTTCCTAATTATTTCACTGCTATGTAGCTGGATGGTAGAAAAATACTTTTTTAATGATTACTGGTAGAATTAGATCCTGTTTGGACCTATTTTTCTTTTTTAATGTAGCGAGCCAGGTACAGGTGATGATTAATAACATCCATTTCTGTGCGAGACATGCAATGTCAGGCATGTAAGGATTACTGAGGAGATCAGATCAATGTTGACTGTGTGAAGAAGATCATGAGAAATCAAAGTTACCTGTACTGGCAGTACTGCCCATAGTAGTTGTGTCCACACTCACAGATGTAACCATGTTTGCTGAAAGGTTTGCGTACGCAGCTAGATGTGTGTTCGCATGGGTTCAGCAAGCATGCGTCCACACAGTCACCTCCAAAGTAACCTAGAAGAGATGTGCAATGCAGATACTATAAATATTTCACACATGAGTACACACACACACACACACACACACACACACACACACACACACACACACACACACACACACACACACACACACACACACGCACATACTTTTTATGGATTGTGGTAATAAATACATTAGGGCAGTGGTGACTTAGTGGTTAATGCGTTAATGAGTTACTGATCCAAAGGTCAAGCGGTTCAAGCCCACTATCACCACTGTTGGGTCGTTGAGCAAGGTCCTTAATGCTGAGTTGTATCTTCTTCTTTTCCTTTCGGCTGTTCCCTTCAGGGGTCGCCACAGCAAATGATCTGCCTCCATCTCTCCCTATCCTCTGCATCTTCTACTCTTACTCCAACGACCTTCATGTCCGCCTTCACTGCATCCATAAATCTTCTCTTTGGTCTTCCTCTGGGCCTTTTGCCTGGTAGTTCCAACCTCAGCATCCTACGACCAATATACTCACTATCCCTCCTCTGTACATGTCCAAACCATCTCAATCTAGCCTCTCTGACTTTGTCTCCAAAACATCTAACATGTGCTGTCCCTCTGATGTACTCATTTCTGATCCTATCCATCCTCGTTACTCCCAAAGAGAACCTCAACATTTTCATCTCTGCTACCTCCAACTCTGACTCCTGTCTTTTCCCCAGGGCCACTGTCTCTAAACCATACAACATTGCTGGCCTCATCACCGTCTTGTACACTTTTCCCTTCATTCTTGCCGATACTCTCCTATCACACATCACACGGACACTTTTCTCCATCCATTCCAACCTGCCTGCAGCGCTTCTTCACCTCTTTTCCACACTCTCCATTGCTCTGGATTGTTGAGCCTAAGTACTTAAAATCCTCCACCTTCTTTATCTCTGCCCCTGTAACCTCAAAGTTCCTCTTGGGTCCTTGTCGTTCACACACATGTATTCTGTCTTACTAAGACTAACCTTCAATCCCCTCCTTTCCAGGGCATACCTCCACCTCTCTAGATTTTCCTCCACTTGGTCTCTGCTCTCACTACAGATCACAATGTCATCTGCAAACATCATAGTCCATGGAGATTCTTGTCTAACCTCATCTGTTAGCCTGTCCATCACCATAGCAAACAAGAAGGGGCTGAGAGCTGACCCTTGATGTAGTCCCACCTCCACCTTGAACTCTTCTGTCACACCGACAGCACACCTCACCACTGTCTTACATCTATCATACATGTCCTGCACCACTCTAACATACTTCTCTGTCACTCCAGACTTCCTCATACAATACCACAGTTCTTCTCTCGGCACCCTGTCATATGCTTTCTCCAGATCCACAAAGGCACAATGCAGCTCCTTCTGACCTTCTCTGTACTTCTCTATTAACATCCTCAAAGCAAACACTGCATCTGTGGTGCTCTTTCTTGGCATGAAACCAAACTGTTGTTCACAAATGCTGACCTCTGCCCTTAGTCTTGCTTCCACTATTCTTTCCCATAGCTTCATTGTATGGCTCATCAACTTTATCCCTCTGTAGTTGCCACAACTCTGTACATCGCCCTTGTTCTTAAAAATGGGCACAAGCACACTTCTCCTCCATTCCTCTGGCATCTGCTCACTTTCTAAGACCTTGTTGAATATTCTTGTCAGAAAATCTACTGCTACCTCCCCTAGACACTTCCATACCTCAACTGGTATGCCATCAGGGCCAACTGCCTTTCCACTCTTCATCCTCTTCAATGCCCTCCTCACTTCTCCCTTACTAATCTTTGCTACTTCCTGCTCCTCAACGGTCACCCCTTCTACTCTTTTTTCTCTCTCATTTTCCTCATTCATCAGCTCTTCAAAGTACTCTTTCCATCTTCCCAGCACACTTCTGTCATCAGTCAATACATTTCCCTCTCTGTCCTTTATCACTCTAACTTGCTGCACGTCTTTCCCATCTCTATTTCTCTGCTGTGCTAACCTGTATAGATCATTTTCTCCCTCCTTACTGTTCAACCTATCATACAAGTCATCATACGCCCTCTGTTTGGCCTTTGACACTGCTACCTTCGCCTTACGCTGTGTCTCCCTGTACTCCTGTTTACTCTCTTCGGTCCTCTCAATGTCCCACTTCTTCTTGGCTAACCTCTTCTTTTGTACACACTCCTGCACTTCCTCATTCCACCACCAAGTTTCCTTATCTACTTTCCTTCCAGAGGACACACCAAATACTCTCCTACCGGTCTCCTGATCACATTGGCTGTGGTTGTCCAGTCCTCTGGAAGCACTTCCTGACTACCCAAAGCCTGTTTCAACTCCTCCTTGAAGACAACCACGACACTCTTCCTTTTTCAGCTTCCACCACTTTGTCTTCTGCTCTACCTTTGCCTTTTCACCTTTCTCACCATCAGTGTCATCCTGCACACCACCATCCTATGCTGTTTGGCAACACTCTCACCCACTACTACTTTGCAGTCACTGACTTCCTTCAAATTACATCGCCTACACAAGATGTAGTCTACCTGTGTGCTCTTACCTCCGCTTTCATAAGTCACCCTATGCTTCTGTTTCTTCTGGAAGAAAGTATTCACCACAGCCATTTCCATCCTTTTTGCAAAATCGATCAACATCTGTCCTTCTGTGTTCCTGTCCTGGATACCAAACCTGCCCATCACTTCCTCGTCCCCTCTGTTGCCTGCACCAACATGTCCATTGAAGTCTGCTCCAATGACCACTCTTTCACCTCTGGGGGTACTCTGCATCACTTCATCTAACTCACTCCAGAATCTCTCCTTCTCTTCTAGCTTACATCCTGCCTGTGGGGCATAAGCACTAACAACATTGACTATCACGCCTTCAATTTCTAACTTGAGACTCATCACTCTGTCTGACACTCTTTTCACTTCTAGAACATTCCTGACAAACCCCTCCTTCAAGATGACTCCTACTCCATTTCTCTTCCCATCCACACCATTATAAAACAGTTTAAACCCTGCTCCTAAGCTTTTAGCCTTTCTACCTTTCCACCTTGTCTCCTGAACACACAGTATGTCCACCTTCCTCCTCTGCATCATGTCAGCCAGCTCCCTATCTTTTCCTTGCATAGTTCCAACATTCAAAGTCCCTACTCTCAGTCCGAGGCTCACGCATTTCCTCTTCTCTCTCTGCCTACGGACACGCCTCCCGCCTCTCCTTCTTCGACGTCTTCGACCAACAGTAGTCCAATTTCCATCAGCACCCTGTTGGTTGACAGCACTGATGGCGGTCGTTGTTAACCCGGGCCTCGACCGATCCGGTATGAATTTTGTTTTGATCATTTGCATTTTTAAATGTGGCAGAAGTTTTACGCCGGATGCCCTTCCTGTCGCAACCCTCTGCATTTATCCGGGCTTGGGACCGGCATAAGGGGGAGAGACACTGGTTAGTGCCCCCCCCGCCTCATGGCTGCATTTACATATACAAATGCTAATTGTAAGTTGCTCTGGATAACAGCGTCTGCCAATTATGTAAATGCAAGAGGATTCATTAATTCATTTAGCCTAATTAACCTCGGTTTTATGAGTGCTAAATTATATGTTTCTTCTTTTCGTTTCGGCTTCTTCCCGTTTTCAGGGGTCGCCACAGCGAATCATCTGATTCGCATGTTTGATTTGGCATAGGTTTTTACATCGGATGCCCTTCCTGACACAACCCTTAGGCAAGGGATAGAAACACACTGGCAGCCATGCAGCTACTCTTTACGAAAGTCAGCAATGGTTCTTTTACATGCCTCTCACCATAGACAGTGAGAGACATGGCCGACCTTTGATAACCCAGTTACTTGCACTTGGGGAACAGTGACAACCTTGTGGAGCGTGGGACTCAAACCCCCAACCTTCGCATCAGCAATCCAGCGTCCTTTACCACCAGGCCACCACTGCCCTTGGGCAATTATATGCTTTTATACATATAAACATCAAACAGAGATTCAGTCAGCGATTCATGCTAACTCTACCCCATTTTTTTTAAATGTTTCAGTAAAAATTAATCTGCAAGACTGCATATCAAGCTTACCTGGCTCACATACACAGGAATGTGAGGCCCAATTGTCTCTGCATTGACTGTGTGTGGGACACGCACTAGATGCACATGTGTCAGGTACATCACATCCGTCCTTCACCCGTACCCTCATAGCCTGATTCATCAAAATGTTCCCTGTGTTGGTGGAGGTTTCTCCCATCCGTACCCCCTGCAGACACAATAGCAGAGTTATGAGAGTGTATTCATAGTGTATGTGAATATATGTGTATGCGCATGTTGGTAAATATCAATGTACACCTTTCAAAATGATTTAAACCTATGTTAAACAAGGACATTTTCATTTACATTCATTAGACTTATTGATAACCCTTCATACAAGTGAGAGTTTGTGTGCTTGAGTGTTCAAGCAAAGACTTACCTGCATGCAGCCATTAAAGCCATGTAGCACAGGACCATCCTTTTTCATCAGACCCCCGACATACAGACTCTTCAGCCTCAAGCCTGGTAACTCATTTCCAATTTCCACTGTCCTCTACATGTCAAGATTAATTATAAAACATAAAAATACCAAAACAGACTAAATAAATCTCTCTCACACACACACACACACACACACACACACACACACACACACACACACACACACACACACAAATGTTATAATATAATGCTAGGGAAATCATTATGGTTGAAATTAGTGCTATCAAACAGAGTTGCCTGTAATAGCTGATGTCTGATGAAGTATATTTCACAAGTCTTTCACTAAATTTGCAGTGTTTACTCTGTTTCATCCTTGTTAGATTAAAATTTGTTGTATAAAAATTGTGTGGACTGATAAAAAAGCATCACAGAGTTCTAAGAAAAACTGTGCCATTTGCAATTAAGCTAAGCTAAACCCATGGCTGAAATAGGACCTTTAAGAACACAAGTCCATTCTAACACGACCGTATCTACTTGTGAACTCCAAGAGGATGTAAATGACAGAAGTTACTCAGTCTCTCATATCTCGAACTGCTTAATCCTATTAGGGTCATGGGAGGCTGAAGCCCCTCAGCTGACACTGGGCGAAAGTAGGGTACACCCTGAAAAGCTCACCAGATCATCAGAGGGCAACATACAATGACTCACACTCACACCTAGGGTCAATCTAGAACAGCCAATTAGCCTAATAAACATGTCTTTGGACTGTGGGAGGAAACCTGAGTACCTGAAGGAAACCAACACAAGCATAAGGAGAACATGCAAACTCCACACAGAAATGCCTAAACCTTGGACCTTTTTGCTGTGCTAATCATTACACCACTGTACCCACTATTGCGGAACTATCTACATTTAAAGAACTCCTTCAAAGATTTCTGTATATATAATCATTTTATTAGTTTCAGTAGCTACAAGATACCACTGAGAAAGAGATGGTGAGTCCTTCAGAGGGTTAAAGTGATGGTTCCAAAGTATAAAATACACACGTGAGCAGAATAAATTGGGGGTTAAGTTTTACGTATTTAGGCACATAAGCACAGTATTTAGTGTCTTACATAATTTGTGAAGAAGTATTTTTACACTCCAACCTCCTACAGCTCTAACAGGAGTAAACAGTTTTTGGCAAATGATTGAGTGAGAGAGACTTAAGCTGGATAAAATGTAAAATATCCTTTTCGGACAAGGTATTTTGTTTAAAGTCTTTCATCCATGTGTCACTCACAAGATTCCCTATTTACTGTGTAACAGGCAGTGTAGTCATAATCGGCACTCTTCAATTTCACATTAATTGGTTCAATACACACCTGGAACATTCCATAGTCCAGAGAGATCAAGGCCATATATTTAATGTCCTTCCCATCTTTTCCACTTTTCAGCTCCACCAGGATGTGATGCCACTCACCATCACTGACTGGTAATTGTGGAAAATCCAACAGAGCAATACGCTGTGTTCCCACAAACACCTGGAAACGCACTTGCATGTTACTGACCTGCGAGGCAAAATAAAAAATGAAACAGAACAAACACATGAGACTTTACAGTTTTTTATGCATTCTTTACAAAACCCCCATACACTTCTGTCTGAATTCTGCTGGCCTTATTATTTAAATAGAACAAATTAGCTCAGAAGCAAGAGAGGAAACTGGAGTGCCTGGTGGAAGCCAATGCAAGCAAACTCCACACAGAAAGGCACTTCGCCAAGATTCAAGCCTGGTACTCATTGTGTGGCAAAAGTGTAATCCACTGAGCCAAAGTGACCCCTTGTTTGGAAATTTCACCAAATAATTAGTTTTTCTAGTTTTTTTAATTTATTATTATTTTATTGTTCCTATACTATAGCAATGCTGCTTTCTGCTAACTGCTGAGTTAGCCTTTTTTCTAAAAGTCTACACTGAACTCATCCTGTGCATCCTTAGGTTACGTCAGTGTTAAATGTTGAGAATCAAAACAATTAAATCTAACTATTTGTACATACTGAATCGTATATGGACCGAGCCCCTCCACAAACACTGAATGTCCATGAAGTAGGATCGACCCCCCCCAACTGACGGATACGTACATGTATACTGTATGTTTATATAATGTCAATAAATATATATTCAACGCTATAAATGCTTAAAATAACACTTAAACATTCAAAAATAATGCATAAGATATAAATAAAATGTAAATACACACACACACACACACACACACACACACACACACACGCACGCGCACACACACAAATACGCACACACATACAGATGCGCGCACACAAACTCAGATGCGCACCTCACATTAAAATGTGAGTCGTTCTGGTGGGATGGTTTTGGGTTGGTTTTTTTGCTTTTGTTTGTTTTTTTTGTTTGTTTTTTTTTTGCATAATTGGCCTTGTTTTGTGCCATTTTTCTTAACTTTTCCCTATTATTACTATTACTATTCCTTATGTTTTATTTTTAGATGAACATTTTTGAAAAACCCACGATGCACTCAAGCCACAGGAACTGAAGCGCGAAGTAGCGAGGGATCATTGTAATACTGTATCATAGTCTTTTACAGAGCAGCATTGTGATGTAGTGGAAAACACATCCACATCACAGTAAAAAGGTCATTGGTTCGAGTCTCCAGTTTAGTGAGGATATTTCTGTGTGGAGTTTGCATGTTCTCCTCTAACTTATGTAGGGTTCCTCCTAATGTTTCAATTTCCTCTGTCAGTCCAAAGATATGCACATGAGGGTAATTGGCTGTTCCAGATTGCCCTGGGTGTGACTGTGAATAGGTATGACTTGTTATGCGTGTGTTGGCTTTAGGATGAGCTGCTCACCTTGCCCAGAGTTGAAGAGATAGGCACTAACCCCCTGTGACCCCTAGTAGGATTAAGTGATTCGTCAAAAGAATGAAAGAATATGCCAAATCTCAATGCATCGTAAAGGAGTATTCACATTAATAGCTGATTTATATGCTTATTATGTGTGTCAGATCTTTGACAATGCATCAAGATGTGTATCCCAGTGCCTCAGGAATAAAGATGCATATCACTGCAGTATACTGGTGAGCAGTGGTGGGTCAAGTGAATAAAGCCTGTATATACTCACCATTATGCTGAATTTAGAGTGTTCCCCTGCAGTGGCATGCAGAAGAGTGCCAGCACTTTTACGGGTGCGAAACATCAGGCCAATGTACCACGGGATGGTTATCGTGATGTCAGGGTCACTCCATGCAGCTAGGGCATTACCATCAAAGTGTAGTGGTGAGAGCATCACTGAGGAGAGAAAAGCATATTCAGCATTACAGCACACAAAGGTTTTTTAGCTCTAAACTTAGACCGAACAATTATCCTATTTAGCCTCGTCAAGAAGACATGCTTTCCTTTGATCGATTCTCAGAGGGCATGTAAACATACCTGCACTAGAAAATGTTTTGATGTTGCAATTTGGGGTTTTGGGCTGAGGACAAAAACAGTCAAAAATGTTTGTGTGTGGTCAAATATTTTTCAGTCAACCGGGAGGGAGTCTCTTAATGAGGACCACGCAGCATTCTTATTTGCTGACTGCTTGAGGCAAAACATTGTGCTTCAGTATGTCAGGGCCTGATGAGCTTGAATAAAAGCCAAGAAGTCTTTCTTTCAAAAAAGCCTAAAACTCGACAAAGCTATGTACTGGCTACATTTGGGACACTGGGGATTGTGGGCCTTTTTACTGTGTCACTATACAAACATTGCACGAACAAAAATGCATCCTTCCTTTATATCCAAATGCATAAACCTATTGTTTATTTTCACACACACACACACACACACACACACACACACACACTTATAAGTTCTGCAGTTGCTGTAATCAAGGATAAAAGTATTTTAAAAGTAAAAGTCTTTGGAATGTGCTGGAGAAGACTTTATGGAGTAATTACATTTTTTTCTCTTATTAATATAGCTCATCAGAAGACCACATCAAGTTTGGAGTTCTGTAAATTGACTCTGCTGAAAGTTGGCGATCTCTGCGCACTATGCGCCTAAGCATTCGTTGACCTCTTGTGTCATTGTACGTGGCCTACCACTTTGTGACTGAGTTGCTGTCATTCCCATTCGCTTCCACTTTGTTATGATACCACTGACAGTTAACTGTGAAATATTTATTACAGAAACAATGTCATGATTAGACTTGTTCCACAGGTGGCATCCTATCACGGTACCATGCTGGAATTCACTGAGAGCCTGCGATCCATTCTTTCACAAATGTTTGTAGAAGCATTCCGCATGTCGAGATATTTGAATTTATATGCCTGTGGCCATAGAGGTGATTGAAATATCTAAATTCAATTATTTAGATGGGTGACTAAATACATTTGGCAATACAGTACAGTATATATATCCCCAGTAGAGAATGGATGGCAACTCTTTAAACAAAGAATGCTAACATCAACCCTATATTATTGTATACTGTACCTTTAGACTTGTTTGAAGAAACTATGGAATAAAATAACATCTGAAACACTTCACTATTTAATGCCTTCAGTACCTAAACATTTGTTTAAGTGTTGTGAGAAAAAAAAAAAAAACATTACAAAGCTTGATAGGCTTTACCATCTTAGCTATTTTGGAGCAAAAATCTTAGCTTGATAATGTGTGTCACAAGCAAGCCAAAACCAAAAGTAGGATCTCAAAGAATTAGGACAGATTAAGCGCTCTGAAAATGTTAATCCACTTACGATCACATTTCCTGTTCTAAACCTAAATGCATAATTCATCACATTCAGCATGTCACAATGCACGTGGAAAGTTTGCATTCATGTTCCCTTGGGCGCCAAGACATGACACACACATCCAGAAACAAATGGATTTTGCTGGCACTGAAAAATGTTCTCCAACAGCTAATCGAAATGCATTGGAAATTTTCGGATATGTGAGGAATGAAAACAGCGAGTTTCATTCATATTGTTATACAGGGATCCCTCGCTACTTTGCACTTCAATTAATGCGGCTTCAGTGCATCATGTTTTTTTAAAAAATTAAGAAATAAATATTCATCGAATTAAAAAAATAAGGAAATTAAGGAAGAACAGGGGAAAAGTTATGGAAAATGTCACAAAAACAAGGCCAATTATGCAACAAAAAAAAACAAACCCTAAACAAACACAAAACAATAAACCAACCCAAAATCTTACATCAAAACTGGATACATTTTTGCATCTGTGTGCACACGCATCTGCGCCGTGTGCGTGCATGTGCACACGTATATATGTATGTCGTCTTCTTCATACCATCTGAATGTGTGTGCACAGACACTCCCCAGCTTACGAATGAGTTAGGTTCTTAGATGAATTTGTTTGTAAGTTGTTACACGGCATTCTTTAGAGGGGAACGTATGTTTAATAAATAATCTATAAATCAAGTTTGTACTGTATACGATCGTGCTCTCTCTCTCTCTCTCTCTCTCTCTCTTTCTCTCTCTCTCCACATAATCATCTGTACATTATATCCCGTGTTTAAACTCCTGGTTCCTCTCAAGCAGAGCACAGCGGATCTGATCAGATTTACAGAGAGTTTCACTCTTATCCAGTTCATTATAATACTGGAGTCAATCAGTTTCTTCTTTGAAACCTTTGGCATGAGTTCAGAAATGTATTGGTTCTGCTTCTCTTCCCGGATTCTCCTTCTGCTGGAGCCTAGTATTACCGTGTTTCCCTGAAAATAAGACCTAATCACGAAATAAGACCTAGTGTGATTTTACAAGATGATTTTAATATAGGCCCGCCCCTTAAAATAAGCCCCAGTTGAGAGCGTGACATTATTACATGGCATGATCCGGACGGCGCTCGCTCATTCAACATTGCTAAACATTTTAAAATATTGTGTTGCGCTATTGGCTGTGCAAATATAGAGAGGAGTAAGCCTGCACTGTCATTTTATCGTTTTTCATCTGACCCGGAGAGAAAAGCAAAGTGGATCTCAGCGGGAAATAGGAAAGAGTACAGAATACAGTAGAATATGCAGCGAACACTTTGTATCAGGTAAATATACATTTTTATATATATATATATATATATATATATATATATATATATATATATATATATATAAAATATGTGAATTTATACAACCGTTAAAAGCAGTGATAATTGTAATGTATTGTTGCATAAGCGCTTGTTTGTGTAGGTCTATTTGTGGATAGAACATGACCCTTAGCCGTTATGAGGTGGTAGTCTCTCTTCCCGGTTTCTGGCTCCCATTGTTGCATACAGCTTACAAATCCAGCAACAAAATACCTGTAAGCTTCCATTGATTTGTAAGCTTTTAACTCTTTGCCAGTAGATGGAGACGGGCTGTGGACAAGATATGTACAAAGATCCAAGTAGGCAAAAGTAGGAAGGGAAGAATGGTCGTATTCTAACATATTCCTAAACATTGACTGCGGCATTAGATATGGCTCAGCAATCCCCAGCTGCTTTATTTTACTCAGATACTGTGCCCTCTGGTCACTTGTCAGATGATTGACAACGTCTGACAATATTATAGTGTCATTGCTTTTGCCTTCGACACTCTCGCATATTTTGCTTTCACTGTCATTATCGGTTGTTGTTGAAGCCATGCTTAGTGAATCGTGTGTGTGTGTGTGTGTGTGTGTGTGTGTGTGTTCTGGTTCACGCTTGCCGCCCAAGATGGCGCATCAAGGTATTGGGGTCACGTGACTGCAAAACCTCGATTCATTGGCCTGGTACTCGCTCAATCTAGGGCTCTAGGTAAAAGTGCTGACTCATCTATTAGGCAGCTTTACCTAAGGTACGCTGTCAAAGCATCAATCCTTGTGCGTTAAGGCTCAGTCGATGATGTCAGCGACTGCTTTAAAATGAGGACATGCACTAAAAATAGCTAAAATCGCTTGATTCGGTTCGGTTAAAATATTAAAAAAATAAAGAAATATAACGAAATAAGAATATATAAAGACAAAGATATATTATAAGACATGTAATAGAGAAAAATGTAAAATAAATCATCACCTAAAAATAAACCCAAGTATCATATTTCGGTATGAAAATTAATATAAGCCCTGTGTTATTTTCGGAGAAACACGGTAAGTGTACCTCAGGATAATGTTTAATCATATTTCATACTTATATTTATGGTATATCTTCCTATAGATTTTATTCCATTTCTATTTCTACTTGTTCTTCAATTTAATTTCACTTTCACTTTCGACCTTGGACACGAATGTTGGTAAGTTGGGTAGCGTCTGTACTTATATTTGATTGATAGCTTATGTTATTTTTTTAATGTTTAATTGTTATTATAAGCATTTATAGCATTAAATATTTATTTTCTTAGCTTATATACACATATACATGTATGTATACATGTCAGGGGTGGGGGTGGGATCCTACTTTGCGGATTTCGATGGTCGCGTGGGAATCTCGGTCCCAATCAACCACGGAAAGTGAGGGATCCCTGTATTCACTTTATATCAACCTATTTCAAAAATGATCATGAGAGTGATATTTAATGCCACCCACCGATGATAAATATTTCTATAAGATGGCATTTTCTTGACCTTTATGCAAAGACAAAGGTTTTAAAACAAGTTAATTCCTTTTATAAGTTACAAAGCTCTCCTTCGTTGAAGAATCTCTCGTTAACTCTGCAGACCCCTTCACAGTTTTCCCATGACATCACGTGTCGGAATAATGGGAATCCAATGATCCTCTCTTAATTTTTCTTAAAATCTTCTTAATCATCTTCTATGCAACTCATTCATTTTCTGAACTGCCTAATCCTTATTAGGGTCAAGGGGAGGCTAGCGCCCATCACAACTGACTCTGGGTGGAAGCAGAGTACACCGTGGACAGCTCGCAAGGCCTTCAGAGCAGAAACATGCCGATGTCTGTGCTGCCTACTCTTGATGGAATCACCTATGGTTCTTTTACAGCCTCCGGCCGTTGATAACCCAGTTAGCTGCACTGGGGGGACAGCAGTGACAACCCTTTAATAGTGGGGCTTGAACCATGCTCCTTGAAATCAGTAATCCAGCACCTTAGCACTGGGTCACCACTGCCCCCTACTATGCAACATAAAGGAACAAATGATACCATGTAATAAAAACAAGCCATAATACATTTTACTCATTTTCAGTTACAAGTCAGATTACTTGTGTATCTCTGTACTTGTGTTGTGTGTTTGTTGTTGTTCTAAACAAAGTTGTCCTACCATGTTCACAGTTCTTTCCTCCGTAACCCAGTGGACATTTACAGGAGTATGTGTTCCACTTGTTGACACACAGCCCTCCATTGTGACACACACTACTGCTGCAAAAATTGCTCTTTATCTGACAGCCTGGAAACATATGGGCCAAGTTTATAAAGGCTTAATTGAACCAATGCAAAAGATTCTACAGAAGATGAGTTGAATATTTGACATATGCATACAGCATCTAACCTGCACCAGTGCCGTTGTTAGCAATGAAGCTAGCCATGTCAATGGAGTTGTTATCAATTGTGAGGTTTTTGATGCAGCCCACAAAATCTCGATTCCTTACTGGGAAATCCTCCGGGAGGTCAGGAACTCCACCTAGGAGCAAAGGACCTGTGAGGTCCAGAGACCTACATATACAAAATACACATGTCATAATCTTCCAAATGTCTTGCAGGTGAAGCTCTTCTAAATGAACTGTGTCTATTATATATGCAATTTTTATATGTGACCAAAACATATGTTATAAAGTTTTACAAATCAAGACATCATAATTGTTTTGTTTAATCTCACAGTTATGTGACTAAATTATTGATCTATTAACAAAGTTTTATCCTCAACAAATTGAAAATAGATGTCATTCCTTCATTTGCTAAGCTATTTACTGGGGGGGGCTCCCCAAGGCTATAAGGCGCACCGGATCATAAGGCGCAATATCAATGAATGTTATGAGGTGTTATAAGGTGCATGAAGTAAAACAAAAGTCAGATTAGTCAAACTTGATTCAACTCATTCACAATAACTCTCATCATTGTTCAGTTGTGACAATATTAAACAATAAACTCACTTTTTCAGTTCATACCACTTCCACAATCCCATCAAATTCTTCATCTTCAGTGTCTCAGTTTAACAGTTGCGCAATTTTAACATAAAGCCTGGAACCCTCTAACTTACAACTTGTTGACACCAATATCTAGCGGTTGGAGTTCTTTGGTTAATTCACTGGAAAGACGGCAAGCTCTGAATTAGTTTGCTTCACTTGGGTTTTGACAGTACCAGTGAGATGGGCACGCATGAAGTTGCAGATCAATAAAGACAGAGATTTGAGGGAAAAGTCTTCCTTCTAAACTTCTCTCAGCCACAGTGGTGCACCACTGCATATACATGCACCAGCAGAATACATTGAGACATCAATATATACTATTGACTAATGCTCTGTTGGCTTCGAAATAAAACATGCTTCACAAGCCAAGGCACAAATGCCCCTTGCTGCTGATTGTCTGAAATAGTGTTGTATGGTTCACTCTAAACCAGTTTTTTAAAACTTGATGTACCAGCACGAGTTAATTTTTCACATGCACAAACACACACACAGAGGGGGAGAGAGAGAGAGAGAGAGAGAGAGAGAGAGAGAGAGAGAGAGAGAGAGAGAGAGAACAGTCAGTTAATGTAGTGGAGAAGGTATTTGCAAAAAATGTAACAGATTACAATTGAATGCATGTTTAGAAATGATATAGAAGTTCCAATTACTGTACTAAATGAATCCCTTGAACTCAGGACTTTATTAATAAAGGAAAGTTACACTATCTGAACTAAAGTTTATGAACATTTGACCATACCACTTAAAAGTGTTTCTTGGTGGTTAGAATCCAGATTCCATATCTCTTTGCTTATATAATAAATACCTTTCTACTGGGAAGGCTGTCTACTCAATTTTAGAATCTGTCTGTATGGATTTGTGATCACTCACCCACAAGAGCATTATTAAAGTCAGGCAATGATGTCAGGCGGGGACACCAGGGTCAATTGGTATTCTAGTTCATCCCAAATGCTAATGTGCATATCTTTTAATGGTGGAAAGAAACAAATCACCCAGAGAAAATAACCCACAAGCACAATTCACAGAAATACACGGAAACCCCACACAAAGATGCCTTTTCCGACCACAGAACTCGAACCCACAAGCCAACTTTTTGCTGTGAAATGAGAGTGCTAAACATTACATCACAGTGCCCTTAGAATGTACCTCATGAATAATTCTGTAATGTCACTTGACTAGATTTTGCTTTCTAACACATTATTTAGTTAGTACAAATGTCTGTATTCACATTATGCATACATCATGACTGTCAACTTATTAATTGTTATGTAGCCGAGTGCTAGTAGGCAATCATTTTGGCATGTGCACTAAACAGTCACATCAGTAATTTAAACAAGATGTGTGAATATGTTTTACGAATACAAAATGCAACATGAAACCATATAAAGATCGGATCCAGAATTCCTTGCTACACCCCTGGAGTGTTTGAGTGGCTCCTCATTAAGAGTACATGACCTTCCACTAATAGCTTCATTTCAAAGCCATTACGTCTCATAAAGAGTTTTAGGGTTGTGGTTTTAAGTTAAATAGATATAGGATTATTAAACAGTCTTGAATATAAATTAGATGAGCTACAAGTGTGTTCACACTGCAAAGCCTATAAGACAGGTTTGGCATAAGAACAAAATAAGATCTGGAAAGAATAGAGCAGAGGGAGAGTAAAATAAAACAGTGTATGTGAATTTACTCTAATCTCCTGTAATGATCAGCTATTCAAAACCCACACACAAGTTAACATGCCTCACTCAGCTCTTATTTCTTTTCCATCCTGTTCAATGAGTATTTATACCTATCTGTGAATGTACAGTTCAGATGGGTATTTGTATGTCATGTACCGAATACACATAACATTTCTGGGTTTAAATATTTTTGCTGTTGCATATAAATCAACACATGACTTGATAAATGAGCAGCATGAAAGACAAAATTAAACAAATACTATAAGAAGACCAACTGGCTCAGACTCACTTCTTTTGGCCTGTCTGGGTGCCCTGGGCTGCACATGTGTAGTTTCCGATCTGATCACCAAAGCGTACAGCCATGCCCACATCACAATTATCCACGGCAACCACAGCAACTTTCACCTCAGAAGGACCATGAGGAAGGCCAGTGCGTCCAATGTTAGGCTGAAAAAAACAATACATTTTGGGGTGAATAAAAACAGATAAGTAGCTTAGAAAGCCAAAATATCAGAAACATATCTGTTTCCAATATCGAAATCTGACATGGTGCAAAATAACAGAATGCAAGAGGGGAAAAACTGATCAATGCCATTGGTATATAAAAGTAGTTCTCTCCTTTTGTCATGGCATTGTCCCAAGTAAAAAGTTCTGCTATCTCACAACAGTGACATGTAACAACATATCAGCATGTCCAAGATGTAGTTACTGTGTAGTCCTAATCCGTCATAGCATGAGATGACTGCTTGCCAGACTGTTGAGCTGTGTCCACAACAGCTCAACATTTAATTGGATTAAGCCAGTAAAACACTGCTGAAACTGAGATACCAGACAAAGTACAATCCATTCAATGTCAGGAAAATATCAGCGGAATTCATCTGTGCAGCTAATCCCTGCATTATTACACAGTAGACCACGCTGGCTAGTGCTTGTTCTGCTTCTTTTGCTTTGGCAGTATTTAATTTCCTTGATGTATTTAATTAACGTAATCTGATCTGTGAAAATAATTCGATTGTCAGTAGTTCCAATATCCTTTGTAAAAGGATAGGATTTTGAAAATACATCATATAACATCACAATATAACCACTGCCCATGTGTGTTAATCAAATAGAATTAGTGAAGTCATGCTTACATGTTTATAATTTTTAATAATAATGCTAACCAGCTTGCTAAAATGAACTAAGACGATTCCTATGAGAAAGTGTAACCACTCATAATTTTCACAAACAATCCTTATCAACTACCTTAACATGCATGTTTTCTTCATCTTGATCATTTTTACCTGCTTTGAATTAATGTGAATTAATGTCCAAAATATTCACTTTTAAAAGTAGTCAGCGAGGTAAATTTAAAGAAAGCTAAATTTATACTGTGACTGTTGCCTGTATAAATGACAAATACAGTACAGTATTACACTTTAAACAACATCTTTTAAAGTGATGCTATCAGTGAAGCATGCAATTAAGGTGGATTATGGACATTCTACATTTGGTGAAGCGTTGTTGTTGTTAGTTCATGACAAGCCTATGCACTTACAGCTCAAGCTGACAGGCGCCAAACCTCACTCGGAAAGCTTCTCCTGAGGGCACACACTTTGTTTTAACAAGTTAAGCTTTTGCTGTCCAGATATAAATACGTAGATGGTTTTTACTCTTTGCTCTGAGAGAAAAATGTTTTGCCAAGAAATTAGCAGTTTTTCCTATCATCTTGTGTTGTGGTGAACTTTCCAAACACACTTTGTGTGTTTGATTTTGTCCCTAATTTCTTCATTTTCTTCTGCGAAATTCAGTGTCGGGTCACATAATAATTGAGATCCAGATATCCCTCTCCCCAGCCACTTCCTCCAGTTCTTCAGGGGGAAACCAAGGCATTCCCAGAGCAGCCGAGAAACCTAATCCCTCTAGTGTGTTCTGGGCCGACCCTGGGCCTCTTTCCCGATGAACATGTTCGAAACACCACACCAGGAAAGTATTCATAAGGCATTCTAACCAACTGCCCGAGCCACCTCAACTGGCTCCTCTCAACAAAGACGAGCAGCTCCAAACTCCTCCCAGATGGCAGAGCTTCTCACTCTATCCCGAAGGGAGATCCGTGCCACCCTTTAAGGGAAGCTCATTTCAGCCCCCTCTCCAGTATTCCTGCAGAGACTTTCCCGAGGAGGCTGAGGAGTGTGATTCCATGATGATTGAAACACACCCGCCGGTCCCCTTTTCGAAAAATACTACAGGGACTACTACCCTGGATTGCCAATCCAGAGGTACGGCCCCCAATGACAACACAATGTTGTAGAGACATTTCGACCAAGACAGTTTCTCTTGCCCTTCCCATACCTATAATTCTCATTTGTTACTTACTTTAACTTTATTTTCTTGTATGTATTTTTTTTTTCATAAGTAGCTTTCTTCTCAATATGTAGCCTGAGAGATATTTTTGAGAGACACTCTTCATTGCTGGGTTTTTTTTGTTTGTTTGTTTGTTTGTTTTACACAATTTCCTTCAGAATCAATAAAGTATCCTCATTCTAATTCTGGTTCTGATCTACCTTTATTTTATTAACTATATTATTAACTATATTCTTATATTATTTTTCTTTCCGATCTTCTACCTGCATGTTGTTAGTCAAATCATTAAAATGCAGCTGACCTTGAATTGAGTTTGTGCTACATCATTTCAGGTGGCGTCTCAAGACAATTCAAGACAATTTCCTGTTCTAACCCTAATCCTATGTGCAGTCTTATCAAGATCCGTGGTAAAAGCATCGGGTACCATATTTTAACACGTACTTTTCATCATATTTTTCCAAAAATGCAACGTTATCAATCTGCTGTCATTTTTAGGCCTCCAGTTCACGAGCTAGTTCCATGTTAACCAACCGGTGCCATAGTATATTTTATGGTAAAAACGCATCATTTTTAATTAAAAAAAATTTGAAGACAGAAAAAAAATTCTTGACTCCTTACAGTCCAAGGAATAGCATAAAACAGTTATCTGCTCCTGCTGATTGCATATGTCTAATAGTTCACTTGGCTAATAAGCTATATGCTCATATATGGTCAGAGACCAGGGAATAATTGTTAGTTATGATACTCCAATAGAAATTCTCTGTTTTTTTTCCACAGTTACTGCAATCCAAAAACTCTGTCCCAAAAAAATTACAAGAAAACTATGTGGCATGGCCCTTGTGTTTCTAATGACAAATAAGCTCTTTATGCAAACTTTGAATGAATTTAAAAAGATGCCATTCAGGAGAGCCTGTGAGCATTTTGGTGGAGCATTTTGGTGGAGCCCTGTCATACTTTATGCACGGAAAAAACTGTCACTGCATACCTAATAAAGAGGCTAGAATGGCAAGATATGCCAAAGCAATATTTTGTATGCCTCTGTTTTAAATAAATGCTTCCCCCTTGATGGATGGATATGGGTAGTGAGCTTGAACAAAGCATCTTGATAACTATTATGACCGTGATATAAACCACTCCATTGGATACATGTTCTGCTTTCTGTCCATCTACCTATCAAACTTGAACTGACTGTCTTGCCTTGGGAATGTGGTTTCCAATTAATAAAACTGATATTTGATCATGAAATCCTCAAACAGGCATGTTAAACCCCGAAGTGTTTTCACCACATCAGATCAAATCTTAACTATAATGAAAAACAGATGTTTCAGCTGTCACAACAAAAGAAAGACGATGAATGTCAAATTATACACAAGTGCTAACTACAGCCTGGATGTTGCTCTATTTCAACATAGGACTCTGATACAGTTCCAATGTTTGATGGGGAAGCTTAATTATATTGTTTAATGACACAAGTGGCTCCCACTTGACATAGGATTTTTACAAGCTGTCAATCTGCCACTTACTCTTCCTCCAAAATTCACTGTTCCTCATTCGTCATTTGAGGGAGAACGAGTGTACTCACATATTGTACAATTACGTATTACAATTGTGGTGGCATGGTGCTGCAGTGGTTAGCATTATTGTCTCAGAGCAAGAAGATAGTGGGCTTGAACTGTGTATACAACTGGAGCCTTTTTGTGTGGAGCTTGCCTGTTCTTCACCAGACACTCTAGTTTCCTCCCATAGGCCAAAGATATGCAGATTTAATTCACTGGCTAAACTAATTTACCCATAGGTGTCCATGTGAATGTGAATGATTGTTTGTCTCCATGTTGACCCTGTAGAAGACTAGTGACCTGTTCAGGGTGGTACCCAATCTTTTGTCCAAATTCAACTGGAATTGGCTTCAGCTTCCCTAGCAACCCTGAAAGACAAGCAGTATAAATAATGGATAGATAAATAGATGTTATCATTGTTGGTATTTTCCATGGGCTTTTCACTATTTGCACTGTTGGTCTTTGTACACAGTTTTATTGGACTTATTTTTGTTAAAACATATAAGTAAAAGTTGCCATAAATCAATAATAACTGTGTAGCATGTATGAAATTCACAGGCATGGATGGTATATAGACTGCAGTTCATGAAGATAAGAAAAAATGGTTTGGCTATTGCTCAGATTGTGGTTTCTTTCAAACATAAAGTGATAATGGAGACTGACAGGCAGCACGACAAAATATGCACTGAAACTGTGCATGAGCCTCCGCCATGTGAGCTATGTGTAACTGTTTGGGCAGGGAAATGTGTATAGGCTAATGGTAGTGGCTAAATATTTGTGAATGCCTATGAATAATCCTTAATTAATTCCTGGATCTAGATTGTGATCTGGATCCAAAATTGAATGGGTTCTTTCAAGGCCCATGTCTTGCCACTTCACCAAGTTTATTTAAAATTGTTGCATTAGTTTTTGCATAATCCTGCTAACAGACAAAATCTTTAATAAATTACTGATTCCTTATCGTAATTCGGATCTGCTCCGAAATGTAATCGGTGTTTCCCAGGCCCTTACCGCAGACTTCTACCAAGATTGCTGAAAATATGTACAGTAGTTTTTGCATAATTTTTTTAAAAAGACAAACTCCTTTAATAACCTGGATCCAGATTGTGATTTGGATCTGCTTCTAAATGTAATTAGTTCTTCAGGGGCAAATCCATACCCCAGACCTTGATCAAGTTTGCTCAAAGTCGGGGCAGATTTTTTGCATAATCTTGCAAATAAAAAGATCTTTTTGAAAATAATTATTAAAAAGCATTTAATCAATTCCTGGATTCAGATCATCTTCTGGACCTGCTCCAAAATGTTATGGGTTCTTGCCATACCACACCCCTCCATCAAGTTTGGTGAAAATAATTTTCATAGTTTCTGCCTAATTCTACAAACAGACAAACAAACAAACAAACAGATGCCGATAAATATATAATGAAAGAGAGGAAATACAGCCATTCGAATTTTACATGAATGTTTTCATAAATATGGTTTCTTTAAGAGTAAAACACAACTGTCATGAAATAAGCTTCTTTAAAAGACTTCACAAGGGTGCTCCAGATCAAGATTTAGAAGTATCCCAAATTCTTTGACATGTCCCAATGAGTCTGTGGTGAAGATTTTCTTCAAATACAAAATATTTTTGCAGTATGAAAGCATAAAAAAAGCACAGTGAGGGGTGAGAAGTCCGAGGAATGGTTCATAGGTCCAAGGCAACACAGTGATTGAGAGCATTCTTGCACTCTGACGCATACACCATGGAAAGAGTCCAACTAATCAAAATCCAGACAGTCCATCCTACTAACAATCTTAACTGTAGTGTGTGTGTGTGTGTGTGTGTGTGTGTGTGTGTGTGTGTGTGTGTGTGTGTGTGTGTGTGTGTGTGTGTGTGTAAAATCAAGATGAGGACATGTTCACATAGGAAAACTGTTTGGATAACTGTGAAACTGGAAACAGATGAGACGACAAAATAGCTATTCTTCTACTTACATGCTGAACATTCTTAATGCGTTAAACACAGTTAATTTACTTTGTAGTCAAACTGAACCTGCATCTAGTTAAGGCTAAAGTATTTTTAAATCTTATTGAGACACAAAAACATTTGTTTAAATCCATTTGACTGAATAATCTCAAAGGTGATGTGCTCTTATTTACTGACTTTGCAAGTCTTCAATTTATTTTTCAACGTAAAAACAACCTTTGCTATGAGAAAGGTAGCCAGGCAATCAATCTTCCATCAGTAAATCAGTAACACTCACACAGTAAATCAGTCACATAAGTGAGGCGCTCCACTGAAAGTAGGCGCTTGTCGCACAGACCACTTTTGAGATAAAGGCCGGTTGTGAAGTAGTCTTTACATTTTGGATACTGCTTTGATATTAAAACGCAGCTTCAGTGAATAAAATAAAGGTTATGAAGACGATATGCTTGTAAACAATGCAGGCTAGTTGCTAAGGAAGATCTGAAACGAGCACACTGATTGGTCAGCTCGGGCTTGCACATGCGCAGTGCCCGTCACACGTTAACTTCCGGTTTACTTCTTGCTTTAGTTTACTGTATGCTGAATTTATCTCCTACTTTCTCTTCAATAACAGTCATTAAGTTTATTTATAAGATTGTAATTACACATAATTTCTGGAAAAGGAGAGTGAAATGTCATCTGTGATGTCTCGCAGCATTAGTATAGATATTAAATTCGACGTGAGAATAGGGCTTTGAAGATACTGGAATGCTTGGCGTTCTCGAAGATTTTTCACCGGTGAGTATTTTTCTCTGCATGCAAAATTTGATTGTATAATTTTTTTTTGATTATTTGATTTGTGTGTAATCTTGTCTGGACTGGACATGCTGGATCGTGGGTTGTTTAGTTTTGTACGAAAATTGGTCAAGACCTGAAAAATACTTAAACTTTTAATTTCTTTTACATATAAACAAACTGATGATGATGACGCCAACTGTGTTGATGAAGATTTTGATTTTGATGTTGATGAAGAAGAGGCATCTGTTAATAAAAGTGTGATGAGTCAGTTGTTTGATGATGATGTGATCTTTTCTGCTGAATCAGGATTTAGATGAAGATGATAATGCTGATAATGCTGGGCAGAGTTGATGAAGCTTAGTTGTATAAAGAGATCAGAGAGTTTTGTTATATAGTTTTCTTAATTTCCGTGTGATTGTTTGAACCTGACAGTGTTTTTTTTCCAATCAGTATAATTTGAAGGCATTTGAACCTTTATATAACGGTCAAAAAGATACATAATGATCTTATTGGAACAAACAGAAATTAAAAAAAAAAAGATACGCCCTGAACAGCTCACCAGGCCATCAGAGGGCCAACACTCACACAACTATTCACACCCAGGGGTGATTTGGAATAGCCAATTAACATACTCTGCAGGTTTTTGGACTGTGGGAGGAAACCAGAGTACCCAGAGGAAACCCACACAAGCACGCAGAGAACATGCAAACTCCATACAGAAATGCTATGCTGAGAATCAAACCCAGGGCCTTCTTGTTGTGAAGCGGATTTGCTAATCACTACGCCACCGTACCGCCTAATAATAATAATAATAATAATAATAATAATAATAATAATATGTATTGAATCATAGAGATTGTATACAGCTAAGTACACACTTTTCCTGATTACAGTCGGCCCTCAAATTACGAAGACCCCTGTATACGAAATCCCCGGATTAAGAAAAACATTTTCCTGAGTTTCCATCCTCGAGATATGAAACAACCCCCTCTTACAAAAAGAAATTCAAAATTCAAACGCGCCAATCAAAATTTCACACGACACGCGAGTTGCTCTCTCATTGGCTGTCTCTCAACATCCCGCCCCACTGGCCTCCCAGATAGAGACAGCTGGAAGCTTCACTCTTAAGTTTTTAGTTTAGTTTTTAAGTTGTTTTAATTCAGTAAATGTTTAATACATGTGGGCGCATTTCAGCTCAACTGGAATTCCGATCCCTCAACGAGTCAAATTAAAGTTGAGTTTGTCAAGCAGGGAATGCGCTTTGAATTCACGTGCGCTCAGGCACGAGAGAGAGAAAGAGAGAGAGAGAGAGAGAGAGAGAGAGAGAGAGAGAGAGAGAGAGAGAGAGAGAGATGGAATAACGCTTTAGTTTTTAGTTTAGTTTTTTAAGTTGTTTTAATTCAGTAAATGGTCAAGCAGGGAATGCGCTTTGAATTCACGTCTTGTGGGCGTGGCCCACAGCGCGTGGCAAGAGAGACAGAGAGAGAGATGGAGAGAGAGAGAGAGAGAGAGAGAGAGAGAGAGAGAGAGAGAGAGAGAGAGAGAGAGAGAGAGAGAGAGAGAGAGAGAGAGAGAGAAAACGCTTTAGTTTTTAGTTTAGTTTTTTAAGATGTCCTAATTCAGTAAATGGTCAAGCAGGGAATTCATGTCTTGTGGGCGTGGCCCGGAACGCTAGAATAAACATGTGCATTGTAATGTGTCTGCGTGTGTGTGTTTATGTGTGTGTGTGTGTGTGTGTGTGTGTGTGTGTGTGTGTGTGTGTGTGTGTGTGTGTGAGAGAGAGAGAGAGAGAGAGCTGTGTGTGTGTATGCGTGTGTGTGTATGTGTGTGTTAATAAAAAATGTTTAATAATGGTTTAATTAACAAATATGCTAATAAAATGGTTAAATGGTTTAATAAATTATTTTCTTTTACTTTTAACACATATTTCATACAAAATTGGTGTAGTTTTATCATTTTTAAAGGATTTATGGGGTTTATCCAGTCCAAAGACTGGAGCCTTAGAACGAATTAGGCGTTTAACATGTAAGATGCGACCCCTACTTACGAAACCCCCGCAATACGCAACGGGCTCTGGAACGGATTAATTTCCTACGTTGGAGGCCGACTGTATCTCCAAAATATTGAGTTACTTGCGGAATGTTAGCTAAAATATATAAAACAGGCAGTATCCATCCATCTATTCACCAGTTATTGATCTATTTTATTATTATTATTATTATTATTATTATTATTATTATTATTATTTTCAGTATTATTATTATTATTATTATTATTATTTTCAGTATTATTATTATTATTATTATTATTATTTTCAGTATTATTATTATTATTATTATTATTATCAAATTCCATAATCAAGATGTTTTGTGCTACTTTTGTGGTTTCTGTTGGAATTGACATTTTTACCTGAGTGTGTTGTAAGCAGCACCTGTTCTCAATAATAGATATATTTATTCACTCACCCTTCACACTCACACCTAGGGGCAGTTTAAAATAGGCAGCGAGCCTAATGTGCATGACCGTAGGAGGAAACTGGAACACCCAGAGGAAACTTGAAAACTCCACATAGAAACACTGTGAAACAAACGTGCTTGCGTATAATACTGTATACGCAAAGGTATTTTTTTTTCTTTAAATCATTAAACATCAAATCAATGTTTCCAAATAACTTCTTGATTCACTACTTCGATGTGAATTTATTGGTTATGAATTAATGTCTAACATATGAGCCCCTTCACTTCATAAGAGTAACCAAAATACTTTTTAAAAATGTTTTAAAATTTTTAAACTTATCTATAGCCGTAATTTATAATATCCCTCTGGGGAAAGTGAAAACTCCACAGTCCAGCTTGGTGCAAGCCTCCGTGTGACCTTAATTAGAATTAAGCGGTTCAGAAAATGAATGAATGAATGATAAATGCATTAGTGAAAATATAAAAGAAATCTACTTTAACAGAGTTTCAAATTTTTTTTACCTTGTTATAATAATGCAGCCACACCATATGCCACTGACCATCACTCACTCCAGCAGATATAAACGGTGCCACCGTGGTTTTGCTCTCTCCTACAGGCAGGTAGAAGGACATAAAATACAGTTTACAGAAAACAGACTGTAAGGCTGAATATGTGAGTATTTAAATATAAGATGATAATTGTCCGATTAAACCCAGCAACAATATAAAGAAATTAAATGATGCATATTATCCACTAAAAATTCTATTAAACTGCTTCTTCTTTTCCCTTTTTTTCAGGGGTTGCCACAGCGAATCATCTAATTCGCATGTTTGATTTGGCATAGGTTTCTCCGTCGGATGCCCTTCCTGACACTACCCTTTTAACAAGGAGCAGAAACTCGCTGATGGATACGCAGCTAATCTTTATGAAAGTCAGCAATGTTTCTTTTACACGCCTCTCATCAGAAACAGTGAGAGACATGGCCCGCCTTTGATAACCCAGTTAGCTGCACTGGAAGGACAGTGGAAGGACAGTGACAACCTTGTGGAGAGTGGGACTCCAATCCCGATCAAACCCCCTCTATTAAACTGCTAAATGGCTTAATATATCACCAGCACTCAGCGAGTTCAGTGATATTGATGGAACGTTTCCAGTTCAGTGGAGGCATTTTAAGTACATAATGAAAACATGGACCTCCCATAAGCAAAAATGTAACTAATTTTCCCATATCCCATACAGACACTGTACAGTCGGTTGGCGATTGTTTATTACTCCATCCCACTTCATTAAGTTGAGAAATGGTTGAAGAAGAGGAACTTGACCATTGACCCATTCTTGGGTTATAATTTACCAAAATTAAACTGTTATTGAAATCCTTTCATTCCTAGACTGTGAGATGTTGTTGTTTGAGGAAATGCCTTTCAATGCTTTAGCTGCCCACTACTGTCCACAGCTGACTCTTAACTCCCTGACCTATATGGAATTCACCTTCTCACCCTCGCGGACAGTAGTGAGACACATTCCAGTGATCTTTATCCTCTGGAAACAAATCCAAAAGTTAATGACACAGGACGAGGATCCAGAGACATGTTAATTATGTGCCACCCAGGAGGGCTAGAATGAATGGATTAGAAAAACAAAGGGACAGGTAGATAGAGGATGTGTGTTTCTGTGCTCTTTGGCCAGCCACTTCCTTTGGCAGTAGGCCACACACACTTACGTGAGCAAAAAAGATAGAAAGAAAGAAAGAAAGTACTTCTCACACACTCTGGGCAGTTATATGTACTTATAGTTTTTTGGATCTAATCGAAGGAGCTGATGCGGTCTTTATTTATGACTTCCTTATGTTTTTACACACATACTGCATAATAACAATGGCCACCTTATGACCATAATGCAATACAATAAAATAACCAGTCGATCATATTTCCTTGTTCCAGTAGTGGTGAGGACCCTGGCACATTCAGTGGTGCAGTGATCACGGTGCTGAACTCATGATTTAGAGGTCATAGGTTTGAATCCCCATTAGACAATGTGCTTAGACCCCTGGGCAAAGTCTTTACCACAAGTGTGCCTCTGTCCACTCAGCAGTATAGATGTGTACTGGTAAAAAAGAAAGAAAGAAAGAAATACCAGAAAGGTAACCCATGGTCACTTCATGGTACAGAAACCAGGATAAGCACCGGCCCAATTAAAAAAAAAAAAAAAAAAAGTCAAAGTGAACGCACACACGCAAGTAGTGAGCACTCACATACAAGGGAGTGGGCAGCCACACTGTAGTGCCCAGGGAGCAGTTGCAGGTTAGGCACCTTGCTGAAGATCAAATGTCAGCCATGAAAAAAGAAGAAAATCCAACCTTTAACTTAAGTGCATTTATGCAGTGAGAAAAAACTCCCACATTAATAAATAATTCTTGCCACATTTATTGGCACCCCTGATGTTTACACTTTCTACAACCCCTTTCAACAACAAAACAGCATCTTATCTTCTCCTGTAATGTTACACAAGATGGGAGAATACAGAAAGAGGGATCTTGAGCCATTCCTCTTTACACAATCTTTCTAAATCATGCAGGGTACACCCTGTTAAGTTCTCATGGTCATCACAGAGCAACACAAACATAACCATTCACACTCATACCTGGAGGAAGTTTGGAACGGATAATTAGGATACTGACGATGTTTTTTGATTTTAAGGGGAAACTGGAGTACCTGAAGGAAACTCTACACAGAAAAGCCTGAGCCCATGAACCAATCCCAGGTATTCTTGTTGTGAGGTGGACGTGCTAACCCCTGTGCCGCATGTTAATATACAGTATGTAAAAAGTACATGTTTTTTCATTCCCATGCTACTATTACTGAACAGTTCCAGGATCACCTTATATTAAGGAAAGACATATTAACAGACATACATGCATAAACTCACCTGCAGAGAAGGTGAGTTGAATTTGCTCATCAACAATCTCCAAAGCGATAAAATCATGCTTTTCATTGAACCTTCCATTATAAAGCAATAAAGCATTTCTCTCTCTAGTGGCAAACCTGTGGAGCAAAAACATACATTTTTAATATATTTCCAACATGAATAGATTTTACAAAGCAGATGTAAAACATGTTTCATATCAATCATAATAGATTTTAGGGTAACACTCCACGCTCCACACTTTAACTTATAGGATAAAAGACAGGCAGTGGTGGCCTAGTGGTATATATGCTGGATCACTAATCCTAAGGTTGGGGGTTTAAGACCCCCCCCCCACACACACACACACACACACACACACACACCAGTGCAGCTAGCTGGGTTATCAAAGGCCGGCCATGTCTCTCACGATCTATGGTGTGAGGAATGTAAAAGAACCATTGCTGACTTTCGACAAGAGTTGGCTGCAAAGCCATCAGCGTGTTTCCACCCTGTGATGGCCTGACGAGCTGTCCAGGGTGTACTCTGCACTAGCTCAGAGTAGGCTGGGATGGGCGCCAACCTCCCGGCGACCCTAATTAGGATTTAGCGGTTACAGAAAATGAACAGAAAAATTATAAAAGATTAGGATCAGTTTTATGAACACTACTAACAGGATGAAACACTACGCAAGGATATAAAATAAAGATAGGAAAACGAGAGGAAGAATGGAAAAGGAAGTAAAGGAATTATAAAATGTGTAAACAAAGAATGCACTAAATGAGGTAGTGAGACGGTCTCTGATATAGAGGTCACTGGGGGAAAGCTGACCTGCAGGTGTTTACCAGTTTGTGGCAGTTTTGCAGCTCACATGGGAGGCAAACAGAGAGAGGTGTCAGATAACACCTGCCACAAGGGCACACTCACAGGAAGTAGGAACAAAGATCCACGCCACACATTATATCCTGTTTGCACATTTGCGTTGGAGGTCTGATTAGAGTCACTTTTAATGTGAATTTAAAACTGTGGCTAGAAAAATTCCATTTTTGCAACAGGAGTAATCCAGCACAAGAACCAAGACCACTAGATCATTATTTTTTATTTAATTCATACATGATTTATAAGTTCAGGTGAGTGGTAGCACAGCGATTAAGGCTCTGTCTTATTGATCCAAAGGTTTGATTTTTTTTTTTTTTTTTGATTTACAATATTAATCATGTAAGGTGATTTTCCTCTGCATTTAGGAAATAATTTTAGGAGCACACACACACACACACACACACACACACACACACACACACACACACACACACAAAATGCTGTAAATGTCCCACAGAGGAAACATAAGGCATTTGTTCCTGTGATTTTAACATGAATCCATATACATTCCATGTAAATAAACTGACTCCATTAAATTGTCAGAATATTCTAAAGACGTGTTCCTACTACATAAAATTTTAGTATACAGTATACACTTTAGGGAATACCGGCACTCAATTATCTTGGACATATTGTGAATAATACTTTAATCATAACGTCTGGTTTGCAGTCTGTTAGTGTCACTTGGATCAGGTGTTCCACTTCATAATTTATATTAGAAGGGAGCCTTGTCTGATAGCCATAATTACAGACTGGAGGCCTGTAATTTGCAGCAGGCTGATCAAGTCACACTAAGTGGAGGATACTTTATTCTACTATGGGCACTTGGCGTGTTTCCTGCCTTCGGACCCAGCACACCGGATCCTGTCCATTCGGGATCCTAGGGGCTGGAGCCGATTGCGGGGACGACCGCGTGCGACGTGGTTGTCGCAGCTGAGGGCTGCCCTGCCGGGGGGTCTGGGCCCTGCACAGGCCTAGTCGATCGCCAGGAGACGGCTGGATGAGTGGAGGCGGCTGGTGGACGCAGTGAAGTGCCGTCCCGGCGCATGCCCTCATACCTGACCTGACCTGACCTGACCTTATTCTTGAAAATTAAAAAGATTACAATTTGGCCATAGAATATTTACAAACCGGATTCCAAAAAATTTGGGACACTATACAAATTGTGAATAAAACTGAATGCAATGATGTGGAAGTGCCAAATTTCAATATTTTATTCTGAATAGAATATAGATGACAGGTCAAAAGTTTAAACTGAGAAAATGTATCATTTTAAGGGGAAAATGTGTTGATTTTAAATTTCATGGTGTCAATAAATCTCAAAACAGTTGGGGCAGGTAGCAGTAAGAGGCCGGAAAAGTCAATTGCACTTCCCTTAACTTTCACCCATATTCTTCCTTAATTTCTTTATTTTTTAATTCGATGAATATTAAAAAAAAAAAAAACACGCGATGCACTGAAGCCTGAATTGAATTGAAGTGGAAAGTAGCGAGGGATCCCTGTACCAGATTACTTTAACTTTTTGGATAACTCTCTTATTTATCTTTGAAAATGCTTTAAAGAAGAAATTAAGCAATTGACTAACAACAAACTTTAGTTTTTCAATCTCAAGATGACATAATTACAGATTTGAAACACTAAAATAAAAATGAATTTTAAGTGCTGATTTATTTATTCATTTAGTTAGTTAGTTTATAGTGCCTGCAGGGAAGTACAATGAATGAGAAGTACATTTTTATGACTGCATCATACATTTAATGCAAATAATTTCAGGTTTTCATTTGATTCATCCTCTTGATAATGACAAGTGTTTGATATATATTACATTCATATAAGTGACTCATCACATTATTTGTCACAGTAAAACAACATGAGAATATAGATGACCAGCTGACGACTCAATGTAGAGGACCATCCAAGATACTTACATGAACGATAGGGTGAAGTGAAATCTCTGCCTCAGGCCCCTGAAAGTGATGAATGCATTCCCAGGAAAGCTGCGTGTGCTCATCTCACAGTAGGGCTTCTCAAACCCTCCTTCAGGACACTGGCATATAAAACCCCCAACCAACAGGTCCACACAGCGACCTCCATTCTTACACACACCCAACACACAACGGCCTGAATGAGAGCTCACCTCACAGTTCTCACCTGGAATGGAAACAGCACGAAGTGAGATGCTCAAACATGACTTCTCAGCTGAGGCCAAAAAGAAACACACATAAGAAAGTATCATGCTTCAACATAAATAATGTTGCTTGGCAGACAAACAAATGTTATAAATCAGTCTGGAAGGCATTTTGTTATCGATTTGTGTTTCCTCAAACAGGCCACCACAAATTAAAGAATTGAAAGCAAACAGTTCTCTGACACAGCTCTAAATAATTTGAATTCTCTTTCACAGGCTTTGCACATGAGTTCAACCTGCTTCAATATGTTCAATATGCCACATTATTATTCCTTCCCTCTTCCCACCCTTCACACTCAACACTGCATCTACTGACCCAGGCTAATGTTGGTTACAGGATTACCGGAGGTGTAGTGGTCTGAAGACACCTGTCAGGCTACAACACCGTCATTCTGGAGATATTTGAAGCATTGATGACAGCTCGCTAATAGAGGAAGAGCAATTTTCGTTCGCTCATGAATGAATGTGTTTCTTTGGTGTTTGCTATTTGCTATATGACTAATGTGTGTAGAACTGAGATAATGAGATGGCAAAGGAAATCCAGGTGCACAATGAGAGTGTTTCCATGCTGTCATGTCACTCGATATGGCTTTTCACTCCATAGATCAACTACAGACTATTTATTTAAATAGAATTACATGGGAATGGATTGATCTATAAGTTGATAACATTTCCATCAAAAGGGTGGACAAACAATCTTGGTTTGTCACAGTCACTGATTCTGTAATCCTATACAGTATATTTAAATAAAATGCCATGCATAAAAAAAAAGAAAAAAAAAGAAAGAAAAAGAACATATACAATAAGGCCCCTTTTTAGAGTTTAAAAAAACACTGCTTTATTCAAACTTTGAATGAGTCTTTGTGACATGATAAAACATGCATACTCTTTATCCCACTTTAAAAATGAAAAAGTAATCCATTACAATGTTTAGTTTCCTTTTTTTTTGTTGTCCTTTCATTCCACATAGGGTATACTAACACTAAAAAACGAAGTAAATGTGCTGTTAATAATAATAATAATAATAATAATAATAATAATAATAATAATAATAATAGTAAAGGGTGGCATGGTGACATAGTGGTTAGCATGTCCGCCTCACAGCAAAAAAAGTCTGGGTCCGATTCCCAGACTCAGATGTTTTGTGTGGAGTTTGCATGTTCTCCATGAGCTGAGCTTGTGTAGATTTCCTCCAGGTACTCCGATTTCCTCCCACAGTCCAAAAACATGCACAGTAGGCAAAATGGCTGTTCCAAATTGTTTATAGTTGTGAATGTAAATGTGAATATTTGTACAGTGTATGCATTTGCCCTAAAATGTCCTGGCAAGCTGGGTGTACCCTGCCCATGCCCAGAGTCAGCTGAGATTTGCACCAGCCTCCCTGCGACCTTCATTAAGATTAGGCGGCTTGGAAGGTAAATGAATGAATGAATGAATAATAATAATACATTTTAGATTTTAGGGCTGCTTAACAGGATCGCAGTCTCTTCCATCAAGTGTCTTAAAAGCAATAAATTACAGACCCACAAATAAATGCACTTAACTTGCATAGTATAGTAAGTTAAAAACAGTAATACTAAATTTACTAAATCTCATTTTTTAAATATAATTTTCTTTTAATCTACAAAAGATCTTTTAATCTACAACTTTTTTTAACTTGTGCAGTCAGAGCATTCCAAAGTCTCAGAGCTGCAACAGAAAAAGCACTGTTGAGTAAAATGTAAAAAAAAAAACCATAAAATTATTGAATATATTTGCTATTCTGTTCTTTTCAGTGGTGTGTACTCATATTCTGACTTAGTAAAGGCTCATATGTGCATGTGCCTGCAGACCTTTTAAAAAATTAAGAAAATAAACTATCAAAATTTCATTTTAGTGTGCTTTTCCCTGATTTTTCCCATATGTGAAGCGCTCCACCGAATGTAAGCGCTTAATGCAAATGACGTATGGTGTTTGTGAGTCAAAGCACGGCTTATCCGGACTTCTGCTCTTTCAAGTGAGCAAATGCGAGTTGAATACTTGTTTAGTACTCAACCTTCACTTGCTCACTTGAAAGATTGGAAGTCCGGATAAGCCGCGCTTTGTATCACAAGCACCATACATCACTTGCGACAAGCGCCTACATTCGGTGGAGCGCCTCATATATAGTATATATTAAAGTAAATTATTCCCCTCAAATGCAGCCGTGAGGGGGGGCACAAACCAGTGTCTGTCCCTCATGCCGGTCCCAAGCCCAGATAAATGCAGAGGGTTGCATCAGGAAGGGCATCCGGCGTAAAACAAATTCCAAATAAAATATGCGAGTCACAACAAAGAATGTCATACCGGATTGGTCGAGGCCCGGGTTAACAACGACCGCCATCAGTGCTGTTAACCAACAGGGTGCTGGTGGAAATTGGACTACTGTTGGTCGAAGACATCGAAGAAGGAGAGGCAGGAGGCGTGTCCGTAGGCAGAGAGAGAAGAGGAAAGGCAGGAGTCTAGGACTGAGAGTAGGGACTGTGAATGTTGGAACTATGGCAGGAAAAGGTAGAGCGCTGGCTGACATGATGCAGAGAAGGAAGGAGGTCATACTGTGTGTTCAGGAGATCAGGTGGCAAGGTAGCAAAGCTAGAAGCTTAGGAGCAGGGTTTAAGCTGTTTTATCATGGTGTGGATGGGAAGAGAAATGGAATAGGAGTCATCTTGAAGGAGGGGTTTGTCAGGAATATTCTAGAAGTGAAAAGAGTGTCAGATACAGCATAGGATGGTGGTGTGCAGGATGATGCTGATGGTGAGGAAGGTGAAGAAGGCAAAGGCAGAGCAGAAGACAAAGTGGTGGAAGCTGAAAAGGGAAAAGTGTCATGTTGTATTCAAGGAGGAGTTGAAACAGGCTTTGGGTAGTCAGGAAGTGCTTCCAGATGACTGGACAACTACAGCTAATGTGATCAGGGAGACAGGTAGGAGAATACTTGGTGTGTCATCTGGAAGGAGAGTAGATAAGGAGATTTGGTGGTGAAATGAGGAAAAGCAAGAGTGTGTACAAAGGAAGAGGTTAGCTAAGAAGAAGTGGGACATTGAGAGGACCGAAGAGAGTAAACAGGAGTACAGGGAGACACAGTGTAAGGCGAAGGTAGCGGTGTCAAAGGCCAAACAGAGGGCGTATGATGATTTGTATGCTCGGTTGGAAAGTAAAGAGGGAGAAAATGATTTATACAGGACGGGACAGCAGAGAAATAGAGATGGGAAGGACGTTCAGCAAGTTAGCGTGATTAAGGACAGAGAGGGAAATGTATTGACTGATGACAGAAGTGTGCTGGGAAGATGAAAAGAGTACTTTGAAGAGCTGATGAATGAGGAAAATGAGAGAGAGAAAAAAGAGTACAAGAGGTGACCGTTGAGGACCAGGAAGTAGCAAAGATTAGTAAGGGTGAAGTGAGGAGGGCATTGAAGAGGATGAAGAATGGAGAGGCAGTTGGCCTTGGTGACATACCATGGTATGGAAGTGTCTAGGAGAGGTAGCAGTAGATTTCCTGACAAGAACATTCAACAAGGTCTTAGAGAGTGAGAGGATGCCAGAGGAATGGAGAAGAAGTGTGCTGGTGCCCATTTTTAAGAACAAGGGAGACGTGCAGAGTTGTGGTAACTACAGAGGGATAAAGTTGATGAGCTAGAAGATGAAGTTATGGGAAAAATAGTGGAAGCTAGACTAAGGGCAGCGGTCAGCATTTGTGAACAACAGTTTGGTTTCAAGCCAAGAAAGAGCACCACAGATGCAGTGTTTGCCTTGAGGATGTTAATAGAGAAGTACAGAGAAGGTCAGACGGAGCTGCATTGCACCTTTGTGGATCTGGAGAAAGCATATGACAGAGTGCCGAGAGAGGAACTGTGGTATTGCATGAGGAAGTCTGGGGTGGCAGAGAAGTATGTTAGCGTGGTGCAGGACATGGATAAGAGATGTAAGACAGTGGTGAGGTCTGCTGTTGGTGTGACAGAAGAGTTTAAGGTGGAGGTGGGACTGCATCAAGGGTCAGCTCTGAGCCCCTTCTTGTTTGCTATAGTGATGGACAGGCTGACAGACGAGGTTAGACAAGATTCCTCATGGACTATGATGTTTGCAGATGACACTGTGATCTGTAGTGAGACCAGAGAACAAGTGCAGGAAAATCTAGAGAGGTGGAGGTATGCCCTAGAAAGGAGGGGAATGAAGGTTAGCCTCAGTAAGACAGAATACATGTGTATGAATGACAAGAACCCAAGAGGAGCGGTGAGGTTACAGGGAGCAGAGATAAGGAAGGTGGAGGATTTTGCGTACTTAGGCTCAACAATCCAGAGCAATGGAGAGTGTGGAAAAGAGGTGACGAAGTGTGTGCAGGCAGGTTGGAATGGTTGGAGAAAAGTGTCCGGTGTGATGTGTGATAGGAGGGTCTTGTACACTTTTCCTTTCATTCTTGTTGATACAAGAATGAAAGGAAAAGTGTACAAGACGGTGTTGAGGCCAGCGATGTTGTATGGTTTAGAAACAGTGGCCCTGGGAAAAAGACAGGAGGCAGAGCTGGAGGTAGCAGAGATGAAAATGTTGAGGTTCTCTTTGGGAGTAACGAGGATGGATAGGATCAGGAATGAGCACATCAGAGGGACAGCACATGTAAGACGTTTTGGAGACAAAGTCAGAGAGGCTAGATTGAGAGGGTTTGGACATGTACAGAGGAGGGATAGTGTATATATTGGTAGTAGGATGCTGAGGTTGGAACTACCAGGCAGAAGGCCTAGAGGAAGACCAAAGAGACGATTCATGGATGTGGTGAAGGAGGACATGAAGGTAGTTGGTGTAAGAGAAGAAGATGCAAAGGATTGGGTGAGATGGAGGCAGATGATTCGCTGTGGCGACCCCTGAAGGGAAAAGCCAAAAGGAAAAGAAGATTCCCATCAATCTCAGTGAATGTTCCTGAATTGAACAATCCCCTCTGGACATCTCTCTTATGGGTTATTCAGCAAAAACCTTTCTGTAGATTTTCAACCATTTTTGTCCCATTTTTCTACCCAGGTCCTCACCTACTGATTGGTGATAGTGTGAAATAACTACCCCACGGGACATGTGGAGACAACTGCTACATCTTTTTTGACCCGCTGCTCATGCTTTAGCAGTATAACACACTCAGACGAAAAAGCTATACCCTGATGGTTATTTCAAAAAGGGATATTGTGCCATACTTCTGACCCAGGTAGCGCTGCCTATTTTGATATTTTGGCTTCCAACTACAGATGGCTGTGGCATCAGAATTTAAATTGATAAAGTGCTTTGAGATACATAATTGAACAATAAGATTGTGGCTTTAAGGACCTTAATGTAAAGCCTTACATGTCACAGAGTCTCTTTCATGTGTTTTACTACTCAAGTAGATAAGCTTTATTACACTTAAATACTTAAGTAGTAAAACGCATGAAAGGGAAGTTTTAATTAATGTGTACTACTAAATATTCAGTATTTATACATATGTACATAATTATTAGATATCATGGCTAGCGCTAACAGACATCTTAAATTTCAGAATTTTACTACATGAATGAATTCAGGGCCAACATTTAATGGAATTGAGATATTAATTACATTGTGTTCCCCCTGTGATCCTTTATTACAGATGCAGGCCTGGCTCAGTATACTCACTATTATGCACCTGCCACCTCATGTTGATAAGATTTGGACCCTGATCAAATATGTGTTAGGATGCACAAGGCAAGTTCCAGGGATGTAATGACCCAAATGCCTGCAAGATAATCCCTTATTTCAAAGGAATTACAGGGATATATTACATGTTAATAGGAGAAACTCTGCACTGCAGGAACTACAGAAGCCACTGTCAACACCTCCGAATATGACCACGGGCTATAAGAGGAACACGGCTTTGCTATTCTTTAGCATGGATGAGAAATCTGAATCCTTGGATAAAATAGTCAGAGTGGCAGAATGAGGAATCGCCACTACTCATGTTAAAGGTATGCCAAGGCATTCTATATGAACATTTTATGTCATGGGAGACGTCCTGGTGGATCACATTTCTGCATTATAACCTAATGAGGCTGTGACAGGAAGAGAAATTCAGAAGGTGACAATTTGCTGAAAATTCACTCACTTACTGTTAGCAAATAATAATCCTCTAATCCATTATTACTACCAGCTAAACTGGGATATGCAAACAGGTTAGAGAACCTATAATGACTGATCATTATCTTAAAAGCATGGGAAAAAAGGAGCTTAAGTTCATGATGCTTCTCAGAAATTGGTCTCAGATTAAAACTTCAGTTAGTGACTTTGACATTTTTTCCCAAGTAAATAAAAATGCATTTGTTTCGTAATAAATAGAAATGGGTTGATAAACCATGAACAATTATATCACATGTTAAATTAGATGCATATGAGCAGAGAAATCAGACACTGACTATTATTTTCTGGACCTTGCAAATTCAAATAAATGCAAATAAAAGGTAAAATTATGACAGCATGTCTGATTCTGGAAAAAAGAGTTGAAGAAGCATGAATATTCTGTTAATCTATTGCAACCCAAAAGGTATGTATACAGTAATCCCCTTTATTTCACGATGAATGGGGACCAGCCCTCTCCGCGATATGCGAAAAACCGCGAAATGACTTCTGCCACTTCTGAAGGGGACACACCGACCTATATATTATATAAAATTTATATAGAAGTTAATTTTAAAGTGTTCTATACAGGCAACGTGTATTAATATATAAATAAATTATACACCTTATAATGACAATAAATATCCATAAATACTGTATAACAAACCTTATAAATAACAAATCCACAGCCACGTCAAGGAGGAGAATCACTGGCGGCACTGGTGCTTGATTGGGGCTCGTCAGCGCCTCCAGAGCCTTTGCTTTACAGTAATACGTATCATGTTAGTGTCCAAACTCACATTCTTTTTATGGCAGTCCGTAATGCCCAAAGATAAGGCATTTTCCATTTTCACAACAGCCTTATTGCGCTGTTACTGTTATGGTCTGTGCTTGTTGGGGGTGTTTATCTCTCTCTCTCTCTCTCTCTCTCTCTCTCTGCAAGCGCTGGTGAGGGGTATGGCAGGCGAAATCCAGAGAGCGCACATGAAATCACTCAACCATCAGCGCGCTAGAAGATCTCCGTGCTCGACATTGTTTTCCCTCACCACTACGGTGAACACGATCTTCCCGCACCCCAGTGCTTCCCCTGAGCTCAATAAAAGTCTTTGTTTCATCATACTTTGTCTCCTGCATCTTTGGGTCCAACTGATATGCGTATTTTCTCTTCCTACTTCTTAATGTAGTGCACAGTCAACTTGTTAATGACATAATGGCAAGCCAAAGACCTTTCAAAAACCTTCTCCCTTCTTTTAATAATTCTAGAAGCTTAACTTTCTCACTAACTGTCATCATTTTCCTTTTCTTTTTCGGTTCACTAAATGATCTTCCTTTGACGCCGGGAGCGTCGGACCCTCGCCACGCCCGTCACCAGCGCATGCAGTGAGAAAGAAAGAGAGAGAGAGAGAGAGAGAGAGAGAGAGAGAGATAAACACCGCCAACTAGCACAGACAGACCATAACACTTCCTGGATGTTTTGGGGCCATTTTCAAGGCCTTAGCTTATACAACAGTACTTAGGAGCACAAAGAGAGAAAAACTTGGGCACTTGGCTGGAGAACTGCTGATACGTAGCGTAGATGAACTAATAATGCGGCTCGAACACAAAGACAGGAAGCCCCATGGTGTTGGATGCTGAGAAATATAATCTCGACTAATCAGCTTGCTGGATTCACAGCCAATCAGAGAACACTCAAGTCAAGCAGGAGAACAGAGCATGTTGGGTAGCATAGTTGAATGTAGTGCGTGTGAATTTTGAATACTATACTGTAATCTTTAATTTTTTTAATTTCCCGATGGGAACTCCGTGATATTGCGGGGATATTGCGTAGTAGGAAACGCGAAGTGGCGGGGGATCACTGTATAATAGGCTCCAAAACTAACATTTAAATTGAAATTCCCTGTATCTTCAGAATGTTTTCACCAAACAAAAAAATTGTTTCTGAGTATTCAGCTTAAAAGTGTGTTACTTCCAGACCAGTTACACTAATTGACTAATTTTTAAGCAGGCTTTTTGCAAAACGCTACAAAAAAAGTATGAAGCCACAAGTTTTATAATGTGTACATGTACAAATGCATGAATATCCAAGAGCCTACTTCAGGAAAGTAAAATAGGAAAGAGGAAGTGATTGAAAAAAAAAACAAGAGCACTCACCTGTAAAATCGGCAGTGCACTCACAGGTGTATCCCCCTTCACGGCTATGGCACCTCCCATTGTTTTTGCATGGTGCTGAGTAGCACAGATCTATCTCTGTTTCGCAGTAATCTCCAGTGAAACCATCTGGACAGCAGCAACGCAGCCCATTTACAGGGTGGATGGGCCTGAAGAGAACCATGTTGGAGGCCACAAAGGGAGCTGAGCTATCAAACTTCAGCACTGATACACACTTCATGTAATTCTGACAAGGCTCACGCAGGCAGATGTTGTCATCGAAAGGAAGGACATGTTGTGAAGAAATAAGTGTCAGTAGTGTACGGTTCAAATAGAGCTGCTCCTGGAGTTCTTCAGTGGGGTAGAAGTGACCAGGAGTGCCACCAGGTAGCAGAGCTGAGAAAGTAACATTCAGGATACTTGTGTCCACATCTGTGTCATTCTGTACATTAAAGATGAAAACACCATCGCGGCTGGTGGACAGCACAGTAGCGATGCTCGCTGTGAATAAGCCAAGCATCGGTGAGAGGAAGCTCTCCTGGGATATATTCTCCAGTCGTACCGTGATACTGTTCATCAACGTGTCATCTGTGATGATAGCAACACGGAGAGTGCAAAGAGCAGAGACATGATGGAGACCATCTGAAATTGAAGAAAGAATCAAATAAATCTGAAACTTACAGGAATATCTGTATAAAATGACTGCATACGATAGCGAAGTATAAAATGACCATGACATCAGATAAATTATCCAGAATAATGTCTGCTAAAACCTAATGTCAGTTACAGCAGATATCACATCTTTCTTTACCCATTCTTCCATCACAGGCACAAATTGAGCACATAATCTTTATCTTATTCTTGAAATAGTATGTTGCGTAATGTTAAATGGCTCCCTATTAGAAATCACTATGAGTAACATTAGCTTTTTTGAATATTGAAAGTACCTATTATCTCATTTGCAAACCTGCTTAATCCCATTACGATCACTGGGAAGCTGGAGCCTATCTTATCCAACTCTGAGTAAAGGTGAGGTACACCACGAACAGACCATTGTAGTCCCAAAACACACACACACACACACACACACACACACACACACACACACACACACACACACACACACACACACACACACAAAAACATTCACACTCTCTTCCACACCTATTCTCAATTTGGAACAGAAAAATTAGCCTAATGTGTGTGTATATGGGGGAATCCGGAGTATCCAGAGGAATGAATGAATGAATGAATGAATGACGTTTAACGACACTTTCAACACATATAGTGTGTTATATTGTGCCAAATATTATTATTTTATATTAAGTACAATGACTAAGATTCCATTTCAAATCACAAATGATTAATGAAGCTAAGGTAATCCAAATCATTTTCTTCGAACAATCAATTTTCGTGTAAAACCCAACTGAAAGATGAAAAGGTAATAAGTATCCAGAGGAAATCTACACAAACATGTGGTGTACATCATGCAAACTCCACACAGAAAGACCTGAACCCAGAACTCAAACGCAGAACCTTTTTGCTTTGAGACAGATGTTCTAATCACTACAGCACCATACTGACTATGAAAGTACCCCTTATACTCAAAACTGCTTTCATTGGTGATTAAATTACTGTATATTGCTAATTCTATTTTGGGTTGAATTTGTTAATACAGTTCTAATACTTTTCAGACAGAGCCATTATTACATATAGTATATGTATGTATGTACACTATGTATGTATGTATGTATAAACTGTTTCCAAAAACCCATCGGATGCCCTTAATCAAAATAATAAACCCTCAACAGTAAGTCCTAAAGCAGCACTTCAGGATCTCCAATAAGCCATGGTATTGTAAAAGCCCCGAGCTACCTTCACTAACAGCACCACAACACTTGTGCTCTACTGCGTGTCAGTTGTTAAAGCTTTGTTCAGTTTTAGCGTATTCTTTCATCTCTTTAGTTTGTCCCTCTGTAAAAGGCTCCACGACCCATTCGAATGAAGGGAGTTATAATTGTGAGACAATGAGGAGACATTTCCACTCTATCACGCTGTCTTCTCACATACTGTCAGTGCAGACAGCTGCACAGGCACAAACAAAACACATATTTTTCTCTCTCAATTCACTCATACATACACAAAAAACACACTAGAAAATATATTTTTAAATGAGTTACAGTATTAGCATACACAGACAAAGAAGGGTTTTTCTTTTGATCTTGTTCACAATTTTTCACCTATTTTTAGTTACGCTCACTTATTGAATATTTGTATACTGGGTATATTCAGAATTCCTTTGCAGAAGAGGGAAAGGGGTGACCCTAGTTCAACCCTAAGCTTGTCATTGTGATTTTACATGATTTTGAGATGTTTATATTTTTGTTTCTACAAGGTATAATAGGACAAGTTTCCTGCGTTGGTCTGGGAGGCTGTTCAGGGGCCTACCTTTTAGTGGACCAACAAGTCAGTCTATGGGAGTTTTACATGGTCTAGCAAATGTCTATGTGGGCTCCTGTGTTACAAAACAAGCCAGTAGGTCACCTGCCCAAGTAACACAAAACGTTTTTGCAACAGTCCCCTTTAGTTATATTTTGGTTTTGTTATATACAGTAATACAGGTTCTTGCAACGTTCTCAGAATGTTAAACTGTAAGTTGTGTTCTAACTTGAAGAAAACCTTCCGTCATAACTTGAGGAAAACGTTTTCTGAATATTGTCTGTCTGTCTTCCTTTCGGCTTTTTCCCTTTTCCTCGGGAGTCGCCACAGCGAATCATCTGATTCGCACGTTTGATTTGGCAGAGGTTTTTACGTCGCATGCTCTTCCTGTCACAACCCTTTTTAGCAAGGGACAGAAACACGCTGATGACTTTGCAGCTACTCTTTACGAAAGTCAGCAATGGTTCTTTTCCATGCCTCTCACCATAGACAGTGAGAGACATGGCCCGCCTTTGATAACCCAGTTAGCTGCACTGGAGGGGGACAGTGACAACCTTGTGGAGAGTGGGACTCGAACCCCCAACCTTTGGATCAGCGATCCAGCACCCTATACCACTAGACCACCACTGCCCCTTTCTGAATATTGTCTCAGTTCCGAAATTTATCTTGACTCAAGTCAAGGTTATACGCATGCGCATGCAGTGCATCCGCCTGGTGTTAGAGTTTCCATTGGAAGTGACTAGGAAAACATGCTTTTGAAAGCTACAACGTTTTTGTTCATATATATCACATATTTGTGGATATTTTTACCATCGGCGCATGAAAAGTAAGTTACACTAGAAATAAGCTTTGTGTCTTGCATGTAGCGGCATTATTCTGAAGGGTTCTAACGTAGACTAAGCATAATATTGAATTTGTAGCTCCTGTAGTGATCATGTTCATTTGTATCAAAGAATTTTCAAATTCCTTGTTTGTATCAAATGGCAAAACTAGTATTATTTTCAAGTAATGGCTAAATGGATGCATGTTCAGCTTTACCATTTGAAAATTACTTATATCAAGTCAAGAAACTTGTACGACCTGGAAACAAACCCATGAAACAAGTTGTGAAAAGACTCCATGAAAATGTAAACATGCTAATTTGCCAGTGGAGAGCAGTCCTACAATATCATCAACCCTGCCAAATAATGCATTTGTGCTAGATGAGCATTTGCGTGCAGAAGTTGTTGCTGAAGAAGAAGAGGCTGTTTATCTATGCCGAGTGTATGAACACACTGAACCTGCTTATTTGCATATAATACAAACAATGTCCAAGAAGCATTCGGCGTCAGCCGTCAGGTATTTTTATGCTCGAATAAAATACATTTGCAGGATATTTATATGTTCAATCTATTTTGTCTGGTGTGGTGAAGTGATAATTCTGGAAGTTTATAATATTATATAGAAATAGACTTTAAATCATTTTTTGTTCACTTGATTGTTATTACTTTACATAAATATACTTATGAAGTATGAGTTAATGGTGCCCTTGTCTGTTTTATAATAAAGTATTAAATTCTCATTATATTTGTCTTTTTTTTCTAGTTCCTAACAACAGTGTAAGTTGGTTTCCACAAAGTTCCCTGTAATGTTTCCAGAATGTTATGAGGTTTCCAAAATGTTCCCCTAACGTTTTCAGTAGGTCTTCATGAAGTTACCAGAATATTCCTCAAACGTTCCTAGAATGTTATTAGGTTATTTAAGGTTCCCCTAACGTTTTGAGAAGGTATTCATGAAGTTACCAGAACTTTCCTAGAATGTTCCGAGTTTTTCACAATGTTCCCCTAACTTTCTCAGAACCTCCCAGGCAATGTTATTTTACAAAGTTACCCTAACCACAGGAAACCTCTACACAATAATGTTATGAGAACGTTCAATGAGAATGTTCCCGCAACGTACAACAAACATTCCCCTAACGTTCAGAAAATATTATTTTGTTTCTTAGTGGACACCCTAAATTTTCTTTGGCAGCAATGAGTTAATGTGATTTTGTCATTTGAATAACATGACATAAATAACAAAGGCAAATAGCACAAGGGAGGCTCTGTTACAGAGCACTAAAGTAACGAAGGTTTGCACTGTCTGCAAAGTTTCTGGGTTGTTTGTTTTTATTTTTAAATTGCATGTGCATTAAAGGTCATTCTTCTGTAATTACCTGGCTTCCCTCTCTCTCTAACTTCTCTTGCCCCATCCACCTGCCAATAATATAAAAATAAATGGTACACAAGCAGATTTTATTGACAGAGGTACACATGAGTCAGATATCAGCTAATTGCACCAAAGCCCAGATGATCCAATATAACACACAATAGCACAAATAAATATTCCTCTATGGGAATACACGGTTTAAAGAGGACATGGCATTTCTCATACAGGTGTTGCTGGACGAGTACTTTGCTGTAAATTTTTGTAAATTCCTCCTCCATGCTTTCCAGAACACAATAAAGCAAAGGCCATGTACACATATTAAACACCATTCAGAGGCTGTTCTGTCTGATACAAAGAATCTCATGAACTTGTCAATCAGTAATATCAAAACAACCAAATATGTCCAGCTTTAAAATTGCTGTAAGTCACAACTCGTAAAATTCTCAAACAATCACACTACACATAACAAGAAATCTCAGCACAGAGCCAGTGTCCAAAAGAAATATACAGTGATACCTCAAGATATGAAAGCCTCTATGTATATAGGACAAATTCAAGATACGATACGGACGGCCAAGGTTTTTCTACCCCATTTTACGAGAAAAAAAAATTTCCAAGATACTAAAGCAAAAATAAGAATACAACTAAAAAAATAAATCACACGGTCGAAAAAGGGCATCACGTTATCGCGTTTTTACATCTACTGCCATTCAACCTGCTTTCCCATTGGTTATCTACCAACCAGCTGATGCCCCCAGAATCCCCATGATGCGAAACAATGAGGGTAAAAGTGCAAAACAAAATGCACAAAAAAAATAATAAAACACAAAATGCACACACACAAAAAAAAAAAGAAATTTAAATTAAAATGAGAAAAAAAAAATCAGTGTTAAAATAAGGCTAATTCATTTAAATTTAGTTTAATAAAGTTGCATATGATTTCTGCCATTTGTGAAAACTCGGATTGCCTCCTCTTCCTCCTCCTCCGCCACATTCGCCAGACTCGAAAGTTAAGGTTCCACAGATTCGTAGCTTCTTCTTCTTCTTCTTCTTGTCCTTTCGGCTTTTCCCTTCAGGAGTCGCCACAGCGAATCATCTGCCTCCATCTCACCCTATCCTCTGCATCTTTTTCTCTTACACCAACTGCCTTCATGTCCTCCTTCACCACATCCATGAATCATCTCTTTGGTCTTCCTCTAGGCCTTCTGCCTGGTAGTTCCAACCTCCACATCCTACTACCAATATACTCACTATCCCTCCTCTGTACATGTCCAAACCATTTCAATCTAGCCTCTCTGACTTTGTCTCCAAAACGTCTTACATGTGCTGTCCCTCTGATGTGCTCATTCCTGATCCTATCCATCCTCGTTACTCCCAAAGAGAACCTCAACATTTTCATCTCTGCTACCTCCAGCTCCGCCTCCTGTCTTTTCCCCAAAGCCACTGTTTCTAAACCATACAACATCGCTGGCCTCAACACCGTCTTGTACACTTTTCCTTTCATTTTTGCTGATACCTTCCTATCACACATCACACCGGACACTTTTCTCCAACCTTTCCAACCAGCCTGCACACGCTTCTTCACCTCTTTTCCACACTCTCCATTGCTCTGGATTGTTGAGCCTAAGTACTTAAAATCCTCCACCTTCCTTATCTCTGCTCCTTTTAACCTCACTGTTCCTGTTGGGTCCTTGGCATTCATACACATGTATTCTGATTTCTGAGGCTAACCTTCATTCCTCTCCTTTCCAGGGCATACCTCCACCTCTCTAGATTTTCCTCCACTTGTTCTCTGGTCTCACTATAGATCACAATCTTCTGTCACAATCACAAGATTCTTGCCTAACCTCGACTATCAGCCTGTCCATCACTATAGCAAACAAGAAGGGGCTCAGAGCTGACCCTTGATGCAGTCCCACCTCCACCTTGAACTCTTCTGTCACTGACAGCACACCTCACCACTGTCTTACATCTCTCATACATGTCCTGCACCACTCTAACATACTTCTCTGCCACTCCAGACTTTCTCATGCAATACCACAGTTCCTCTCTCGGCACCCTGTCATATGCTTTCTCCAAATCCACAAAGGCACAATGCAGCACCTTCTGGCCTTCTCTGTACTTCTCTATTAACATCCTCAAGGCAAACACTGCATCTGTCCTTCTCTTTCTTGGCATGAAACCAAACTGTTGTTCACAAATGCTGACCTCTGCCCTTAGTCTTGCTTCCACTATTCTTTCCCATAACTTCATCGTATGGCTCATCAACTTTATCCCTCTGTAGTTGCCACAACTCTGCACATCTCCTTTGTTCTTAAAAATGGACACCAGCACACTTCTCCTCCATTCCTCTGGCATTGTCTCACTCTCCAAGACCTTGTTGAATGTTCTTGTCAGGAAATCTACTGCTTCCTCTCCTAGACACTTCCATAACTCCACCGGTATGTCATCAGGGCCAACTGCCTTTCCATTCTTCATCCTCTTCAATGCCCTCCTCACTTCACCCTTACTAATCTTTGCTACTTCCTGGTCCTCAACAGTCACCTCTTCTACTCTGTTTTCTCTCTTTTTCCTCATTCATCAGCTCTTCAAAGTACTCTTTCCATCTTCCCAGCACACTTCTGTCATCAGTCAATACATTTCCCTCTCTGTCCTTAATCACTCTAACTTGCTGCACATCCTTCCCATCTCTATTTCTCTGCTGTGCCAACCTGTATAAATAATTTTCTCCCTCTTTACTTTCCAACCGAGCATACAAGTCATCATACGCCCTCTGTTTGGCCTTTGACACCGCTACCTTCGCCTTACACTGTGTCTCCCTGTACTTCTGTTTACTCTCTTCGGTCCTCTCTATGTCCCATTTTTTCTTAGCTAACCTCTTCTTTTGTACACACTCCTGTACTTCCTCATTCCACCACCAAGTCTCCTTATCTACTGTCCTTCAAGAGGACACACCAAGTACTCTCCTACCTGTCTCTCTGATCACGTTAGCCATAGTTGTCCAGTCATCTGGAAGCACTTCCTGACCACCCAAAACCTGTTTCAACTCCTTCTTGAAGACAACACGAAACTTTTCCTTTTTCAGCTTCAACCACTTTGTCTTCTGCTCTACCTTTGCCTTCTTCATCTTCCTCACCATCAGCGTCATCCTGCACACCACCATCCTATGCTGTTTGGCAACACTCTCACCCGCTACTACTTTGCAGTCACTGACTTCCTTCAAATTACATCGCCTGTACAAGATGTAGTCTACCTGTGTGCTCCTACCTCTGCTTTTATAAGTCACTCTATGCTCCTCTCTCTTCTGGAAGAAAGTATTCACCACAGCCATTTCCATCCTTTTTGCAAAATCTATCAACATCTGTCCTTCTGTGTTCCTGTCCTGGATACCAAACCTGCCCATCACTTCCTCGTCCCCTCTGTTTCCTGCACCAACATGTCCATTGAAGTCTGCCCCAATGACTACTCTTTCATGTTTGTGGGTATTCTGCATCACTTCAGCTAAATCACTCCAGAATCTCTCCTTCTCTTCTAGCTCACATCCTGCCTGTGGGGCATAAGCACTAACAACATTGAACATCATGCCTTCAATTTCTAACTAGAGACTCATCACTCTGTCTGACACTCTTTTCACTTCTAGAACATTCCTGACAAACTCCTCCTTCAAGATGACTCCTACTCCATTTCTCTTCCCATCCACACCATGATAAAACAGCTTAAACCCTGCTCCTATGCCTATAGCCTTGCTACCTTTCCACCTGGTCTCCTGAACACACAGTATGTCCACCTTCCTCCTCTGCATCATGTCAGCCAGCTCTCTCCCTTTTCCTGTCATAGTTCCAACATTCAAAGTCCCTGCTTTCAGTTCTAGACTCCTGCCTTTCCTCTTCTCTCTCTGCCTACGGACACGCCTCCCGCCTCTCCTTCTTCGACGTCTTCGACCAACAGTAGTCCAATTTCCACCAGCACCCTGTTGGTTAACAGCACTGATGGCGGTCGTTGTTAACCTGGGCCTCGACCGATCCGGTATGAATTTTCTTGATATGACTCGCATGTTTTATTTGGCATTTGTTTTACGCTGGATGCCCTTCCTGACGCAACCCTCTGCATTTATCCGGGCTTGGGACCGGCGTGAGGGAGAGACACTGGCTTGTGCCCCTCCCTCACGGCTGCATTCCACAGATTCGTAGCAACATTGTATTATTATTATTTTCTTTGATATTATTATTTTTTCATTGTTTAATTAACATTTATATAAATGATTATGTTGTATTTAATGATCATACTGTATTTCTCTCAGGTTTTTTTTATTTATAGAGTTGTTTTAGGGGGGCTGGAATGGATTACGCTGTTTACATGTAAAACGTGTCCCAGTATGCGAAAAATTCAAGATACGAAAGCGCCCACCCCCACCTCCACCCCCCCCCCCCAGGAACGAATTAATTTCGTATCTCAAGGTATCACTGTATTGTATTGCATTATCATGGCCACTTTTGAATCCAATGCTGCAGCTTTTACCTTCAATGTTTTACCAGAATTCACTTTCCGGTCTCTTTATAATATTCACATCCATCAGAGTAGCCATCAATACTCAGCACTCTTTATGCAGTATCTTGTACAGAATAATCAATCATAAATTGTGAGAACTGCTGACCAAACACAGTATAAATGGTAACACTGCAAAACATTCACCTTTGCCAAGCCACGTTGTCCTTCTAGGGTCACAGGAAGGTTGGCACCTATCTCAGCCAACACAGAGCAAAATCGGCATACATCCTGAACAGCTTGCCAGAAGGTTGCAGGGCAACAAATATACACAACCATTCACACTCATACCTACTGGCAATTTGGAACCACCAATTAGCATACTGTGCATGTTTCTGCACTCTGACTGTGCGAGGAAACTGGAGTACCCAAAGGAAACCCATGTAAGCACAAGGAGAACATGCAGTCTCCACACAGAAACACCTTTGAGGAGCCCAGTTCTCAAATCCAATAAATCCAATACATTCTTGCTGTGAGCTGAACATGTCAACCACTGTCCCATTGTGCCACCCTTTGAAAAACATATATACAGGGTGACCTAAAAAAAAACGGGAATTTTTGAAGTGCATATTGGCAGACATGAAAAAGTGGCAGCACTGGGAGGCAGTGACCTTGAGCAAGGAAACACTTAGCCATTTTAGTAACCATGGATCAGTGGAAAGGAGAACAGCGTGTGTCAGCCATAAAGTTTTTTTTAATATAAAAACGGTGATAATTTGACAGCTGCGAGGAGGGAGTTCTTAGAATGTCATGGTGCTGTTCAATAAAAACACACAATATAATGTTGGATTAATAACTTTGAAGAGAAACCTGATTTAGACAGGATGGAGCGACATCACACACTGAAAAGCAATCACTGGAGGCTGTAACCGTTCGGTAACCTGGTGACCTCAAGATTTGGCAACGTTCCCTGGCCTCTTAGATTTATCCATTTGTGATTTTTTTCTTGTGGGGCTATCTCAAGAGTAAAGTGTACACGACTCAACCAAGAACTCTGGATGAGTTAAAACAGAGAATTCATGATGAAATTCACAATATCCCAGCTGAGATGTTATAGCGTGGAATCATGAGGAATCTCAACAGCAGATTTCAAGAATGTATTCGTCCTGGAGGACGCGATCTACAGGAAGTAATTTTTAAAAAATTAAAATTCCATCATTGTTTCTTGACTGGCATGCTTTAAGGTTTCAATTACTGTACAGTCGGCCCCCTACTTACAAAGCCCCCTGGGTACGAAATCCCCAGGTTACAAAGACCATTTTCCTAAGTTTACGTCCCTGGGAAACGAAAACAACCCCCTCTTACGAAAAGAAATTCAAAATTCAAACGCGTCAATCAAAATTTCACACGATGTGCGAGTTGCTCTCTCTCATTGGCTGTCTCTCAACATCCCGCCGCACTGGCCTCCCAGATAGAGACAGAAGGAAGCTTCACTCTTTAGTTTTTAGTTTAGTTTTTAAGTTGTTTAATTCAGTAAATGTTTAATACATGTGGGCGCATTTCAGCTCATCTGGAATTCCGATCCCTCAAGGAATCAAGTTAAAGTTGAGTTTGGACCTCCTTTGTCAAGCAGGGAATGCACTTTGAATTCCACGTCTTATGGGCGTGGCCCGCAACGCTGGAACATGTGTATTGTATACATTGTAATGCGCCTGTGTATGTGTGTGTGTGTGTGAGAGAGAGAGAGAGAGAGAGAGAGACAGGGGTGTGTGTGTGTGTGTGTGTGTATGTGTGTGTGTGTGTGTATGTGTGTGTGTATGTTAATAAAAATGTTTAATAATGGTTTAATTAATAAATATGTTAATAAAAATGGTTTAATATGTTAATAAAATGTTTCAATGTTTTAATAAATAATTTTCTTTTACTTTTAGCACATATTTCATACAAAATTGGTGTACTTTTATCATTTTTAAAGGGTTTAAGCGGTTTATCCAGTCAAAAGACTGGAGCCTTGGAACGACTCAGACGTTTAACATGTAAAATGCGACCCCTACTGACAAAATTCCCGCATTATGAAAAAGGCGCTGGAACGGATTACAGTAGGCCCTCGACATTCACGGGGGTTCGGTTCCGAGCCCTCCCGCGAATCGAGATAAGCCACGAGTTCTGTACCCATAAGTAAAGCCCCATGTATGACGTCACATGCGCGAATGGGCAGCTGTAAGTAAAATACTATGTATGATATGTATGTATAATACTATGACATGCACTAAAATATGCTTCTTAAACACATTCTATAGACAGTCTTACTCATTAAAATAGTATTAATGTAGTAAAAATATAGTGGGGCAGTGGTGGTCTAGTGGTATAGGGTGCATGATCGCTGATCCAAAGGTCGGGGGTTCAAGTCCCACTCTCCACAAGGTTGTCACTGTGTGTCCCCCCCCCCCCCCAGTGCAGCTAACTGTGTTATCAAAGGCGGGCCATGTCTCTCACTATCTATGGTGAGAGGCATGTAAAAGAACCATTGTTGACTTTCGTAAAGAGTAGGCTGCAAAGTCGTCAGCATGTTTCTGTCCCTTGCTAAAAAGGGTTGTGACAGGAAGGGCATCCGATGTAAAAACCTCTGCCAAATCAAACGTGCGAATCAGATGATTCACTGTGGCGACTCCCGAGTAAAAGGGAAAAAGCCAAAAGGAAGACAATGTAGTAAACTATAGTAATGATTAAGAAAAACTTAATTTTTACTCTTATTTTTATTGATGATAAAATATAAACATTATACAGCATATACTGTTGTAAAGCACTCGTTTTAAAGTCTTTTTCAATTATTATTCCAGTACAGTAAATAAGTTAATTCTGAGAATGTTTGTGCGTGAGATTTTATGTTCTGTAGCATGTTTAACAAACGATACCAAAAGGATAAACTTTATTACACTTCATGTCCTTTTACATTGAACTTGGAGTGACGTCTTGGAGTGACGTCCCCAAGATGGCGCTGCCTAGAGGGCAACATCGCGGAGTTATCAGTGTCAAATTGTTTCTTTGTTTGTTTTAATTTGTTTCATTTGTTTGTTCATGTTTTGCACTATGCTCGTCTTTGATTGGTCGACCCTACTACAGCTATGAGCAGTTTCAGCTTCAGGCAACTAAGCACGCAACAACTTCTATCTTCTATCTATTCTATGCTCTGGGAGCTCCATGCTAGCAGTTACCGGCTAAGTTCAGGTGGAGTTTTCAGAGGCTTGGTTAGCACTTCCGGCCATACTGCTTGAAAATGTTCTGCGAAACAAGATGGACGAGCTTCATGCTCAGATTGCAGCACAGAGGGATCTACAGGACTGTGTTTCTATGAAACATGGCTCGAGGAGAGTACACCCAATAAGGCGATAATACCAGCCGGCTACACGGCCTTCATCCCCTGCTATCCCAAGCGCCGGCTTCGTCGTTCGGCCCCTTCCCACCTGGGCTTCTTGTCCGCTGGGGTGCAGCTCGCACTGAGCTGCCTACCATAGCATATTAGCTGTGCTAATAGCATGCTAGCTCTGCTTAGTAATACACGCCCGAAGATACTCCGATCTTATAGCTGTACCGGTCGTCGACGAGCATAGTGCAAAACATGAACAAACGAAACAACAAATAAAAGAAATTAAAACGAACAAAGAAACAATTTGACTCCGAGAACTCTGCGACGTCGCCCTCTGGGCAGCGACATCTTGGAGACGTCTCTCTAACTTCAGTGTAAAAGAACATGACGAGTACTGTAATAAAGTTTATCCTTTTGGTATCGTTTGTTAAACATGCTACAGAACATCAAATCTCACGCTTAAACATGAACTTAGGTACTGTACTGGAATAATAATTGAAAAAGATTTTAATACAACAGTTCAGAGAAAGGAGAAAGTCTTATTTCTTCAGAAGAGACATTCAGCGTTTTCTATTGCTTCGCCAGAGAGTGGTATCATAGAGCTTAACTGGTAATTAAAACGCACATAAAGAGGCTCATTGACAACTTGTGCGTGAATGAGGGAAAAGGGGCGGGACATCAGCTCAACCAATCAGGAGAAAGGAGGGCAGCCATTGGCTGAAATTTAATCACGTGCCGGTTGCTCGGCAGTCAGCGAATACTCAAACCGTGGGTGCAAAACCGCGAACAGACAAGGGCATACTGTAATTTTGTAGGTAGGGGGGGCGACTGTACTATGAATAAAATATTTTTCTGCCATCACTGTTGGTTTTGTTGGATTGTAAAAAAGTTCTAATTTTTTGTGTCTCCCTATATAAGTTTTAGATAATAAAGGAAAAAATAAATGAAAGCATAAAATCTCTAGATATCTGAGACAAGTCCGTTGACTTTTAGAAAGATGCAATCCAGTTAAATAACCCACTCTCCAGCATGTGTATGTGATGATTTCAAGCTTCACTAATCTGCCTATTTTTGGACCATAGCCTGCTTCACATTATTGATGTATAAGAAGTAGACTGTTTCCTGTCTAATTTATGCCTGTTTGATTTCACCTGACACTTAGCACACATGCATCATGTTGCTGAGTCCTGTCCACACCATTGGTCTGTAACATTCAAAAATCAGAAAGGTTGCATTTGTGTCCATCTGTCCACTTCATGATAAAACAGTTCAAATGAAGGAAGGTAATTACAGAAAGCAAAATTTAAAGGTGTGATGAACACTTATTCTTCCGTTAAACCGTTTAGTGCTACTGGCATTATAATGCAAGGAGGCTAGATCTCACCCAACTCGGCAAAGGCGGGGTACATCCCGAACTGCTCACCAGTCTATTCTAGTCCATTCTAAAGCCAACGCACACATACACAACCGTTCACAATCACCTAATAGAACCTAATGTGCATTTCTTTGGATTGTGGTTAAAACCACATTTACTAATTTTGCTTCAAATTAATTACTCCATTTCATAAGGGGGTTAATAATTTTGTTCTGTTCTCTATCTTCAGTTTGACCCAAAATGAGGAACAGGTGGAGGAAGTGAAGGAATGGCATAGTCCAAGTTCAATGACAACAATGACTACTGTAAACACCAGTTAATATCAATGCAACATCGCTTCCTAGCTTTATGTTTTTACTGGAACTACATAATTATTCAAAATCAAAATGCACATTGGCATCCATTTTGAGGGTCTTTAAAAATGAGCAGTCAAAAACATTGTGTAAGTTAGCTGTGTGAGATTCTTTAAAATTGTGACGTCATTCATTATGCTGCCATTCTTTACAAACACGGGAAAATTAAACTATACAGAGCACCTTTTCAGCATTAGACAAACTCTCCCCTAAGAGCACTCTATACTCTAAGCACTCCACAAAGTATAAGCACGCAAGACAATACTAGTGTTGCACACCATCTACATCTCCCAATAAATCATTCATCAGGCTCCATGAAGTAAAAGGGAAAAAAGTAAAATAAAAAATTGATATCCAGGTTCCCTAACACCATTTAAACAATAAATACACACTGTCATTTGCACTTCAACTACAAAGAGATGACTTTATCATTTTAAGGATGACCATGGCTTCCCCTCAGTTACCCTTTCTCTATACAGTCGGCCCTCTACTTACAAAAACCTCTGAATACAAAAAATTCAGGCTACAAAAAACATTTTCCTATATTTTTGTCCTCTTTTTACGAAAACAATCTCTTTTTACGAAAAGCGCCAAACGCGCCATTCAAAAATTCAAACAATGCGGGAGTTGCTCTCTCATTGGCTGTCTCCCAACATCCCGCATCACTGGCCTCCCATTGGCCAGGAGTGAGCTGAACTGTACCCATACTTCCTGTTTGTCACACGTGTGAAGGAAAGTTGAACAGGACTGTTGGCTCGTGAGTTTTTTGAGATTGATCATTGCAGCGTTATATTTTGTTATCCATCATGGACCCCAAGAACGTGATTCCCGGTGACACAGAAAAGAAGAAGCGGGCTCCATTATCAATCGAAGTGAAGCAGGAGATAATAAAAAAATACGAAAGTGGGATGCGGTTGAGCGAAGTCGCAAAGGAGTATGGCTGAAACCCCTCTCCAATCGGGACGATACTAAAGCAGAAGGAGACCTTAAAAGCGGAGATACAGTATGTAGGCGATTATTTCGGAACGATATTGAAGCAGAAGGAGGCATTAAAAGCAGAGATACAATGAAAGGCAGAGTGCTCCGTGGGACAAGACCTCCGATCTCTCAAAGAAGCAAGTTAATATTGAATCCGAACCTCTGATCTTTCAAACAGGTACTGTAATTTCGCTTGAAATACAACACCCCATCTCAAAAGCTCCGTCAGCTGCACAGGAGCCCGCATTCGGCAAAACACGCCACTCCACAAAACACACCAGAGAGAGCGAGAGAGAGAGAGAGCGACACAGAGAGAGAGAGAGAGAGAGACAGAGAGTTTTGTGTGTGTGTGTGTGTGTGTGTGTGTGTGTGTGTGTGTGTGTGTGTGTGTGTGTGTGTGTGTGTGTGTGTGTGTTTGAGAGAGAGAGAGAGAGAGAGAGAGACAGAGAGACAGAGACAGAGAGAGAGAGATAGACAGAGACAGTGACTCTGTGTGTGTGTGTGTGTGTGTGTGTGTATATGTGTGTTAATAAAAAATATTTAATAATGGTTTAATTAATAAATATGTTAATAAAATGGTTTAATATGTTGATAATATGTTTAAATGGTTTAATAAATATTTTTTTTACTTTTAACACATATGTCATACATATTTCATATAAAATTGGTGTACTTTTATAATTTTTAAAGGGTTTATGGCAGCGGTCGGGAACCTTTTTGACCTGGAGAGCCATAAAACTAAATTATTTCTAGATATATATTTTTTGAGAGCCATATAGTATTTTAAACATATAATAATAATAATAATAATAATAATAATAATAATAATAATAATAAAAGGTTTACTTTTAATGCGACTTCTGGTGCTGCATGGTTTTGCTGATGGCCTTGTAGTCTGGTTCATATGTAGTGAGGTTGAGTTTCATGCAGGCGTTGAGGCTTCCATCAGTTAAACGCGAGCGTAGGTTGGTCTTAATGTTTCTCATATGCGAGAATGACTGCTCACATGCATACGTAGAGCCAAACATGGTCAGTACGGCAATACTCACACGCTGCATTGTGTAATATGCCACAGGAAGCTCGTTCCAAGTTTTAAGAATTAGCTGGTCTTCAGGTTGAAGCTTTTTTATTTCTGACCACTTGTGTTCCCTCGCCAGCTCTGCGAGCTGTCGTGCAAGTCTTTCCAACTCTCCATTAAGTGACTTGAACTTAGTCATCCATATATCAGATGCCTTCAGGTCTGCAACTTCCAGCTCAAAGTCTGCGATGGAGACTCTGGGGATGCACATCAGGTTGATTTTGTCCACTTCACACTCATGTGGATGAGTGATGAATTTGAAAAGACCAGTGTTCGCACGAAATTCTCCAAAACGTGCCTTGAATGACTGCAGGAGATTGGACGTATAGTCAGCTAGCTGCTGGAGATCCAGATGTTGTGTAGGGTCGCTTGCTAAGCATGCATCTCTAAATTGCTGCAGTCCTTCAAAGTGCAGAAGACGACCTGTTTCAATGTCCCTGAGAAAAACTTCCAGCTTGCTTTCAAATGCAAACACTGCTTGTTGAAGGGATGAGATTGTATTCCCAATACCTTGCATTTTCACATTAAGCTGGTTTAGATGGCCAGTTATGTCCACAAGATAGTGAAAATGCAGGAGCCAGGCAGTATTGTCCAGCTCAGGATGCTTGACGCCTTTCATTTCTAGAAAAATCCGTATTTCACTCAGGCAAGCTGCAAAACGGTTGAGCACCTTCCTGGACAACCAACGCACGTTGTTGTGTAAAATCAGACCGGCATATTGATTCCCAACTTCTTCCAACAGAGCATTAAACTGCCGATCATTTAAAGCTCGGGCGACAATGAAGTTGACCACTCGAATGACCAGCGACATCACCTCACCAAGTGGCCGGCCACACGTCTGAGCACAAAGCGCCTCCTGGTGCAGGATGCAATGAAAACTTAGGATTGCTCTCTTTTCATGCTCACGGAGAAGTGCTACAAACCCTTTGTTCTTCCCCAACATGCATGGTGCACCATCAGTGCACACAGAAATAAGTTTATCCAGTGGTATTTTTTTTTCTTTAGCAAACTCCATGAACGACATGAATAAATCCTCTCCTCTTGTTGTCTCTTTCATTGGCAAAGCAGCCAAGATTTCTTCACGCAGTGTGTCACCTGTAGCATACCTGGCAATTATACTGAACTGAGATAGATTGCTAACGTCTGTTGACTCATCTAACGCGAGAGAAAAGTATGTCCCAGCGTTTATGTCCTTAATTTGTGTTTCCTCGACTTGATTCGCCATCATGATGCTCCGATCGTGAACCGTTCTTGCTGACAGTGGCATGTCTTTTGTTTTTTTGATTATCTTGGCTTTATTTGGAAAGTCATCAAAAAGTTCATTGGCCACATCAAGCATAAATGTTTTGGCATATTCGCCATCTGTGAACGGCTTTCCACTCTTCACTATTGCCAAAGCACCCGCCAAAGCTAGCGGAATTACCGTCACCTTGCGTGGTCCAGACACGCAGTTGCTGCTGGCTCGCCTGCCCTTTCCGTTGCAGCTCTTCGCATGCCTTTTTCCTGCTGTCCCGCGGTGGATATTTCAATGCAAAAGAAGCATGACGCGTATCGAAGTGCCGCTTTATATTTGAGCGTTTCATTGATGCAATTTTGTCATTGCATATTAGACATACTGCGGATCCTGCTCTCTCCACAAATGCAAATTCCTCTGTCCACGCAGCCTGGAATGTACGGTAATCATCGTCTTTTTTTCTTTTCACCATCTTTTCTGTTACAAGGGTTGAAGCGGGTTGAAGGGTTGAAATTTTATCTCTGATTAAATTAATTTCCGTACATTGACAATGACCCGTGACGTACTTGCGATCGATTGGTTCCCGACCTGATCCTCGGGTCACCGGCGGATTGCAAGTGCCACAACCCACCCCTGACTTTTAAAATGTATCTTTAAAACTAATTTTAAATTACTTAATATTATTAAGATTATCACTAGTATTTTAAAACCAGTTCCAAAATATATATATATTTTAATTTAATTTAATTTAATTTAATTTTTTTTGGCCCCCTCAACTCCAAACTGCCTGGGAGCCATATGACGTCTCCGGAAGAGCCATATATGGCTCGAGAGCCATAGGTTCCCGACCGCTGGTTTATGGGATAGTCTTGGGAGCCTTGGAACGAATCACGCATTTTACATAAAACGTATTTTACGTAAAATGTGCCTCAACTTACGAAATCTCCAGGTTCTGAAAAAGGCTCTGGAACGGATTAATTTCGTAAGTAGAGGACCGACTGTATTTCTCACCCATTACCCACACCGAACACACATAAAGATACAGAAACATACACCAACATATGTTGCACATCATTTTAAAGAGTTAGATTTCATTACTAACTGACAAAATCTCTGCCAGCAGAATTCTGACTTCACATCCTGGTGGGAAGTTAACTGAAAAGCCAATGTCACAGCTGCCATTCATAAACATAAATCAACTCATGCCAACACATGGCTTTCTTTCAGAGAACGATCATCAGCAAAGCTTGACCTAAATATGTTTGGTGCCATGCCAAATGGTCCTCATAATACAATGAACCCAGAGACAAGTGGGGCCAAACAGTTTACACGGCAGTACGGCTGGGCTGTCAAAAACTTCCCAACAAAAATATTAAGAAGGCAATCAAAACTCGGGAAGGTTAGAAGAGCATCTGTGATGACATATTAAATAAATAATTTTATTTTATAATTAAAAATTGACAATTTAAAAATACAGCTTTTTTTTGCAACAGAATAATTCCATTCAAGGTGGCATGGAGGCCTGGTGGTTAGCACATCTGCCTCACAGCAAGAAGGTCCTGAGTTTGATTCCCAGCTCGGGCATTTCTTTGTAAAGGTTGCATGTTCTACCCGTACTTCCATGAGTTTCCTCCAGGGACTCCAGTTTCCTCCCACAGTCCAAAAAAATGCAGATACAGGTGTGAGCATAAGAATTTCTGTGTGAGTGTTTTCCCTATGATGGCCTGGCAAGCTGTCCAGTGTGTACCCCGCCCTCACCCAGAGTCGGCTGAAATGGGTGCCAGCCTCCCTGCGATCCCAATTAGGGTGAAGCGGTTCAGGAATTGAACGATAATAATTCCATTCAAAATTTGAATACAGCCAAATAAATAAAAAAGTTCATTAACAATGTTCAGATAAACTCAATTTGCTAATCTCATCATGAACAATGCCATCTCAGACATTTAGTTGTTTCATTTGGTACTTAAAGTCTGTCACCTGTCTTATTCTCCTAATGTGTCATCTTCGCAGGCAGCCTTCTTCATTTTTTTTTTTTTGGGACAGATTAAAACCTCACGCTTCTCAGCATGGATTCATTGGAATGCAGTAAAGGGTGCACTCAAAAAACCTTAATGAATAAAAAGTGCTTTCCACACAGTACACATTCTAAGTGCTTTGTAATGGAAGCCACACCTCTCCAGACTATCCTCGTGAATCTGTTATGGATCTTGTTAACGTCAGCAGTGGCATGTCTGCCTCTTGCACAGCACGCAAGCGGTGCAGCAGCATGCCACAAATATCTGCCTTTACAGAATTAAGTATTGGTGTTTATGAGGATTTCAGAGTTTACAGAGACTGCTGTAAATCCAATGTTCAAAGATTGGATAACACACTAGAGTTAATAGGGTTGAATGTGAAATATGATCAGACTTATTATTTATGAACAATGACAAAATAGAAAAGATACCAAGTGGACCTCCTTAGTCGATATTTGTTATATCATAGCATCACAGCTAAGGAATTAAGCCAAAGAAAATAAAAACGCCAAACTAATGGGCATTCTTCCAGACACAGCCATCCTTCCCAACAGAGTATTTCTAGGTATAATCATTGTATAAAGGACCAAAAGCCTAGACGAGCATAGACATAAGGTAATAGCCCCACCTTATCGAAAGTTCCTTTCAGTTCCACCGTTCTTAAATGATGTCTTTCAGTGAACCAATGATCCTGGTTGCAACACGGAACCCGATTTCAAAAAGATGCATATCAGGAATCAAAAACAACCTAGAAGCCAAATCTTTATCATGAGCCAAAAAAACATTGCAGTACATATACTAGTCCTTCTAAAAAAAAAAGCATATTGTGATAAAGTTCATTATTTTCTGTAATGTACTGATAAAAATTAAACTTTCATATACAGTCGGCCCTCAAATTACGAAGACCCCTGTGTACGAAATCCCAGGATTATGGAAAATTTTTTTCCTGAGTTCCCGCCCCCGAGATACGATACAACCCCCTCTTATGAAAAGAAATTCAAAATTTCAACGCGCCAATCAAAATTTCACATGATGCGCGAGTTGCTCTCTCATTGGCTGTCTTTCAACATCCCGCCCCGCTGGCCTCCCAGATAGAGACAGAAGGAAGGTTCACTCTTTAGTTTTTAGTTTAGTTTTTTAAGTTGTTTAATTCAGTAAATGTTGAATAAATGTGGGCGCATTTGAGCTCATCTGGAATTCCGATCCCTCAAGGAATCAAATTAAAGTTGAGTTTGTCAAGCAGTAAATGCGCTTTGAATTCACGTCTTGTGGGCGTGGCCCGCAGCATGCGCAAGAGAGATAGAGAGAGAGAGAGCGCGAGAGAGAGAGAGAGAGAGAGAGAGAGGGGTGTGTGTGTGTGTGTAAATAAAAAATGTTTAATAATGATTTAATTAATAAATATGTTCATAAAATGGTTTAATATGTTAATAAAATGTTTCAATTGTTTAATAAATAATTTTCTTTTACTTTTAACACATATTTCATACAAAATTGGTGTATTTTTGTCATTTTTAAAGGGTTTATGGGGTTTATCCAGTCCAAAGACTGGAGCCTTGGAACGAATTAGGCTTTTAACATGTAAGATGCGACCCCTACTTACGAAATCCCCGCTATGCGAAAAGGGCTCTGGAACGGATTAAATTCGTAATTTGGGGGCCGACTGTATTTTAGATTCATTGCACACCAACTGAAATATTTCAGGTCTTTTATTGTTTTAATACTGATGATTTTGGCATACAGCTCATGAAAACCCAAAATTCCTATCTCAAAAAAATAGCATAACATGATAAGGTAGTCTAAACAAGCTATTAACCTAATCATCTGAATCAACCAATTAACTCTAAACACCTGCAAAAGATTCCGGAGGCTTTTAAAAACTCCCAGCCTGGTTCATTACTCAAAACCGCAATCATGGGTAAGACTGCCGACCTGACTGCTGTCCAGAAGGCCATCACTGACACCCTCAAGCAAGAGGGTAAGACACAGAAAGAAATCTCTGAGCGAATAGGCTGTTCCCAGAGTGCTGTATCAAGGCGCCACAGTGGGACGTCTGTGGGAAGGAAAAAGTGTGGCAGAAAACACTGCACAACCAGAAGAGGTGACCGGACTAGGGGTGTCATTGAAAACCTATTATTGGTATCGATATATTGATAAAAAAAATTTCCGATGCATGGATACATTGGAATATTGCTGTACTGTTCCATAAATGCATTAAATAGAACAGACTAAGATATATTACAGTAGTTTGTATAATGCATTGAATACACTGACAGAGTCGTCGACTTATGACCTATGCGAGTTTTGTCTGATTGACTTGACGACCGCAATTGTCTGATTGACTTGACGAACGAAGTGGTGAAGCATGATTCATGGCAGTGCAGCGCGAGTGTTGCGTACAACGGTTGTTTGTGCTGCCGGCAGCGCCAGCATTTTAAAAGGCCAAGCGGAAGATGATGCAGATTCACTTTCTAACTGCTCAGAGCAAATTTATTCATCTACTTTCAATGCCACGTCACTGTGGCGCGAAGCTGAGAGCCAATCCGTTCTGTGTGGGTGGGTCCGATAGAAAGAAGAAAGACAGGAGTCAGAGTTGGAGGTAGCAGAGATGAAAATGTTGAGGTTCTCTTTGGGAGTAACGAGGATGGATAGGATCAGAAATGAGTACATCAGAGGGACAGCACATGTTAGATGTTTTGGAGACAAAGTCAGAGAGGCTAGATTGAGATGGTTTGGACATGTACAGAGGAGGGATAGTGAGTATATAGGTCGTAGGATGCTGAGGTTGGAACTACCAGGCAAAAGGCCCAGAGGAAGACCAAAGAGAAGATTTATGGATGCGGTGAAGGCGGACATGAAGGTCGTTGGAGTAAGAGTAGAAGATGCAGAGGATAGGGAGAGATGGAGGCAGATCATTTGCTGTGGCGACCCCTGAAGGGAACAGCCGAAAGGAAAAGAAGAAGAAGAAGGAGTCGCCACAGCGAATCATCTGATTCGCACGTTTGATTTGGCAGAGGTTTTTACGTCAGATGCCCTTCATGTCACAACCCTTTTAGCAAGGGACAGAAACACGCTGATGACTTTGCAGCCTACTTAATTTTTATCAATACATTACAGAAAATAATTAACTTTATCACAATATGCTAATTTTTTGAGAAGGACTAGTATTTCCTCCTTAGAATTAGGAGTGTTTTTTCGAAAAGCAACCTTTGCCCATAGTTAGTTATTTTGCAGCACTAAAAATACTTGATATAATTGTAAGCACAAGCGTAACTATAAAACAAACTTCAGATGTGATCATTATCAAGAAATTACACCCCATTACTTGCTGTGGTCATAATCATACACACCAGTCCAATGGTGCAGACACAGTAAAGCATAAGAATAGTGTTTTTCCCCCTTAATAACTCCTGGCATGTGCATTGGAGGAAAAATGTGCACGTTTTTCAAAGCATGTATTCATGTGTATAAATTAATTTATAACTTTCACCCAAAAAATGCACTGGTTGCTTCCTTCTGTTTAATGTTCTACTGATGAAAGCAGAGTTGAAAGAAAAATATGATACCAAATATATGACTATCTAAAATACGGATATATGGTACCCTGTCTGTCTGTCTTCCTTTCGGCTTTTTCCCTTTTACTTGGGAGTCGCCACAGCGAATCATCTGATTCGCACGTTTGATTTGGCAGAGGTTTTTACGTCAGATGCCCTTCCTGTCACAACCCTTTTAGCAAGGGACAGAAACACGCTGACGACTTTGCAGCTACTCTTTACGAAAGTCAGCAATGGTTCTTTTACATGCCTCTCACCATAGACCAGTGCTTCTCAATTATTTTCTGTTACGCCCCCCCTAGCAAGAAGAAAACAATTCGCGCCCCCCCACCACCCACTTTCCGCCGCAACTATAAATTATAACTTTTTTCTATAATATAGTTACAGGTATATCTCTTCATTATATCGTATCCTTGTTAACATAAATAAAACAAAAGAAAGAGATATAGTTCAACTTACAAGAATAACTTTTTAACATTTTTTATTAGTCTGTAAAAGAAAGTGCATCAATTTGCCTTAAATTTAAAAATAATAATATCCTTGTTACATTTTTGACAAACTTACCACACCATTTGCTGCTGAAAATAAAATCAATAAATAATTAATTCAAATTGACTTCAGAAACATTAACTCAGGAGCACAATATATAAACACTTTAACCTACAAAACAAGAACAAATAGAACAATTTGTGCTGATTTTTTTCTCAAAATGAGGAAGCCAAGATTAATGGCTACAATGAGCACGTTTTGCAGCGCACAGCTTCTCAAAGCGAGGTTTGAAGCATGACACTGCAACTCTCAGCTCCTGCTCAATGTTTAGCTGGGACCTGTACTTGGTCTTCAGTGCAGCAACAGCGCACAATGGGCAATGAGGGCGCCACTGCCAACTACTGGAGTGGATGTGCAATTACACTTTCCTTGTAGTACGGCGGAAAAAAAGCATGTTCTCCTGGGTCACACGCGCCCCCCTCAGCATCCCATCGCGCCCCCCCAGGGGGGGCGCGCCCCACTATTTGAGAAGCACTGCCATAGACAGTGAGAGACATGGCCCGCCTTTGATAACCCAGTTAGCTGCACTGGGGGGACAGTGACAACCTTGTGGAGAGTGGGACTCAAACCCCCAGCCTTTGGATCAGCGATCCAGCACCCTATACCACTAGACCACCACTGCCCCCTGGATATATGGTACCCTGTGGGGGGAAAAAAACATAAGAACCTGTGGCTTTGGTACAGACATGACTCTTTCTGAGTTCCTTGTCAAATATTGCATGGTAACTAATGGCAACCATGTGAAAAATGAAGCTTAGACATTGAATAAAAGGGCAGCTAAGCTGCATTAAATAGTAGCTCAGACAGAATAATGACAAAGTACCACTGCAGTCTGGGTCATGCATTGTCAACTGGGTCAACTACACACACAAAAAAGTTGTGGAAGTCTCTTTTAGTCAGTGTGTATGCCTTGGCCAAAGGTATGTATGTTTCTATAAAAGCTATCTGGTATTGATGGGATGAGCTCCTGATAATAGTCTAATCTCTGTAACAGCAAGTGAGATAGAACTCACCTTATTCAACAAACTCCCATTCTTGAAGTTTTCAACATACAACCAGCTTCGTCTTGAATGATGGAAATTTGCATTGGGACAATGACTCCCCTCCTTGTGCAAGAAAACCCCCTCTTGCTCCTATCACAACCCCCTCCTTCTTGTCCTTCTTTACAAAAGGGGCCCATGCTCAAGACCCCAGAATGCCTGAGAGGCTCGCAAAGCTCAAGATCTCCATGCCAACAACAGATGACAAGCCAAAACTTCTCAGATTCTCCTTCTTGGACCTTCCTCTGAAGTTTGAGGTTCAGCCACGAAGGATGCTCTGATTCTTTGGGAGTCCGACAGAGGATCAGTTTGTTTAACTGAGACTATAATGGTGAACAACTCGAGCTTAATGAAACACATGAATTGGCTTCATGCTAACAGTGAGAGAGGGCTTGATATTGCAAAATATTCAGGGGTCCTCCCATGATTTGCTTACAATTTCCAAACAACTGCCAACAAAAGATAACAATCAAAGGCCAGTGGATTCAGTAAATTAGATCATCTTCAGAATAAAATTAGAATGAAAACAAAACAAAAAAAAAGATGCAGGCCCGAAGACATGTTTACATTAGCAACAAATTAAGCAGTTTGGAAAAAAACTTGTCTTACTTTCAAGACAAAGCAGATGAATGAAATACTTAAGATAAGGATGACAATATGTAACAAGATCAAACTATAACCAACAAGTCAAAACTTTAGCTAAAACAAAGTGCAGCAAAAGTTGAGAAGTATTCCAGGTTTGTGGTTATTCCTCCACACTGGCATTCCTGGTATGAAGCTCTGATCAGAACCGACAGGTAATAGAATGATGGTAAGAAACGAGGCAGCTAATTCATACACAGACAACCATTCACACTCACTCCTAATTTGGAACAGCCTAATGTGCATGTTTTTTGACTATGGAAGGAAATCGGAGGACATGGAGGAACATGGAGGAAAGCCAGGCATGTATAAGGAGAGCATGCAAACACCACACAGAAATGCCCTCACCAAGTCATCAAGTCATGACTCACCAAGTCATCAAGACTGACACCCAAGACCTTCTTACTGTAAGATAGATGTGCTAACCACTATGTCACCACGTCACCTTCTGTTCCACGGACACTGAATATTCAACGGGAACAAATCTGGATGGGATGCCAGTCTATTAGAGGGCACAATGCACACACATTCACACATGAAAAATCATTTTATAGTCAACAATGCAACTATATATTTTTTTTTAACAATGGTTGAAAAGCTAGTGCACTGGTACGTTTTACTTAGTATCCTGCAGTCCCAGCCGCATTTCTCCTGGAAATGTTGTCTGCAGCACTTGCTTGTATTATCATATGCAAAACCCAGCAGCCTTCATTATGTTTTTGTAAGGGATTTTATGTAACATTATGCTTTATTTATTGTCATACATTATCTCTGTAACATTCACTTTTGTGCTGGAATACTACTGTTTGGAAATCTTAAATGATTTTGTACTCTATTGTACACATTAGAAAATTAAAATGTTTCGCAAACTTGTGCAGAACTATTTAAAAAAGTTATCTTTCTTAAGAACATGCACCTAGACCAGGAAAATATCTTGTGTGTTTGGGTTTAGCTTAGACGGCACCATCACATACCCTGGATAATTTCCCCGAATCAAAAGCCACGGGCAATACACAGTTGCCTGGGCCTAAAGACACTTGTATCACAGGCTTTCTGGCTTTAACAGAAATCACAGAGCACAGAACAGGAACAATCTGAAATAGCCAATTAACCTAATGTGTATGTCTTTTTATTGTGGGAGGAAACATCCGCACAGGGACAACATGCACACTCAATACAGCAACTCCAGAAACTCCGTCTACAGAACTCAAACCGAGGACCTAAGAATAATACTGTATAATGAAATAAACTCAATAATTTTAATAATTTATGAACTGATTGTCATTGTATCTTACAAATAAATCAGCAGATTAGCTAATAAAAATCGTTGTGGCACAGACATTTAATCTATGGGCATATTTTTTTAAAAGTTGAGAAAGGATAGACAATCAAGTCACTCAGGCATAAAGGTCTGATATTACACCCATTTTAAGAGCTTTACGTTTTCGTGTAGGACACCAGTGGAGCACCAAAGTATGATTCCTAATCCAAAAAACTGCACTGCTATAAAAAAAAAAAAAAAAAAAAAAAAAAAAAAAGGTAGCACGCTCATCACAGAGTCAGTGATTATGGCGATTTCTGTATACACTACATTTCTGCATTTCTGTATCTTACGGTCACAGGAACTCCATGAATAACACTGAATATACAGTATAATACTCTTACCTGACACAGTCACTCTCATAGCTGCCACCAGGGATCTGTTGCTATCCAAGGCTTTGTTCAGCTTCAGCTCTCCTGTATCCTGGTTTAAAATAAGCAAATTGAGCTCATTTCCTTCTACAAAGGTAAAACGTAGCTTATCAGACACGTCTGGGTCATGTGCAGGAACCTTTCCAATAATACCTGCAGGGAAGCTATTGGATTTATTAGTGATGTAGTTGTTAAAAATGATCTCGAAATCCCGCAGAACGGGACAGTTGTCGTTAAGATCCACAAGGAGGATGTGTACAATGGCCCTGCTAACCAGTGGAGCAGATGTAGCCTGAACTACAATTAAGTACTCCATCTTGGCTTCATAATCCAGATCAGTGAGAGCAATTAGATCCCCATTAAAGATGTCTAGCTGGAAGATTTCAGGAACATTACCATCGACAATTTGGTATAAGATTTGAGCATTTATTCCTTCATCGGGATCTGTAGCACTCACACGTGCCAGAGTGGAACCCACAGAGCTGTTTTCCTCCACATAGATGTACAATTCATCCTTTTCAAACACAGGTGCATTATCATTCACATCTAGCACTGAGACCTGGATATCCACTGCTGCTTTAAGAGGGGGAACTCCCTTGTCCACCGCAAAAGCCTTGAGATTGTATGTGGCTACGTTTTCCCTATCCAGCTTCCTGGTTGTTCTGATTATTCCTGAGTACTGCTCAATAAAGAAGTCCCCATCACCATCATCCCCTCCCTGAAACGTATAGGTCACCCTTCCATTTGAACCTGAATCTCTGTCAGATGCAGAGACTTGAAGTACACTTGTGTATACAGATGCATCCTCAAATACAGTGCCTTGGTAATTTGCACTCAGAAACTGGGGTGTATTGTCATTGGCATCAACAACTATGATCTCTACATAGGTGGTGTCAGACTTCTGTGGAATGCCATTGTCTTGCGCAATGATGGCCAGTGTGTATGAGGCTTGATCTTCGTAGTCAATCTCGATTTGAGTGGTAATGGCACCAGTGTCATGGTCAATTTTAAACTGAGGCAGATTGTCCTCCATCACATAAGTAATACGTGCATTCTCACCGATGTCTTCATCTGTAGCACTGATAACTACAACAGTAGAACCCACAGGTCTATCCTCACTCAGTAACACTTGGTAGTTGGCACTCTGAAACACAGGACGGTGAGTGTTGGCATCAGTAACGTTTATCAAAATCTGCGAAGTGTCAGAGCGAGTACCATCTGAAGCAGTTACAACAAGGATATATTGGCGTTCCTGTTTGTAATCCAGTGGTAAGGCTAATGTAATAAGCCCACCTCCACTCTGACTGATGATGGCAAACCTATTCCGTGTGTTCCCACTAGATATTTGGTAGGTAACCACACTGTTCACATCCCTGTCAATGGCTGTAACTGTGAGCACACTGGCCCCCATGGGAGCATCTTCATTAATCTTCAGATTGTACAATTTCTGTGTGAAGGTGGGAACATTATCATTCACGTCCAACACTGTTACACTCACACTGGCTGAGGATGACATCACAGGAACTCCATGATCCCTTGCCTGCACACCAAATGTATAAAACTCAGTGGTCTCTCTATCCAGCTCTATACTGATGGTAATCCATCCCGTACTGTTGTTGATGATAAAGGGAAAGCTGGGTGACGTGTCTGTGAGTTGGTATTCCAAATGAGCATTATTCCCCGAATCTGCATCGATAGCCTGAATGTGTATCACAGAGTAACCGATGTGAACATTCTCCAGCACTGACGCTTGAAAAGGTGTGCTGACAAACATTGGAGCATTATCATTCACATCTACGACCTGCACAACAACCATACCTGTGCTGTTAATAAGAGGCGGCCTACCGCCATCTTGAGCTTTTATCCGCAAATTATACTCCCTGATCATTTCATAATCAAGAGGGTTAATGACATTAATGACGCCTGTGGGGGAATTAATATAGAACTGTCCCTTTATGTTCCCACTAATTATACTGTAATGCACTTTAGCGTTATTTCCAGCATCTTTGTCCGTGGCCTTGACCTGAACGACTTCATAGTTGACCATCACATTCTCGAGAACTTGAACAACATATCTTTTCTCACTGAACTGAGGAAAATTATCATTCTCATCCTCCACATGAATGTGTACAGTAGCTGTAGCACTAAATGGCCCAGGATCTCTACCTTGGTCATTGGCCTCCACCATGAGCTGATAACGTGAGCAGACCTCTCTATCTGGACGGATCTTGGTTTTCACCAAGCCATTCCTTGGATCAATTTCAAAGACACTGTTCACCTTAGCTGTATTCACAATTTTGTATACCATATTGGCATTGGAGGGAGCATCTCCATCGGTGGCTCGGATCGTCATCACTTCAAAACCCACCTCAACATTTTCTCGAATGCTGACCCTGTACTCACTCTGCTCAAACACTGGCTTGTGATCATTTGTGTCACTGACCGTGATTGTAAGATAAGCTGTTGCTGACCTCCTTGGTGTCCCTTTGTCAGATGCTATGACTTTAAACACATGGGTGTCTTTAACTTCCCTGTCTAGAGACTGTAGAGTTGTGATTCCACCGGTTTCTAGATTTATCTGAAAATAATTGTTAGATCTGCTGTCAAACAGAGCATCCATGTCATATTCAAGTACTCCTGCATTTCCATCATCAGAGTCAAAGGCTTTGAGTGTAATTACTCGGGTTCCAGAGGGCTCATTTTCAGGTATGGACACCTGGTAATTGGGCAGCTGAAACTGCGGAGCTGAGTTGATGTTTCGTTTTTGACGTCTAGTCCATGGGTCCTGCAACCAATGCTCACCAACCAATGCACCATTCCCAAACCAACGGAAACCATAGGTGGTGCCAACAGCCATGTTGAATAAGGTTCTGTACCTGGAGCGAATATAGTCCTTGCATGCCTTCCTATGTCTTGAAAATGTTTTGTTTGGCGCCGAGGCCCCTTGAGCCCTTTCACCACGGGCTCCTGGGTGATCAGGTCCATTATGACCCACAGTGTGACGCCCCTGCATGCACCCCTGCAGCAAAACGAACGCCCTCTCACGTGAAGTGGGCACAATGCAGCTGAAACTAGCGCCACGAGGAAGACAGTTCTCATTGGTCAATCGTCTATTCCCGGTGTTAGTGAACCCAGTCTCGATCCTCTCGCAGGTAACGAGGAGCGGGTGAAACTTTCGTGTAAACATGGGTAAATGTTCGCGTATTATTCTGGGTAATTTATCTGAGTTCAAAGACTCCCCCTTTCCACCTGGGAGATAGATGTAAGCGTCCAGTTCAGGCTTCGGATCTTTCTTTCTGTATTTAATAAAGCAGTTCTGACCGTGAATAAACGTGTTGAAATGAATCAACACAATGTTCTCTGTTTCTAATGATGCGACTCTCAGGATCAGCGGAACTGCGCACCTCGCACAGCGCCAACACTGGACTCTCCGGGTGAGAGTTACAACTCCATCCCCTCTCCCAATCTTTACACTGCGGCCAAGGGATCTGTGTGTTAAACTCCGGTCTAGTTTATAAATCCATCCTGGTCCGAGAGACGCGTTTACCAGCACTACTCCAGGGTGGAGGGACTCCGAAATATGGAGATCGAAGCATCCATGCAACGGGACGCGCAGAAGTATCCCAAACCAAATCCATTTCATTAGGTCCACTCCCATGGCTCATAACTTCTGATCCGGAAAACCTATTCCCAACTGTTTTAAGCACTTAATCTTAAAATGGGTTGATATTCTAGATAAATAACAACTCCACAAGTAGCCGTCGGATCGCACCATGCTGCCGTTGGTGATGGATGCCTGGTGAATGAATCGTTGCTTTATTCATAAATGACTCCTGTAAGTGAGTCGGTTCACAATTCGGTTCACAAGCAAAAACGAATCCGTATACAGTATAGTACCGTATACTATATATATATATATATATATATATATATATATATATATATATATATATATATATATATATATATATATATATATATACACACACACACACACACACACACACACACACACACACACACACACTAGTATATATATATATATGTGTGTGTATGCTTGGTTTTTTTTCTATGTATACCGCAGCATAAAATAGATCAAAAGCTATTGAAATTGACTTTGTATTAAAACCATATGGCTTTCTGTTAAAACCAAGAATGTTCTATCAATAAAGTGTTTGTACAATGCAGGATCGATATCCAACATATCTGATTAAAGTTGTTGTGAATGAAGTGAGACAAATACATCAAAACGTGAACCATTCAAGAGTAGAATAGCATTCATAATGAAAGTCGCCTGAAGACTTGAAGATTGCATGCATTCAAAATCTGACCGCCCTGTTAATTTATTCGAAGTACTAGTATATTGTATCTTCTTCTTCTTCTTTTCCTTTTGGCTTTTCCCTTCAGGGGTCGCCACAGCAAACCACCTGCCTCCATCTCACCCTATCCTCTGAAGCTTCTACTCTTATTACAACTACCTTCATGTCCTCCTTCACCACATCCATAAATCTTGTCTTTGGTCTTCCTCTCGGCCTTCTGCCTGGTAGTTCCAACCTCAGCATCCTACTATCAATATACTCACTATCCCTCCTCTGTACATGTCCAAACCATCTCAATCTAGCCTCTCTGACTTTGTCTCCAACACCTCTAACAGGTGCTGTCCCTGTGATGTACTCATTCCTGATCCTATCCATCCTCATTACTCCCAAAGAGAACCTCAACATTTTCATCTCTGCGACCTCCAGCTCAGCCTCCTGTCTTTTCCCCAGGGCCACTGTTTCTAAACCATATAACATTGCTGGCCTTAACACCGTCTTGTACACTTTTCCTTTCATTCTTGCTGATACCCTCCTATCACACATCACACTGGACACTTTTCTCCAACCATTCCAACCTGCTTACACACGCTTTTCCACACTCTCCATTGTTCTGGATTGTTGAGCCTGAGTACTTAAAATCCTCAACTTGCCACAACTCTGCACATCTCCCTTGTTCTTAAAAATGGGCACAAGCACACTTCTCCTCCATTCCTCCGGCATCTGCTCACTCTCTAAGAGCTTGTTCAATGTTCTTGGCAGAAAATCTACTGATATCTCTCCTAGACACTTCCATACCTCCACCAGTATGTCATTAGGACCAACTGCCTTTCCATTCTTCATCCTCTTCAATGCCCTCCTCACTTCACCCTTACTAATCTTTGCTACTTCCTGGTCCTCAACAGTCACCTCTTCTAATCCTTTTTTCTCTCTCATTTTCCTCATTCATCAGCTCTTCAAAGTACTCTTTCCATCTTCCCAGCACACTTCTGTCATCAGTCAACACATTTCCCACTCTGTGGGCCTTAATCACTCTAACTTGCAGCACGTCCTTCCCATCTCTATTTCTCTGCTGTGCCAACCTGTATAAATCATTTTCTCCCTCCTTACTGTCCAACCTAGCATACAAGTCATCATACGCCCTCTGTTTGGCCTTTGACACCGCTACCTTCACCTTACGCTGTGTCTCCCTGTACTCCCTGTACTCTTTATCTACTGTCCTTCAAGAGGACACACCAAGTACTCTCCTACCTGTCTCTCTGATCACGTTAGCCATAGTTGTCCAGTCATCTGGAAGCACTTCCTGACCACCCAAAACCTGTTTCAACTCCTTCTTGAAGACAACACGAAACTTTTCCTTTTTCAGCTTCCACCACTTTGTCTTCTGTTCTGCCTTTGCCTTCTTCACCTTTCTTACCATCAGCATCATCCTGCACACCACCATCCTGTGCTGTTTGGCAACACTCTCACCCGCTACTACTTTGCAGTCACTGACTTCCTTCAAATTACATCGTCTACCCAAGATGTAGTCGACCTGTGTGCTCCTACCTCCACTTTTATAAGTCACCCTATGCTCCTCTCTTTTCTGGAAGAAAGTATTCACCATAGCCATTTCCATCCTTTTTGCAAAATCGATCAACATCTGTCCTTCTGTGTTCCTGTCCTGGATATCAAACCTGCCCATCACTTCCTCGTTCCCTCTGTTGTCTGCACCAGCATTGTCTATTGAAGTCTGCACCATGACCACTCTTTCACCTCTGGGGGTATTCTGCATCACTTCATCTAACTCACTCCAGAAGCTCTCCTTCTCTTCTAGCTCACATCCTACCTGTGGGGCATAAGCACTAACAACATTGAACATCACACTTTTAATTTCTAAGTTAAGATTCATCACGCTGTCTGACACTCTTTTGACTTCTAGAACATTCCTGACCAACCCTTCCTTCAAGATGACCCCTACTCCATTTCTCTTCCCATCCACACCATGAAAAAACCTTGCTCCTAAGCTTCTAGCCTTGCTACCTTTCCACCTGGACTCCTGAACACACAGTATTTCCACCTGCCTCCTCTGCATCATGTCAGCCAGCTCTCTACCTTTTCCTGTCATAATTAGAACATTCAAAGTCCCCACTCTCAGTCCTAAACTCGTGCTTTTCCTCGTCTCTCTCTCTGCCTACGGACACGCCTCCTGCCTCTCCTTCTTCGACCAACAGTAGTCCAATTTCCACCAGCACCCTGTTGGTTAACCTCACGGCTGCATTGAAGTATATTGTATCTGGGGTCCTTTTTTGTGGAATTTCTACGGAAAATAATTTAATTTCACATTACTTATATAAAGGCAATATTTCCTACATTTTTATTGCAAATCAATACAGAAAGTAACAATGGTTTAATCTAATAATTTAGTCTACTACATAATATACATATACACTATACATACATACTGTATGTATATATGTATATATAATATGGCTCCATGTGCCAGTATCCTTTTCATCTCAACTGCTGATATTAATATTTATAGCAAATTGGAATTGATCCTTAGAAATAGACTAAAAAATTAGGAGACAAAACAACTTTAATGATATCAATTGCGTTTTCAACTGCTATTCTATACTTCATGAACTTTCAAAACAGAACCCTTGCTTCCGAATATACCGTTGCCAGCGTGTTGCTTAGGACACATTATTATGATGTGAACAGCTCCCCCATGTGGACAAATTTAATACATGACGGTAAAGAGAATTCTGCTGCGAATCCTTCCCTACAATATGACGAACAGATGAACATTTTCCCGACGAAAATAAATCTGGATAATGGCATCACGTATGATTTACCGTAACAGAATTAATATTTTAAGATGTATTAAAGGAGCTAACGACTTAAACTGTATCAAAAAATTATTTGCGGTGGCAGGCTGGGAGTCAGCAATTCCACATCACAGCAAGAAAGGTCCTAGGTTTGATTCCCGTGCTCAGAGCATTTCTGTGTGGAGTGTGCTATTGACCTTAGTTGTGATGTGATGGCCTGTCAAGCTGTCCAGGGTGTACACCGCCCTCAATGAGTCGAATGACATGGGGACCTCCGTGACGCTAATTAGAAATAATCGGCTGAGAAATTAATGAAATAAATTGTTTCTACAAGTCTTTCATCCTTTGGAAAGGTTGGCATAGTGGTTAGCATTGCCACCTTACACAAAGAAGGTACTGGGTTTGAGTCCCGGATTCTGTCATTTTTAGTGTTTACTAGTGTTTAGTGTTTAGTGTTTACACATGCATATTAAACTTGAAAGCTGTTCCTACTTCTCTTAATTCAGTGATTCAAATAGTGGGGGGTCTCGAGGTGTGATTTTGGGGGTGAAGGGTGTTCGCCACATATGACCCTGGGGAAAATGCTTCTCTGGAATAGTGTCCAAGAATTAAGTGTAATTGCACTTCCACTCCAGTAGTTGGCAGTGACGCTCTCATTGTCGCGCTGTAGTGTAGCGGTTTTTCGCACGAGCAAACGATATGAAGTGCAGTAAACAACCCTTCAAGAAACTATACGGAAAATGTTCTAACAGGAACGAAGAGAAAAGTGGAGAGAGGCAGAAGACATAAGTTGAATGAGTTTAAATAAGGATTTTTTTTTTTCAGGCACATTGGTGCACTTTAAATCTTTTCTGGTACAGATTAAAAAACAAGTTTTTCTTTATGGTAAATTGAACTATATGTATTTTTTAAATTGTTTTTAATGTAAATAAATGATAGATGTTATGCAAAGGTATAGTAATAATTTTTTTAATAAATACAGTAATACTATTTATAGTCGCTCGCAGGGTGTTTGAAATGTTTTTTTCCCGTCCTAGAGGGGGCGCCACAGAAAATTGAGAAGCGCTACCTTAACTGGAAAGCTGTTTCGGGCACGCCTGGCTTTCGCCCACTGTCGGCTGAGATAGGCTACAGCGGCCCTGCGAGTCAAGTACTGTACGTAGTAGAATTAAGCCTTATAGCAAATGAGTGTTTTCCCGTTTGTGGTACTGTATTTACTTTTAACATTTCACAACTGAAAGAACAAATAATTACAGTACTGTACAACAATAATAATGTGCAAGAAGAAAATGAAAGATTTTATCTGTCATTTATTGCAGTCAATAAATACAAGATTAAAGTATTGTTATAAAAATGTTGAAATGGCTTCTGACTGCACTGTTTCTATTTTTTTCAGTCACAAGTATGTACAGTACTTGATTCCAGATCAGTTAAAGCATAAAATACAAGACTTCACTGAATTATATAATCAACACATAGTGCAACCACTTAATTTGAAATTACTTAAATTCTTAATGAGCTTGTTAATGTTTAAAATGTCATATATAATGAACATTGGCTAAGCACTATTGGTAGTATGGTCTGTATCGGGCTTGTTCTGGGTGATGTGGTCCAAGCATCTGGCCCTGAGGAGGCCCTTGCATTCGTGGAGGGTGAGGAACACGTGGTGCAGGCCACAAGCTTGGACTCAGAGCTCCTGGCTGGTTGAAGGGTGGGCTCAGGGTGCCCTGGTCCTGTGGCAGAGAGTTAGGGTTAAAGTGATGAGGTGGTGGGCCACCTACAGGTGGGGCACTATGCTGAGAAAGAGCAGCAGAAAGTGGGTGATTCAAGAATGGAGGCATCTGGTTCATGATGTGTCCGGGTGGAGGGTTGATGGGAGGAGGTGCAGACGACATTGGAGGTGCCTGGTTGTAAACCATGTGAGAAGCCCCTGTGACCTGCATGGGGTGGCTGAGTGGGGGTGGAGGTGGAGGGCCGTAATGTTGCTGTTGAGGTGGAGGCATGATGTGATGGGCATGGGACACCACTGCCTGACTAGGGTGGTGATGGGGCAGACCTGAGGGAGTCTGAGGGAGGGGTTCACGTGGTGAGGGGAGGGAGTTGCCCGAGTCATCCTGGATGGGCACGGTGATGAGGTTGCTGTGTTTACGTGTGGTTACGGTGGCTATGCGAAATGTTTCTGGTGGCAGGGCTCGGGATGAGGGCCCTAGGTCAGAGGGAGAGGGTGATGCGGGATGTGGCTGGCCATAGGAGTCATGACCCTGCAGAGGAGGAGGGATCAGGGGATGGGCTTTGGGTAGGTGTGGAGGCGGGGGCAAACGGAAACGGTCTGGTGGGTCTGATGTTAAGTTTGGAGTCAGAGATGGAGTTGGACGAGTAGGTTCGCCCCGCAAGGCTCCAGGTTTGCCTGCTCTTATATGCCGGTGGTTGATGTGAGCCTGTAGGTCCCGCTGAGAGAGGTAGGTGCGCTTGCAACCCTGCACGATGCTGCACATGTAGAGAGATCCACGTTGACACTGTTCAATGCGCTGGACTGACTCGGTGCAGCTATATAGGGACAAACTAAATTTATAATTTAGTACAGGAAGTGGAGACGGCACACAACCATGCAATTCATAACCTTGCTCAAATTTCCAAATTAGACCAACTTCTTTTTTCATTCCTTGTTTGACAGATTTCTATTGTGGAAACCCAAGACAGGAGGCTGTAAGGGAAAAACACCTTTTCTTAAAATTAATTGTATGTTTTCTTTAACACCACAACAGAAGAAGAAAATACGGGGTTTTTTTTGCAAATTCTTGTAATCTTAAAAATCAATCTCATGCTTTGATTTAAGCCTTTAACCATTATAGTGTGTCCTGAGCTGATGTTGTACATGTGGTACTTGTGGAAACTACCGCTATAAACAGAACTTTGACACATACTGTCACGTTTTTCATAACATTCAAAAAAGGAGGTTGCCCTAAAAATAATCTCATACACCTCCCCTTTCCTCCGAGAATGAGAATAAAATTGACTGGACCTCAAGAAGCATTTGATGTTGGTGCCGTCAGATCAGGGTAGAGAATTTGTGGGTATAGAATCAAATCAATAAGCTCGACTTTCAAAAATAAAAAACCCTCTACTGACCAGTTCTGTAACTCATGTCAATACCATCATGCCTGATAATCTCATGCACCAGAGGTCTGTGTCCATATTTAGTGTGTAGATGTGTACAGGCAACAGTTTCTTGGTGTGGTGACACTTACAATGAGCAAGTACAATGCTGCTGTGAGAGGGTGATGAATGGATTGGCTTGGTGCAAAAAAAGTTACTTTTTTTTTTTTTTTTAATTCACCACACTCAGCAAGTTAAGATGAACTGAAATTAAAAAAAGATGGGTTTCACAGGTTTTTTTTTAATAAATCCTGAATATTAACAAAGGAGGATTCGCAAAGCAAGGAATAAAAAAAGAATGGCCTTATTTAACAGAAAATGTCAGGAATATATAAAAGCATTCAATCTGCAACATAAAAGAAAATGTCGCGTTAATTAATAATACAAATTGGTTACATCATCAAAATAATCTTTATCAAAATACAACAAATACCTGTGGGTATTATTATTATTATTATTGGCATCACCATGCAGCAATAAAGACAAGCATTCCACCAACTCAACAGCAAACTAAATAGTCTACTTAACAGTAGATATAAGTTTGAAATCTGTATATGAACTTACCCAGGACAGATCTTATCATTTTTCTTCTCATAGAGAATTGCACAGTCATGGCAGAACACATGTTTACAGGGAATCTGTTTAAAGATCACAGAAAATAACAGTACAAAAACAATTTAATGTCATACTTCTGAGTCTTTCATCATTTCAACTTGCTTGAGCTGCCTCTACCTTGTTGTCCCTTTTGGCAATTAGATGTGGAATTACAATCTCTGACAACAATGAGATGCAGGTAAAACTTAATCTGGTTAGATTTAAGAGATCTGAGATAATGGAGTGAATACTAATATATACTGATCTTTCATACCATTCGCCCATATAGCTTTATGGGCAGCCCACATCGGTCACAGAAATGCACAGGAGTGTCATCTTTCTCACCAACCAGGTTGAGCTGCAGAAGTGAAACAGTTCCATAAACAAACAGATATAAAGTAATACAGTAAACAGAAAAGGCTTGCATATTTTCATCTTAAAGCAATTACTTTAAAATCCCAGAATAATGGGTGGGGGAATCGGCGCTGTTTTCCAAAAGCATCTCCAGCTTTGCACTCCAACCTCTCCTCCTGCTTACAGATAAATGCTTCTAAATAACAGAAAAGTTTTCTGTGAGACAGTCTTCTGGCATTGTTATCCATATGATGATCAAGAGTAAGAGAATTGTACTGTTATTATTCTTTTGCACAAAGGAATTGTGCTGACATCTTTCCAGCAAAAAAAGGTAGCAGTAGGACAGTACAGCAGGTAATAAAATATAAAGTACAGTCACTGAAAAGAGCAGCATGTGTTCAACAGCTATTTACAAACATGATATTATATATAGCTTACTAATAATTATACAATATTTAAATATCTTCATCTGTCCAGCTATGCTAGTGTGTGTTATATGTTTGAGATATAGGTGTGTGGCCTGGGGATGTACTGGGTTTCCAGATGTTCTGGAGACCTAAGGGGGAAAAAGCTATTTCTCAGTCTGTTTTTCTTGTTCTGAGATCCACTGCAACATTTCCATATTGTATACATTCTTTAACAACAAAACGAATCCTTCCAAATGCCAAGTGCTGGTTTTATACACACTAGTACATTCTTACACATAATTAATGCTCACCATCACTTTGTCCATTGGGCAGCAGTCTGCCAGTGGGCCGCTGGGGTCGGGCAGGAAGCTTGCTTCTGACAGTTTGTTTAGACAGTAACTTGATGGGGATCCGGCGGCGAACATCAGGTCCTCCAAGTGCCCCTGAACCATCAGTTCCTTGAAGGTCATTGTCTATTACACACAAGCATACACCTTTCAAGAATCAACGCAAGTATTTCGCAAAGAATGCAATCTTGATAAGCTTAAAATTATGCCAAACTCAGTAAAAATGGGAACAAAAGGTTTGAGACTGCACTCAGTCATGCAGTGTTCATGTTCAGCTTGATCAGTTGGATTGGACAAACCACATAATATTTTCATTTAACCCGGACACAAGGATCATAGATATTTGATGCAGGATTGTTCTGCCTTATTAGTTTTTAAGAAATTGGTACTTTTTTATACAAATCATCACTGTGGTTTGGGGTGACGGAGACAGAAGGAAGGCAAAGCAACCAGCAAGTGCAACACATTTGAGGTAATTTTGCACACACAATTCAGTAAATGATAAAGTACAATTTAAATTATAAAATTCATCTGACAGTATACTGCATGTTAATGTAATTTCCAAGCAATTTGCATGTGCAAATTAGTTTTTTTTTTTCAAGTGTCAAAAGAAAATGTAACATGTGATGTGTACCTATTGTATACTTCCATGAATGAATAGATCTACACCAATTTTACTAAATATGGCTGTTATAGTATATGTATATAATACGTGAGTCTATATAGCTATTATGTTTTATAGGTTATTAAAATGAAATGATACTAGTAAACTAGTCAAGAGGCTAACCCGGTTATTCAACGGATGTCCTTTTCCTTGTCTAACTCCAACCAAACCCAACAGTCACGCATAAAACATTATTTCACGCCATTATTTTTCGTCATCCGAGCTGTCTGGAAAGTTCCACACACAAGATGTATACAACATGGTATTTACGTTAACTCGCTCAGCAGTTAGCTCTGAGTGCGCTGCTCTTCGAAACAAGCTGTACACAAGAGACATCAAAGTACCACATCAAAACAAATCTCCTTCATCTTCAGAGGATCTCTGTCAGTCAACACTGACACAGCTAAAATATGATATTATAAATATTTCATATGCACAAACGACTAAAAACCGTCGCTTTAAACAAGCAGCTTGATGCTCACCATTTTGGTCCATGTCTCGCGCTCTGCATTCTGGGACGCCCTCTGGTTCCTCCGTGAAGGCGGGGTTCAACTATGGCTTTGCACCAGATCAACAAAGCGCACAGATTGCGCACATTGTTGTTTTTTTTTTTTTTCTTCTGAACCGCTTTATCCTAATTGGGGTCACGGGTCCTCTGGTCCTCATCTAAGCCTACTTTGGGCGAGGGCATAGTACACTGGCCAGGCCATCGCAGGGCAGAAAAGCTGATGGCTATGCAGCCTACTCAACGAAAATCAGCAATGGATTTTTTTTTTTTTTTTTTTACATGCTTGCCTCCTGCTCCAGACTGTAAGAAACATGGCCAGCCTTTAATATCCCAGTTAGCTACACTGGGGGTATTATTATTATTCATCCATTTATCTTCCAAGATGCCTAATCCTAAGTAGAGTCACAGGGAAGTTGCCACCCCATCTCAGCCTACTCTGGTCCATGGCAGGGTGTACCCTGGACAACTCAGCAGGCCCTTAAGAGGGTCAACACTCACACAACCATTCACATTCACACCTGTGGTGATCTGGAACAGCCATGTAACCTACTGTGCATATTTTTAGACTGTGGGAGTAAACAGGAGTATCCAGGAGAAACCCTCACAAGCAGAGGGAGAACATTCAAACTAAAACATACCCAAGCTGTGAATCAAACCCAGGACTTCTTGTTATGAAGCAGATGTACTATATATTCTGCCACCTTTTGGCTCCAAATATTTATGATAAATAACCTCTTGTTAGAATAACAGCATCTACAATGAGCCAAACCAAGAGTTAAGAACATACAAGTGATTTAATCCAAAGCTGTACTTTCTCCTATATTTACAATAAAGCTTTTGAATTTTTTTCTGTAACAAAAGATGAACAAAGAGGCAACCAACATGAAATATTTCTATTCAAGTACAAATATATGTAACTAATCTGACAGAGTTATAAACAGTCAATATCCCTGGAATGGCATCAACAACTATGAACATATTGCACACATGATGCTGATGATAAGTCAGGTCTCACAAAAAAATTCAAAAGGAGTGTTCAAGTTGCAAATCATTGTTGGTGGAATATATATATATATATATATATATATATATATATATATATTAATAATGAAACACTGGACTTGATTTTTGCTTTAATCCCAAAAGGTTCTAACATATAAAGTGTAAAATCTGACTTTAAACTGGAAATATTTAAACTTTCCTTCCTGCTTATGACAAAATTTAACTACACTTAACAAAAAAAACAAACAAACAAACAAACACACACCCTTTAAACTCATACCACTATAAATGTTATAATCTCAAAACTTTTCAATCAGTCTCTCAAACAACACAATTAATTTCTCTCTGTTCTTCTCATGTGGAGTATCTAAACCATACTCAGTGGAGTTTTTTGCATTGTTCTCAGCTTTCAATGTCTCTCTGTCTCTCACAAGTGTCGCCTTGTCCCTCTCCAATGCTGCCCTGTCTTTTTCCAGCCGGGCTCTGTCCTGTTCCAGCGATGCCCTATCTCTGTCCACTGCAGCTCTGTCCTTCTCCAGTTGTGCTCTGTCTCTCTGGAGGGCCAGCTTCTCTCGGTCGGCAAGATCTCGCTCTCTATCTAACACCAGTCTTTCTCTGTCCAGCTCTTCAAGCTCCCTTTCAAGAATCTGTCGTTCTTGTGTTAATCTGGCTCGTTCAATGTCTAGGCCTGACATCATTGTTGAATTCTCCTCACCCAGTAGCCGCTCCTGGGTTAGCACAGTTGGTCCGGTGTCCCCAACCCGTGCAATACTGTCATCATCTACCAGAAGTTCTAATACATCACTTCCTACTTTCACCTGGCAGATCCTCTTGCTAGCTTGTGGACCACAGTCGTCTTCACCTGCTGATGAGGTCACTGAGTGAAAGCTGTCATCATGAGTAAACTCGTCCTTTAATGCTTCATCCAGGAGTTTAAACCATCTCCACTGAGAGGACCTTGCCACTGCCTCCATTCCAGGAGCAGGATATTTTATTTCCTTAAAATGAAAAGGGAAAAAAAAAAATCTATTTTATTGTGTTCACGTGACAAAGCATTTGTTTTATCGATCAGGTAAAATTGAAGGAGACCAACCTTGTATTTGAGCTTGAGGTTTTCCCATTTTTTGGCAATCTGTTCAACTGTTACCTTGTCTTCCAAACCCAACTCTCTAATAATTGCGCTGAAGGAAAAATAAATAAGCAGTCGCGTGTACTGAACATCGTGTATTGTGTTATATACAGTATAATTACTGTTGTTGATCTAATATGGTTTAAATTACCTCCATGCTGCCTTGGCTGCGTTTCTTTTCCTTGTAAACAGCAACGCGTTTGTGGTCCGCAGCCGTATCAGATTTTTTATGTCCTCGTCGGTAACTATATATAGAAAAAATATATAGGCTAGTTAGCTAACCAGCTTACTCAAACAGTAAGTGTTGTTGAGCTACAACTAAATATACCATATTAATAAAACATTAAAAGCTACACGTCTGATAGCAACTTACGTTTATATGTAAATTCTGAGCTGGCCATTCCTTATCCTAGAATATTTAATCCTATAGATAAGAAGACTTGAGCTAGGGCTCTCGAAAATAAGTGTCCTTTAGCGCGCTGTTCTTTTTCTATAACAAAATGGCGCCGGCCCTAGCCACGCCTTCAGCAGAGCTCTAGCCCTAGCCACGCCTTCAGCAGAGATCGAGCCCTAACCACGCCTTCGACTGAGCTCGTGCCCGAGACACAGTACCGCACACAAGCAGGAAAAACACACGAGTATTTCTTATAGGTGCTTCAGCCCAGGTCTCTGTCCTTCGGCAATCTTTTGAGCGACGTCCATTCTTCTTGACACAAAAATGTGTTTTTTTACGACATATTACATATAAAAAATAATACATTAGACACAGAGGGGCAGTGGTGGTCTATGTATAGGTGGTCTATGTAGGGGCAGTGGTGGTCTATGGTATATGGCGCTGGATCGCTGATCCAAAGGTTGGGGGTTCGAGTCCCACTCTCCACAGGGTTGTCACTCCCCCCCCCAGTGCGGCTAACTGGGTTATCAAAGGCGGGCCATGTCTATGGTGAGAGGCATGTAAAAGAACCATTGCTGACTTTCGTAAAGAGTAGCTTGTCAGCATGTTTCTGTCCCTTGCTAAAAGAGTTATGTCAGGATGGGCATCTGACGTAAAAACCTATGTGTGAATCATTCGCTGTGGCGCCCCTGATAAAGGGAAAAAGCTGAAAGGAAATGCATCATTGAGATGCATGAACCAATAGTCATATATATATATATATATATATATATATATATATATATATAAAACTGGACAGTGTCATATAAGACTCTTTGGAAATAATAAACTGACTATTTATCTCTGTGGATCAGAATCAGAATACTGATCCTGAGGGAAACTGTATAAATGGAAAAGGAAGCAATGTGCTAGTATTTAGTGTGGTGCACAGCTAATGCACAGTATTTTTATGACATATTGTTTTCTCTGTTTATTTTTTATTTTTTGCTTTTAAATTGTGGCTGCTGCCTACTTCACCTCATCTATCCTCCCCTAAATAATAAGTCACATGTGTGTTTTTATTTTAATTGAGAGATCAAACCAAATTTGGAATGCCTTTCGAATATACTGTTGTTTGTAAGGAAAGCTTTTTAATGTCTATTTTAATTCAAATTTACTGTGATTAACCATCTGCACACATGGACAGTTACAACAAGTTAGTCTGTGGCTTTTATGGCAATATGGCAATTAACAAAGTATTTTTATTCACAGTAACAGTATATACTTCAAGTGGTAGTTTGGCATATTAAATAAAAAATGCCAGTACTGATGCAATTTTATTCTTTAATAATCATACTATTTCAGCTGCTTTAGTCCACTGAAAAGATCATTTTTTTCATTATATGAATATTGTAGGTTTGTCCATCGAAAAGATCAATGCAGCCATGAGGTGGGGGGGGGGGCACTAACCAGTGTCTCTCCCCCTCATGCCGGTCCCAAGCCCGGAGAAATGCAGAGGGTTGTGTCAGGAAGGGCATCCGACGTAAAACCAATGCCAAATAGTTATGATGCAAATCAGAAGTATTACCCCCATACCGGATCGGTCGAGGCCCGGAACGACCGCCATCAGTGCTGTCAATCAACAGGGTGCTGATGGAAATTGGACTACTGTTGGTCGAAGACGTCGAAGAAGGAGAGGTGGGAGGTGTGTCCGTAGGCAGAGAGAGAAGAGGAAAGGCGTGAGTCTAGGACTGAGAGTGGGGACTTTGAATGTTGGAACTATGCAAAGAAAAAGTAGAGAGCTGGCTGACATGATGCAGAGGAGGAAGGTGGACATACTGTGTGTTCAGGAGACCAGGTGGAAAGGTAGCAAAGCTAAAAGCTTAGGAGCAGGGTTTAAGCTGTTTTATCACGGTGTGGATGGGAAGAGAAATGGAGTAGGAGTCATCTTGAAGGAGGAGTTTGTCAGGAATGTTCTAAAAGTGAAAAGAGTGTCAGACAGAGTGATGAGTCTCAAGTTAGAAATTGAAGGTGTAATGCTCAATGTTGTTAGTGCTTATGCCCCACAGGCAGGATGTGAGCTAGAAGAGAAGGAGAGATTCTGGAGTGACTTAGATGAAGTGATGCAGAGTACTGCCAGAGGTGAAAGAGTGGTCATTGGTGCAGACTTCAATGGACATGTTGGTGCAGGCAACAGAGGGGACGAGGAAGTGATGGGCAGGTTTGGTATCCATAACAGGAACGCAGAAGGACAGATGTTGATAGATTTTGCAAAAAGGATGGAAATGGCTGTGGTGAATACTTTCTTCCAGAAGAAACAGGAGCATAGGGTGACTTATAAAAGCGGAGGTAGGAGCACACAGGTAGACTACATCTTGTGTAGGCGATGTAATTTGAAGGAAGTCAGTGACTGCAAAGTCATAGTGGGTGAGAGTGTTGCCAAACAGCATAGGATGGTGATGTGCAGGATGACTCTGATGGTGAGAAAGGTGAAAAAGGCAAAGGCAGAGCAGAAGACAAAGTGGTGGAAGCTGAAAAAGGAAGAGTGTCGTGTTGTCTTCAAGGAGGAGTTGAAACAGGCTTTGGGTGGCCAGGAAGTGCTTCCAAATGACTGGACAACCACAGCAAATGTGATCAGGGACACAGGTAGGAGAGTACTTGGTGTGTCCTCTGGAAGGAAAGTAGATAAGGAGACTTGGTGGTGGAATGAGGAAGTGCAGAAGTGTGTACAAAGGAAGAGGTTAGCTAAGAAAAAGTGGGACATTGAGAGGACCGAAGAGAGTAAACAGGAGTACAGGGAGACACAGCGTAAGGCGAAAGTAGCAGTGGCTAAGGCCAAACAGAGGGCGTATGATGACTTGTATGATAGGTTGGATAGTAAAAAGGGAGAAAATGATTTATACAGGTTGGCACAGCAGAGAAATAGAGATGGGAAGGACGTGCAGCAAGTTAGAATGATAAAGGACAGAGAGGGAAATGTATTGACTGATGACAAAAGTGTACTGGGAAGATGGAAAGAGTACTTTGAAGAGCTGATGAATGAGGAAAATGAGAGAGAAAAAAGAGTAGAAGAGGTGACCACTGAGGAGCAGGATGTAGCAAAGATCAGTAAGGGTGAAGTGAGAAGGGCATTGAAGAGGATGAAGAATGGAAAGGCAGTTGGTCCTGATGATATACCTGTGGAGGTATGGAAGTGTCTAGGAGAGATAGCAGTAGATTTTCTGACAAGAACATTCAACAAGGTACTAGAGAGTGAGCAGATGCCTGAGGAGTGGAGAAGAAGTGTGCTGGTGCCCATTTTTAAGAACAAGGGAGACGTGCAGAGTTGCGGCAACTACAGAGGGATAAAGTTGATGAGCCATACGATGAAGTTATGGGAAAGAATAGTGGAAGCTAGACTAAGGGCAGAGGTCAGCATTTGTGAACAACAGTTTGGTTTCATGCCAAGAAAGAGCACCACAGATGCAATGTTTGCTTTGAGGATGTTAATAGAGAAGTACAGAGAAGGTCAGAGAGAGCTACATTGTGCCTTTGTGGATCTGGAAAAAGCATATGACAGGGTGCCAAGAGAAGAACTGTGGTATTGCATGAGGAAGTCTGGAGTGGCAGAGAAGTATGTTAGAGTGGTGCAGGACATGTATGAGAGATGTAAGACAGTGGTGAGGTGTGCTGTCGGTGTGACCGACGAATTCAAGGTGGAGGTGGGACTGCATCAAGGGTCAGCTCTGAGCCCCTTCTTGTTTGCTATGGTGATGGACAGGCTGACAGACGAGGTTAGACAAGAATTTCCATGGACTATGATGTTTGCAGATGACATTGTGATCTGTAGTGAGAGCAGTGAACAAGTGCAGGAAAATCTAGAGAGGTGGAGGTATGCCCTGGAAAGGAGAGGAATGAAGGTTAGCCTCAGAAAATCAGAATACATGTGTGTGAATGAGAAGGACCCAGGAGGAACGGTGATGTTACAGGGAGCAGAGATAACGAAGGTGGAATGGTTGGAGAAAAGTGTCCGGTGTGATGTGCGATAGGAGAGTGTCAGCAAGAATGAAGGGAAAAGTGTACAAGACGGTGGTGAGGCCAGCGATGTTGTATGGCTTAGAAACAGTGGCGCTGAGGAAAAGGCAGGAGGCAGAGCTGGAGGTAGCAGAGATGAAAATGTTTAGGTTCTCTCTGGGAGTAACGAGGATGGATAGGATCAGAAATGAGTATATCAGAGGGACAGCCCACGTAAGATGTTTTGGAGACAAAGTCAGAGAGGCTAGATTGAGATGGTTTGGACATGTACAGAGGAGGGATAGTGAGTATATTGGCAGTAGGATGCTGAGGTTGGAACTACCAGGCAGAAGGCCTCGAGGAAGACCAAAGAAGAGATTTATGGATGTGGTGAAGAAAGACATGAAGGTCGTTGGAGTCAGAAAAGAAGATGCGGAGGACAGGGTGAGGTGGAGGCGGATGATTTGCTGTGGCGACCCCTGAAGGGAGCAGCCGAAAGTAAAAGAAGTCCATCGAAAAGATACATGTTCATTTTTGTTAAATAGATAGTAGGACTGTTTGCCAAGGGCAGTGGTGGCCTGGTGGTAAAAGGTGCTGGATCGCTGATTTGGGGGTTGGGGGTTCGAGTCCCACACTCCACAAGGTTGTCACTGTCCCCCCAGTGCAGTAAGTGGGTTATCAAAGGCTGGCCATGTCTCTCACTGTCTATGGTGAGAGGCATGTAAAAGAACCATTGCTGACTTTCGACAAGAGTAGGCTGCATAGTATCAGTGTGTTTCTGTGGCGACCCCTGAGAAAAAGGGAGCGGCCGAAAGGAGAAGAAGATGGTAGGACTTTTTGACAAAAATGGCTTAAGAAAAGGCAAAATATTTGAATAGAATAACATTGGGAGCACTTGTTAATAGAGAGGATTATTTATTATTATTTTTTTAATTAAATTGAAGTGATTAGCAGTAGAAATAGACAAAAGAGTATAGCAGTGTCACTACACTTACTAGTGGTGTTTTACTCGTAAATGAGTCGGCCATGAACACTCAGAGAATGATTAAGATTTTCAGTTGATGTGTTTACTCTGAGAGTATTAAAGATCATAAGATTCTGCTTTATGAGTTTCAATTAATTAAGTTTCAATTAATTGCACTAATCTCATGATCTTCCTACTTAAACTGTAAGTCTGTCAGACAAAAAAAAATCCAAACAAACATTAAAGATTATACTAAGTGCATCTAATTGTGTAGAGTGGCAGAGTTATAGCATATCACAAATAATCTTTGGTGATTATTATTATTATTACTTTCACATCCTCTCTGCACCTGATTGTGTTCATCCACATGCTCTGTCTCTGTGGTTATACTGGTAATCCTCCTGCATTTTTCTTTCCTCGTGCTGTGACTGTGACTATTGGTTCATGCATCTCAATGATGCATTTCAATGATGATGATGATTTCCTTTCGGCTTTTTCCCCTTATCAGGGGTCGCCACAGCGAATGATTCACACGTTTGATTTGGCATAGGTTTTTACGTCAGATGCCCATCCTGACACAACTCTTTTAGCAAGGGACAGAAACATGCTGACGGCTTTGCAGACTACTCTTTACGAAAGTCAGCAATGGTTCTTTTACATGCCTCTCACCATAGACAGTGAGAGACATGGCCGGCCTTTGATAACACAGTTAGCTGCACTGGGGTCAATGATGCATTTCAATGACACCATCATATTTTGATATGATGCAAAACATCTGGGTGTCACTGTGTTTATCATCATTCTTCATCACCATGGTGAGTAGCCATGGTAGGGTGGTGTCTGAATCTGAGAATCACTTGTCCTTAGCCTTCCTATCAAAAAAGGAACTGGGGGAATATAAATGTGAGAATAAATGAGCTCATGAGGATATTGTATAGAGTAAATATATTACAGTTAGAGAAAATTTACTTTACTCAATATTTGCTTTTTTTTATATTTGTTTCAATCGTCAAAGATAATTAAGTGCCGAATGGATTTTAATGTTCTAGATGGATTGGTAACCTTATGGTTCCGAAGGTGGAGGTAAGCAAAGCTTTTAGCCCCATCGCTTATAAAACCAGGATCAGAGTTACCAGATGAGCTACAGCCATACTGCTGCCAAGCAGATCAGCAGCACTATTTATAGCTAATCCAGTTTAAGAGTGGTTATGCTCAGCACCACATCAGCTGCAGTTTCCACTCTTGACCATAGACCTCTGCATATTTTAAATATGTGTGAAATGTATAAACAACATTGGGCATCTGCTCTTATCCAGAGCAACACACAATTATAATTTTTATACAACCAACAGTTAATGGTCTTGCTCAAGAATGGCTTGATATTGCTGGTAGTGGGGATTGAACCACTGACCTACAGAGCAGTAACACATCACCTTAACCACTACACTACAACTGCCTATATTAATATTATAAGCTGTGAAAAAACTTGAGTCTAGGACAGTGCTTCTCAAATAGTGTGGCGCGCCCGCCGAGGGTGGGGGGGAGGGTATATGACCCTGGGGAACATGCTTTTCTGGCATAGTGTACGAGAATTAAGTGTAACTACACCTCCACTCCAGTAGTTGGCAGTGGCGCTCTCATTGTCATGATATGGTATAGAGTTTTTCGCACAAGTCAAGGATATGAAGTGCAGTAAACAGCCCCTCAAGAAACAAAACAGAAAAATTTCTAATAGGAACTGATAGAAAGGTGGAGAGAGACGGAGATATTAGACGAGACATAAATAAGTTAAATTAGTTTAAATAAGGATGTATTTTTTTAATTTCAGGCACATTGGTGCACTTTAAATCTTTTCTGTTACAGATTAAAAAAAACAATGTTAATGAAGTTCTCTTTATTGTAAGTTGAGCTATATTTCTTTCTTTTTTGTTTTTAATGTTAATAAAGATACAATGTTATGCAGAGGTGGACTAATAACAATTTAATAGACAAATAATACTATTTATAGTTGGTCGTGGGGCGTGAAATGTTTTTTTTTCTTCCTAGAGGGGGCACCACAGAAAATAATTGAGAAGCACTGCTCAAGGAATATGAAAATGCCACCTGCATGTTATCACATGGGGTGGGGGATGTCAGAACATAAAGAAATTCTTTTGCAAACTTAAAAAAGGTATGGTCATTATTTTATTATATAATGTGCTCCTCATTGCATGGGAACCTCTTGGCAGGATTGCATTTTATGAAGTGCAGAGACAAGCGGCTGAAATGCGCTTCCTTCGTTGGGTGGCGGGACTTTCCCTTCGAGATAAGGTCTCCCCATCCGGGGAGAGCTTGGAGTAGATCTGCTGCTCCTCCGCATTGAGAGGGGCCAGCTGAGGTGGCTCTGGCATTTAGTCAGAATGCCTCCCGGACTCCTCCTGGTGTGGTGTTTCGGGCATATCCAACCGGGAAGAGACACCGGGGTTGACCTAGAACACGCTGGAGGGACTATGTCTCCCCGGACTAGCTGGAGGAAGTAGCGGGGGAGAGGGATGTCTGGACCTCTTGCTTAGGTTGTTCCCGCCCCCCCCCCCCCCCGACCCGATTCTGTATCAAGCGGAAGATGATGATGATGATAATGATGATGATGAAGTGCAGATAAGAAGATTTTTGGAATAACTTGCTATGGTAGACCAGACATGAACTTTGATATCATAAATTTTAAACAAATAGCTCCAATATGATTCACCCATTTTTTTTTTATATAGCTCACAATTTAAGAACCTACACCGCTTTAGAATTGTGTAGGTCATCCCTCAATGTACTCTGTGCTGTTCACTATCATAATTATTATTTTACAGAAGGTTAGCATTGTGATGTGGCATTTGGAGTGGCATGGTGGTGTAGTGGTTAGCATGTGGGCCTCACAGCAAGAAGGTCCTGGGTTCAATTCTCACCTTGGGTGTTTCTGTGTGGAGCTCGCTTATTCTCCATGTACTTGTGTGGGTCTCCACCAGGCACTCCAGTTTACTCCCACAGTCCAAAAACATGCACATTAGCTGTTCCAAATTGTCCCTGTATGAATGTTTATGTGAGTGTCAGCCCTGTGATAGCCTGATGAGCTGTTTAGGGTGTACCCTGCACTCGCATAGAGTTAACTGGGATGGGCACCAGCCTCCCCATGAATGAATATGGCATCTGATGACTGATCACAGACTGGGCAAAAACAACAATTTTTTAAATTTATGGCTAAATCCTTTTTTTTAATCTTACACAAATCCTGTTTGAGTCAAATTTACCCACTTGGTTGTTCTCTAGGGGGTGCATCAGTCACCCAGTAACAGTCAAGAGACATGAGGTCAAATGACGACTCTAAATTGCATATATATATATATATATATATATATATATATATATATATATATATATATATATATATATATATATATATATATATATATATATATATATATATATATATATATATATATGACTCCCTGGGACCTTAAGAAGGTTGTTAAGCAATGTAGATAATGGAAGTAGGAGAAACGAGGGTGTGGTGGTATTTGGTATTGGTACTACTTTATTTGTATTATATAGAGCAGGGATCACCAACGTGGTGCCCGTGGGCACCAGGTAGCCCGCAAGGACAATATAAGTTGCCCGCGGACCTGTTCACTGCTATTTTTAGGACAGGCCCATTTTTAGGACAGCGCCACTCTCCATTGAGCTGCATATAATTTTTTTGAATATATTTTTAAATCAAGTCAATATCTTCACATAGATGAATATCATTAATTATTAATAATAACATCTAATTAAATCTAATTAAATGTAAATTGAGCAAATTTGTAATTTCAGAGGTGTGTATCGACCTAGTAGCCCTTCGCATTAATTGGTACCCATGAAGTAGCTCTCAGTTTCAAAAAGGTTGGTGACCCCTGATATAGAGAAAAGCCATTAATCCGTTATAGAAATATATATATATATATATATATATATATATATATATATATATATATATATATATATATATAAATAATAAATAAATTAATAAATATATATATATATATATATATATATATATATATATATATATATATATATATATATATATATATATATGCAATTTAGAGTAGTCATTTTCAAAAAGTTTGGATTTCATGTCCACTGCGACACTCATACACACATACACACCCACTTTCCAGGAGGACCCCGATGCATGGAAAAGCATGGCGTTTTAGTCCTAGAATTCAGTGATTGGTTCTTTTTCGTTTATATGCTAATAATAAATAAATAATTATAATAACTCTAAATGCTATAATGTATATAAATATCTTACAATAGAATCTTGCAAATTAACTTCAGCACGTACTCCCGTTGAGTGCAATTCGCTGTAACTGTGGGAGACACCTGTACCTGAAACGACCATCTCAGCCAATCAGAACCCATGTACAATTCCTCATGACGTAAACACTGGAGGAGTCTGGAGTGATAGGTTGGGCTTTCCAGAAGGAATTGGAGAACTCCTCGGTTGGTGATGAGATGTGGTAGAGCCTGATTGATTAACGTGAGTACAAATTTTGTTGTTTGGGGATTAGTTTAGAACTTACAGACCCATTGTTTCATCTTTTTTGTTACGTCAACGTCCGACCATAAACCGATGTGCGCATCTTCGTTCTTTATGTAAATAATTAATGATCTGGGTTATAGATAAAATTTGATTTGAAGTTAATAATTTTTTGCATGGCATTGCTTAGCCGACATGTTTAAGTTCAGGGAAGTTAACGTATATGTTGCACTGTGTGGAGAAAAGGCGCTCGATTTACTTGAGCTCTCACCAGGTTTCCTGATGGCGCATCTCGGTTTAAATTATCGCACATATTAATTATTTTCCCCGTCATTGTACGTGAAGTATAAAAATGGTTTAACACTTTGCACTTTAAAAACGGCACGTAGTCCAAACGCGACCTTTTTAATTCATACATCAATAATTCATTAATTAATTTCTGAACCGCTTAATCCTAATTAGTGTTGCGGGGAGGCTGGCGCCCATCTCTGCCAACTCTGGGCAAGGGTGAGGTACGCCCTGGACAACTCGCCAGGTCATCTCAGGTCCAACACTCACAACCAGTCACACCTAGATTTGGAACAGCCAATTAACCTAAAGTGCATGTTTTCGGACTGTGGGTGAAACAGGAGTACACGGAGGAAACCCACCCAAGCACTGGGAGAACATGCAAACTCCACACAGAAACGCCCAGGCTGGGCATCGAACCCTGGCCTTCTTGCTGTGAGCCTTGCATCCAATAATTGTTGATGGAAACACTTTATAGTTTTCTTAAATGTTTGTTTTAATCAACAAAAAGAAATCTATATGTTTTCTAATCTGTATTTCTCCCATAATATTCGTATACAGATAAAATGTATAGTTGTCACTGCTGCACTTATGTCAGGGTAGGAAAAACTGGAAACAATAATTGCAACCAATCTTTACCACTTGATTACATAAATCAGTCATGGGGGTTTTTTTGGTTTTGATTTTTAAGTGTTTTTTTTTCTCTCTCTCTTTTGTCAAGTATGCAAACCTACTTTTAAAACAATTTATATTAATTTCTCGGAGCACGTTTCTGGGTTCAGGGTCATGGGTTCGATTTCCAGCCTGGGTGTTTCTGTGTGGGGTTTGCATGTTCTTCTGGTGCTTGGGTGGGTTTCCTCCCAGTGTCTAAAATATGCACAGTAGGTTAATTGGCTGTTCTTAATTGCCCATATGTGTGAGCGTGAGTATGAATGGTTGTTTGTGTTGGCCCTAAACTATAAGTGTTCACTCCTGGTCCAATTACACATTATCCTTAAGTGCAGCACAAGGATCATTTTAAAGTAGTGTGTAGTAGAGAAGAATCTGGGAGGTGATATCGGCCAAAGAGCAAATTAAAATTTGAGTTTCTTATTTGAATAACATATTTCTAACTTAAATGAGTTAATATCATATACTGTATGCTTCATCTGAAGATTATACATTTGTAGCTTAATAGTATCACCCAAATATCATTTGTATGGATATATTGGTCTCTGATGTGAAATTGGTATCAGTGTTGTTCTCTGAGCTTAAGTTACTTCTTTAAGATGACTGAGGTCCTGGATTCTGGCTCTGTGCATATGACAGATATGAAGTGAGAAGCATCTTGACCTTCCAAGCTTCAGATCTATTGTTATTTATATCTTCAGACAGCACGGCTCCACGAATGCCCTTTCCGCTTTACCTACATTTACATTTACAGCATTTAGCAGATGCCCGTGCTTTAAAGTCTCTATCAGTGAATATATTGTACTGGTTTGTTAAAACACAGACTAAGTATACCATCAGTCAAACTCAGATGGTAGGTGTTGTGTGTGTGTGTGTGTGTGTGTGTGTGTGTCTGTGTGTACTGTCTTGTTTGCTGAATCAGCAAAATAATATGGTATTACATATGGGTTTTGTGCTTTGTATTTATAATATGTACTTGCATTCTTTGTACTTCATGTACTTTTCATGCTTGTATGGGTTTCCTCAGGGTGCTCTGGTTCCTTCTACAGTTCACAGGCCCGCATGGTAGGTTAGTTGGCTGTTCCATATTGACCATAGGTGTAAGTGTGAGCCTGAATGGTTATGTGTTGCTCTGCAGCGGTCTGGTGAGCTGTTCAGGTTGTACTCTGAGTCTTCACAGAGTTGACTGAGATATACACTCCCTTTGACTCTAGATGGATTAAGCCATTCAAGTGTGTGCTTTTTATTTTATTATTAGTTTTTTAATGATGTTGTAATGCTTTTATGTTGTTACTCACCATATTCAATGATTTTGGCATTAGTTTATACTCTCCACTGCTTTGGGCCACCGTACTCCAAGAGCATACCCCACAAGATAGTCTGAGGGACACAGTTAAAAGCCTTCTATAAATCCACAAAACACATGTGGACGGGTTGGGCAAACTTCCATGCTCCCTCCAAGATCCTGTGGCGTGTATAGAGTTGGTCAAGAGTGCCATGGCCTGGAAAAAAAAAACACATTGTTCCTCCTGAATCCGAGATTCAACTATCGGTCGGCTCCTCCTCTCCAGTACCCCTGCATAGACCTTCCCGGGTAGGCTTGAGGAGTATGATTTCACGATAATTGCATACCTGTCAAGTTGTACGGTTTGGGCGTAATTTGTACAAGTGAGCACTGATTTTTAAATGTGTACGCCGTACGTCCGAAATCTGTACGTTTTTCGATCATTTCGTCTTTTTTTTTTTAAACTCCGTTTTTTGTGTCACCGTTTCGGTAAAGAGACGATACGCCGAATTGGTCTGTAGCCGTTTTCTCGCGAGAATCGCGCGTTCGTTATCGTCTGCTATCGTCTGCTCTTTCCGACCACGTGACCGCACTTTCACTTCCGCCATCATTCCCAGTTAGTTTTCGTGACTCGCAGTGGATACAGTTGATACAAACGTGATAACAATATGGATGGAACAGCTGAAGGTATTGTTTTCAAGTCTCCTTTGTCTACCACACAGCAATGCAGAGAGTGAACGTGTATTATTTTCACATGTCCGAAAGATCAACACGGAGTACAGGAAATCTCTTGGAGTGGACACACTTACAAATTACCTTCAAGTCAAACTTAATTGCGAGCTCAAGTGCCATGAAGTGAAGCCATCAAAAGAAATGATTGAAAGTGCCAAAAGTGCTACATATAGTTATAATAAAGATCACTGTTAAATTTTCTTAATCATGCAGCTGAAGATATTACTCTTTTATTTGATTGCACCAGGTTATATGTTACAACATTACCAATAAATTCATATTATATTAAAAATAGAGTTTAATTTTTGTTTCATATTGCACGCGATAATAAGACGCGTAAGATTAGTTGCTATTTTGTAAGGGCATAAGTAGCCATTTGTAAGATCGCCAACGGCCTAGGGTTGACAGGTATGTAATTGGAACATACAATTTTTAAAAAGGGAGGACTACCACCCCGGTTTGCCATTCCAGCAGTACGGCCCCCAATGACCATGCGATGTTGCAGAGACATGTCAACGAGGACTGTCCTAAAGCATTCAGAGCCCTAAGATATTCAATGCGGATTTCATCCATCCCCGGAGCCCAACCACCGAGGAGCTTTTGACTACCTCAGTTCCAGTGATGGGCAGACCCATGCCCAAACCCCCAGGGTCTTCCTCCTCCATGGAGGGCATGTTGGTGGGATCGAAGAGGTCTTCAAAATATTTCTTCCACCTCCTGACAACATCCCCAGTTGAGGTGAGCAGCTCCCCACTTCCACTGTAAACAGTATTTGTGGAGAACTGATTACCCCTCCTGATGCATCAGTTGGTGTTCCAGAACCTTTTTGAGGCCAACCGATAATCGCTGTCCAGGTCCTCACCAAACTCCTTCCATGCCCGAGATTTTGCATTGGTGACTGCTTTAGCTGCAGCACGTTTGGCCTGCCAGTACCTGTCTGCTGCCTTGGGAGTCCCACAGGCCAATAAGATGCAATAGGCCTCCTTTTTCATCTGGATGGGCCCCTTCACCACAAGTGTCCACCGCCAAGTTTGGGGGTTATTGCCACGACAAGCACTAACGACCTTCCAGCCACAGCCATGGGCTGCTACAGCAATGGAGGCACAAAACATGGCCCTTTTGGATTCCATGTCACTCACCTCCTTCGGGACGTGGTTGTAGCACTGCCGGAGGTGGGAGTTAAAGGACTCTCTGACAGGGGATTCCGCCAAACATTACCAGGAGACCCTAACCACACACTTGGGCCTGCTTGATCTGGAGGGCAGCCTCCCCTACCATCGGAGCCAGCTCATTACCAGGTGGTGATCGGTTGACAGCTCAGCTACCCTCTTCACTCGAGTGTCCAGAACATGCAGCCGCAAGTCCAGTGACACGACTACAAAGTCGATCATCAAACTGCATCCTAGGGTGTCCTGTTCCAAGTGCACTTATGGACACCCTTTTGTTTGAACATGGTACTTGTGATAGACAAACTGTGATGAGCACAGAAGTCCAACAACGAAACGACATTTGGGTTCAGACTGGAGAGGCCGTGCCTACCGATCACACCCTTCCAGGTCACACGATCGTTGTCAACATGGGCACTGAAGTCTCCCAGGACAACGAGTGTATGGATTGCTGTATCACCGGAGCCAGAGTTTAGTCCGTAATGGGAACAACAGGTCAAATTTGTTTCCAGTGAGGGTTGCAGTCCGCCAAGGCTGTCCTTTGTCACCAGTTCTGTTCATAATTTTTATGGACAGAATTTCTAGGCGCAGCCGAGGTGTTGAGGGGTTCTGGTTTGGTGGCCATCAGATCTCGTCTCTGCTTTTTGCGGATGACATTGTCCTTTTGGCTTCATCTAGCCGGGACCTCCAGCCCTCATTGGAGCGATTCGCAGTTGAGTACGAAGTGGCCGGGGTGAAAATCAGCACCTCCAAGTCTGAGTCCATGGGTCTCGGTCGGACAAGAGACGAATGCACCCTCTGGGTCGGGATTATAAGTATCTTGGGGTCTTGTTCACACGCAAGGGAAGGATGGGGCGGGAGATCAACGGATGGATTGCTGCAGACTCTGCCGTAAAGCGGATTCTGTACCGGTCCGTCGTGGTGAAGAGGGAGCTGAGTTGCAAGGCAAAGCTCTCAATTTACCAGTCAATCTATGTTCCAACCCTCACTCATGGTTACGAGTAGTGACCTGAAAGAACAAGCTCGCGGACACAAGCGGCTGAAATGAGCTTCCTTTACCAGGTGGCGGAGTTCTCCCTGAGAGGTAAGGTGAGAATCTCAACTTACCTCTAAGGGAGAACTCTGCCACCTGGTAAAGGAAGCTCATTAGAGGTAAGGTGAGAATCTCAACTATCTGAGGAGGGCTCTGAGTAGAACCGCTGCTCCTCTGCATTGAAAGGAGCCAGTTGAGGTGGCTCAAGCATATGGTCAGAATGCCCCCCCGAACGCCTCCCTGGTGTGGTGTTTCGGGCATCTCCAAGAACACGCTGGGAGGGACTATGTCTTTTGGCTTGTCTGGGAAAGCCTCGGTGTCTCCCCCCTCAGAAGTGGTGGAGGAAGTGGCTGGGTACAGGATGTCTGGACATCATTGCTTAAGCAGCCGCCCCCACGACCCGACCGGAAGATGATGGTATATTGAATATACTATATTAGACTTTTTTATGATTACTACCATATATTTTAATTACAGAGGCATGGCCTCTGTTCTTGTGGTGTTGGTTTTTATGATTTTTTTTCTCTATTAATTACATTTACTCTGTAATCAGTATAATATAATACAAAATGTGACTTTTCATAAAACCTTAAGCAAACATTAATGGCACATGGAATGGAAACTCGTACTGTAAGAAGTTGCCTGGCTACGCCAGTGTAATGCATCCATGAGCAAATGAACGCAGACTATGGCCAAGTGTCTGCGTGGAAGTAGGAGTCGATACAGTACTGTATTATGTATTCCATGTTATGCTCTGCAACTCACCTGCTGTGTTGACTGAAGTTCTGCAACTCCCTACAGCCACAGATTGTCTAATAAGATTAACCAAGAGGCTTTCCTGTGGTAATCATTTAGCAAGCCTCTTCCTATGATGAGCAATGTACTGCTGGAGACAACATGCTGAAGGTCAAACGACTTTCGTTAAAGGGATGGTATATATCTTGAGTTTACATATGGTGTTTCAGTGTTCTCATGTGAGGTGCTGAACAGTCGGCTTTTAGACACAAAGACTTGTCTTCAGAGGTGTTCGGAGTTACTCTCAGCTTAGCGGTAATCCTTTCTCATCAGTGCTTCAGGAATGGATTTAAAGCTATTATGTGAGTACAATATGGACAATATACCTTTTGGCATTTGAAAAGGTACAATTCCATGTAATATCTGAACGCATATCCAAAATAGTAGGCTCATGTACTGAGTGTGGAGTATGTAATTTATTATGTTAAGAGTGAAATATGCGACTGCTGAGATCAATAGGGTAGGTGATATTTTGTAGCAGTAGTGCCCTCCTATTGTAAACCTCAGAACTATTATAAACTAGATATAGGTTAAAATTTCTCCCCGATCATATTTGTGCACACATTATTGCAACATGCTGATTCCTGTGATGTTTAAGTTGATTTAAGTATTAGCTGACAATCGATTTTTTTTTTTTGCTTATTCAATTAGATATTTAAAATTTTTTCAGAAAACAAAGTCTCAGATAAATTAATTTTGTATTTATTGTGACTTTTGAAGCATTGTTTGAAAAGCCAACTGTCACTTCACACTGGACTTGTCTGCCATAATAATAGGTCTAGTACATTGATTAATCATAGAGTGATCTGCTTTGGCATTTATGACAGAAGAACTGTGATCTGCCACTGGGTCTGAACAAGGCAATGAAGTTTAACAGCTGCCAGGTCTCATTATTTGTGTTCAGTGGCTTTGTAGTCGAATTTTAAATGACCGAGTGAGGATCTTTTTGTAACCATAGACAGTATTAATGTTTTCTTTCTTTCTCTCTTTCAGATGTAGTGCAGAGTGGATCTAAACAACCTTCATCTTTGGTGTCCCTTATTATTCCAAGATGAGAAAACGTATACAGTTCTACATAATGGACATAGCTATTCACATGGTTATAGTTTTGGAAACTTGTTTTCGGCTCTCCTGAGTCAATATTGGTTTATGGGTAATTTTAAGTTCTATCGTTGAATACTTTACTCGGTGCGATTCAGAGGCAACATGGCCCGAAACTCTCACCGTGATTCCAAGTACAAGGCAAATGCCAACCATGATGCCGACTTTGGCTGTACACTTCTAGAGCTTCAGTTGCTCATGGAACTCAGAGGCAATGAGGGATTACAAAGAATACAGCAGTGTTATGGAGATGTCCAAGGAATCTGCTCCAGATTGAAATCATCACCCACAGATGGTAACTATTATCTATTTGTATATTTACATTATTCTGGTGTGCTGAAAGACTGGTTGCTGTTGGTGCTTCACTGCTTTTTGGTGCATCAGAGTTTATTATTGTCCTTGCAGTAGCAAAGGTTTAGGTCACATGTTGCTTGCTTATTTCTGGTGGTCCTGATACTTGAGCAGGTGAGGCATACCCTTCAGTGATGCAGTGTTTCTGCATGGTGTACAATAATTTTGCACTAAGCTTACTATATATATATATATATATATATATATATATATATATATATATATATATATAATTTTTTTTTTTTCAAAATAATTAAGGAATAATTCACTTGTGGTTTTGTGCTTATCGTTGATTTAAATTAAGAAGCCATTAATTAGGAAGTTCGATTTGCCATACTTTGTGAAATCAGATTTAAATGTTGCAGCATGCAGTATATTGCTTATGGATCTGCCATGTCCTGTCAAAGGAAGTTATTTCCGGCTAAATAAAATCAACAATTTTTTTTGTCCTTACTGAAGGATATTGGGTGGTCAGTAATTACTGCTATTCACAAAATAATTGTTTGGTTTATAAAATGTAATGTGTGTGTGTGTGTGTGTGTGTGTGTATACTGGTGGCCTTGCTTGGTGTGTGGGGGGGCACGACAAGCACTTGTATAAATTTAAACAGTTATGTAGGGTGACTTAGTCCCCAGTGCAGCTAACTGGGTTATCAAAGGCTGGCCAAGTCTCTCTCACTCTATGGTGATGGGCATTTAAAAGGACCATTGCTGACTTTTGACAAGAGTAAGCTGCATAGCCTTCAGCATGTTTCTGCCCTGCAATGTTCTAGCGAGACTTTCAGGGTGAACTCTGCCCTCACCCAGAGTTGACTGAGATGGGCACAAGCCGCTCTGTGACCCTAATTAGGACTAAGCAGTTCAGAAAATGAAATGAATGAATGACACCGGCATAGTATTTGATATAATTTCTTTTATGTACTCTTATCTTTAAATTTCAAGTATTAAAGCAGTTTATTAATTCAGCTCCATGTGACAAGCTCATGATGATGTTGTTGCTGCTGTGACACGTGTATTGTTAACATTTAAAGATGTACAAAGGACAGCATGAATGAAATGCAGCCGTGGGGGGGGGGGCACAAGCCAGTGTTCATCCTCACGCTGGTCCCAAGCCCGGATAAATGCAGAGGGTTGCGACAGGAAGGGAATCTGGTGTAAAACTTCTGCCAAAATTGTGATTCAAATGATCAAAACGAAAATTCATACTGGATTGGGTTAACAACGACCGCCATTCGTGCTGTTAACCAACAGAGTGCTGATGGAAATTGGACTACTGTTGGTTGAAGAAGGGGAGGTGTATCCGTAGGCAGAAAGAGAAGAGGAAAGGCATGAGTCTAGGACTGAGAGTAGGGACTTTGAATGTTGGAACTATAACAGGAAAAGGTAGAGAGCTGGCTGACATGATGCAGGGGAAGAAGGTGGACATACTGTGTGCGCAGGAGACCAGGTGGAAAGGTAGCAAAGCTAAAAGTTAGGAGCAGGGTTTAAGCTGTTTTATCATGGTGTGGATGGGAGGAGAAATGGAGCAGGAGTCATCTAGAAGGAGGGGTTGGTCAGGAATGTTCTAGAAGTGAAAAGAGTGTCAGACAGATGGATGAGTCTCAAGTTAGAAATTGAAGGTGTGATGTTCAATGTTGTTAGTGCTTATGCCCCACAGACAGGATGTGAGCTAAAAGAGAAGGAGAGATTCTGGAGTGACTTAGATGAAGTGATGCAGAGTACCCCCAGAGGTGAAAGAGTGGTCATTGGTGCAGACTTCAATGGACATGTTGCTGCAGGCAACAGAAAGGACGAGGAAGTGATGGGCAGGTTTGGTATCCAGGACAGGAACACAGAAGGACAGATGTTGATAGATTTTGTAAAAAGCATGGAAATGGCTGTGGTAAATACTTTCTTCCAGAAGAACCAGGAGCGTAGGGTGACTTATAAAAGCGGAGGTAGGAGCACACAGGTAGACTACATCTTGTGCAGACGATGTAATTTGAAGGAAGTCAGTGACTGCAAAGTAGTAGTGGGTGAGAGTGTTGTCAAACAGCATAGGATGGTGGTGTGCAGGATGATGCTGATGGTGAGGAAGGTGGAAAAAGGCAGAGCAGAAGCCAAAGTGGTGGAAGCTGAAAAAGGAAGAGGGTTGTGTTGTCTTCAAGAAGGAGTTGAAACAGGCTTTGGGTGGTCAGGAAGTGCTTTCAGATGACTGGACAACGATAGCTAATGTGATCAGGGAGTCAGGTAGGAGAGTACTTGGTGTGTCCTCTGGAAGGAAAGTAGATAAGGAGACTTGGTGATGGAATGAGGAAGTGCAGGAGTGTGTACAAAGGAAGAGGTTAGCTAAAAAGAAGTGGGACATTAAGAGGACCAAAGAGAGTAAACAGGAGTATATGGAGACACAGCGTAAGGCAAAGGTAGCAGTGTCAAAGCCCAAACTGTATGTACAAAGTATGATGACTTGTATGATAGATTGGACAGTAAGGAGGTAGAAAATGATTTATACAGGTTGGCACAGCAGAGAAATAGAGATGGGGAAAGACGAGCAGCAAGTTACAATGATTAAGGACAGATGTGATGCTGGGAAGATGGAAAGAGTACTTTGAAGAGCTGATGAATGAGGAAAATGAGAGAGAGAGAGAGAAAAGAGTAGAAGAGGTGACTGTTGAGGACCAGGAAGTAGCAAAGATTAGTAAGGATGAAGTGAGGAGGGCAAAGAAGAGGATGAAGAATGGAAAGGCAGTTGGTCCTAATGACATACCGGTGGAGGTATGGAAGTGTCTAGGAGATGTAGCAGTAGATTTTCTGACAAAAACATTCAACAAGCTCTTGGAGATTGAGCAGATGCCAGAGGAATGGAGGAGAAGTGTGCTGGTGCCCATTTTTAAGAACAAGGGAGACGTGCAGAGTTGTGGCAACTACAGAGGGATAAAGTTGATGAGCCATACGATGAAGTTATGGGAAAGAATAGTGGAAGCTAGACTAAGGGCAGGGGTCAGCATTTGTGAACAACAGTCTGGTTTCATGCCAAGAAAGCACCACAGATGCAGTGTTTGCCTTGAGGATGTTAATTGAGAAGTACAGAGAAGGTCAGAGGGAGCTGCATTGTGCCTTTTGTGGATCTGGAGAAAGCATATGACAGGGTGCTGAGAGAGGAACTGTGGTATTGCATGAGGGAGTCTGGAGTGGCAGCGAAGTATGTTAGAGTGGTGCAGGACATGTATGAGAGATGTAAGACAGTGGTGAGGTGTGCTGTCGGTGTGACAGAAGAATTTAAGGTGGAGGTGGGACTGCATCAAGGGTCAGCTCTGAGCCCCTTCTTGTTTGCAATGGTGATGGACAGGTTGACAGACGAGTTGAGGCAAGATTCCCCATGGACTATGATGCTTGCAGATGACATTGTGATCTGTAGTGAGAGCAGAGAACAAGTGCAGGAAAATCTAGAGAGGTGGAGGTATGCCCTGGAAAGGAGAGGAATGAAGGTTAGCCTCAGTAAGCCAGAATACGTGTGTGTGTGTGAACGAAAAGGAACCAACAGGAATGGTGAGGTTACAAGGAGCAGAGATAAAGAAGGTGGAGTATTTTAAGTACTTGGGCTCAACAATCCAGAGCAATGGAGAGTGTGGAAAAGAGGTGAAGTGTGTGCAGGCAGGTTGGAATGGTTTGAGAAAAGTGTCCGTTGTGATGTGTGACAGGAAGGTATTGGCAAGAATGAAAGGAAAAGTGTACAAGACAGTGATGAGGCCAGTGATGTTGTATGGTTTAGATACAACAGTGGCCAGTGGCCCTGGGAAAAAGACAGGAGGCAGAGTGGGAAGTAGCAGAGATGAAAATGTTGAGGTTCTCTTTGGGAGTAACGAAGATAGATAGGATCAGGAATGGACATCAGAGGGACAGCCCATGTAAGATGTTTTGGAGACAAAGTCAGAGAGGCTAGATTGAGATGGTTTGGACATGTACAGAGGAGGGATAGTGAGTATATTGGTAGTAGGATGCTGAGGTTGGGACTAACAGGCAGAAGATGCAGAGGATAGGGTGAGATAGAGGCAGATCATTTGCTGTGGTGACCTCTGAAGGGAACAGCCGAAAAGAAGAAGAATGACCAACAGTCTCTTGCAACCTTGTATATTAAGGTTAAATTGCTTGGTCATACTATTGCTTCCTCATTTTCTGTCTATAAAATTTATGAATTGAATTTCTCAATGTTTTGCAACATATCTAATCAAGGTTCAAGGTTTTTATTCGCCATTTGTGCTTTTGCATACATAGGAATTCTTGTGCGGTCGTGCAAAGAGTCAAGTTATAGAAAACAGGAAGGCTCAAATCAGCAAAAACACATACAGTACTTCTATAGAATAAATACATAAACCCTATGTTTAAAAAGCACCTTACACAGACCCAGTAAACAATACAATAATAATAATAATAATCAATCACAAATAAAAATAAATAAGATAAGAATAATAATCATGATAATACAATGTCAGTAGACACAACAACAAATTATACTGTATTTTTTTTTATATACAGTGGTATGAAAAAGTATCTGAACCTTTTGGAATTTCTCACATTTCTGCATAAAATCACCAAATATGATCTGATATGGTCAAAATCACACAGATGAAAAAAACAGTGTCTGCTTTTACTAAAACCACCCAAACATTTATAGGTTTTCATATTTTGATGAGGATAGCATGCAAACAATGACAGAAGGGGGAGAGTAACTGAACCATCACATTTAATATTTCGTGGCCCCCTCCTTTGGCATCAATAACTTCAACCAGACGCTTCCTGTAGCTGCAGATCAGTCTGGCACATCGATCAGGACTAATCTTGGCCCATTCTTCTTTACAAAACTGCTGTAGTTCAGTCTTTGTAGTTCATTCCTGGGATGTCTGGCATGAATTGGTGTCTTGAGGTCATGCCACAGCATCTCAATGGGGTTCAAGTCTGGACTTTGACTTGGCCACTCCAGAACATGTATTTTGTTCTTCTGAACCCATTCTGAAGTTGATTTTCTTCTGTGTTTCGGATCATGGTCTTTGTTGCAGTATCCATCCTCTTTTTAGCTTCAACTGTCTGACAGAAGGCCTCAGGTTTTCCTGCAAAACATCCTGATAAACTTTTGAATTCATTTTTCCATTAATGATTGCGAGTTGTCCAGGCCCCGAGGCAGCAAAACAGCCCCAAACCATGATGCACTCTCCACCATGCTTCACGGTGGTGATGAGGTGTTGATGTTGGTGAGGTGTTCCATTTTTCCTCCACACATGATGTTGCGTGTTCCTCCCAAACAATTCAACTTTGGTTTCATCAGTCCATTTTGTATCCTTTCCCAGCTTTTATACAAATCAACAATTCTTGATCGCAGGTCTTCAGACAGCTCTTTTGAGCGAGCCATGGTGCACATCAGACAATGCTTCTCATCAAACAATTCTTACCAGGTGTGTGTTTTATAGTGGGCAGGGCAGCTTTAAGCCACTCATCAGTGATTGGGCACACACATGACTTAAATTGTTTGGTAAAAATTGGTTTCAATTGGTCTTTAAGTCTCCTTAGGCAGAGGGTTCAGTTACTTATTCCTCCCCCTTCTGTCATTGCTATGCCATCCTCATTAAAATATTTGTCTGTCTTCCTTTCGGCTTTTTCCCTTTTACTCTGGAGTCGCCACAGCGAATCATCTGATTCGCACGGTTGATTTTGGCAGAGGTTTTTACGGCGGATGCCCTTCCTGTCACAACCCTTTTAGCAAGGGACAGAAACACACAGCTTTGCAGCCTGCTCTTTACGAAAGTAAGCAATGGTTCTTTTACATGCCTCTCACCATAGACAGTGAGAGACATGGCCCGCCTTTGATAACCCAGTTAGCTGCACTGGGGGGGACGGGGGGTGGGACGACGACAGTGACAACCTTGTGGCGAGTGGGACTTGAACCCCCAACCTTTGGATCAGCGATCCAGCGCCCGATACCACTAGACCACCACTGCCCCCCGCTTCTTCTCATGAAAGTAAAATAGAAAATAATTTGTTCCCCATGAGCAACAGCTATCAGAGGAAAGTCTGAATACAGCCATTGGTGTATCAGAATTAACATTTTTGCTAAATGAGGCAGCAGCAAAGAGTGGTATTAAAGACCCCCAGAATCATCTTTAACTGAAATGCTATGAAATTATCCAATACATGAGCACAGAATTAAATTAAATAATTTTCACAACTTACAAAGTGTGCAGGGGTACAATTACGAGACTACAGCAAAAAAGTCTCTTTGATAACTAATACTCCTGGGCTCGGGTGTTGCTGTGTGGCATTTACATGTTCTCCTCGTGCTTGTGTGGGGTTCCTCCAGGTACTGCGGTTTCCTCCCACACCACAAAGACTTGCACATTATATATAATTGGCTGTTCCAACTTGCCCCTAATTGTGAGTGTGTGAATTGTTGGGTGTAAGTTGGACCTGTTCTGGTGAGCTGTTTAGGAGATAGCCTGCTTTCGCCTAGTGTCGACTGACATTTGGCAAATGAGCGAGTGAAATAAATAGTACTGTACTTTGTTAACTATTAGCTTGCCTTGATTTTGGATAGCTGAATTTAAAGTTGAATTTAAAATTGTTTTATTTTATTTTATATACAAATCATGTTTCCCTGGTCCAGATTTTAACATCAATTCAAAACAACATTAAAATATGAAAACCTATAAATGTTTGGGTGGTTTTAGTTAAAGCAGACACTGTTTTTTCATCTGTGGGATTTTGACAAAGATCAGATCACATTTGATGGTGATTTTATGCAGAAATGTGAGAAATTCCAAAAGGTTCACATACTTTTTCATACTACTCTGTGTGTGTGTGTGTGTGTGTGTATATATATATATGTGTATATATAAAAAATTAAATGAAATCTGGCACTATACCCATCCTTTTGTTCGGCTTGAGTCTCACTGCAGCAGGAAAAAAGCTGTTAAATTTGTGGATTTACAAAGTACTTGTTAAAGTGTTTTTAAAAAGGTCTTGTGGAAAAGTAAAATGATCATCTGGAAATTCTTGAATTTCATTTAAGTTCACTGAGTTTCACAGTTTGTAATCTTGGTGCTTTCTCAATTTATTTTTATTATTATTTTTTTTATTGAACCTGTATTTAAGCCATTTTTTGTCAATGCAGTTAACTAAACAAATCAGCATTTAAGTCAATCAATATACATTTAGTGCCTGACATTTTCTATGAATTAGAAAATGCGAAATACAAGTCAAGATGTTTATGTAGCACAAGCACAGTGCTTTAGTGGTAAGCATATGTGCATCATAGCAAGCAGATCCTGGTTTTATGGAGCATGTAGAGGTTGCATGTTTTCCCTGTGCTTGTGTGGATATCCTCTGGGTACTCTGGGTTTCCTCCCATAGTCGAAAGACATGCACATTTGTCGGTGTCAAATTACTCCTAAGTGTAGGTGTGAATGTGTGTGTGTGTGTGTGTGTGTGTGTGTGTGTGTGTGTTAGTTGGTTCTGTGATGAACGGGCAAGCTGTTAAGGGTATATTCCACATTCAACCAGATAATAAATACTTCATATTAAATGAATGTTTGTGTACGTACTGACGCTCCCCAACTTGCGTTCATTTTCAACTTGCGTTCAGCCGTCCGGAACCAAACAAAAACGTAAGTTGTTACTTTATGTTCCAGTGACGTATGACTTTCATACTGTACTATACATCCATAAATACCATTACTTTATCTCATAAAACACCCCTAAATCAATTATTATAAACATAACATTGTTAAATAATATGAAATATATCAAATAATATCAACATTAATTTCAAATAAATTAAATTCAAGCAGAATAATTTCAAATAGATAAATTTTAATCATTCACTCATCAAATATCAAATAGAGATTCAAATATAACCTTTAACATTTTCTATGATGTGATCATTCTGCTTGTAAATGGTTCCGATGGTCGACGGATGGTCAATTTACATGAAGCTGAGCCAAGTCACTTTACATGATGCTTAAAACAGCCAATCAACACTTCCAATATGTGAGGTGCTCAACACCGAAAGTAGTTTACTTGCTTGTGCTTGAGACAAAGCACGGGTTATACGGACTTGTGGTCTTTCAAGTGAGCAAGGGCGCCGTTGAATATTCGTTTAGTACTCAGCCTGCACTGATGTGAATCACCAGCAGAGCGGAGAGTTCGCTTTCTTTTCTGGATTCGGGTTTTCATTCATTTTACAACTCTCTTTGCTTAACTGAGTATGCATGATAGATTGCGCAGATCCGAGCAGATAGCTAATTCATCTGTGTATGAGACTTGCACCCATGCTAGTAGGCTTACGCTTCTGACCAACCATATTTGCTTAGGGTTGCAAAACAGTGTAAACACAAAGACGACGTCTTAATACAAGGGTAACACTCTATAACTTTATATATATATATATATATATATATATATAGGCCGTGTGTGGGTTTTTTTTTTTTTTTTTTTTTTAGATATAGTGAAGTTCCCTCTCCACCCTCACCCAGCAATAACATAACTTACATCAATAATTGTATTTGTGTAGCTAATATAAATATTTTTTTATTGCTATTTTTAAAATGATTATTCCACTAAGTTTCTAGCATGTTTGTTTACTATGATGATGTCAATCTGCTCAGACCCCAAAAACAAACAAACAAAAAAAAAAAAACCTAAAAATATATATATGCACATTTGTAACGGTCCTTCATTTTAGATCAAGAAAACCTAAATATTATACAAAGGTAAAACACAAGTAAACACAAAATGCAGTTTTCAGTGCAAATTGTGTTTATTAAGGGTAAAAAAAACAAACAAACATTTGAACCTGCAATGGCCTGTGTGAAATAAATAATTGTCCCCCTAAACCTAATAGCTGGTTGAACCACCTATTGGACCAATAACTGCAGTTAAGCATTTGTGAGAAGAGGCGATGAGTCTTTCACATCGCTGTGATGGGATTTTGTCCCACTTTTCTCTGCAGAATTGTTTCAGATCAACCAGATTGAATGGTTTTCGGGCATGAACAGCTTTTTTCAGGTCATGCCACAGCGTCTCCATAGGGCTCAGGTCAGGACTTTGACCAGGCCACTCCAAAACCCTTATTTTGTTATTTTTTTTAGCCATTCAGAAGTGGACTTCCTGGTGTGCTTCGGATCATTGTCTTGCTGCAGAACCCAGGTGCGCTTTAGCCTGAGGTGAGAACATTCTTCACCAGGATTTTTTGTTAGCGAGCAGGATTCATGGTTCCATCAATCATGGAAAGTCGTCCAGGTCCTGAAGCAGCAAAGCAGTCCCAGATCACACTTCCATCACCATGTTTTACTGTTGGCACAATGTTCTTTTTATCAAATGCCTTCCTTTTGCACCAGATGTATTTCTTCCAAAAAGTTTCACCTTTAGTTTCATCAGTTCAGAGGACATTTTCCCAAAAGCTTGGGGATGATCAAGATGATTCTTGGCAAAAGTGAGTCGTGCCTTGATGATCTTTTTTTTGGGGGGAAGGGTCACCACTGTGCCATGCCTTCTTCATTTATGGATAATGGCTCTGACAGTGGTCCGCTGGAGTCCCAAAGATTTATCAATGACTTTGTATCCTTTCCCAGACTGAGACATCTCTATAATCTCTCTTCTTTGCTCTTGAAGCTCACTGGATTACGGCACGATGTGTGTTCAGTATGACCTACCTCACCTTGTCAGACGTGTTTTATGTTAGGGATCTTCTGATTGGAAATGTCTGGCTGCAATCAAGCATGGGTGTGGTCATGAAAATGAACTCAGTCTTCCGCAATCATAAGATTAATCACGATTACCTCACCTTCTGGGGAGTTGGGGCAATTACTTTTTCACAGAGGTTTGGGTAAGATTTTTTTTTTCTCTTGATTAATAAAATCACAAGAAAACGGCATTTTTCTGAATACTTTAGGTTATCTTTGTGTAATGTTTAAATTTGTTTGATCTGAAAAAGTTTTAAAAAATCAGGAAAATGGTTGCACAGCACTGTGTGTGTGTGTGTGTATGTATATATATAATAGGTTTCCTTTCGGCTTTTCCCTTTTTCAGGGGTCGCCACAGCGAATGATTTGCACGTTTTGATTTGGCATAGGTTTTTACGTCGGATGCCCTTCCTGACAACCCTTTTAGGAAGGGACAGAAACACGCTGACGGCATTGTAGCCTACTTTTTTACGAAAGTCAGCAATGGTTCTTTTACATGCCTCTCCTGAGAGACATGGGCTGCCTTTGATAAACCAGTTAGCTGCACTGGAGAGGACAATGACGACCTTGTGGGGACTTGAACCCCCAACCTTAGGATCAGCAATCCAGTGCCCTATACCACCACTTATATATATAAAATATATTGGTCCTTCTCAAAAAAATTAGCATATTGTGATAAAGTTCATTATTTTCTGTAATGTACTGATAAAAATTAAACTTTCAAATATTTTAGATTCGTTGCACACCAACTGAAATATTTCAGGTCTTTTATTGTTTTAATACTGATGATTTTGGCATACAGCTCATGAAAACCCAAAATTTCTATCTCAAAAAATTAGCATATTTCATCTGACCAATAAAAGTGTTATTAACACAAAAAAAGTAAACCTTCAAATAATTATGTTCAGTTCTGCACCCAATACTTGGTCGGGAATCCTTTTGCAGAAATGACTGCTTCAATGTGGCGTGGCACTGCTGAGGTGTTATGGAGGCCCAGGATGCTTCGATAGCGACCTTAAGCTCATCCACAGTGTTGGGTCTGGTGTCTCTCAACTTTCTCTTGACAATATCCCACAGATTCTCTATGGGGTTCAGGTCAGGAGAGTTGGCAGGCCAATTGAGCATAGTAATACCATGGTCAGTAAACCATTTACCAGTGGTTTTGGCACTGTGAGCAGGTGCCAGGTCGTGCTGAAAAATGAAATCTTCATATCCATAAAGCTTTTCAGCAGATGAAAGCATGAAGTGCTCCAAAATCTCCTAATCGCAAGCTGCATTGACCCTGCCCTTGATAAAACACAGTGGACCAACACCAGCAGCTGACATGGCAACCCAGGCCATCACTGACTGTGGGTACTTGACACTGGACTTCGGGTATTTTGGCATTTCCTTCTCCCCAGTCTTCCTCCAGACTCTGGCACCTTGATTTCTGAATGACATGCAAAATTTGCTTTCATCCGAAAAAAGCACTTTGGACCACTGAGCAACAGTCCAGTGCTGCTTCTCTGTAGCCCAGGTCAGGCGCTTCTGCCGCTGTTTCTGGTTCAAAAGTGGCTTGACCTGGGGAATGCGGCACCTGTATCCCAGTCCATTGCTTCCACAGGCCCCCATGGTCTGGAATCGGCCCTTCTCCACGATCTATTTCAGGGTCCGGTCACCTCTTCTGGTTGTGCAGCGTGTTCTGCCACACTTTTTCCTTCCCACAGATGTCACACTGAGGTGCCTTGATACAGCACTCTGGGAATAGCTTATTCGTTCAGAGATTTCTTTCTGTGTCTTATCCTCTTGCTTGAGGGTGTCAATGATGGCCTTCTGGACAGCAGTCAGGTCGGCAGTCTTACCCATGATTGTGGTTTTGAGTAATGGACCAGGCTGGGAGTTTTTAAAGCCTCAGGAATCTTTTGCAGGTGTTGAGAGTTAATTGGTTGATTCAGATGATTAGGTTAATAGCTCGTTTGGAGTACCTTTTCATTATATGCTAATTTTTTGAGATAGGAATTTTGGGTTTTCATGAGCTGTATGCCAAAATCATCAGTATTAAAACAATAAAAAGACTGAAATATTTCAGTTGGTGTGCAATGAATCTAAAATGTATGAAAGTTTAATTTTTATCAGTACATTACAGAAAATAATGAACTTTATCACAATATGCTAATTTTTTTAGAAGGACTAGTGTGTGTGTGTGTGTGTATGTGTATATATATATATATATATATATATATATATATATATATATAAAAAATATATATTTATCAGTGGTTTTTAACCCCGTTGGTGGTACTGAACCCCACCAGTTTCATATGCTGATTCACCGAACCCTTCTTTAGTGAAAAATAAAATGATTTTTTTTTTTTCTAATTCAAGACATAGATATGTTTTTATTGGAGCACCAAAATGAACCTTGCGTTAACATCACTGTGTTCAAAGAACAAAACCAATACAATGCATGAACTCCCCCCATCACAACTACCTACATTTTTACGTGAAGTGCGCATCTGAGTGCGTGCGCGCGCGTACGTCTGTATGTGTGTGTGTGTTTGTTTTATTTACATCTTATGCATTATTTTTTAATGTTTAATTGTTATTATAAGCATTTATAGTATTGAATATGTATTTATTGATATTATATGTACATATACATGTACGTATACGTCAGTCAGCACAGGGTTGATCCTACTTTGCAAATCATGCGGATAGGACGCTGACTAATATCACGTTCCGTTATATATGTGAATCCATGTTGTACGTATTCATCCGACCACTTTCTTTTTTTACTCAACATAGTATGGATTAGAACATTAAGAAAGAGATCACACGACGTACCATCACAACAGTCACAATTCAACTACTGAGCCCACCAAATTTCCTGCAGCACAGATTGGCCAAGCAATGTAGCGTGATCACCTGCAGCCAGTGATGGCCAAGCGGGGTGTGTCGTCATGAATATGAGTCAGGTGTGTGTCTTGATCTCCGCCGAACCCCTGAGACTGACTCACCGAACCCTTAGGGTTCGATCGAACCCAGGTTAGGAACCACTGATATGTATGTGTGTATATATGTATATGTATGTGTGTATATATGTATACGTGTCCTTGTATACACGTCTATCTATCTATACTGTATAATGTTTATATTTTATCAATAGGTATCACAGTAAAAAATTAATTTCAATACTACATTAGTTAATCATTACTACATTTTTCTACATTAATACTGTATTAATGAGTAAAACTGTCTATAGAATGTGTTTAAGAAGCATATTTTAGCGCATTATAATAGATGCATAGTATTTTACTTCCGGTTGATCATTCACTCATGTAATATGATACATGGGGTTTTACTTCTGGGTACAGAACTCGCGGATAATCTTCATTCGTGTGAGGGACTGGAACCAAACCCCTACGAATAACGAGGGCCTTGTGTGGGTGTGTGTGTGTGTATGTATGTATGTATGTATATATATATATATATATATATATATATATATATATATATATATCTCCATCTCCAAAGAAAAGATTTATGGATGTGGTGAAGGCGGACATGAAGGTCGTTGGAGTAAGAGTAGAAGATGCAGAGGATAGGGTGAGATGGAGGCAGATCATTTGCTGTGGCGACCCCTGAAGGGAACAGCTGAAAGGAAAAGAAGATATATAATATATGTATGTATGTGTATACAGTCGGCCCCCGACTTACGAAACCCCCTGGATACAAAAATCTTGGGTTACGAAAAACATTTTCCTAAGTTTTTGTCCCTGGGATACGAAAACAACCTCCTCTTAGGAAAAGCGCCAGATGCGCCATTCAAAATTCAAACGCGCCAATCAAAATTTCACACGATGCGCGAGTTGCTGTCTCTCAACATCCCGCCCCGCTGGCCTCCCATGGGCTAGGAGGGATGACTCAGCGAACTTCCTGTACCATATTTCCTGTTTGTCACAAGGAGAGTTGGCTGTTGGCTTGTTTTGAGATTGATCATGCAAGCGTTATATTTCGTTATCGCCGAAACCCCTCTACAATCGCGGCGATATTGAATCAGAAGGAGACTGAAAAGCAGCAATACAGTGATGGAGGTGATTATTTTGGCATGATATTGAAGCAGAACAACCATGAGCAGAGTGCTTCGTGGAAAAAGACCTCCGATCTCGCAAGGAAGGAAGTTAATATTGAACCAGGATCTCTGATCTTTCAAACAGATACTGTAATTCCGCTTTAAATAAAACATCCCACCCATTTAAACATTTAAATAGAATTGTTCCCTCAGAGAGTGTGTGTGCATGCGTGCACGCGTGTGCATGTGTGTTGGGTGAGAGAGAGAGAGAGAGAGAGAGAGAGATAGAAGGAGGCTTAACTCTTTAGTTTTTAGTTTAGTTTTTTTAAGTCGTTTAATTCAATAAATGTTTAATAAATGTGGACCTCCGATCCCTCAAGGAATGAAGTTAAAGTTGAGTTTGGACCTCCGATCTGTCAAGCAGGGAATGCGCTTTGAATTCCACGTCTTAAAATGGCGTCCTGCTTGTGGGCATGTATACAATACACATTTAATGTGTGCTATATTGTGTGTGTGTGTGTGTGAGAGAGAGAGAGAGACATGTGTGTGTTAATAAAAAATGTTTAATAATGGTTTAATTATATGTTAATAAAATGGTTTAATATGTTAATAATGTTTAAATGGTTTAATAAAAAAAATTCTTTTTCTTTTAACACATTTCATAGAAAATTGGTGTACTTTTTGTAATTTTTAAAGGGTTTATGGGGTAGTTTTGGGAGCCTTGGAACGAATCAGGCCTTTAACATGTAAAATGTGACCCCTACGTACGAAACTCCCTCATTACGAAGAAGGCTCTGGAACAGATCAATTTCGTAAGTAGGGGACCGACTGTGTGTGTGGTTGTTTTTTAATTATATATATATATATATATATATATATATATATATATATATATATATATATATATATTTATATTAAATAATATATGAGGATTTTCTGAGTACATCCTTCCGTAGCAGAGTGCTCAATACTTTTTGGTAGAGCAAATAACAAAAATAAAAGGACAGGACAAAGACTTTCTATTTAAACTCCATTTATCACTACAGATCTGTTTCGAGGGGTGGTGAAACCATCCCACAGATCTGTAGTGATAAATGGAGTTTCAATAGAAAGTCTTTGTCCTGTCCTTTTGTTTTTGTTTTTATATATATATATATATATATATTCAGTAGGCCCTTGACTATTTGCGGTTTTGCACTCACGGTTTGAGTATTCCCGAACTGTCAAGCAACTCGCACGTGATTCAAATACAGCCAATGGCTGTCCTCATTCCTGCTGATTGGTTGAGATGATGTAATGCCCCTTTTTCCTTATTAGCGCACACGTTGTCAATGAGCCGTTTTTTAGTGTGTTTTAATTACTAGTTAAGTTCTATGATTTCACTCAAATACCTGCTGAGCACCAGAAAAAGGTAATGACGTTGGATGCCTCTTCTGAAGAAATAAGACTTTCTCCGGAAGAAACGGAGGATTCTGAAGAGGAATAATCATCTGAACTCCGCTATTAAAGTCTTTTTCAATTATTATTCCAGTACATGACCTAAGGTAATGTTTAAAATGTTTGTTATATTTTATTTACTGTGGTGTAGCATGTTTCTCATTTTGTTTTGTTTATCCAATTTATTAAATTTCTTGTTCTTTTGTTGTTTTTGTTATGGCCTGTGTTTTGGGGGACTTTGATTTTGGCGCTGTGCCTGTAACTAACTGTTTACTCTCTGCTTCGGCTGAGGAACGTGGCTGAGCTGCTCGGTAGCACACACCTAAATTCACTATTCTCATTTACTCCCAATAAACAAAAGCATGCTCATCTCTGCGCCAGAGCATTAACTCACTCACCATCACATCACTGCTTCTTTGGTTTGTAATGCTGTCTAACTCTATCAAAATTCTGTTTTGTACTCACTCCGGCTGAGGGTCATGGCTGAGCTGCTCAGACTTAATGCCGTTAATACAGTACCTGAATTTGGTCATCTCATGCCTAATGCAATATGTTTTTCTAGTGGGCATTTTTGAAAACTACAGTGCTGTATGTTTTTCAAAGAGAATGCATTGAAAGGTGTTTTTATATGTATGCTGTATAATGTTTATATTTTATTATCAATAAGTATCACAGTAAAAAAATCAAGTTTTTCTTAATCATTACTACATTAATACTGAATTAATGAGTAGGACTGTCTATAGACCCTTTTCACATGACGTCACACATCCGGGCTTCACCGGACAGCTGCCATTTTTTGGGTCAAGCTGAAGTGAACGATAGTCAGTTACATCACGGCAAAAATTGCCTGGGGAAAGCTTTTTGTTCGTTTCTTGTAAATATCAACAGACAATGGTTCACATGTGTGTTGTAATCGGGTGTAGCAATCGGTCCAATCAAGAAATCAAGCGAAAATATTTAGAAGAGTAAGGCTCTAGTGTGACTGCAAGCCTCTCACAGACCAGCCATGCAGTTGTAATATGCCGCTAGAATGATCCCTTCCTTGCTGGCAATAACCCATGGCTTCAGAGGTGGATCATTCAATCTCTTAGAATGTTGCACCTGAAAGCAAAACTGTCTACCACTATGTGCAAATGTTTACACAATTTGCAGCAATGTTTCATGTCTACAATACATAACACAGTATTTACTGTTTTTAAACTTAAAAAATTAACTTACACAATTCAGAAATTTAACATTTTCACATGTGACAAAATGCTCTTGGTAAAAATTTCTAATGACTGATTTCTCAGCTAAATTAATCTACACAAACAGTTATATGACATACATGTAACAGCAACAAAATGAAAGTGATATAAACTAGTAATTTAGTATGGCTTCCATCAAAAGAAAAACAGATCCTCATTTTATACTGATTGTATCTCACACTTATTTAAAACCGGGTAGGCGAGTTGAAAAAGATCATGTGTACTTACTCTGCCAGTAGTAGACCGTTGTTGATATTTGTATGGCACACGTATGTCACCCAACCACAGACGAACTGGTTGTATGCCTCCAGCGATTTGTAAGCCTTTAATTCTTCAAATGTGTACGCACTTCTTCCATTCACCAGATAATTTACAATGTCAATGCAGGTGACATCAGGGAAAGTATCTCTGTCTTTCGTCCACTCTTGCGCTGGTATGTCTTCGTACGGATCTCTTCGGTTGATCAACAACAACTTTTCCTCGTACCTATGTCAAGAAATTAACTCTAAAGTATCTCTGTAGTTCGTTTTCTTCTTGGAAAATGTGGTCATGTTCACGCATGCGACAATGGCCTGACACGGTGGCTTTTGCTTGCTTGACCCACAAAATGGCGGACATGCTGATTACATCCGAGTTACTGCGCGTCAGTGAAAAGGGTCTATAGAATGTGTTTAAGAAGCATATTTTAGCACATGTAATAGATACATAGTATTTTACTTCCGGCTGCTCATTCGCGCATGTGACGTGATGCATGGGGTTTTACTTCCGGGTACAGAACTCGCGGATTATCTCGATTCGCGAGAGGGCCCGGAACCGAACCCCCGGGAATGTCGAGTGCCTACTGTGTGTATATAAAATATACAGTCGGCCCTCAACTTACGAAATGAATCAGTTCCAATGCCTTTTTCATAACCTGGAGTTTACATGTAAAATGCATGATTCGTTCCAAGGCTCCCAAGACTACCCCATAAACCCTTTAAAAATGATAAAAGTACACCAATTTTGTATGAAATGTGTGTTAAAAGAAAATTATTTACCTTTTTTAAAGCTCTCGAACCACCCATGCGACGATTTAAAGTCCGGGTGTTGTTGGTCTGAAGAACCCTCACCCGCACCCTCCTTCACGAGGTCCTTAAATATGGTGGTTGCTTTTTCAGAAATAATCGCCTCCGTCACTGTATCTCCGCTTTTAATGCTTCCTTCTGCTTCAATATCGTTCCAAAATACTGTAATCGCCTCAGATGCGCGCTTCACAAAAATGTAATTAGTTTTGATGGGAGGTTTTGGGTTTTTTATTTCGTGTTTATTTAGGTTTTTTTGCATTAACTGACCTTGTTTTGACGGTATTTTCCTTAACTTCCCCCCTCCATTCTTCCTTGCTTTCCTTACTTTTTTAATTCGATGAATATTTAAAAAAAAAAAAAAAAAAAAAAAAGTGATGCACTGAAGCCGCATGAGTTGAAGTGCAAAGTAGTGAGGGATCCCTGTGTGTGTGTGTGTGTGTATATGTATGTGTGTGTGCATGTATGTGTATATATAATACACACACTAGTATATATGTGTGTGTGTGTATTTATATGTATGAAATATTTTGCTAATTTTTTTTTTTCTTTCTTTTTTTCATTTTTAGGTCTGAGCATAAGTGCAGATGACATTGCAAGAAGAAAAGAAGAATTTGGAAAAAATTTCATCCCTCCAAAAAAGCCAAAAACATTCCTTCAGTTAGTTTGGGAAGCGCTACAAGATGTGACACTGATTATTCTTGAAGTTGCTGCCATGATTTCCTTAGGCCTTTCCTTCTATAGACCGCCAGACGCTGAAAGAGAAAGTAAGTGTATTGGGCACTTTAAGCACATCAGAATTATTAATTACCAGTACATAATAGAAAACTGGGCGGCACAGTGGTGTTAGCACATCCGCCTCACAGCAAGAAGGTCCTGGTTTCAATTCCCAGCTCAGGTGTTAATGTGTGGAGTTTGTATGTTCTCCCCGTGCTTGCGTGGGTTTCTACAGGGTACTCCGGTTTCTTCTCACAGTCCAAAAGCATGCACAGTAGGTTAATTGACAGACAGACGTTTATTCAGTACTAAGGCCATAGGCCTATTATACACTCATAATGGCATGAAAACACTGTGTGCTTTTCATTACATAGACTAGTGTATGAGAGAGGAAAAAAAGGTAATTGTACATATCAACATAATTTATCATTCTTGTCAATTATTTGTTGTACTTTATACAAGTATGTGCATATCCTTTTTCACATGCTGTAATTGTGAACTGGAACCCAGTCGTATCAGCACTTGCCTTTCCATTGGATCCTTCCGGTGGCGCCGAGACAGGGGGGGACTTGCTGCTTGGGTAACAGCCTGTCCCTCATTACTCCCTACCCAGGCTCTGTGCACTGGGGAGTATCACCAGTCGGGATACTGGCCAGAGCGCAGCCATAGTCCTTCGGGACTGACGGAGGCCTACGCTAGAATTGTGAACTGATATCAAATTTACAAATGTAAATTCATAATTATTTATAGATATAGTACCCAAAAGCTTAAAGCGCAATTGATTATACCGTTCACAAAACAGTAATACATGTTCTTCATTCTCAATATAACTTTTCCCATTTTCAAAACAATATGTACATAACCTATTCTCATATAATGTATGTTTTTTGTATGTTGTTTCTTCCTTTATTAACAGCAATTCTAAAATTACTGCATCTAAATCTAGCTAATACTATCTTAAAATGTACTGGTAAACGTGATATATGTTTCTACATGTAAAATTGATTTAAACTGCTTGCATGAGAATGAGTCTGGCAGACTCTCTAGTTGTAAATGCCATTCCTGTTTAAGGTTATCTATCAATCTTTGCCTAAAAGAGCGAATAAACATTTCCACATCACCCATTTCCTGAGATTCCCATACAAAACCAAATCCATATTTGAAAAGAATATTCTTAATGTGATTATACCAAGTTATTCTACCCACCTCATCTAATGATAGAATCATCTTCTAACACTGAAAAGGCAAGCGAGATTCGTCCATACATAATAATGTATACCAATATCTTACAGCTCTTGTCATATGGCATAATTAAGGTACCCTACCATATTCACGTAGAACCATTACATTACAAGTATTACATTACAAGGATTGGCACGTTTGATTTGGCAGAGGTTTTTACGTCGGATGCTCTTCCTATCACAACCTTTTTAGCAATGGACAGAAACACGTTGACGGCTTTGCAGCCTACTCTTGACAAATGTCAGCATTGGTTCTTTTACATGCCTCTCACCATAGACAGTGAGAGACATGGCCCGCCTTTGATAACCCGTTAGCTGCACTGGGGCTGCAAAATAAACTTATCAACAGTTGAATATTTTGACCTGAAGCCAGCCTGAGATTCATCAATAATACAATTTCTTTCACAATAGTCTTTCAATCTTGCATTGAGAATGGATGTGAACATAAAGAGTCAATTAAGGAAATACCTCTATAGTTATTAACATATTCCTTGTTCCCAGATTTGAACAGCGGACAAATAATACTTTTACCCCATGACACTGGAAAACTCACACTATCCATTACTTTATTAAATACATAAGCTAAAACCATTGCTACACTACTTTTTGTGTGTTTCAAGAACTCTGTAGCCAAACCGTCAGGTTCAGGTGATTTATTACTACCAAGTCTGTTTGTGAGATTCAACAACTTCTTGAGATATGGGGATATTCACAATGTCACAAGAGCCATTCTCACTGTCATATTGATAGTCCCCAGTACATACAGGGGGCACATTGGGAACATTTAAAAGTGAGGGAATATGTTCACTCCATTCCTTAGTTGTGATTGATGATACTCAATTAAAAGTATTGGCCAGTCTCACAGTTTTCCAGAATATTTTTGGATCATTTCTATTATCAACTAAGCACTGTCTTTGTTTTTCATGATATATCTTTCTTTTCAATTTATACATACACTTAAACTGCTTATGCAATATTCTAAACAAATTAATATCTTCCCCATGGTCTCTATGTGCAGGCAGTGCCATGTATTGTGCAAAATCTTCATGATCATCAGTCCGATATTCCACTGGCCAACACTGACTACCCTTGGCACTTGTTTGTCCATCTGTAACATTATTCAATTTAAGTTTACACGCCAAAGGGAAACGGGGTGACTCAGAATTTGTACACACTTTGAAATTTATAACATTAATCATGTAATTGTGATGAACATATCATGTAGTCCACTGTACTGGCTCCATTTGATGTAATACATGTAAATTCACCTTGTTGCTCATTGATCATCCTACCATTAAGGATATGTATTCCAAAAGTTTTACACATTTCCACTAACTGTTTTCCAAAATTGTTCAGTGTGATGTCTTTGTTGTTTCTGGCCAATTCAAAGTTATCAATGGGATAATCATCAATATCTTTGTCAACAAAATGTATATTATCATTTGGTATATAATCTAAAAGTGTGGCTGTCCGTGCATTTAAATCACCAGCAAGTAACAACCAATTTTCTGGATAGTCACAACTGATACTAGACAGGTAGTCCTCTAGTGTAGAAATCCCTTTATGTTTACTATTTTCATAAATATCGGACTTTTCAGGAGATATGTATACAAATATTAAAATTACATCTCTAGCCCACTGTAACATGGTGGTTTTCAAGAGCACAACAGTGTCTTCAAAATTGAGATACAATCTACACACAAGATCAGCATCAATCCATGAATTTCTAATGAATACTGACACTCCACCACTATGTCTTCCAAAGCGTTTGATTTTCTCTCTGAAAGAAGTAAATGATCGAAAACCGGGCAAAAAGTTTTCAAAGTCGTCCTTGCCTCTTGCAAAAGATTCACAGAAGGCGTTATCATATTGACTGCAGAATGCTTTTACCTATGAGAATGGAGTGTCATATTTACAAAGTCGTTCAATATTCCATGAAAGAATACTGATTTGTGAGGGGCCTTGGCCGCCACATCAACTGCTGATAGTGTTGTTTTCACTGGGGTTCATGATTAGAGTAGCCTCTCCTGGCAGACTAGATTTACTTCCGGGTCCAAGCAAGTGGGTCCATGAGGCACTATCAGACAGCGGAAGTGAGAAGCCGATTTATTTCTACGGGTAACGTTCACAACTTTGTCAGTTTCTCTATCATATATAAAGACTTCCCCATCCACGATCAACTTGTTTTAAACGCATTTTATTATTTTTTTCCCTGCTTTTAAGGCTTCACTGAACAAAGGCGATAGTGCTCGCCAATCTTCGCGAATCTTCAATGGAAGGTCCTCAATCACCCACGTTCCAGAGTCCCTGTCGAGAGTTTTTCCCGCTTTAATGAATACATTGCTTTTGTCTTTGGATAGCTGAAATTTAGCTATGATAGGAGAGCCTTTCTTACCCGGGTTTAATCTATGTGCTCTTACAATGACTGTCATCCACGTTATCTAGGTGCAATGTTTGTTTCAGGAATTCACGCACTACCGCCTCCGACTTATTCCAACTTTCACCCTTTTCTCCATTTAGACCGTGGAAGATTAGATTGTCTCTGCAATCTCTGCACTCCATGTCTTCTAGTTTCATCGCCATGCTGTTCACAGTTCGTCTCAGCTGTGTGTTCTCCTCTTGTAGAATTTGTATTTTTCAATTGAAGTCTGTCACCATATTTATTACCTTGTCTTCTAGACTTGTGTATCGCTTGTTAAGCGACGTCAATTCGGATTTTATGTCCGTTAAAACCTTCAGCATGTCAGAACTTTCCGTGTCTTGAATGAATACTTCAATTGCACCAGTCTCTGTTTGTTGAAGCATACTCTGGTTTCTGGTACTCGAGCCATTCGCTTGCTTATGAAGTCCGGGATTTGCTTCCACGTTGCCACATGCGACAAGCAAAGTGCTAAACAAAATGAATAGTCTTAAGCACTTTTTAACACTGGCAGCACTGACATAGGGACATTTTTCTACTTCTTTTGCACTTATCTGGTTACATAAAACTTCCTATTTTGCCTCTATATTGCTGTAAAGATATCCCCATAGCGGGAGCCTGAAAGACACCTCTGCTTCACAGCTCTCTCTCTCTAGCCACACCCACCACGCACAGGTAGTAGAGACTTCAGATGTTTTTCTACATGCTGACGAGTAGGTTAATTGGCTGTTCCAAATTGTCCATAGGTGTGTGAATGTTGGCCCTGTGATGTTTTGGCAAGTTGTCCAGGGTGTACCCCGCCCTCACCCGGAGTTGGCAGAGATGGACGCAAGCCTCCCTGTGACCCTATTGGGATTAAGCGGTTCAGAAAATGACTGAATAATAGAAAAACATGGTATGCTTTGAAAGGTGTGATATGTAAAGGGTTCAATCGTTTCATGTCCTGACAGGCTCAGTCTGTTAAGTTGCTCAAAATATTTTATCACACAGTGTTAGTCTTGTACTCATGATATCTTTAAGAAAATATATATTTTTTTAAAGTGTACAGTGATTTTTTTTTTTTTTTTTTTTTTCTTTTTTGTACAGTGACAGAACATTCCACATATAAATCAAGTATATTGGATCAGTCTGTTTAGACAATGTGAATTTTCATGTTGTGGTTGTGATGTGATGTCTCATTAAATAAAACTTTACATGCTGTACAGCTGTGGACTGACTGTGTTTTCTCTGGTAGACTGTGGAAGAGCTTCAGGAGGAGTAGAGGATGATAGTGAAGCGGAAACAGGATGGATAGAAGGTGCTGCCATCCTTTTATCTGTCATCTGTGTGGTGCTTGTCACTGCCTTTAATGATTGGAGCAAAGAAAAGCAGTTCCGTGGCTTGCAGAATCGCATCGAACAGGAGCAAAAGTTTACAGTGATACGAGGAGGCCAAGTTATTCAGATTCCTGTGGTTGAGATTGTCGTTGGAGACATTGCTCAAGTAAAATATGGTAAAATGCCTCATTACGTATCAGTATTACCCCTCAGTGATGTTTTCTTTATGAAACTAATACCCCCATTTCACTGGAGCGCGGAAGACTCACAGAAGAAAAAACGTAGTCATCCTCCAACGTTCCTCAGTCATTCCATCATCTTCCGTACGATTCCGAAGGTATTCCTCCTCTTTCGTCAGGCCAAAATCTTCCGCGAATGTGCTTTTGAACATGTTCAAAAGGACGTTTGTGGAAAAATTTTCTGACCGTGTTCCCTCACGTTCTGCAGTCCTTCCGCGAATGTTCTGTCCTTTCTGCAAACGTTTCATGATCGTTCCTTTTATTCCGCAAGTCTTCCGTGCACGTTCCGCGAACATTCTTCTTCTGGGTGATCAAAAGCGGCCACGGAATACATACGGAACGTTTGCGGAATGGTTTCGGATAACACGGAAGACTTGCGGAACACTCAAGAAGTCACTTCCCCTATCAATTATTCCAGTTCATTCACTTTATTTTTCTGTTTTCCTGTTCATGTAATAAAGTTTTAAAGTTCTAATCACTGTGGTTTGGACTTGTGTGTATGGTTTTTAGTCTGGAATGATTTATTGAGCTACAAATAAAAGAAACGTATTGACATTGATATTAAACATATTAACGTATGTTAAATTTTAAATTTTTTGTAAATTATAAACATATTGCACATTAGAAACATATGGTAAATTACAAACATATGTTAAATTTTCAGTTTATTGTACATTATAAACATATTACACATTATAAACATAGTGTGAAAGAGAGAATGAGCTTCCTTGGATGATTCCGCCTATTTATAGGTGGAATCAGGAGCAAATCCTTCGATCTTTGCTGATTTTTTTTTTTTTTTTTCCCCCCCTCGTTGAAACGTGGTTACGCTGGGTATTCCTCAGTCATTCCTTAATGGGTAGTCCTCAGTCATTCCTTAGTCATTCCTTGTTGAACTGAACTTTCCGCCTGTTCTGCAATCATTCCTTCTAAAATGGAGTAGTGCCGTAGTCGTTCCTTGAGTGTTCCGTGCTTTCCGTGAACGTTCCATGAATTATCTGAAGGTCTTCCTTTGCAATCCGCACAAATTCCGAAGGTAATCTGAGCACTTTTACATTGTACCGCAGTCTTTCAGTGGAAAGCCCACACATTTTTCCATGAACGTTCCGAAGGTGTTCCGAGGGTACAATTTTCCGTAGGTTTTTGACCCATTTTCCGTGTAAAAATGCCGAAGCTCCTCCATAGAGTGTGTTCCGCACCTTTCCGCCACAATTATTGCATTCCGTGCTCCAGTGAATTGGGGGTATAAGTGACAGCAGGCGAAAAGAGGACCTTTTGCTTTTTCATTTATACTCAAAAAATAGCCAGTTTGTCTTGCTTGACTTGTCCCGCCTTCTGTTTTGACTGATTTAAAGCTTTTATTTTGGTTCATTAAGTAAAGCTGCTTTGTTTTGTCTGAGGCCTGACCATCTGTCATGTGCTGTATGCCTTTAGGTGACCTCCTTCCTGCTGATGGCATTTTAATCCAAGGAAATGATCTTAAAATTGATGAAAGCTCTCTTACAGGAGAGTCAGACCATGTCAGAAAGGCACTGGACAAAGATCCCATGTTACTCTCAGGTTTTAAATCTTCATTTTGGCCATAGAGAATTTTTTTCATCATTATGATTTTTATTGTTTAAGAGTACAGTTAACTAAAGGTGGGTTATTGAATATCAGTAATCATTAGAAGAATGACTTTGTGTAAGACCAAGTGGTACAGCTAGAAAAGCTTTAATTAAACATACAGGAATACAAGGGTCATTTATAACAGATATTGATTAATGACTCTGTATATATGTGGTTTTTCAATGACTCGTTATTTGATAACTTGGAAGAAAATGTTCTAAATCCAATTAAAATTTATACATTTAGTGTTTTCTAACGGTCTTCTTTTTTTTCTTCAGGCACTCATGTTATGGAGGGATCAGGAAGGATGTTGGTCACAGCAGTGGGTCTGAATTCCCAAACTGGCATTATCTTCACCCTTCTAGGAGCAGGAGATGATGGAGAGGATGAAAATGAAGAAAAGGAGAACAAGAAAAAAAAGAAAGATGAAAAGAGGAAAGAAAAAGAAAGGCAAAAGAAGGAAAAAAAAGAAAGGAAGGGTAAAAAAAGTAAGTATTTGGACAAGCTTGCACCTTTACATCTCGAGGCTACCCAAAGCTAGTAATGTACCGAGTCTGTAATGTAGCCCAACCGAAAAAAGACATCCAGGAAGTGTTGAGTTACCGGCAAATATGTAAATCAGTGAAAACCAGATAAATGAGTGAGAGAAAATTTTCTCAAGTGACACGAAGTGGGCTGGCATAAAAGTAAACTGAGCTGAATGTTTACGATGCAATTTGACCAATAAGCTAGCAGAGCTTAAACAAACTGTTAATTGACAGATGCCACTAAACAATGAGTTGCACACGAAAACATTAATGATAAGCAAATTATTATAATGCAAGACGATATAAGCTATGCATTGATGAACTATGTTGATATTGCTTGTGGATCTACACTTTAATTAGGAACTAGCCTGATACTGCTCATAGCTTCACTCAGAAACATTTGGAAGCAGGAACCATGTGAGGGGCATACCTAGACAGCCAGAGCTATCAGTAAGTGCTTTATTAAGTAGTTGATAAATTGATTTCTCTTTTATGCTCATCGCTTCCTGTTTAGATGCCAGTTAATTCCTACATGTAACTTGCTGCGTGGAAACAGAGAAGATTCTAGCAATGTACAGTGGAGTTTTCCAAATGAAGAGGTGTATCACTAGTTACATGAAATACACATGAAAATAAATAGGTTGTTCTTATCAAACTATTAAAGTCCCCATCACAGCAAACAAAAGATGTTGCATTACTTACAAAAAATGTCCAACACATTTAATAAAAAATAAGTATTTAATCAACGAAAAACAAAAGTTAGTCTCTTCTAAATGCACTACAGTATTATGGAGTTATGGTCAAAATGTTGCATATTGCCTCAAACCGAGGTCATTTATAGATACACTTATTCAGAGTGACTTACATTTATCATTATTGTACAACTGAGGATTGAGGGCATTGCTCAAGGGTCTAGTAGTTGCAGTTTGGTGGTATTGGGACTTGAACACCAACTTGCAGAGTAACCCAAAGCCTTTAAAACTAAGCCACCAAATGTCTTTTCATTTTAGCATGGTTTGGCTGAAACTGTGACGCTTTTGACAAATATTCAGTTGAATTATTTTCACTGTTTAGCTAATTTTATGTTTAATTATAATGATTGAAAAAAAATTTAAAAATTGTAAAAACGGCTTATCACTTTGACACTGCATTGAAAATGGATCAGTCTTGTTTGGCTCATGGGTTATCCTTAGGCTGAATTGCATAGCCTTCTTGCCTTAACATAGCTGAGTAGGTGCACTCAAGACCTAGGAGTGACTTTGGAAATAATGACAGCCTTGGCAGACAATAGCCATATCGCTTTTGTCTCAGTAGTGGAGTCACAGCGAGTGAGAATTTTTACCCACAACAGAAGTCACACATGCTGACTTGCTTCAACAGCAGAAACAGTGCTTTTTCGTGTATGTGTCAACATATAAGTGCTACCACACAGTTTCCGTCTATGTGCCTTTGGTGCTGTATGAAATGAGCACCATTCCATGGATTCGATGTCAGGCCTAATTTCAGAGGCAATAATGCATAACCATATGGGACACAATTCAGAAAACCAATGTGAATCATTGTACAAAGTTTAGTTATACATTTCATGTGAGATTAAATTAAATGCATATTTTTCCAACAGACAAACAGCAAGATGTATTAGACAAACACAATGGTAAGTATGTCAAACTTTATAATTAATGTGATTTTAAGGATTTAAGGTAGACCTGCTTTATCTGCAAGTATAAACCTGAGGGCTGATTTTATAAAACGTAAACATATCTTTTCCTAGTCTCGGCTGCATGCTTTATTGTGCATTTGTATTTGTGTACTTGTTTATAATTCATTTGGGGCTCTAATGACCATAAGCCACATGTAATTTACTTTTTTATTCCGATGATAGTTTGAGTTCTCCCCCATACTTGTGTGGGTTTTTTAGGTGCTCCAGTGTCCTCCCATAGTCAAAAGGCATACACCTCAAGTTCGGCATGTATTGCCAATTTCCCCTAGGTGTGAATTTGAGTGTAAATATTTGTTTGTTGGCCCTGTGAGTTGGAGTTGTGATGGGTATTACCGTGGACCTAATAGGATAAAGCTGTTCAGAAAATGGTAACATGATCCTTACTGGGACTTCTGATGCTACAACACCACTGTTCACCCTTACTATAGCAGAATACACACACTCACAATATTACAGAATATCTGAATACGGAATGCTTATCCTGTTTTCATTTTGAAGTGAAATTAATGATGCAAGGACTGTAGTTGATAAGGTGTAAGTTTGCCTAATGTGCTTGCATGTACTTAAAATGACTTGATATAAAATTGAAGGATATGAAGTAACTTCATACACTGTGGCCAGGTTAGCATAATCCTTGATGTTTATAAGATAAGATACAGCTTTATTACTCTCACAATGGAGAAATTCACTGTTACAGGCTCTTGAGGTACCATCAGTAGGGGGTGCAAAAATAGATACATATACAAACATACACACACACACACACACACACACACATATATATTATATAAGTAAATAAATAAATAGATACATAAATAGTATAACGTAATATACAATAAAAAAGAAAAGAAGGGAACAACTTTGTAGACTGGCCTATATTCAAGTGTACATGTATCTGAGGGCAGAGTAGATGGGTTGATATGGTTCACAGTCAGTGGGGTAGATGTGGTTGATTAAAGTGCATGGGGTTTTTATTGCACATAACTGGTATTTTCACAGACAGTTACAAAGTGGCGTTGTACAGTCTGACAGCGGTGGGAATGAACGACCTGCTGTAGCGCTCCTTCCTGCACTGAGGATGTCTCCGTCGTCCACTGAAAACCACACAAATCTATTCATTCATTAATTTTTCTGAACCGCTTAATCTTATTTAGAATTCCGTGGAAGTTGGCGTCCATCTCGGCCAACTCTGCGTTGGGGTGGCATACAACCTGGACAGCTTTCCAGGCCATTGCAGGGCAGAAACACGCTGGTGGCTATGCAGCCTACTCTTGATGAATATCAGCAATGGTTCATTTACATGCCTCTCACCATAGACCGTGAGAGACATGGCTGGCCTTTGATAACAAAGTTAGCTGCACTGGGGACTATGCCGGTGTTTCCATTGTTTTAACAAGCCGCCTGCTGTTTTTTTCCCAAACTTCCTGCTCATTCAGTACACTCAGGTCATCATTTGACATCCATATTAATGTTGCTGAGCCTTAACCTGACCAACTGAAGCAGCAAAGCCATGGTGATTACATGCTATGATCATGGCTAAATGTACTCCATGAAAATATTAGTGTATGAGACTCTTTTTGGCTGGGCAGTGTATGGGCGCAATGTAAATACAGTCGGCCCCCTTCTTACGAAAACCCCTGAATACGAAAAATCCAGTATACGAAAAACATTTTCCGAAATTTTTGTCCTCTGTATGCAAAACAAGTTGTTCTTACAAAAAGCGTCAAACGCGTCATTCAAACAATGCGCGAGATGCTCTCTCTTTGGCTGTCTTCCAACATCCTGCCCCGCTGGCCTACTATTAGCCAGGAGGGAGCTGAATCTCCATAGTACTGTACCTATAATGCTTGTTTATCACACGCGTAAAAGAGAGATGTACTGTTGGTTCGTGAATTTCGTGAGGTTTTTTTTGAGAGTGCTCATTGCAGCTTATTTTTCGTTTTTTAAGTTGTTTAATACAGTGAATGTGTAATAAATGTGGCGCACTCCGCTGAATGTGGACAAAACGCGGCTCATCTAGACATCCGATCCCTCAAACAAACAGGTGAATGAGTACTAAACAAGTATTCAAAGCGCACTTACCTGCTTGACAGATCGAAGGTCCGGATGAACCGCACCCCATCTCAAAAGCCCCGACGTCAGCTGCAACGCCGCCCACATTCGGTGGAGCGCACTATGGAGCGCGCCACAAATGTTTAATAATGAATATAAAAATTTATTAAAAATGTTTAATAATGGTTTAACTAATAAATGTTAATAAAATGTTTAAATCGTTTAATAAATAATTTTCTTTTACTTTTAACACGTTTCATACAAAACTGGTGTACTTTTATAATTTTTAAAGGGTTTATGGGGTAGTCTTGGGAGCCTTGGAACAAATCACGCCTTTTACATGTAAAATGCACCTCTACTTACGAAACTCCAGGTTCCGAAAACGCCGCTGGAACGGATTAATTTCGTAAGAATGTGGCCGACTGTATAGAAAAAAACAAAATGTATCTGCAGTACTGACTTTCAGTAAAATAAAAGTAAACCTATATCGTAGTGCACATATAAACTTTTATAAAGAAATAAACATGTGAACGAACTTGGGTTATATGCAGTATGTACTGTAACACTAGGTAGGGCAAAGGCAAAAATGGCATCCAATCAGGCAATTTTAAATACCAAAAAATAATCGGAACTATTTGACAAGTTATATGTTCTATACATTTAATATGTTTACTAATGCCAGTACTGCTGCTGATACTGACTTTGCAGATAAAGATGGACTGTCTGATGGCCAGCTTCTCAGCTGTGAAGATGGGAGAGTGGTGGAGGCAAAAAAGAAATCCAGTCTGCCAAAGAAAGAAAAATCTGTACTTCAAGGGAAGCTCACCAAGCTTGCTGTGCAAATTGGAAAAGCAGGTTAGAAATAGTGTTTTATTTATTTATAAATTTAATACAATTATCTTATAGTATAGATCATCTTTGTGAATCACATTTTCTTTTAAATGGCTGCTTGTAAGTAACTTGGAAAACCCACACTTGTTTTGCTTACCAGGTCTTTTCATGTCATCCATCACCGTAATCATCTTGGTGGTGCTGTTTTTGGTGGATACTTTCTGGATTCAAGGGCTTCCATGGACTAAAGACTGCACCCCTGTCTATATCCAGTTCTTTGTCAAGTTCTTCATCATTGGAGTCACAGTGTTGGTTGTTGCTGTGCCTGAGGGACTTCCCCTCGCTGTCACCATCTCATTAGCATACTCTGTCAAAGTACAAGTGAACTTAGACTTTGTCCATACAGTGTATACAAATTGTTGTCCATTTATCGTGAGAAAAGACACCCCCTATGATATGGCTAAAGTTTGTGGACACCTGACCATAACACCCACCCCTTATGTGCTTTTTAAGTGCCCCATTCCAAATGTACCTCCACCCTTTGCTGTTAGAATGACCTAAAAAAAAGTCTATTCACAGCTTTGGATCATGGCTTTGGAGATTTGGCTACAAGAGTATTTGTGAGATCAGGCACTAAAGTCGGCAAAAAGGCTCAAGGTGCAGTTTAGTGTTCCAGTTTGCCATAAAGGATTTCGGTAGAGTTGCGAGAAGAAACACTGCAATACTACAGCACACAAATATCCTATAGCATTGAATAATTTTAAGTTTGTGGCAACAGTTTGAGGAACACTCACATTAAATAATACGGTCAGGTATAGTTTTATACATTATACTTTTTTTTTTTTTTTTTTTTTTTTTTTTAAATACGGTAAATTATTTTCAAATGCCAACTTGAAATTATTACCATATGTCAGAGAATAATGAGAATGGTTGCCTCTCAATCTGGTTATGATGCTGTAACTTTCTTCTTTATTTGGTTTTTCAGAAAATGATGAATGATAACAATTTGGTGAGGCATTTGGATGCATGTGAGACAATGGGCAATGCCACTGCCATCTGCTCAGATAAGACGGGTACTTTAACCATGAATAGAATGACTGTGGTGCAGGTGTATGTGGGAGAAAGACACTACAGGAGGTTGCCTGAACCAGATCTAATTCCAAACAAGATCTTGGATCTGCTGGTCATTGGCATTAGTGTTAACTGTGCATATACAACCAAAATCATGGTAAGAAATCATAGCTAATACGGTGTGTTTATTAATGTAAATTTTAATAACTTAAAAATGATCAGTGGTTTCATTTCATTTTTATTAAATATAATATAAATAAAGGGGATCTACTTGAGACTACAGTTTTACTGTGTGTCTGTGTGTGTGTGTGTGTGTGTGTGTATTTATTGTAGCCACCTGAGAGGGAAGGTGGATTACCTCGTCAGGTAGGGAACAAAACTGAATGTGCCTTGCTGGGATTTACGCTTGATTTAGGCAGAGACTATCAGATAATCCGCAAAGAATATCCAGAAGAGAGGCTTTTCAAAGTATACACCTTCAACTCTGTGAGAAAATCCATGAGCACTGTGCTGAAAAATTTTGATGGAAGTTACCGGATGTTCAGCAAAGGAGCCTCAGAAATTCTCCTGAGGAAGTAAGTTTGCAGCTAAGGTATTTTGGACTGAAAAGTAGTGTAAATAAGGTGTCAGTGCTGTGGTTGATTTCAACTGAAGAATGAAACATTTGGTGTTGTAGTTCATATGACATGATGTCAAACTCCTATGCTTTCCTTATTAATATTATTCACTTTTCTTGTAGTATATTTATGTACTTACTCACTCATTTGCTGAACAACTTGAACATACCGTACTATTCTGGTCACAGAAATGCGTGATGCCCCCTTTTCTCAGATGCAACTTGACTCGCATATCTTTGTGGAAATGCTTCTGCTGAACAATGTGTGATGATCCTCGCATGTTTCGCAAGTTTGTTACAGAGAACTGTCAGCACTGCAGCCTTCTGCAGCTGCTTGCTGTCAATTCTAACATGTTTGATTGCTCTACCTCATTTCTGGAGGAAGTCATTTCCACGTGGCAACATGACACCACCATCAGCATCTATGACAAATGTGTGCACATTGACTAGCCTTCTGTTGCTCACTGTGACTCTGATGCTCACGGTGATTGTTTCCCATGATATAAAAGGCTGTGAATCTTTACCTCAGCAGTTGTTTCAGAATCATGTCTTCTAAGGGAAGGATGAGGATGCGGTGGGGGGGGAACTGACCAATTTGAGAAAACATTCCCTTTTTAACATCTACTTAATGGGGTACTTGTCCTTGAGATACCATGGGAATTCACATGAAAGTTGTGTCAGTGAAAAGGGGGTACAGGGAAGGGTCCATCCCGAACAGCTCATGAGATCATCACAGGGCAACACACAACCATTCACACTGAGCTCCATGCCGATGGGCAATATGGAGCAACCAGTTAGCCTAAGGTGTTTTTGGACTGTGGGAGGAAACCAGAGGACACAGAAGCACAGGGAGAACATACAAACCCCACACATAAACACCTTCAGAGAGCCTAGGACTCGGAACCCATGATCTTTTTGCTCTGAGGTGGCTGTGTTTGCCACTGTACAACCGTGTTCCTCTCTTGATATTGTAAATATCAAAATCTACATCTGGGGGCAGTGGTGGTCTAGTGGTATAGGGCGCTGGATCGCTGATCCAAAGGTTGGGGGTTCGAGTCCCACTCTGCACAAGGTTGTCACTGTCCTCCCCCCAGTGGAGCTAACTGGGTTATCAAAGGCCGGCCATGTCTCTCACTGTCTATGGTGTGAGGCATGTAAAAGAACCATTGCTGACTTTCGACAAGAGTAGGCTGCAAAGCCGTCAGCGTGTTTCCGCCCTGCGATGGCCTGGCGAGCTGTCCAGGGTGTAGTCTGCCCTCGCCCGAAGTTGGCTGGGATGGGCGCCAGCCTCCCCGCGACCCAAATTAGGATTAAGCGGGTACAGAAAATGAACTGAACTGAACTGAAAATCTACATCTGTTTTGAACTGTTGGTAAACATTGTGTACAAGCCATACATACTGTACATATATGAGCATCTCACCTAGCTCTATGATTGCAGGTGCTGTAAAATCTTAACAGTTTCTGGTGATCCCAAAGTCTTCAAGCCCAGAGATAGAGATGATATGCTAAATCAAGTTATTGAGCCCATGGCTTTAGAAGGTTTGAGGACAATCTGCCTAGCCTACAGAGACTTTCCTGCCTCAGATGGAGAACCAGACTGGGACAATGAGGCCGGCATTCTGACTGCCCTTACCTGTATCTGTATTGTGGGTATCGAAGATCCTGTACGGCCAGAGGTGAGCGCTCACATTAATCTCATT
>CM045733.1:52830000-52905000 GCA_024760905.1 Plotosus lineatus
AAGTGTGCTGGTGCCCATTTTTAAGAACAAGGGAGATGTGCAGAGTTGTGGCAACTACAGAGGGATAAAGTTGATGAGTCATACAATGTAGTTATGGGAAAGAATAGTGGAAGCAAGACTAACGGCAGAGGTCAACATTTGTGAACAACAGTTTGGTTTCATGCCAAGAAAGAGTACCACAGATGCAGTGTTTGCCTTGAGGATGTTAATAGAGAAGTACAGAGAAGGTCAGAAGGAGCTGCATTGCGCCTTTGTGGATCTGGAGAAAGCATATGACAGGGTGCCAAGAGAGGAACTGTGGTATTGTATGAGGAAGTCTGGAGTGGCAGAGAAGTATGTTAGAGTGGTGCAGGACATGTATGAGAGATGTAAGACCGTGGTGAGGTGTGCTGTCGGTGTGACAGAAGAGTTCAAGGTGGAGGTGGGACTGCATCAAGGGTCAGCTCTGAGCCCCTTCTTGTTTGCTATGGTGATGGACAGGCTGACAGACAAGGTTAGGCAAGAGTCTCCATGGGCTATGATGTTTGCAGATGACATTGTGATCTGCAGTGAGAGCAGCGAACAAGTGCAGGAAAACCTAGAGAGGTGGAAGTATGCCCTGGAAAGGAGGGGAATGAAGGTCAGCCTCAGTAAGACAGAATACATGTGTATGAATGCCAAGGACCCAACAGGAACGGTGAGGTTAGAAGGAGCAGAGATAAGGAAGGTGGAGGATTTTAAGTACTTGGGCTCAACAGTCCAGAGCAATGGACAGCGTGGAAAAGAGGTGAAGAAGCGTGTGCAGGTAGGTGGAAATAGTTGGAGAAAAGTTTCCGGTGTGATAGGAAGGTATCGGCGAGAATGAAAAGAAAAGTGTACAAGATGGTGTTGAGGCCAGCGATGTTGTATGGTTTAGAAACAGTGGCCCTGGGGAAAAGACAGGAGGCAGAGCTGGAAGTAGCAGAGATGAAAATGTTGAGGTTCTCTTTGGGAGTAATGAGGATGGATAGGATCTGGAATGAGCACATCAGAGGGACAGCGCATGTAAGACGTTTTGGAGACAAAGTCAGAGAGGCTAGATTGAGATGGTTTGGACATGTACAGAGGAGGGATAGTGAGCATATTGGTCGTAGGATGTTGAGGTTGGAACTACCAAGCAGAAGGCCTAGAGGAAGACCAAAGAGACAATTCATGGATGTGGTGAAGGAGGACATGAAAGCAGTTGGTGTAAGAGAAAAAGATGCAGAGGATAGGGTGAGATGGAGGCAGATGATTTGCTGTGGCAACCCCTGAAGGGAAGAACCAAAAGAAGAAGATCGAAATAAAAACTCAGGAAATTAAGGGGGGAAAGGTTAAGGAAAATGCCACAAAACAAGGCCAATTATGCAAAAAAAAAAAAAATCCTAAACAAAAAACAACCCAGAACATCCCACCAAAACTACTTACATTTTTGGGAGGTACATGTCTTTATGTGAGTGTATTCATATTTTATTCACATCTTATGCATTATCGGCTTTTCCCTTCAGGGATCGCCACAGCACACCATCCGCCTCCATCTCACCCTATCCTCTACATCTGTTACCTCCAGTTCTGCCTCCTGTTCTTTCCCCAGGGCCACTGTTTCTAAACCATACAACATCGCTGGCCTCATCACCGTCTTGTACACTTTTCTTTTCATTCTTGCCGATACCTTCCTATCACACCGAAAACTTTTCTCCAACTATTTCCACCTATCTGCACACGCTTCTTCACCTCTTTTCCACACTGTCCATTGCTCTGGATTGTTGAGCCTAAGTACTTAAAATCCTCCACCTTCCTTATCTCTGCTCCTTGTAACCTCACTGTTCCTGTTGGATCCTTGTCATTCACACACACACACACACACACATGTATTCTGTTTTACTGAGGCTAACCATCATTACTCTTCTTTCCAGGGCATACCTCCACCTCTCTACATTTTCCTGCACTTGTTCTCTGCTCTCACTCCAGATCACAATGTCATCTGCAATTTTTATAAACAAATTGCATTTATAGTATGGAATATGTATTTATTGATGTTATATACACATGTACGGGGTGTTAGGGGGAATTAATCCTACTCCGCGGATTACAGTGATTGCGGGGAGATCTCGGTCCCGATTAACAGCGAAAAGTGAGGGATCCCTGTATACGTATGTATGTATGTATGAGTGTAACTTAAAAAATAATAAGTATTTCTTTACCTGGTGTCTGCTGAGATGTTATAATATGTTCTTGTTTCAGATTGAACAAGAGCGCATTGACAAGATTTGGCCTAAACTGCGTGTGCTTGCACGATCCTCTCCAACTGATAAGCATACATTAGTAAAAGGTAAGATTTATGAAATAGCCGAAAGTTGTTTCCCATCTTTTGACATTGTAACGCAAGCCAACACTGCAATTCTTGTATCATTTATCATCTCAGGTATAATCGATAGCACTGCTCTAGAGCAAAGACAAGTAGTAGCTGTAACGGGAGATGGAACAAATGATGGCCCTGCCTTGAAGAAAGCTGATGTTGGCTTTGCCATGGTATGAATTCCAAATTGCTGAACTTGATGAGAAAAAAAGGAAAAATAGACGTGTCGAATGTGAACTGAAGAGGAAAAAAAACACTATCCACTCTTCAATGGTTATGAAGACGCAGGGGAATTTAATTAATTGTTTGATGATTTGTTATATTCCTGTAGGGCATTGCCGGAACAGACGTGGCCAAAGAAGCCTCTGACATTATCCTGACAGATGACAACTTTACCAGCATAGTGAAAGCTGTGATGTGGGGGAGAAATGTTTATGACAGCATCTCAAAGTTCTTGCAGTTTCAACTGACAGTCAATGTTGTGGCAGTCGTCGTAGCATTCACTGGTGCCTGTATCACGCAGGTCAGTGTTTCCTTAAAACAGTCCTGCTCTAATAGAGGTATTTTCATGTACATAACCGAAATGACTGGGTTGTCTTTCTTTGCAGGACTCTCCACTCAAAGCAGTCCAGATGTTGTGGGTCAACCTGATCATGGATACATTTGCATCACTGGCTCTGGCCACTGAGCCGCCCACTGAGGCTTTATTACTGAGGAAGCCCTATGGTCGCAACAAGCCCCTCATCTCCAGAACCATGATGAAGAACATTTTGGGTCATGCTGTATACCAACTCACTATTATCTTTACTCTATTGTTTGCTGGTGAGAAATGAATTTGAGTTCATCTGTTAGTAGACATTATTTTACAAGTCTGAACAATGTTTATTAATAGGTAAGAGTACATATTACATTTTCTGTGCGTCTCTTTATGCTATAACAGGTGAAAAGATATTTGATATTGATAGTGGTAGGAATGCTCCTTTACACGCCCCTCCTTCAGAACACTACACAATTGTCTTCAACACGTTCGTCATGATGCAACTCTTCAATGAATTTAATGCTCGCAAGATACATGGCGAGAGGAATGTGTTTGATGGCATCTTCAACAACTTGATTTTCTGTTCTATTGTTGGTGGCACATTTGTTATCCAGGTAAAGTAATCATAACTTTATTTATTTCCTCTCTGCAGCTAGAGTATGGAATAGAGTTGCTTTTCCTTCTCATTCCCTCATATCACAGATTAACTTACTCTCTTACTCATTTTCTGAACCCATTAATCCTACTACTAGGGTTGCGGGGAGGGTGTGCCTATCTCAGTTACACTGGCGAGATGGGCTACACCTCAAACAGCTCAGACCATCGCAGGGCAAAACACATACAACCACTCACACAAAGATCTGTGTGCAATTTAGAACAGCCAATAAACCGCTTCTTTTTCGACTGTGAGTGTAAATCTTAATACCGGATGGAAGCCTATGCAAACACAAGAACAGCATGCAAACTCCACACAGAAATACCCAAGCCTGGGACTTGAACCCAGGACCTTCCTGCTGTGAGGCAGATGCACTAACCACTGTGCCGCCCACAACTAAATTGGATCATGTAAATAGTTGTTTTATAATTAATATTGATGTTTAAACCTGCCCTAGTTTTTTAATACAAGTGCTCCTTTCTGCAGATTGTAATTGTGCAATTTGGCGGAAAGCCCTTCAGCTGTGTTGGACTTGGCATAGATCAATGGCTTTGGTGTGTCTTTCTTGGATTTGGATGTCTTATCTGGGGTCAGGTGAGTCTAAAAACACCCTGTATTGTTCTTTTTAATTTTAGGCTTATACTGTCCTCATTCTTTGTAATACCAATCCACACAGCTGATAACCACCATTCCTACAAGTTGGCTGAAGTTCCTGAAGACTGCTGGCCATGGTACCCAGAAGGAAGAGATCCCAGAGGAGGAACTGGAGGAGATGGAGGCCCTGGATGAGATTGACCATGCTGAGATGGAATTGAGGAGAGGGCAGGTCCTGTGGTGCAGGGGCCTCAACAGAATCCAAACACAAGTAAGTGACAGCTGTACAAAAGATAATGTACAACTTGTTTTTCTTTCTCAATGGCAGAGATTTTGTTAGTATGTCCGTATGTAGTCCAAGTTTTGCTTTATTTTAACTTTTACACAGATTCGGGTGGTGAATGCCTTTCGAGAAGCCTTGTCCCCTTATGAAGGCTTGGAGACTCCAGAATCACGAAGCTCCATTCATAACTTCATGACCCATCCAGAGTTTCGCATCGAAGACTCCGATTTGGCCATTCCTCTAATTGATGAAACAGAGTCTGAGGAAGACGGACCAAAAAACCACAATTTTGAACCATTAGCCAATTCTTCTGGCATATCTTCACCTAACCAGAACAATAATTCTACCAACAGCAGAACATTTTATCATTACAGGGACTTAACAAAGACTTATAAAAGTCAAGCTCCTGGTAGTCCCATGCACAGTCTGGAGACATCACTGTGATTTCCATCATGCCAAGATCACTACTGTATACCAAACATGCTGTAACCAGATAAACAAAGAAAACAAAAACAACATGGTCAGGTGAATGCAATTTCTTCAACTAGGACATGCCTGGATCAAAATCCCTTTGTTGTCACAAAGAAATTTAATTTAACCAATCATTACCTGACTTAATAAGTGTATGTCTTTTTTTAGTCACAAGTCTACAGTGATATCTGAAGCTGCATCTCTAAGCATATTTTTATTGCAAGTAAAGTTTTGGGGGAGTATATGGAACTCACCCCATCTGTCCACAGAGGTTTGTAAGTGCAACTCCTAAACCTTTGAATGGATTTTGTTATAACTTGCACAGTTGTAATGTATCCCCTGACGATGTGCAATAAGTAAAATAATCTGGATTCGATGTTTTGAAGAGGAAATCATTCATTGATTATATCACGTTGCAGAGAGGGGATATTATGTAGAGTTAAGCGGTTCAGAAGATGAATGAATGGAGTCTACTGATGGTTCTATTTTGTTTTGGTATACATGTAGTTTACTAAACTAAGTCTTACAGATCATCAGACTGAAAGTGCAACAAACTGCTGAATGTGTATTATAAATTTGGTGGATATTCTTGTTTTTGAACGAATAGATAAACAGGTTTGTTGACATTTATTTAATGCAGATAAGACAGTAACCAAATCATGTTAAACTTTCACTTCACACAATAAAAGATTAAAGATATTTTCTGAAAACATGGTGATGTTTGCCAACAACTAATTTGAAGAAATCGTATTCACAGACCTGACAACCGTCACTTCATGTGGTGAAATGAAGATTTTAGGTCTGTGGGGACATTCGCTCTGACAATGTAGCTAAACTTGTGAATGGTTTATAAATATTTTCATAAAAGATATCAATGAAAATAAAAGACACAGTATAGTAACTGGCATTGGATTCAGAGTTTGACCTAAATTGCTTTTTTCCAGACCCCACCCTAGCCTCAAGTGAATTGATGTGTTATGAATATGTTCATATTGTAGTAAACAACAATCTGTTTACATGCATCTCACCATGCATGAAACTTCTGTATCAGGTTTAGATGTGGTTGCTGCTGTATTTGTGTGTGAGCTGAAAGACTATACCAATTTATAGAACTGGAGCGTTCAACATCTTTAAGTAGTTTAGTGGAGTCTAGGATAAGTGGAAAGGTAATGTGCAACTGAGGCACAAAAACTAAAATAATTTTAAATTGTACATTATAGGGTAATGTTTAATGGCAGTTGGAAGTCTCTGTACATCAAACACGACCACCTGCATCACTGCATTGATCTTTCTCAGTCCAATAAACATCCATGTTTGTTCTCTTCTATTTCTCCAAGTAACCAAAAAAAAAAACAAACAAGGAAAGCCGGAGCTAGTCCCACCTAAGTTCAGCCAAAAGACAGGATCCAATCCTGTATAGCTTTCCAATCCACTGCAGGGTTAACACATGACCGTTCACACTCACTTTCACAATTAAGGGCAAATCACAGTAGCCAGTTGACCTAATGTGCATGTCTTTGGAGTGTAGGTGGAAGCAGGAGGTGATGGGGGGAAAAAGACATGCAAGCCCCACACAGAAAGGCTGAGATTAAAGCATTGAACCCAAGATGCAATGGTGCTACCCACTGAGCCACCATTTACTGCAAACATTAACTATATATATTTGCACAATAGCTGCGCTACACAAGAATTTTTATTGTAAATATTTTAATTTACGAACTTCAGGTGAAATGTTACGTACTTTATGAAATTTATTTCCACTGAAATTCCGATCATGTTCATTGCTGTGCATAAATGTACCAAATTGTCCTCCAAGTCCTTCTATAATATGTATTTCTTTAGCAAAGGTTTAAAAGCTTTTCACCTTGTGACCTGATTAAAAATAAATAAAGAAATAAATTTGAAATGAGCTGATTAATTTTGGCTTCTGTTGGGAATTATAAAAGGCAGTATAGGTTATGTTGTGCTATACATAACATTACAAAAAGCCCCATTGATGTGATTACTTTCTTCTCTGTAGTTTCATTCCTATTTTAAGAATTAATACTGATTAATTTGTTTATGAATTAATTTTCGATTGTAATGTCTGTCAATTACTCGTCTTCTGACTGGTGTAAAATATGATTGCGGTTCAGTTTACATTTGTATTTGTGAGTAATTTGTATGTGTGTGGGGGGGTAATCAAAGGTGTGCATTTAGTTATTGTTGTAGTTGGTACAATATTGCATCATCAGTGTTGGTTAATTTTTAATTGTATATTAGCAAAATTAGATCAAACATTGGGAGGCTCAAGAAACCTCAGTCTCTTCTTTGGAAAATAATTTGATATGTACCTTTTATGTTGTGTTCTAGAATTACATTTAATACAAATTATTTCCAAGCTCTGAAGCTGTTTTTATATGCATGAGAGTATGATATAAATTGTGTCCAGGCCTCATTCAGAGTGGTAGATTGATTCAGAAGTGCATGGCGGGAGGGACAGAAGAACAAAAACAATAATCAGAACAGCTTTATGGCCTGGAGCTTTCATCACCCATGGTCCTGAGAGCAAACTCTGTACTTCATATCAGACACTATTTTTCTTACTCCTAATTAACCAGATTTAAATTAAATAATTGATCAAGTCATCATAATGCAGCAAGGAAGCAATGGAATGTTCAGAACAGGGAGCACTGCAGAAGTTGTGAAACTGTTAATTTATTGCAGTCATTTTAAGTGTCCTTTCATCCTGTGTTTTTCTCGTTTTGAATTAGACCCCTAGGGGGGGCTGTTTGTGGCGCTGACCTTGATTCTGCAGCCACAGCTGATGGCAATTTGCACCAAATGCCGTATTTTCTTATTTTACACATCGTAAATGAAATGCAGAGCAATTCAACTATATTTATTTATCCAGTAATTAATTACTTAAGTTTAAACTACAAGACATTTGCACATGAGTGGTCAGATTTTGCACGGTGAAATGTCCACCGAGGCTCTTGGTAAGGACTCGTTCTCTTTATCTTTTCCTTTCGGCTGTTCCCTTCGGGGGTCGCCAGAGCAGCCTCCATCTCACCCTGTCCTCTGCGTCGTCTTCTCTTCCGCCAACGACCTTCATCAGGTTCTTGATAAGGACAGCATGTGGAATTACTCATGGATGACTCCCTTCACCAATGAACTGAAATGTAGAGCAATTTAAGTGTATTTTTTTATATAATAGTTTCAAAAAGTTTTAAATTACAGAAAATTTCATGTTTTTATTGTTTTAAGGTTATGAATATCGACTGACAATATTCCATGGACATGAATTTGGTTTGTTGCTGGAAAGTTGCAGGTCTGTGGAACATTGTGCAAGTTATAGAGGAAAAACCTGCTTGTTTGTTTTAAGAAACAAAGATCTTTAAATGTATTAAGCGGAGAACAAAACGTGCGGGATATGTGGGATGAAGGCATAATTGGTGTTATAATTGGCCATATTCTTGAAAAGGGGGATAATTTATCATATTGTTGAAAATGGTGGTCGAGTTTTGGGGACATTTGCCTTCGGTGCATGTTTTGCGAGTCAAGCGTCTTACTTTTTTGTTGTTAAAGTTACAATGTTTTACAGTTACTTCTTACACATGATTATGGTGTTGTGAAATCCTCTCTGACAAGTTTAAAGCTAGTTTCAGTTGCTCTGAAATTGTTTTTATTTATTTATATATTTTTTGACTGCCAGGTTTATTTTCTCCTGCAATTTCATAGTTTAATACGTTTTAACCCCCCAGTAAGTGGGGTGGAAATCATTCGAAATACAGTACAGGACCGTAGGTTTTAATTTTAACTGAGACTCAAGTCTCCTTTCCTCTGCTAATTTTACCTTGAACAATATATTTATTTTTATACTGCTCCGGTGTGGAAAATTAAGAGACGGCTGCACCGTTACCTTCCTCAGATTTAGTAATTTGTGTAATGCCCCTGTTTGTTGTGTTCCACTTCCGGCATTGCTTCTTGGCCTTTTGGCTAAGATCAAGTGTAGTATCTGTTAACAGTTTAATATCTGATACTGTACATCCCCTACCTGGGGACCATTGATTTTTGCTACATGGAGATGGAAGAGGGGAATGCAGCCATGGGGGGGGCACTAACCAGTGTCTCTCCCCCTTACGCCGGTCCCAAGCCTGGATAAATGCAGAGGGTTGTGACAGGAAGGGAATCTGGCGTAAAACTTCGGCCACGTTAAAAATGCAAATGGTCAAAACAAAATTCATACCGGATCGGTCGAGGCCCGGGTTAACAACGACCGCTATCAGTGCTGTCAACCAACAGGGTGCTGATGGAAATTGGACTACTGTTGGTCGAAGAAGGAGAGGCGGGAGGCGTGTCCGTAGGCAGAGAGAGAAGAGGAAATGCGTGAGCCTAGGACTGAGAGTAGGGACTTTGAATGTTGGAACGATGCAAGGAAAAGATAGAGAGCTGGCTGACATGATGCAGAGGAGGAAGGTAGACATACTGTGTGTTCAGAAGACCAGGTGGAAGGTCGCAAGGATAGCTTAGGAGCAGGGTTTAAGCTGTTTTATCACGGTGTAGATGGGAAAAGAAATGGAGTAGGAGTCATCTTGAAGGATGGGTTTGTCAGGAATGTTCTAGAAGTGAAAAGAGTGTCAGACAGAGTGATGAGTCTCAATTTAGAAATTGAAGGCGTGATGGTCAATGTTGTTAGTGCTTATGCCCCACAGGCAGGATGTGAGCTAGAAGAGGAGAGATTCTGGAGTGAGTTAGATGAAGTGATGCAAAGTACCCCCAGAGGTGAAAGAGTGGTCATTGGGGCAGACTTCAATGGACATGTTGGTGCAGGCAACAGAGGGGACGAGGAAGTGATGGGCAGGTTTGGTATCCAGGACAGGAACACAGAAGGACAGATGTTGATCGATTTTGCAAAAAGGATGGAAATGGCTATGGTAAATACTTTCTTCCAGAAGGAAGCATAGAGTGACTTATAAAAGCGGAGGCAGGAGCACACAGGCAGACTACATCTTGTGTAGGCGATGTAATTTGAAGGAAGACAGTGACTGCAAAGTAGTAGTGGGTGAGATGTTGCCAAACAGCATAGGATGGTGGTGTGCAGGATGACGCTGATGGTGAAAAAGGTGAAAAAGGCAGAGCAGAAGACAAAGTGGTGGAAGCTGAAAAAGGAAGAGTGTCATGTTGTCTTCAAGGAGGAGTTGAAACAGGCTTTGGGTAGTCAGGAAGTGCTTCCAGATGACTGGACAACCACCAATGTGATCAGGGAGACCGGTAGGAGAGTACTTGTTGTGTCCTCTGGAAGGAAAGTAGATAAGGAAACTTGGTTGTGGAATGGGGAAGTGCAGGAGTGTGTACAAAAGAAGAGGTTAGCTAAGAAGAAATGGGACACAGAGAGGACCGAAGAGAGTAAACAGGAGTACAGTGAGGCACAGCGTAAGGCGAAGGGAGCGGTGTCAAAGGCCAAACAGAGGGCGGATGATGACTTGTATGATAGGTTGGACAGTAAGGAGGGAGAAAATGATTTATATAGGTTAGCACAGCAGAGAAATAGAGATGGGAAAGACGTGCAGCAAGTTAGAGTGATAAAGGACAGAGAGGGAAATGTATTGACTGATGACAGAAGTGTGCTGGGAAGATGGAAAGAATACTTTGAAGAGCTGATGAATGAGGAAAATGAGAGAGAAAAAAGAGTAGAAGGGGTGACCGTTGAGGACCAGGAAGTAGCAAAGATTAGGAAGGGAGAAGTGAGGAGGGCATTGAAGAGGATGAAGAGTGGAAAGGCAGTTGGCCCTGATGACATACCAGTTGAGGTATGGAAGTGTCCAGGGGACGTAGCAGTAGACTTTTTGACATTATTCAACAAGGTCTTAGAAAGTGAGCAGATGCCGGAGGAATGGAGGAGAAGTGTGCTTGTGCCCATTTTTAAGAACAAGGGAGATGTACAGAGTTGTGGCAACTACAGAGGGATAAAGTTGATGAGCCATACGATGAAGTTATGGGAAAGAATAGTGGAAGCAAGACTAAGGGCAGCGGTCAGCATTTGTGAGCAACAGTTTGGTTTCATGCCAAGAAAGAGCACCACAGATGCAATGTTTGCTTTGAGGATGTTAATAGAGAAGTACAGAGAAGGTCAGAAGGAGCTGCATTGTGCCTTTGTGGATCTGGAGAAAGCATATGACAGGGTACCGAGAGAAGAACTGTGGTATTGTATGAGGAAGTCTGGAGTGGCAGAGAAGTATGTTAGAGTGGTGCAGGACATGTATGAGAAATGCAAGACAGTGGTGAGGTGTGCTGTCATTGTGACAGAAGAGTTCAAGGTGGAGGTGGGACTGCATCAAGGATCAGCTCTCAGCCCCTTCTTGTTTGCTATGGTGATGGACAGGCTAACAGACGAGGTTAGACAAGAATCTCCATAAACTATGATGTTTGCAGATGACATCGTGATCTGTAGTGAGAGCAGAGAACAAGTGGAGGAAAATCTAGAGAGGTGGAAGTATGCCCTGGAAAGGAGGGGAATGAAGGTTAGTCTCAGTAAGACAGAATACATGTGTGTGAACGACAAGGACCCAAGAGGAACTTTGAGGTTACAGGGGGCAGAGATAAAGAAGGTGGAGGATTTTAAGTACTTAGGCTCAACAATCCAGAGCAATGGAGAGTGTGGAAAAGAGGTGAAGAAGCGCGTGCAGGCAGGTTGGAGTGGATGGAGAGAAGTGTCCGGTGTGATGTGTGATAGGGGAGTATCGGCAAGAATGAAGGGAAAAGTGTACAAGACAGTGATGAGGCCAGCGATGTTATATGGTTTAGAGACGGTGGCCCTGGGGAAAAGACAGGAGTCAGAGTTGGAGGTAGCAGAGATGAAAATGTTGAGGTTCTCTTTTTGGGAGTAACGAGGATGGATAGGATCAGAAATGAGTACATGAGAGGGACAGCACATGTTAGATGTTTTGGAGACAAAGTCCAATGGTTTGGACATGTACAGAGGAGGGATAGTGAGTATATTGGTCGTAGGATGCTGAGGTTGGAACTACCAGGCAGAAGGCCCAGAGGAAGACCAAAGAGAAGCTTTATGGATGTGGTGAAGGCGGACATGAAAGTCGTTGGAGTAAGCATAGAAGATGTGGAGGATAGGGAGAGATGGAGGCGGATCATTTGCTGTGGCGACCCCTGAAGGGAGCAGCCGAAAGGAAAAGGAGATGGAGAGGGGCTCACTATGTCCACTCCACGCATCAACATGGTATTGCAGTACCTCTAGAAACGGTGCACCCCCTAATAGTGTTGTTGATCGAATACATAATTGTTTCCGTATGCTCTTGTATGTGTGGCTGTGTATTCTGTCTATGGCTTATGTAGTTCCGAGTGCTCATTTACTGAAGGTCTAATTTTGAACACGGAGAGTGCATTTAGGTTTCTTTTTAGTAAAAGCAAAAGAGTTTTTCAACAATAAAGATTTCCGTGCTGAGACGTGTTGAGTGGTCTGCATCTTTGGCTTTGCTCATCTCCATTTCCAGAGAAAATGTTCATTGTTTGCTTTGTGAATGTGCTTTCTTTCTTTCTTTTTTAAAACAGGTTTTGTTCCATCATTCCACAGAAAAGCATGCAATTTCCCAACAGGTAAGTTCAGTTATTTCTGTTCTTTTCTAGTTTGTTTGTTTATTTATTGATTGATTTCAGTTTTGTTAATTTTAGGCGTGGGTGCCTCTTTCCTGTCGGCTGCTTGTGCTGGCATGAGGAGGCACCAGAGCATACATTTTAACTTCAAAGAACTGGAAGGGAAGCTACAGTGGATGTCTCGGCTAGACTTCTCCAGGAATTTCATTCAAAAATCCCTCCAGCTCCATCCGGACGATTTGAGCGATTTGTTGACTCTTCCCGAGATCAAAAGGTTCAATGTTAGCTTCAGTTCTGCTTGCACGTCCAGAGATTTATGGCTCTGGTTTGAAAAGCTAAAACACCTATTCTGCATGTTTACTGTGGAAAAACTAATTGATAATTCACAAAAATGTCATGATATTTAATGAAACGGAGAGAGAAGACATTTGCACAGGACTGGGAAGATTTTGCAGGGTTGAGGGTCCACCTATGAAGGTTCTTGACAAGGACAGCATTTGGAATTGCTCATGGAGGATTCCCTTCACCAATGAACTGAAATATAGGGCAATTCAAGTATATTTTTAGATAGTAGTTTCTAAAAGTTTCAAACTCCAGAACATTTCATGTTTTTATTCTTTTGAGTTTATTATTATTGACTGACAATATTCCATTGAGACGAATTTGGTTTGCTGCTGGAAAGTTGCAGGTATGTGGGACATGTTTGTTTGTTTGTTTTAAGAGACATAAAGATCTTTTAAATGTATTCAGCGGAGAACTAAAAGTGCGGGGTATGTCAGATGAAGGCAGTCAGTGGTACAATTGGCCGTGTTGTTGAAAATGGCGGTCGAGTTCTGGGGACATTTGCCTTCAGTGTATGTTTGGCGAGTCAAGCATCTTACTTTTTTGTTGTTAAAGTTACAATGTTCTACAGTTACATCTTACAAATGATTATGGTGTCCTTGGGGAAATCCTCGCTGACAAGTTTAAAATGCTCAGTTGCTCGGAATTTCCACTGAGCGGCAGTGTTTTATTAATGCGTGTTGAGTTCAAACCCCCCCCCCATAAGTGGGGTGTAAATCATTTGAAATGCCATAGGTTTTAATTTTCTGAGACTCAAGTCTTCTTTCCTCTGCTAATTTTATCTTGAACAATATGTTTGTTATGTGGCAGTCTTGAGTTTGAAAACAATAAGGTTTGATTTGTTGGTTCTTCAGGAGTGCCATGTTCGCTCAGTTCAGGAAGGGAAGGAGTTTTCAAGGGGGTGGGAGTTGGGGGCCTTCAGTGTGGGGGATTGGGGAGGGGAGCGGGGATGGGGTGGGAATTCTGTTGAAATCCCACAAATGTCATAGACCTAGTTGTGTCTGTGGTGCCGGGGAGGGTGATATGTGTGGATGAGACATGGAGAGGGGTGGAGTTCAGGGCAGTATGGGTGTATGCACCGCCGCGGACGGTGAAGAGGAAGGTTTTTTTTTTTTTTTTAGGGGGTCTGAGCATGTATGGTGCACCAACAGGTTATTGCTGGGGGGGGGGTTAACGAGGACATCAGGGGAAGAGAAGGGCGGAGCTGGTGCAGGTTGTGGAGGGAGTGGGGCTGGTAAACGCCTAAAGGACAGTGAACCCTCAGGGGCATGGATATACATTCCAAAGTGTCAATGGGAGGACCTCATGGTTGGATCTGGTGTTAGTAGAGAGAGGGTGAAGGTGCAGGGGTGTTGCCTGAGGCGATTTTGGGCCTCTGACCACTGCCTGGTGATAGGAAGTGTCCTAATGGAAGGAGGGAGAGCGGGTAGAGGGAGGTGGAAGCTGAACGTTTCAGTATTAAGTGACTCGAGGTTTTGTGGGATCCTCCGCCTCCTGTACCAGGGGGGTGGCGGAGACTGAGGATGCTGTATGCCACACAGGTGGAAATGGGAGGACCTTAAAAGGAGGGTAGCTGTGGTCTGTCGGTGGTGGGGTCAGGAGAAGGCACGGAGGAGGAGAGATAAGGAAAGGGGGTGGTCGGAGGAACTGACGGGGCAGAATTAGGACTGCCAGCTCCGCGCTCAGGGCTTATGTGGCGGAAGCCAGGGGCTACCTTGTGCATGCCGGGAAGCCGCAAGCCCAGGATGAGGGGCCAACGCACCGCTTCTTTGACTCAGTCAGGAAGCGGCAGCGGGGATCGAGCATTGAGGGTCTCCGGGGGCATGCAGGCAAACAACCATGGGGGTGGGGGGGATGCTGGGGGTCGCAATGGTCTTCAATTCTGACCTCTTTGGGGTCGGACCCATATGACAGGACCGGTTAGAGGGGTTCCTGGAGGCTATCGATGGCCGGCTAGCAGTGGACAGTGGGAGAGCATTGAGGAGCCAGATCTCCTTAAAGGAGTTCAAGGCGGCCATGCTAACACTGAAGACTGGCGTAGCTCCCGGCGTAGCTTGCCAGTCGAATGGTATAGGAGGTTTTGGATGCTGGTCGGCCCCGATTTGATCGGGGTATATAGGGAGGCCATGGCAAAAGGGCAGTTTACCCCATCCGCAAGGGTGGGTGGGCTACATTGCCCTGATACATTGAAATGGACACAGGGAGGAACTGGCGAATTGGAAACCAATCACTTTGTTGACGGCCGACTAGAAGATACTGGCCAAATTTCTTGTTCTGCGCCTGCGGTGATGGCCCAGGCGGTGCACCCAGATCAAATGTCTGGTGTTCCAGGGCGCACAGGTTGCATGAACCTCGCAACTTGATAGCATGGGCCGACCAACGCCGGGTGCTGTTGGCAGTGCTAAGCTTGGACCAAGAGAAAGCATTCGACAGCGTGTCGCATGCATTAATGTTCCAGGTGTTGGAGCGTGTGGGCTGCGGACCAGGGTTCATAGCTGTAGTGCACTTGCTGTACAAGGGTGCAGCGAGCCGGATCATGATTAACGGGTACCAATCGGAGTTGATCGAACAACGAGGAGGGGTTAAACGGGGATTTCCGCTTTTGCGTATGCAGTATGTGTAGTACCTCAAGCCCCTTATCAAGGCTTTGAGGAGGGAGCCCGCCTTCTTGGGAATGCATGTCTCAGGGTCAAAAGGAGCGAGAGTCAAGGTGGCAGTGTCTGCGGATGATGCGATGCTGTTTCTGAGCAACGAAGGGGACTTTCATGCGGTGGCGGGGGTACTGGAGGCCTTTTCGGAGGCCACCAGGACCCGAGTGAACCGCAGTAAGTCCGCTGCTTTGCACGTGGGACCATGGGCAGGGCCGACGGAGGTACCGGAAGGCTTCGCACTATGTACAGATGGCCTCAAAATTCTGGGCGTTACCTTCTGGAAGGAAGGTAACGCCCAGAAGAACTGGGACCAAGCCCTGGCTAACATCAGGGCGAAAGCATAAAAACGGGGAGAAAGGAAGCTCTCACTCTCCGGGCGGATGCTGGTGACCAGTGCTGACCTACTTGCCAGTATAAATCACCTTGCGTACGTCTTCCCGGTCCCACATGTAGTGGGGAGGTGGCTCGAAAGAGTCGTCATCTCATTCATTTGGGGCGGGAGGAACGAGCGGGTTACCCAGGTCAGTATGATTATGGAAACGGAGAGGGGTAGGAGAGGGGTGGTGTGTTTTCCCCCTCAACATCAATGTGCTGAACATGGCTTTTTGGGCAAGGCTGGTCAGAGGGAGGGAAGGGCATGCCGCAACACTGCTAGCAAGGTTCTGGATGGGGATTCACTCTGCAGGCAGTGATTCCTTGGAAAGGGACAGGACCTTGGTCAACCGACTGCCCACCGGGGAGCAGCAAGAGGCGATTCAAGGCAAGGCTCAAAGTGGATCCCTTGGCCGAAGGGGGCCTGTGCCACCCACCGGGCAGCTTCATGATCGGGCCAAATCGAGGTTTCCTGCACTACCCCGGGCAACCCCTCTACTGCCAAAGATGCGGTGGATTAGAGCACAAGACTGAGGCATGTGCTGGGCAAAAACCACGTAGCAGCCGAGTGCGAGGCACCAAAGACCTGTAGCCTGTGCAGCAGCGGTGACCACCTGTACCGCAGTTGTCTGGAGAAGAGTAAGGCCATTACCAGCCTGTTCCATGAGCAAACCCAGGCTCCAAAGCCCGAAGAGAAGGAGCAGGAAGTGCCGGGGCCAAGTACAGAGGGTTAGAGAGAGGGCAAAGGGGGGGGTGCGGCAGGGGGCCCCAGAAAGGGATGCCCTGGAGGCAGGAGAGGAGGTAGTGCCGTGTGAACAGGAAGTTATGGGGTAGGAGAGCAAGGAGCTGTCAGCCTCAATGGAGTGCTGGGAGGGGAAGTGGGTATGCCTAGCCTGCCGGTGGACTGGTCGTCAATGGAGTTCACCGGAGAGCTTGGGGAAGACATGGTACACATCCTTATCGAGCAGATCGTAGAGGCTGGAAGTATTGTGGAGCGGAGGGCAGCAAAGAGAGCACGGGAGGAGGCTAATATAGAATTTGATGTGTATGAAGTGGGAAGCGGTGGGGATGTGGAGGAAGAGGGGAGGGAGGGAGGAGGGGGCAGGAGCGGAAGGGGGTGAGCAGCAGCAACAGATCAGTGGGGAAGAAGGATGGACGCAAGTGCTCACAAGGCGACTGAAGACAACTAGGGTCAAGGGAGGAGGGAAGAAAGGAGGAATTGCAACGAGGGCTGGGGACATGTAAGGGAACAAATATAGAAAGGAATGAGCGAACTGAATATAGCAACACTAAATGTAAGGGGTGTCAGGCAGGCGGTGAAGAGGGCAGCAGTCTTTTTGAGTTTGAAAACAGTAAAGTTTGATTTGTTGTTTCTCCAAGAGTGCCATGTTCGCTCAGTTCAGGAAGGGAAGGAGTTTTCAAGGGGATGGGAGTTGGGGCACTCAGTGTGGGGGATCGGGGAAGGGAGTGGGGATGGGGCGGAAACTGTTTAAATCCCACGAATGGGTCATAGACCTAGTTGTGTCTGTGGTGCCGGGGAGGGTGATATGCGTGGATGGGACGTGAAGAGGGGTGGAGTTCTGTGCAGTAGTGGTCGCAGAGGGAAGAGACGAAGGGTTTTTTTTAGGGGGTTGGAGCACGTATGGCCCACCAACAGGTTGTTGCTGGTGGGGGGAGATTTTAACAAGGACATTGGGGGGAAGAGAAGGGGCGTCGGTTGTGGAGGGAGCGGGGCTGGTGGATGTGTACAGGGCAGTGGACCCTCAAGGGGAGGGGTACACGTTCCTAAGTGCCAATGGGGGGACCTCACGGCTGGATCTGGTGTTAGTAGGGGAGAGGGTGAAGGTGCAGGGGTGCTGCTAGAGGCCATTTTGGGCTCTTACCACTGCCTGGTGGCAGGAAGTGTGTCAAGTTATAAATCAACACCGACATCATAAACACATACACACGAGGAAAGACGCAAGAGAATTAAGTTATTTTGTACTCGTATGAGGAGAGCAACCAGGCCAGCACAGTTACATGCCCTAGCTACTCTGAGTCCAGTCTGGTTGAGAGCCTCTTTTATTTCTTAGGAGACATTCCTGGTTACATACTGTTCCTTGCACCTAATAGGGGGGGGGACACATGAGCCAGGAACGTCAAGGGTTATCTTAAAGGTCACACAAGTGTTTAAGAAAACATGATAAACACAGACAGAACATTCTTTCTGGTAGACGCAGTCTTCTTGCGGTCAGTGGGTCATCCTGTTATTTCTGCAAAGACACTTTCTCAAGCAGTTTTTATGCATGATATACAAGGCTGAGCTGTGTTAACTATATGTACAATTACTTCAACAAAGTGTCCGTATGGAAGGGGAGAGATGGGGGAGAGGGAGGTGGAAGCTGAACATATCAGTACTAAGCAACCCGAGGTTTTGCAAGGTCTTCCGCCTCCTGTACCGGGGTGGCAGAAAATGAGGATGTTGTATGCCACACAGGCGGAATGGTGGGAAGACCTCAAGAGGAGGGTAGCCACGGTCTGTCGGTGGAGGGGTCAGGTGAAGGCGGGGTTGAGTCGCGATAAGGAGGAGGAGCTGGTGGTGGCCTGGCGCGATAAGGACCGCGGTAGAATTAGGAGGGCCGGTGCCGCGCTCGGGGCTTATTATGAGGCGGAAGCCAGGGGCTACATTGTACAAGCCGGGAAGTAGCAAGCCCAGGATGAGCGGCTAACGTGCAGCTTCTTTGACGCAGTGGGGGAGCATTGGGGAGCCAGATCACCTTAGAGGAGGTCGAGGCGGCCATGCTCACGCTGAACACTGGGGTAGCTCCCGGTGGAGATGGCTTGCCAGTCGAATGGTATAGGAGGTTTTGGATGCTGGTTGGCCCTGACTTAATGGGATTATATAGGGAGGCCATGGCAAAAGGGCAGATGACACATCTTTCATGTGGTGGCGAGAGTACTGGGGGCCTTTTCGGAAGCCACTGGGGCCCGAGTGAACCGCAATAAGTCTGCTGCCTTGTATGTAGGAGCATGGGCAGGGCGGACGGAGGTACTGGAAGGCTTCACACTGTGTGCGGATGGCCTTAAAATTCTGGGCGTCACCTTTTGGAGGGAAGGTAGCACCCAGAAGAACTGGGACCAAGCAGTGGCAAAGGTCAGGGCAAAGGCTGAAAAATAGGGAGAAAGGGAGCTCACTCTCCGGGCAAACGCTGGTGACCAGTGCTGACCTGCTTGCCAGTATAAACCACCTTGCGTATGTCTTCCCGGTCCCATTTGTAGTGGGGAGGTGGCACGAAAGAGTCATCTTCTCATTCATCTTTTCATTCACCCCACAAAAACTAGGCGGCAGACTTTGTGCGGGATCATCCGTGGTGCCTGGTAGGATAGGCTGATTCTTGACCACAGGGAGCTCTAAAAGAGGTGGAGGGATGCGTATGTGGAGTTGGTAGGTGTGCCCCCCTCTCGAGTGCCAGGGGAGACTGGGCAGCTATGCAGCCCAAGTGGTTGGATGTCGGAAGCAGAAACTTGCACTGGTTGGGAGCGCGAGGGCGCCTTCCGGTTAGGGTTAGCCTTAGCATTAGCCACACGCTGCTGTGGCCAACAGGGTGTGGGGTTGAGGAGACGGTTGAGCACGCCTTGTGGTCCTGTCCTCAAGCAGCTCGGTTTTGGAGGAGTATGGTGAGATGGTGGGCCTCAAGGGGAGGGGAAGTGCTGCACCGGGACCCGGTTCTTTCCGGAACCGGGTTGAGGGCCAAGAAGCCAGTGGTGGCGAAGCCCCTGTGGCAAGCCATCTCTGTGGCGACGAGCGTCTAGTGGGGCATGAGATGTGGGTGCCTTACTAGTCCGGACCCAAAGGTGGACCAGGAGGGAGTGTTTGCGACCTTCAGGGCAAGGTGGGAGAAGGTAGTGAATAATGGGGGTGGGGCAGGGGAATTTTCTAGGGTGGGGTTAGGGGTGCCGAGGGTAGGGGATTTATGGGAGGGACAGCCGTGGGGAACCCTTGGTGGCCAAAGTAGCGAGGGAGATAGGAGACCCAGTATTAAGATGTCCAGATGGTGATCAAGGGGAGGGGAGGGGAATTTGGGGAAAGGCCTTTTTTTTTTTGTAAGGGTTAAAGGGTGGTGGGATTCTGTTTGAGCTGGATTAACGGGGTTATGTTTTGTTTTTGTGCAAATTGTATATGGGGAATTAGTTCTATTTGAATAGCTAACTTGCTGCCAATGTTAATTTGTCACAGAGGGAATGGACTCAAGGACGGGTGTGGACTGGGATGGGATGGGCGATTGCTGTGATGAATGTAAGGAATGTGGAAAAGTGTTTAATAAAAAAAAAAAAAAATGGGTGCAAGTTTTATGGAAATTCCGGTTTTCCCAAGAGTGAATTAACTATTTTTCTAATCCGTATAGATCCGTTGAAAATTTTGTTTTGAGGGGTGGGGAGCTTAGAGGTGTTCGTCTGCTCGGATCGGTGCAATCGACCATGCATACTGCCGTATGGCTGTGACCGCGCGTTGAATCACGGGATTACATAGCACATAGGGATGACAGAGATTGGGCATTTTCGTCAAGTTCGTCAAGCATTTCTTCCATTCGGATGAGCACATTTCCCTCAAGTATGAAAAAAGCCCAATCGAATACAGCAACAGTCTTTCCCAGTATTCCTCCTTCTTTCGGGCCAAGTTATAACGATGCTTTTGATTGGCTCATCGTAACTGACCATCATATGAAAATGCAGCTATTATAAAACCTGTTGTTTCTGTGAGCCTCGCATGCACATGCTGCCTAAAATACTGCATTGTCGCTAGCAAGAACCACGAGAAATACTCTCAGTGTGTTTTTATCGGAAGGCTACTGATGGAATAAATTGATAGGATAAATGAGATGCAACTATGTGTGTATTGTAACTTCTGTGTATCTCAAGCTTCCTGTTCTTCTTGTAATTGTGACATGTGCACTAGGCACATGAAACTGTTGGGTGGGTGTTCCTGTGTCGTGTTTTGGTTAGCGATTCGGAAAGTAACAATGTAACAATGAGGAATTGCTTTGAAATGGAATTAGCCAAGTGTTTAGCGCCGCAGGGCAGAAACATATATGGAAATGCTTTGTGAACACGCAATTATTGCTTTACATGCATATCCCCAAGTGTTAAGCGCCGCGGGGCACAAACATATATGTTAATGCTTTGTGAACACGCAATTATTGCTTTGCACACACATCCCTCTGTATAAATAAGCTGACACTGCATGTGTTCTAAGAGCTTCCGATGAATAAACCAGACTAATTTCACTCATGTGGTTCGTTGTCTGTTGCTCCCAGAGTACTCCTAGACGTTGAGATGCAGGAATCCAGATCGTGCAGGTTTCTCTAAGAGCCTCCTCCACTGAGAGAGTTCTTACAAATCTGGTGACCCCGACGTGATACTCCTGATCAGGTAAGACAAGATTTGTTTGACTACCTGGTTAGCAGTATCTGAGCATCTGTTATCCCCTTCTTTAGAAGGGATGGTTATCCCCTTTTCATAAGGGATGGTTATCCTCAGTTGCTATAACTGGGAAGAGCGCTATACAAATATTCAAAAGGTGCACGTGTATTCCTGCATGCCAACGTATTTCTGGTGGTGGGTAGATAATGGGAAATTCCTACCCAAAGCCTAATCCCGGGGAAACCCCCAAGGAATGGATGAATAGATGTGGTCTTGCTTATTTTACTGAACCATGGCTCAGTAATCAAGCCGGATGGACGGAGGGACTCGACCAAGTACCAAACTTCCCCTCGAATGGGGACTTTTGATGCAGGATCCCTGACATCCTCGCATCGCATGATTTATGATGGATTGGGCACCCCCTCCTGGGATTATTAATACATGAAGGAGGTTTATGTAAAATGGTATGAAATGCGCTCATACTGGTTACAACTTAAGAAACTCTTCGAACCAAAAAGGGTGACTCAGAGTGTCCCCAAAACTAAATTGGTGAGTAAGGAAAAGGAAAAAATAGAAGAGGACGGGGGGAAGCGGGGCGTCGTCAGACTCGTTATCATTCCTCACTCTATTGGAGGGATAATCCCGACGCGTTAAAAACCTTGCGCGCGCAATTTACGGTTTAGCTAGTCTCCCGACGGGAAGGAACTTGTGATCTCTCCCACGTCACTAACTGGGGTAGAATATCTTTTTGTTATCGATAGCGGTGCGACCCTATCCTCCCTAGGCAGGGACTACCAGGGTGCTGTCTCCTCCAGGTCTACCAGCTCTGTAGGTATAGATGGGGTCCCCTTCTCCTCCCCATATACGCCACCCCTTCTTTTATGTTTTCCTGATGACCCTACGCTTGATAAATTGCAAATATCCTACTCCTTTGTACATATGTCCGAATGCCCTTTTAATTTGCTGGGCCGCGATCTCATGAGCATTCTGGGGTTTAAAATCTCTTTCCAGGGCTCGAGCATGACCATTCAAACGTGCGACACCTCCTCTGTTTCTCTGTTGTCATTGCAAGCGCAGCCCTTGCCCTTTAACGTTAATTCAGCGTGCGTGGCGAGTTCCACCTCGCCCCCTGTACTCAACATGCTGCCCACCAATCTTTGTGCAGAACATAAGAATGACGTGGGTTGTGTGAACTGCGTTCCGTATGAAGCTACCGTTAAGCACATTTTGCCCATGTACCTCCGACATTACCCCTTATTGCCTCAAAAAATTTTGGGTATCGACACCATTTTGGGTATCATCGTGCCGTGCACAAGCCCTTATAACACTCCTGTGAACCCGGTTCCCAAGCCGGACGGTTCTTGGCGCCTAACCCAGGATCTCAGAAAAATTAATGAGCTCATCATCCCAGTCTCGCCAGTTGTCCCGGACATGCCCTCTATTATGGCTTCCATGCCTTGCGACCATACCCATTTCTCCGTGATTGACCTGTGCTCTGCGTTTTTTAGTATCCCTGTTGAGCCCAACACACAGCCCCTCTTTGCTTTCACACACAGGCAGCGACAGTACATGTGGACTAGATTACCTCAAGGGTTCATAGACTCTCCTGCTGTTTTCTCGGCTGTGGTTAGGGATGCACTGGGGTCTCTCGACGTTCCCGTGGGTTCCTGTGCCCACTCCTACGCCGACGACCTCCTGGTGTCCGGCCGAACTTATGAACTATGTCTTGATGCAACCGTCAAACTGCTCCTCTTACTGGAAAAGAAGGGTTTCAAGGTTTCAAAGACCAAGCTACAGTTTTGCCTACCGACTGTCATATACCTGGGCTACGAACTCTCTCACGGAACAAAACGCCTTACTCAGGATCGCGTCAAGATCATAGTGGACACTCGGAAGCCTGCCACGAAACAGGCGCTCCTTGCTTTCCTGGGCCTCATTAACTACTGCCGCCAATGGATCCCGGACTGTTCCTTTTATGACAAACGTTTACGCTCTGCCGTGGCTCACACTGACCCTCTCCACCAACCCTTGGTCTGGACTGAGGACATGCTGGACGCATTCAAAGCTCTGAAGTCGGCCCTATGCTCCGCGCCGGCTCTCGGGCTCCCGGACTACACCAAACTCTTTCACCTCTATGTCGTGCACCAGGCCAGCACGGCTTCTGGGGTTTTGGCTCAGGACCACGGGGGGGGACTGAGACCTAATGCTTTCCTCTCCAAAACTTTAGATACTGTAGCTCGGGGTTTACCTGCTTGCCTTCGCGCTGTCGCTGCCAGTGCGGTGTTAGTTCTCGAAGCAGAAAAAATAGTGCTCTCCCATCCACTCGTTTTACACACCAGCCATCAGGTTAGGCATATCCCTAATACTCTGTCTACACAACACATGTCTTCTCAACGTCGTTCAGGTTACAAGGCCATCCTTTGTGCTACTGATAATCTAACCATCTCTTGTTCCTCTTCCCTAGATAACGTGGCCCAGGCCCTACAGCGCCTGCTTAATGCTCAAGATGACTGCGAACCGTTGGAACATGACTGCATGGACACCATTGTCCATGACACCAGTATTAGGTCCAACTTATTATCCACGCCTCTCTCCACAGGTCTCTCCCTGTTTGTAGATGGGTCATGCTCGAAACCTTCCGACGGAGTGTTCCTCTGCGGCTACGCGGTATGTTCCTTACCGGACCAAGTTTTGGAAGCGTACTCGCTCCCCTTTAATTCTGCTCAAGCAGCGGAGTTATATGCGCTCACTCGGGCATGCACTCTCGCCTCCGACCAGGACGTTACTATATACACTGACTCTCATTATGCTTTCGGGGTGGCGCACGATTTCGGCCGTATCTGGCAATCTCGTGGTTTCACTGCTGCTGACGGTAAGCCCATTTCACATTCCACCTTGGTCCAGGACCTTATTGTGTCCTGCAATCTCCCGCTCCGTTTAGCGATCGGAAAGACCCGCGGTCATTCCTTTGACCACACTGATGAGGCACGGGATATCTCTTTGGCTGACCGCGCGGCTAAATAGGCTGCCTTGCTCGGCTCCATGCCGCCGTTCCTGCAGCCCGCGCTGGTGTCAACCTCACACATGATTAGCGCCCTCCTCCCTGACTTGGATCTGAAATCCCTTCAGTCCTCGTCGTCCATAGAAGACACTGATTTTTGGTCCTCGCATGGCTCTCAGCCTTCGGGGGACGGCATTCTACTCGATTCGACCGGTCGCTTATGTCTGCCCACGCACTGTCTCCCTTTCCTCGTCCGCGAGTTTCACGGGCCTACACATCGCGGTCGAAGAGGGGTGGTGACAGATATGGAAAAAGATTTTTGTATATGACAACTAGCCTCTACGGTACACAGCATTCTGGACAAATGCCTGATTTGTGCACAGAACAATGTGTCCAAACCACACGCATCACATCAGCATCTGCCGAAACCAGATACTCCCTTCCAGGAGTGGCAGATAGATTTTACTCACATGCCCCGGCAGGGCCCCTTTAAATATCTATTGGTCATCGTGGATAAATTTTCCCGGTGGGTCGAAGCTTTCCCATGTGGGAACGAAAACGCCCGAGTAGTGGTTCAAAAGTTATCACAGGAAATTATTCCCAGATATGGCCTCCCGTTGGGAATTGATTCGGACAAAGGCACACCATTCACCTCAAAAGTCACTCAACTGTTGGCCCAAGAGCTAAAGATCAATTGGCGTTTCCATGTCCCATATCACCCTCAGTCCTCCGGAATCGTGGAACGAACAAACAGAACAATTAAAGGGAAATTACGGAAGGCAATGCACACCACTGGATCAAGGAATTGGGTTTCAGTACTACCCGTGGTTTTGGCGGATCTGCGAAAGACCTCGCAGGTGGCCTTAGGGAATCTCCTCACGAAGTGGTAATGGGGAGACCCTTTCCCGCTCCTTGGAGGAAGGGAAAGCAGGCTTTGGGGACGGAAGACTTGGATATACACATGAGCGAGTATGCCGTGGGCCTTGTTAAGGTCCTAAACGACTATTGGAAACGCACTAATCAGAATACTTCGGTCCCGGCAGACACAAGCGCTCACGCCTTCAAGGTAGGAGACAAGGTGCTGGTCAAAAAATTTACGAAACTAGATTCCCCTTTGAGAGACACCCTTTACAGTGAGCCCACGGAGATACTCGCTGTTACCGCCGTACTAACCGACCTCTTTCCACAGTGGATCCATGCTACCAGACTGAAGAAAAGTCCGCAATGATGTATTAAGTGCACTTTGTATTTGTGAAATTTTTGTCCTCATTACCTCTCTTTCAGGTCTCGAGATACCAGCCCTTCTGGGGTGAATGAACTACTTGTCTGGACCTGATCCAGATATCGAAGTATCACCACCACATCCTCTTGCACACGGGTCGGATAATGCCCATTTAAAATCCAAGTTATGTATACCACCCAAGAATACGTCGTGTGGATACATCCGGCGATGACTATGGACCCAAGAATACGTCGTGTGGATACATCCGGCGATGACGATGGACCCAAGAATACGTCGTGTGGATACATCCGGCGATGACGATGGACCCAAGAATACGTCGTGTGGATACATCCGGCGATGACGATGGACCCAAGAATACGTCGTGTGGATACATCCGGCGATGACGATGGACCCAAGAATACGTCGTGTGGATACATCCGGCGATGACGATGGACCCAAGAATACGTCGTGTGGATACATCCGGCGATGACGATGGACCCAAGAATACGTCGTGTGGATACATCCGGCGATGACTATGGACCCAAGAATACGTCGTGTGGATACATCCGGCGATGACTATGGACCCAAGAATACGTCGTGTGGATACATCCGGCGATGACTATGGACCCAAGAAGACGCCGTGTGGATACATCCGGCGATGACTATGGACCCAAGAATACGCCGTGTGGATACATCCGGCGATGACTATGGACCCAAGAATACGCCGTGTGGATACATCCGGCGATGACTACGGACCCAAGAATACGTCGTGTGGACACATCCGGCGATGACTATGGACCCAAGAATACGTCGTGTGGATACATCCGGCGATGACTATGGACCCAAGAATACGTCGTGTGGATACATCCGGCGATGACTATGGACCCAAGAATACGTCGTGTGGATACATCCGGCGATGACTATGGACCCAAGAATACGTCGTGTGGATACATCCGACGATGACTATGGACCCAAGAATACGTCGTGTGTGTAGTGCTTGGATACATCTGGACGGGAAGGCTACCGGAGCCCCGAGGTATGTGGGCGAAGGGCGATGGGGCTCTGCCTGCCCTTCAAGCACCAGGCTTGGTGCAACCACGGCCTGGTTTCTTCCCTATGGTGTCCAACATTCCACACGAAGAAAAAACCACCTCTGAAATGCCACAACAAAGAGAGGGCTCCGGTGTGCCGCTACAGAATTTATACATATTTCATAGTATAAAAAGAGGGGATTGATGGAATAAATTGATAGGATAAATGAGATGCAACTATGTGTGTATTGTAACTTCTGTGTATCTAAAGCTTCCTGTTCTTCTTGTAATTGTGACATGTGCGCTAGGCACATGAAACTTTTGGGTGGGTGTTCCTGTGTTGTGTTTCGGTTAGGGTGTGGGATTCGGAAAGTAACAATGTAACAATGAGGAATTGCTTTGAAATGGAATTAGCCAAGTGTTAAGCACCGCAGGGCACAAACATATATATGGAAATGCTTTGTGAACACGCAATTACTACTTTGCATGCACATCCCCAAGTGTTAAGTGCCGCAGTGCACAAACATATATGTTAATGCTTTGTGAACACGCAATTATTGCTTTGCACGCACATCCCTCTGTATAAATAAGCTGACACTGCATGTGTTCTAAGAGCTTCCGATGAATAAACCAGACTGATTTCACTCGTGTGGTTCGTTGTTTGTTGCTCCCGGAGTACTCCTAGACGTTGAGATGCAGGAATCCAGGTCGTGCAGGTTTCTCTAAGAGCTTCCTCCACGGAGAGAGTTCTTACAGCTACAATACAAAAGAATTGGAAAAGACATCGAGAAATATATGGTGGTGGGAATGGCTAAACGAGTGTGACAAAAACGGTGACAAATGGGGGGATATGGCTGAGAAAACCGGACATCTCTGGAGTTGCGTTTTGTGATTTATTGTTCCAAGACGATAAAGTATGGGACCAGTGGGAAGAAGGGGCTGAAAAATCATGCTGATGAGTCGAATGACTTGAATAACAAAAAGACCATTCGGAGAAATCAGGTATTTATACCCAGTCTAACTTTTAATGTCAGATTGTACCATTAGCTAATATGATTCCAATAATGCAGCCGTGAGTGCAAGTTTAATGATGATTGAGGGAAGTGTGTGGGTGGGGTGGGGGGGTAATATTAAACTGTGCACATGCCTCCTGGAGTGCCCAGGTGAGGGCAACATAAGGGGAGATTATGCTCAAATTTTTTGGCCCATGATTTAGTTGTACATTGAAAATAGGATTTTTTGTCATTTGCACAGATGGGATCAAGATTTGTAGTACAGTATCTTATCAGTATGAAACACTGATTAATAAATATTTCCTGTTTAAGTCTGCATGTAAATAATTTTTTTGTTAGGTTTTCCTGGTTATACAGTGTACATACATTGTAAAAAAAAGTGTTGCAGCAAAGAAAGTGATCATTTCAGTTGAAATTTGTTTGACAGATTTTAACTTTTAATTAAAAAACTTCATTGTGCATGAATAGATGAAATGTTACAAACATTTGATGTGAATTTGTAGATTATATGATTATATATTACTGGAAATGTTGGTAAAAGATTGCATGAGAAACAACCATTTTAACTTGTAATTAAAAAAGTGCCCCAACACTCAACTACATCTTGTATTTTCAGGTTTTCAAAATTTTTAATTTGCACCCATCGCTTAAAAAAAAAAAAAAAAAAATCTGTTCTTATCAGATTAATATCTGATACGCCCCCTGCCCGGGGACCATATATTAAATTGATTTATAAACAATATAAACCCCCTATAAAAAAAAAAAAACCCTATAAACAAAAGCACGCTCAGCTCTGCGCCAGAAGATGAACTCGCATCAACATCACCGCTTCTTTGGTTTGTGCCTCTTGCTCGATCACTAAAATTCTGTTTGGGACTTGGGCTCAGGTGTGGGGGGGCGTGGCCGGGCTGCTCGCACTTAATGCACTTAATCCCTGAATTCAGTCGTCATGCCGAATGCAATACAGTACGTTCCTCTAGTGGGCATTTTTGAAACTACAGTGCTCTATGTTTATAAACAGAATGCCTCAAAGGTGTTTTATGCGAATGCTGTATAATGTTTATATTTTAGCATCAATAAACATAACAGTAAAAATTTAATAGTTTTTCTTAACCATGACTACATTTTACTACATTAATACTGTATTACTGTCTGTAGAATGTGTTTAAGAAACATATTTTAGCGCATGTAATAGATACATAGTATTTCACTTACAGCTGCTCATTTGCGCATGTGACGTCATACATGGGGTTTTACTTCCGGGTACAGAACTGCGGATTGTCTCGATTCGCGGGAAGGCCCAGAACCGTATCCCCGCGAATGTCAAGGGCCTACTGTAATTTTTTCTTTATATTAAAGGGGTAAATAACAAGAGCTGTCCGATCACTCGGTGCAGCTGTAAAACTTGCATTTACCTTCTTTGTAGTCATTCCGAAGTCGCGCTAGTAGGGGTGCCAGGTCCTCCATTATCAAAAAATCTGCTATGTCAGCGTCCGCCACTTTGATAAGGCGTCATTTTCTGTCTCCCAGCCATCTTCAAGGGGACTCCGAAGGGACTCCAAGGGGTGGGAAATTGTCACGATTTCCTCATCCACTTCAAATGTCCACAAGCTTGGCATAGTCACGTTGGATTTGTTTAGGTTCCTCAGCCTTTGACAAAACTATCGGCAGTTTTTGTAACGTCGCGGCAAATGCAAGCGCAACAAGTTCATCTTTACGTTTGCGGGAACAACCGGGAGGACCCCTACGTATACGATATGCCCGAAGGTCGGGAACTTTCCATAAATTAAATGCATCGATCGTGCAGTTTTCGACCACATCAAGGTTTCCTTGCACCACGTTTGGTAGTCGAGATGCGAATGGTGTCTATTGGCCGTGTTGTTGAAAATGGCGGTTGAGTTCTGGGGACATTTGCCTTCATTGCATGTTTGGCGAGTCAAGCATCTTACTTTTTTTGTTGTTCAAGTTACAATGTTCTCCAGTTACATCTTACAAATGATTACGGTGTCTTTGGCGAAATCCTCGTTGACAAGTTTAAAATGGTCAGTTGCTCTGAACGTGTTTTTTTTTTTGTTTGTTTGTTTCCAGCGCCATTTATTTTCTCCCGCAATTCCACAGTTGACCACTGATCGCCAGTGTTGTATGAATGCGTGTTGAGTTGAGTACGTTTAACCCCGCCTCCCCCCGGAAGTGGGGTGTAAATCATTTGAAATACTGTAGGTTTTAATTGTAACTGAGACTCAAGTCTCCTTTCCTCTGCTAATTTTATCTTTAACAATGTGTTTCAGTTATTTTAAACTGCTCTGGTGTGAAAAATCGAGACGGCAGCACTTACCCTCCTCGGATTTAGTAGTGTGTGTGATGCCCCCGTTTGTTGTTTTCCCTCTGCGGGTATCGCTTCTCGGCCTTTTGGCTAAGATCATTTGATGTCATGGATGGAGAAGGCGACTTCCGGCCGGCCCGAGTGGTGCGGCTTCGAAACACCGTGAGAGTGGAATTGAAAGTGGATGCAACAGTAGAAGTGAAGAAAAGGTTCGGCTGGGATTGGATGGTGCTTCGACTGTTACGAGAGCAATGCAAGATTCTGCCATCGAAGATCCTCTGTCTTCAGGATTTTGCTAAGGCGGGCTTTATGGATGTTACCTTCTCATCATATAAGGACTGCGCCTCCTTCTTTGAGGAGTGTTGTCGACGCCAAGAAGAGGAGGTAATGCAAGGCCTCCGGCTGGTACCACTGTTCGTGATGGATGAAGTCCCAATCACTGTCCACCTTTATAACCCATTTGTGGCAGAAGAGGAGGTCCGAAGGTTCCTGGCGCAGTACTGTGTGTCGGTGTCAGAGGGCGAGGAGATCAGAGGCCGGTTTGGAATCTGGAGTGGCAAGAGGCGTTTCAAGGCGAGACTTAAAGTAGATCCCTCGGCAGAAGGAGGTCTGTGCCACCCACCAGGCAGCTTCATGATTGGGCCGCATCGAGGGTTCCTGCACTACCCCGGACAACCCCTCTACTGCCGAAGATGTGGTGGATTAGGGCACAAGAAGGAGGCATGTGCTGGGCAAAGGTGCCGTCGGTGTGGCGCAGAGGATCATGTTGCAGCCGAATGCGAAGCACCAAAGACTTGCAGCCTGTGTGGCAGCGGCGATCATCTGTACCGCAGTTGTCCGGAAAAGAGCAAGGCCTACGCTGGCCTATTCCATGAGCAAACTCAGGCTCCAAAGCCAGATGAGAAGGAGCAGGAAGAGGCGGTGCAAAGTATGGAGAGGAGGGGAGAGGGAGAAAGGGAGGAGGCAACAAAAGATACTGGGAGGGAGCAGCAGGGGGAGGCCCCCACAGATGGGGAGAGCCTGGAAGTGCGGGGAGAAGGAGTACGGCCAGGGGAGCAGGCAGTTATGGGGCAGGAGAGCCAGGAGCTGCTGCAGGATACAGGGCAGTCCCTGTGGACACCCCTCAGCCTTGACGGAGTGCTGGGAGGGGAAGGGGGTATGCCTAGCCCGCAGGTGGACTGGTCGCCTAGGGAGTGCCCGGGAGAGCTTGGGGAAGAGGAAGACATGGGACACATCCTTATCCAGCAGATCATAGAGGCGGGAAGCAGGGTGGAGGGAAGGGCAGCAAAGAGAGCACGGGAGGAGGCCAATAGAGAATTTGATGTGTATGAAGTGGGAAGCAGTGGGGATGTGGAGGAAGAAGGGGGAGGAGGGGCAGGACTAAAAGGAGGTGAGCAGCAGCAAAAGATCAGGGGAGAAGAAGAATGGACCCAAGTTCTTACAAGGCGACAGAAGACAACAAGGGTCAGGAGGTGGGAAGAAAGGAGGAACTGAAACAAGGGTCGGGAAGAAAATAGGAAAGAATGAGTGAACTAAACATAGCAACACTTAATGTAAGGGGTATAAGGCAGCCGGGGAAGAGGGCAGCAGTCTTTTGAGTTTAAAAACAGTAAAGTTTGATTTGTTGTTTCTCCAGGAATGTCATATTCGCTCAGTTCAGGAAGGGAAGGAGTTTTCAAAGGGGTGGGAGTTGGGGCCCTCAGTGTGGGGGATTGGGGAAGGGGCTGGGGACGGGGTGGGAATTCTGTTTAAATCCCACGAATGGGTCATAGACCTAGTTGTGTCTGTGGTGCCAGGGAGGGTGATATGTGTGGATGGGACATGGAGAGGGGCGGAGTTCAGGGCAGTAGGGGTGTACGCGCCACCACGGAGGGCAGAGAGGAAGGGATTTTTTAGGGGGTTGGAGCACGTATGGTGCACCAACAGGTTGTTGCTGGTGGGGGGGGATTTTAATGAGGACATCGGGGGAAGAGAAGGGGCAGAGCTGGCGCAGGTTGTGAAGGGAGCAGGGCTGGTGGATGTGTATAGGGCAGTGGACCCTCAAGGGGAGGGGTACACGTTCCAAAGTGCCAATGGGGGTGGATCTGCTGTTAGTAGGGGAGAGGTTGAAGGTGCAGGGGTGCTTCCTGAAGCCATTTTGGGCCTCTGACCACTGCCTGGTGGTAGGAAGTGTCCTTATGGAAGGGGGGATACGGGGAAGAGGGAAGTGGAAGCTGAACATTTCAGTACTAAGCGACTTGAGGTTTTGCAGGGTCTTCCGCCTCCTGTACCAAGGGTGGCGGAAAATGAGGATGTTGTATGCCACACGGGCGGAATGGTGGGAGGACCTAAAGAGGAGGGTGGCCACAATCTGTCGGTGGTGGGGCCAGGTGAAGGCGCGGGAGAGGAGAGATAAGATCAGGGGGTGGTCGGAGGAGCTGGGGGTGGCCTGGCGCGATAAGGACCGTGGTAGAATTAGGAGGGCCAGCGCCGCCCTCAGGGCTTATTATGAGACAGAAGCCAAGGGCTACATTGTACAAGCTGGGAAGCCGCAAGCCCGGGATGAGCGGCCAACGCGCAGCTTCTTTGATGCAGTCAGGAAGCGGCAGCGGGGGTCGACCATTGAGAGGCTTCGGGGGAAGGCAGGCATGGAAACAACCATTGAGGGGATGCTGGGAGTCGCAGGGGCCTTCTACTCGGACCTCTTTGGGGTCGGACCCATACGGCAAGACCAGGTAGAGGGGTTCCTGGAGTCCATCGAGGGCCGGCTAGCAGGGGATAGCGGGGGAGCATTGGGGTGCCAGATCTCCTTGGAGGAGGTGGAGGCGGCCATGCTCACGCTGAAGACTGGCGTAGCTCCCGGAGGGGACGGCTTGCCAGTCGAGTGGTATAGGAGATTTTGGAGGCTGGTCAGGCCCAATTTGATGGGAGTGTATAGGGAGGCCATCGCAAAGGGCAGCTGCCCCATCCGCCAAGGGTGGGCTACGTAGCCCTGCTACACAAAAAGGGACTCAGAGAGGAGCTGGCGGGTGGAGGCCAATCACTTTGTTAACGGCCGATTACAAGATACTGGCCAAACTCCTTGTGCTGCGCCTGCGACAGGTGATGGCCCAGGCAGTACACCCAGACCAAACGTGTGGTGTCCCAGGGCGCAGAAGTAGCATGAACCTAGCGCTGGTCCGCGACCTGATAGCGTGGGCCGAGCAGCGCCGGGCGCCGCTGGCAGTGCTAAGCCTGGACCAGGAAAAAGCATTCGACAAAGTGTCGCATGCGTTCATGTTCCAGGTGTTGGAGCGTGTGGGCTGCGCGCCGGGGTTCATAGCTATGGTGCGCCTGCTGTATGAGGGTGCAGCGAGCCGGGTCATGATTAACGGGTTCAACACAGAGTTAATCGAGCAAAGGGGAGGGGTGAGACAGGGATGTCCGCTTTCGCCAATGCTGTACGTGTTGTACCTCGAGCCCCTTATCGAGGCATTGAGGAGGGAGCCAGCCTTCTTGGGTATGCATGTCCCCGGGTCAAAGGGACAGAGGGTGAAGGTGGCAGTGTACGCGGATGATGCCACACTGTTCCTGAGTACTGAAAGGGACTTTCAGGCGGTGGCGAGAGTACTGGGGCCTTTTCGGAGGCCACCGGGGCCCGAGTGAACCGCAGTAAGTCTGCAGCCCTGTATGTGGGAGCATGGGCGGGGCGGACGGAGGTACCAGAAGGCTTCGCACTGTGTGCGGATGGCCTTAAAATTCTGGGTGTCACTTTCTGGAGGGAAGATAGCGCCCAGAAGAATTGGGACCGAGCCCTGGCTAAGGTCAGGGCGAAGGTGGAAAAATGGGGTGAAAGGGAGCTCTCACTCTCCGGGCGGACGCTGGTGACTAGTGCTGACCTGCTTGCCAGTATAAACCACCTGGCGTATGTCTTTCCGGTCCCGTTTGTAGTGGGGAGGCGGCTCGAAAAAGTTATCTTCTCGTTCATTTGGGGCGGGAGAAGCGAGCGGGTTAGCCGGGTCAGGATGATAATGGAAACGGAGAGGGGTGGGAGAGGGGTGGCGTGTTTCCCCCTCAAGATCAATTCGCTGAATATGGCCTTTTTGGCAAAACTGGTCAGGGGGGAGGAAGGGCATGCCGCAACGCTGCTGGCAAGGTTCTGGATGGGATTCGCCCTGCGGGCAGTGATTCCCTGGAAAGGGACAGGGCCTTGGTCAACCGACCGCCCACCGCACTATAAAAAGGCGGCTGACTTTGTGCGGGATCATCCGTGGTGCCTGGTAGACAGCCTGATACTTGACCACAGGGAGCTCTACAAGAGGTGGCGGGATGGGTACGTGGAGTTGGTGGGCGCGCCCCCCCCTCGAGTACTGAGGATAGACTGGGCAGCCATGCACCCCAAGTGGTTGGATGGCGGAAGCAGGGACTTGCACTGGTTGGGAGCACTGGGGCGCCTCCCAGTTAGGGAGCGGCTATTCCGGCAGGGCGTTAGCCACACGCCGCTGTGCCCGATTGGGTGTGGGGGCGAGGAGACGGTAGAGCATGCCTTGTGGTCATGTCCTCAAGCAGCCCGGTTTTGGAGGACTGTGGGGAGGTGGTGGGCCTCAAGGGGAGGGGAAGTGCTGCACCGGGACCTGGTCCTTTACGGAGCCGGGTTGAGGGCCAAGAAGCCGGAGGTGGCAAAGCCCCTGTGGCAAGCCATCTCTGTGGCGAAGAGCGTCTGGTGGGGCACGAGATGTGGGTGCCTTAGGAGTCCGGACCCAAAGGTGGACCTGGAGGGGGTGTTTGCGACCTTCAGGGCAAGGTGGGAGAAGGTAGCGAATAGGGGGGGTGGGGCGGGGGAATTTATTAGGGTGGGGTTAGGGGGTGCTGAAGGTGGGGGATTCATGGGTGGGATAGCCGTGGGGCACCCTTGGTGGCCACGGTAACGAGGGAGACAGGCAACCCGGTATTAAGATGTTCAGACGGGGATCAAGGAGAGAGGAGGGGAATTTGGGGAATTTTTTTTTTGAAAGGGTAACAGGTGAATGGGTTGTGGGATTCCATTTGTGATGGATTAACGGGGTCATGTTTGGGGTTTGTGTAAAGTGTGTATGGGGAATTAGTTCTGTTGGAACAGGGTACTTGCTGCCAACGTTATTTGCCACAGAGGGAATGGACCCAAGGACGGGTGTGGACTGAGGTGGGATGGGCAATTGCTGTGATGAATGTAAGAAATGTGGAAAAGTATTTAATAAAAAAAAAAAAAAAATCTGTTCTTATCAGTTTAATATCTGATACGTCCCCTACCCGGGGGACCATATATTAAATGGATTTTTGCAACAGGGTGACGGACTAGGGGCTCGCTCCATCCGCTCCACGCATCGACCCGGTATTGCAGTACTTCTGGGAACGGTGCATCCCCTAATAGTGTTGATGATAGAATACGGTTCCGGGGCAGTCGCTCACAACCTTCATCAAAAAACGGACATTTGCTCACAACATAAAAACTTGTGTTCAATTTTCATCCTCAACCCAAATGTATAATGAGTTCATTTAGCGTTATGTATTTATAAGAGCAAACAATTTTAGGATCTTTTTTTTGTATATTTCTATAACATTTTGTATAACACTGTGATCTTTTTGTATTATGCATTTATTACAACAAAGAAAAAAAATCATGTTGTGAGCAAATGTCTGGGTTTTTTCATTAAGGTTGTGACCAATTGTCCTGTGAGCAATTGTCCGAGCACCATAGAATACATAATTGAACACCGAGTATGCCATCAGGTTTCTCTTTCGTAAAATGCAAAAGATTTTTTCGACAATAAAGATTTCCGTGCTGAGACGTGTTGAGTGGTCTGCATCTTTGCATTTGCGGCTTCGCTCATCTCCATTTCCAGAGAAAATGTTAATTGTTTCCTTTGCGAGTGTGCTTACCTTCTTTTTTTTCTTTTCAACAGGTTTGGTTCCGTCATCCCTCAGAAAAGCATGCAGTTTCCCAACAGGTAAGTTCAATCATTTCTGGGGTTTTTTTCCCCCCGTTTGTTTATTCATTGATTAATTGATTTCAGTTTTGTTCATTTTCGGCCGTGGGTGCCTCTTTCACCTCGGCCTGCTCGCGCCGGAACGAGGAGGCACCAGAGCATGCATTTTAATTTCAAGGAACTGGAAGGGAAGCTACAGTGGATGTCTCGGCTCGACTTCTCCAGGAATTTCATTCAAAAATCCCTCAAGCGCCATCCTGATGATTTGAGCGGTTTGTTGACTCTGCCTGAGATCAAAGGTTTCAGTGTTAGCTTCGGTTCTGCTTGCATGTCCAGAGATTTCTGACTCTGGTTTGAAAAGCTAAAACGCCTGTTCTGAATGTTTACTGTGGAAAAACTAACCGATAATTCACAAAAAGTGGTGATGGTCAGGTTGTTTAATGAAACGGGGATAGGAGAAGACATTTGCGCAGGACTGGGAAGATTTTGTCCTTGCTCTTCACAAGGACAGCATTGGGAATTGCTCATGGAGGATTCCCTTCACCAATGAACCGAAATGTAGGGCAATTCAAGTCTATTTTTGAGATGGTAGTTTCTAAAAGTCTCAAAGTCCAGAACATTTCATGGTTTTATTCCTTTTGAGTTGATTATTATTGACCGACAATATTCCATTGAGACGAATTTGGTTTGCTGCTGGAAAGTTGCAGGTATGTGGGACCATGTTTGTTTGTTTGTTTGTTTGTTTGTTTTAAGAGACCGAAGGATCTTTAAACGTATTAAGCGGAGAACTAAAAGTGCGGGATGTGTGGGACGAAGACAGGCAGTGGGGAAAAAGACACAATTCGCATTACGACTGCGCGGGAACGTGACCCAACAGCTTATCCAAGGGTCACAGCGACCAAACTTTATTGCAGCTACTTGCTGTTGTCTGGAAACGCATCCGAACAACTGCCGCTTAAAGTCTGCCTTAAGCCTTAAATTATCGACATGCCAGGTGCGCATTGTGCCGTCGTGAACTGTGGGAACGGCATGTATCATCTCGAGCGTTGGAAAAAGCTAGTCTGCAGTATATACATGCCTGCAAATTTTGGACTAACGCGTGTACGTGTCTGGCGCCGTTCAAGCTGTTTACCTTCCCCACTGTGCTGAAGGATCCGGAGGGACGCAAACGTTGGATTAAAGCAGCAAGTTTATAATTAAAGTGTTCTTTATTCGAATTCATAGACCCTATAGACTACTACATTACCTTTTATTTACCTCTTAATGTACCGTAACAATCGACGATGCCAAGTGATACATGTAAATTATGTGTAATTTTTCTTTATATTAAATAGGTAAATTGACAAGAGCTGATAGCTCTTTATATTAAAGGGGTAAATAACAAGAGCTGTCCGATCACTCGGTGCAGCTGTAAAACTTGCATTTACCTTCTTTGTAGTCATTCCGAAGTCGCGCTTAGTCGGGTGCCAGGTCCTCCATTATCAAAAATCTGCTATGTCAGCGTCCGCCACTTTGATAAGGCGTCATTTTCTGTCTCCCAGCCATCTTCAAGTCCCGAGGGGTGGGAAATTGTCACGATTTCCTCATCCACTTCAAATGTCCACAAGCTTGGCATAGTCACGTTGGATTTGTTTAGGTTCCTCAGCCTTTGACAAAACTATCGGCAGTTTTTGTAACGTCACCGCAAATGTAAGCGCAACAAGTTCATCTTCACGCTTGCGGGAACAACCGGGAGGACCCCTACGTATACGATATGCCCGAAGGTCGGGAACTTTCCATAAATTAAACGCATCGATCGTGCGGTTCTCATCTACATCAAGGTTTCCTTGCACCACGTTTGGTAGTCGAGATCCCATGATGCCGTGCGCGAGCCGAGATGCGAATGGTGTCTATTGGCCGTGTTGTTGAAAATGGCGGTTGAGTTCTGGGGACATTTGCCTTCAGTGCATGTTTGGCGAGTCAAGCATCTTACTTTTTGTTGTTAAAGTTACAATGTTCTCCAGTTACATCTTACAAATGATTCACGGTGTCTTTGGCGAAATCCTCGTTGACAAGTTTAAAATGGTCAGTTGCTCTGAACGTGTTTTTGTTTGTTTGTTTTCAGCGCCATTTATTTTCTCCCGCAATTCCACAGTTGACCACTGATCGCCAGTGTTGTATGAATGCGTGTTGAGTTGAGCACGTTTAACCCGCCTCCCCCCGGAAGTGGGGTGTAAATCATTTGAAATACTGTAGGTTTTAATTGTAACTGAGACTCAAGTCTCCTTTCCTCTGCTAATTTTATCTTTAACAATGTGTTTCAGTTATTTTAAACTGCTCTGGTGTGAAAAATCGAGACGGCAGCACTTACCCTCCTCGGATTTAGTAGTGTGTGTGATGCCCCCGTTTGTTGTTTTCCCTCTGCGGGTATCGCTTCTCGGCCTTTTGGCTAAGATCAAGTGTAGTATCTGTTCTTATCAGTTTAATATCTGATACGTCCCTACCCGGGGACCATATATTAAATGGATTTTTGCAACAGGGTGACGGACTAGGGGCTCGCTCCATCCGCTCCACGCATCGACCCGGTATTGTAGTACTTCTGGGAACGGTGCACCCCCTAATAGTGTTGATGATAGAATACGGTTCCGGGGCAGTCGCTCACAACCTTCATCAAAAAATGGACATTTGCTCACAACATAAAACTTGTGTTCAATTTTCATCCTCAACCCAAATGTATAATGAGTTCATTTAGCGTTATGTATTTATAAGAGCAAACAATTTTAGGATCTTTTTTTGTATATTTCTATAACATTTTGTATAACACTGTGATCTTTTTGTATTATGCATTTATTACAACAAAGAAAAAAAATCATGTTGTGAGCAAATGTCTGGGTTTTTTCATTAAGGTTGTGACCAATTGTCCTGTGAGCAATTGTCCGAGCACCATAGAATACATAATTGAACACCGAGTATGCCATCAGGTTTCTCTTTCGTAAAATGCAAAAGATTTTTTCGACAATAAAGATTTCCGTGCTGAGACGTGTTGAGTGGTCTGCATCTTTGCATTTGCGGCTTCGCTCATCTCCATTTCCAGAGAAAATGTTAATTGTTTCCTTTGCGAGTGTGCTTACCTTCTTTTTTTTCTTTTCAACAGGTTTGGTTCCGTCATCCCTCAGAAAAGCATGCAGTTTCCCAACAGGTAAGTTCAATCATTTCTGGGGTTTTTTTCCCCCCGTTTGTTTATTCATTGATTAATTGATTTCAGTTTTGTTCATTTATCGGCCGTGGGTGCCTCTTTCACCTCGGCCTGCTCGCGCCGGAACGAGGAGGCACCAGAGCATGCATTTTAATTTCAAGGAACTGGAAGGGAAGCTACAGTGGATGTCTCGGCTCGACTTCTCCAGGAATTTCATTCAAAAATCCCTCAAGCGCCATCCTGACGATTTGAGCGGTTTGTTGACTCTGCCTGAGATCAAAGGTTTCAGTGTTAGCTTCGGTTCTGCTTGCATGTCCAGAGATTTCTGACTCTGGTTTGAAAAGCTAAAACGCCTGTTCTGAATGTTTACTGTGGAAAAACTAACCGATAATTCACAAAAAGTGGTGATGGTCAGGTTGTTTAATGAAACAGGGATAGGAGAAGACATTTGCGCAGGACTGGGAAGATTTTGTCCTTGCTCTTCACAAGGACAGCATTGGGAATTGCTCATGGAGGATTCCCTTCACCAATGAACCGAAATGTAGGGCAATTCAAGTCTATTTTTGAGATGGTAGTTTCTAAAAGTCTCAAAGTCCAGAACATTTCATGGTTTTATTCCTTTTGAGTTGATTATTATTGACCGACAATATTCCATTGAGACGAATTTGGTTTGCTGCTGGAAAGTTGCAGGTATGTGGGACCATGTTTGTTTGTTTGTTTGTTTGTTTTAAGAGACCGAAGGATCTTTAAACGTATTAAGCGGAGAACTAAAAGTGCGGGATGTGTGGGACGAAGACAGGCAGTGGGGGAAAAAGACACAATTCGCATTACGACTGCGCGTGTGCGGGAACGTGACCCAACAGCTTATCCAAGGGTCACAGCGACCAAACTTTATTGCAGCTACTTGCTGTTGTCTGGAAACGCATCCGAACAACTGCCGCTTAAAGTCTGCCTTAAGCCTTAAATTATCGACATGCCAGGTGCGCATTGTGCCGTCGTGAACTGTGGGAACGGCATGTATCATCTCGAGCGTTGGAAAAAGCTAGTCTGCAGTATATACATGCCTGCAAATTTTGGACTAACGCGTGTACGTGTCTGGCGCCGTTCAAGCTGTTTACCTTCCCCACTGTGCTGAAGGATCCGGAGGGACGCAAACGTTGGATTAAAGCAGCAAGTTTATAATTAAAGTGTTCTTTATTCGAATTCATAGACCCTATAGACTACTACATTACCTTTTATTTACCTCTTAATGTACCGTAACAATCGACGATGCCAAGTGATACATGTAAATTATGTGTAATTTTTTCTTTATATTAAATAGGTAAATTGACAAGAGCTGATAGCTCTTTATATTAAAGGGGTAAATAACAAGAGCTGTCCGATCACTCGGTGCAGCTGTAAAACTTGCATTTACCTTCTTTGTAGTCATTCCGAAGTCGCGCTAGTCGGGGTGCCAGGTCCTCCATTATCAAAAAATCTGCTATGTCAGCGTCCGCCACTTTGATAAGGCGTCATTTTCTGTCTCCCAGCCATCTTCAAGTCCCGAGGGGTGGGAAATTGTCACGATTTCCTCATCCACTTCAAATGTCCACAAGCTTGGCATAGTCACGTTGGATTTGTTTAGGTTCCTCAGCCTTTGACAAAACTATCGGCAGTTTTTGTAACGTCACCGCAAATGTAAGCGCAACAAGTTCATCTTCACGCTTGCGGGAACAACCGGGAGGACCCCTACGTATACGATATGCCCGAAGGTCGGGAACTTTCCATAAATTAAACGCATCGATCGTGGCGGTTCTCATCTACATCAAGGTTTCCTTGCACCACGTTTGGTAGTCGAGATCCCATGATGCCGCGGCGAGCCGAGATGCGAATGGTGTCTATTGGCCGTGTTGTTGAAAATGGCGGTTGAGTTCTGGGGACATTTGCCTTCAGTGCATGTTTGGCGAGTCAAGCATCTTACTTTTTTTGTTGTTAAAGTTACAATGTTCTCCAGTTACATCTTACAAATGATTACGGTGTCTTTGGCGAAATCCTCGTTGACAAGTTTAAAATGGTCAGTTGCTCTGAACGTGTTTTTTTTGTTTGTTTGTTTTCAGCGCCATTTATTTTTCTCCCGCAATTCCACAGTTGACCACTGATCGCCAGTGTTGTATGAATGCGTGTTGAGTTGAGTACGTTTAACCCCGCCTCCCCCCGGAAGTGGGGTGTAAATCATTTGAAATACTGTAGGTTTTAATTGTAACTGAGACTCAAGTCTCCTTTCCTCTGCTAATTTTATCTTTAACAATGTGTTTCAGTTATTTTAAACTGCTCTGGTGTGAAAAATCGAGACGGCAGCACTTACCCTCCTCGGATTTAGTAGTGTGTGATGCCCCCGTTTGTTGTTTTCCCTCTGCGGGTATCGCTTCTCGGCCTTTTGGCTAAGATCAAGTGTAGTATCTGTTCTTATCAGTTTTAATATCTGATACGTCCCCTACCCGGGACCATATATTAAATGGATTTTTGCAACAGGGTGACGGACTAGGGGCTCGCTCCATCCGCCTCCACGCATCGACCCGGTATTGTAGTACTTCTGGGAACGGTGCACCCCTAATAGTGTTGATGATAGAATACGGTTCCGGGCAGTCGCTCACAACCTTCATCAAAAAAATGGACATTTGCTCACAACATAAAACTTGTGTTCAATTTTCATCCTCAACCCAAATGTATAATGAGTTCATTTAGCGTTATGTATTTATAAGAGCAAACAATTTTAGGATCTTTTTTTGTATATTTCTATAACATTTTGTATAACACTGTGATCTTTTGTATTATGCATTTATTACAACAAAGAAAAAAAAATCATGTTGTGAGCAAATGTCTGGGTTTTTCATTAAGGTTGTGACCAATTGTCCTGTGAGCAATTGTCCGAGCACCATAGAATACATAATTGAACACCGAGTATGCCATCAGGTTTCTCTTTCGTAAAATGCAAAAGATTTTTTCGACAATAAAGATTTCCGTGCTGAGACGTGTTGAGTGGTCTGCGTCTTTGCATTTGCGTTTCGCTCATCTCCATTTCCAGAGAAAATGTTAATTGTTTCCTTTGTGAGTGTGCTTACCTTCTTTTTTTTCTTTTCAACAGGTTTGGTTCCGTCATCCCTCAGAAAAGCATGCAGTTTCCCAACAGGTAAGTTCAATCATTTCTGGGGTTTTTTTCCCCCCGTTTGTTTATTCATTGATTAATTGATTTCAGTTTTGTTGATTTTCGGCCGTGGGTGCCTCTTTCACCTCGGCCTGCTCAAGGCCGAACGAGGAGGCACCAGAGCATGCATTTTAATTTCAAGGAACTGGAAGGGAAGCTACAGTGGATGTCTCGGCTCGACTTCTCCAGGAATTTCATTCAAAAATCCCTCAAGCGCCATCCTGACGATTTGAGCGGTTTGTTGACTCTGCCTGAGATCAAAGGTTTCAGTGTTAGCTTCGGTTCTGCTTGCATGTCCAGAGATTTCTGACTCTGGTTTGAAAAGCTAAAACGCCTGTTCTGAATGTTTACTGTGGAAAAACTAACCGATAATTCACAAAAAGTGGTGATGGTCAGGTTGTTTAATGAAACGGGATAGGAGAAGACATTTGCGCAGGACTGGGAAGATTTTGTCCTTGCTCTTCACAAGGACAGCATTGGGAATTGCTCATGGAGGATTCCCTTCACCAATGAACCGAAATGTAGGGCAATTCAAGTCTATTTTTGAGATGGTAGTTTCTAAAAGTCTCAAAGTCCAGAACATTTCATGGTTTTATTCCTTTTGAGTTGATTATTATTGACCGACAATATTCCATTGAGACGAATTTGGTTTGCTGCTGGAAAGTTGCAGGTATGTGGGACCATGTTTGTTTGTTTGTTTGTTTGTTTTAAGAGACCGAAGGATCTTTAAACGTATTAAGCGGAGAACTAAAAGTGCGGGATGTGTGGGACGAAGACAGGCAGTGGGGAAAAAGACACACCGTGCATTACGACTGCGCGCTGCAGGCGGGAACGTGACCCAACAGCTTATCCAAGGGTCACAGCGACCAAACTTTATTGCAGCTACTTGCTGTTGTCTGGAAACGCATCCGAACAACTGCCGCTTAAAGTCTGCCTTAAGCCTTAAATTATCGACATGCCAGGTGCGCATTGTGCCGTCGTGAACTGTGGGGAACGGGCATGTATCATCTCGAGCGTTGGAAAAGCTAGTCTGCAGTATATACATGCCTGCAAATTTTGGACTAACGCGTGTGCGTGTCTGGCGCCGTTCAAGCTGTTTACCTTCCCCACTGTGCTGAAGGATCCGGAGGGACGCAAACGTTGAATTAAAGCAGCAAGTTTATAATTAAAGTGTTCTTTATTCGAATTCATAGACCCTATAGACTACTACATTACCTTTTTATTTACCTCTTAATGTACCGTAACAATCGACGATGCCAAGTGATACATGTAAATTATGTGTAATTTTTTCTTTATATTAAATAGGTAAATTGACAAGAGCTGATAGCTCTTTATATTAAAGGGGTAAATAACAAGAGCTGTCCGATCACTCGGTGCAGCTGTAAAACTTGCATTTACCTTCTTTGTAGTCATTCCGAAGTCGCGCTAGTCGGGGTGCCAGGTCCTCCATTATCAAAAAATCTGCTATGTCAGCGTCCGCCACTTTGATAAGGCGTCATTTTCTGTCTCCCAGCCATCTTCAAGTCCCGAGGGGTGGGAAATTGTCACGATTTCCTCATCCACTTCAAATGTCCACAAGCTTGGCATAGTCACGTTGGATTTGTTTAGGTTCCTCAGCCTTTGACAAAACTATCGGCAGTTTTTGTAACGTCACCGCAAATGTAAGCGCAACAAGTTCATCTTCACGCTTGCGGGAACAACCGGGAGGACCCCTCACGATAATGATATGCCCGAAGGTCGGAACTTTCCATAAATTAAACGCATCGATCGTGCGGTTCTCATCTACATCAAGGTTTCCTTGCACCACGTTTGGTAGTCGAGATCCCATGATGCCGTGCGCGAGCCGAGATGCGAATGGTGTCTATTGGCCGTGTTGTTGAAAATGGCGGTTGAGTTCTGGGGACATTTGCCTTCAGTGCATGTTTGGCGAGTCAAGCATCTTACTTTTTTTGTTGTTAAAGTTACAATGTTCTCCAGTTACATCTTACAAATGATTACGGTGTCTTTGGCGAAATCCTCGTTGACAAGTTTAAAATGGTCAGTTGCTCTGAACGTGTTTTTTTTGTTTGTTTGTTTTCAGCGCCATTTATTTTCTCCCGCAATTCCACAGTTGACCACTGATCGCCAGTGTTGTATGAATGCGTGTTGAGTTGAGTACGTTTAACCCCGCCTCCCCCCGGAAGTGGGGTGTAAATCATTTGAAATACTGTAGGTTTTAATTGTAACTGAGACTCAAGTCTCCTTTCCTCTGCTAATTTTATCTTTAACAATGTGTTTCAGTTATTTTAAACTGCTCTGGTGTGAAAAATCGAGACGGCAGCACTTACCCTCCTCGGATTTAGTAGTGTGTGTGATGCCCCGCTTGTTGTTTTCCTCTGCGGGTATCGCTTCGGCCTTTGGCTAAGATCAAGTGTAGTATCTGTTCTTATCAGTTTAATATCTGATACGCCCTACCCGGGGACCATATATTAAATGGATTTTTGCAACAGGGTGACGGACTAGGGGCTCGCTCCATCCGCTCCACGATCGACCGGTATTGTAGTACTTCTGGGAACGGTGCACCCCCTAATAGTGTTGATGATAGAATACGGTTCCGGGGCAGTCGCCACAACCTTCATCAAAAATGGACATTTGCTCACAACATAAAACTTGTGTTCAATTTTCATCCTCAACCCAAATGTATAATGAGTTCATTTAGCGTTATGTATTTATAAGAGCAAACAATTTTAGGATCTTTTTTTGTATATTTCTATAACATTTTGTATAACACTGTGATCTTTTTTGTATTATGCATTTATTACAACAAAGAAAAAAATCATGTTGTGAGCAAATGTCTGGGTTTTTTCATTAAGGTTGTGACCAATTGTCCTGTGAGCAATTGTCCGAGCACCATAGAATACATAATTGAACACCGAGTATGCCATCAGGTTTCTCTTCAGAAATGCAAAAGATTTTTTCGACAATAAAGATTTCCGTGCTGAGACGTGTTGAGTGGTCTGCATCTTTGCATTTGCGGCTTCGCTCATCTCCATTTCCAGAGAAAATGTTAATTGTTTCCTTTGCGAGTGTGCTTACCTTCTTTTTTTTCTTTTCAACAGGTTTGGTTCCGTCATCCCTCAGAAAAGCATGCAGTTTCCCAACAGGTAAGTTCAATCATTTCTGGTTCCCCCCCCCCCCCCCCGTTTGTTTATTCATTGATTAATTGATTTCAGTTTTGTTCATTTTCGCCGTGGGTGCCTCTTTCACTCCTCGGCCTGCTCGCTACCGGAACGAGGAGGCACCAGAGCATGCATTTTAATTTCAAGGAACTGGAAGGGAAGCTACAGTGGATGTCTCGGCTCGACTTCTCCAGGAATTTCATTCAAAAATCCCTCAAGCGCCATCCTGACGATTTGAGCGGTTTGTTGACTCTGCCTGAGATCAAAGGTTTCAGTGTTAGCTTCGGTTCTGCTTGCATGTCCAGAGATTTCTGACTCTGGTTTGAAAAGCTAAAACGCCTGTTCTGAATGTTTACTGTGGAAAAACTAACCGATAATTCACAAAAAGTGGTGATGGTCAGGTTGTTTAATGAAACGGGATAGGAGAAGACATTTGCGCGCAGGACTGGGAAGATTTTGTCCTTGCTCTTCACAAGGACAGCATTGGGAATTGCTCATGGAGGATTCCCTTCACCAATGAACCGAAATGTAGGGCAATTCAAGTCTATTTTTGAGATGGTAGTTTCTAAAAGTCTCAAAGTCCAGAACATTTCATGGTTTTATTCCTTTTGAGTTGATTATTATTGACCGACAATATTCCATTGAGACGAATTTGGTTTGCTGCTGGAAAGTTGCAGGTATGTGGGACCATGTTTGTTTGTTTGTTTGTTTGTTTTAAGAGACCGAAGGATCTTTAAACGTATTAAGCGGAGAACTAAAAGTGCGGGATGTGTGGGACGAAGACAGGCAGTGGGGAAAAAGACACAATTCGCATTACGACTGCGCTGCGTGTGCGGAACGTGACCCAACAGCTTATCCAAGGGTCACAGCGACCAAACTTTATTGCAGCTACTTGCTGTTGTCTGGAAACGATCCGAACAACTGCCGCTAAAGTCTGCCTTAAGCCTTAAATTATCGACATGCCAGGTGCGACATTGTGCCGCCGTGAACTGTGGGAACGGCATGTATCATCTCGAGCGTTGAAAAGCTAGTCTGCAGTATATACATGCCTGCAAATTTTGGACTAACGCTGTACGTGTCTGGCGCCGTTCAAGCTGTTTACCTTCCCCACTGTGCTGAAGGATCCGGAGGGACGCAAACGTTGGATTAAAGCAGCAAGTTTATAATTAAAGTGTTCTTTATTCGAATTCATAGACCCTATAGACTACAACATTACCTTTATTTACCTCTTAATGTACCGTAACAATCGACGATGCCAAGTGATACATGTAAATTATGTGTAATTTTTTTCTTTATATTAAATAGGTAAATTGACAAGAGCTGATAGCTCTTTATATTAAAGGGTAAATAACAAGAGCTGTCCGATCACTCGGTGCAGCTGTAAAACTTGCATTTACCTTCTTTGTAGTCATTCGAAGTCGCGCTTAGTCGGGTGCCAGGTCCTCCATTATCAAAAATCTGCTATGTCAGCGTCCGCCACTTTGATAAGGCGTCATTTTCTGTCTCCCAGCCATCTTCAAGTCCCGAGGGGTGGGAAATTGTCACGATTTCCTCATCCACTTCAAATGTCCACAAGCTTGGCATAGTCACGTTGGATTTGTTTAGGTTCCTCAGCCTTTGACAAAACTATCGCCAGTTTTTGTAACGCCACCGCAAATGTAAGCGCAACAAGTTCATCTTCACGCTTATGGAACAACCGGGAGGACCCCTACGATAATGATATGCCCGAAGGTCGGAAACTTTCCATAAATTAAACGCATCGATCGTGCGGTTCTCATCTACATCAAGGTTTCCTTGCACCACGCTTGGTAGTCGAGATCCCATGATGCCGCGGCGCGAGCCGAGATGCGAATGGTGTCTATTGGCCGTGTTGTTGAAAATGGCGGTTGAGTTCTGGGGACATTTGCCTTCAGTGCATGTTTGGCGAGTCAAGCATCTTACTTTTTTTGTTGTTAAAGTTACAATGTTCTCCAGTTACATCTTACAAATGATTACGGTGTCTTTGGCGAAATCCTCGTTGACAAGTTTAAAATGGTCAGTTGCTCTGAACGTGTTTTTTTTGTTTGTTTGTTTTCAGCGCCATTTATTTTCTCCCGCAATTCCACAGTTGACCACTGATCGCCAGTGTTGTATGAATGCGTGTTGAGTTGAGTACGTTTAACCCCGCCTCCCCCCGGAAGTGGGGTGTAAATCATTTGAAATACTGTAGGTTTTAATTGTAACTGAGACTCAAGTCTCCTTTCCTCTGCTAATTTTATCTTTAACAATGTGTTTCAGTTATTTTAAACTGCTCTGGTGTGAAAATCGAGACGGCAGCACTTACCCTCCTCGGATTTAGTAGTGTGTGTGATGCCCCGCTTGTTGTTTTCCTCTGCGGGTATCGCCGGCCTTTTGGCTAAGATCAAGTGTAGTATCTGTTCTTATCAGTTTAATATCTGATACGTCCCTACCCGGGGACCATATATTAAATGGATTTTTGCAACAGGGTGACGGACTAGGGGCTCGCTCCATCCGCTCCACGATCGACCCGGTATTGTAGTACTTCTGGGAACGGTGCACCCCTAATAGTGTTGATGATAGAATACGGTTCCGGGGCAGTCGCTCACAACCTTCATCAAAAATGGACATTTGCTCACAACATAAAACTTGTGTTCAATTTTCATCCTCAACCCAAATGTATAATGAGTTCATTTAGCGTTATGTATTTATAAGAGCAAACAATTTTAGGATCTTTTTTTGTATATTTCTATAACATTTTGTATAACACTGTGATCTTTTTTGTATTATGCATTTATTACAACAAAGAAAAAATCATGTTGTGAGCAAATGTCTGGGTTTTTCATTAAGGTTGTGACCAATTGTCCTGTGAGCAATTGTCCGAGCACCATAGAATACATAATTGAACACCGAGTATGCCATCAGGTTTCTCTTTCGTAAATGCAAAAGATTTTTCGACAATAAAGATTTCCGTGCTGAGACGTGTTGAGTGGTCTGCATCTTTGCATTTATGCGGCTTAAGCTCATCTCCATTTCCAGAGAAAATGTTAATTGTTTCCTTTGCGAGTGTGCTTACCTTCTTTTTTTTCTTTTCAACAGGTTTGGTTCCGCTATCCTCAGAAAAGCATGCAGTTTCCCAACAGGTAAGTTCAATCATTTCTGGTTTCCCCCCCGTTTGTTTATTCATTGATTAATTGATTTCAGTTTTGTTCATTTTCGGCCGTGGGTGCCTCTTTTCACCTCGGCCTGCTCGCGCCGAACGAGGAGGCACCAGAGCATGCATTTTAATTTCAAGGAACTGGAAGGGAAGCTACAGTGGATGTCTCGGCTCGACTTCTCCAGGAATTTCATTCAAAATCCCTCAAGCGCCATCCTGACGATTTGAGCGGTTTGTTGACTCTGCCTGAGATCAAAGGTTTCAGTGTTAGCTTCGGTTCTGCTTGCATGTCCAGAGATTTCTGACTCTGGTTTGAAAAGCTAAAACGCCTGTTCTGAATGTTTACTGTGGAAAAACTAACCGATAATTCACAAAAAGTGGTGATGGTCAGGTTGTTTAATGAAACGGGATAGGAGAAGACATTTGCGCAGGACTGGGAAGATTTTGTCCTTGCTCTTCACAAGGACAGCATTGGGAATTGCTCATGGAGGATTCCCTTCACCAATGAACCGAAATGTAGGGCAATTCAAGTCTATTTTTGAGATGGTAGTTTCTAAAAGTCTCAAAGTCCAGAACATTTCATGGTTTTATTCCTTTTGAGTTGATTATTATTGACCGACAATATTCCATTGAGACGAATTTGGTTTGCTGCTGGAAAGTTGCAGGTATGTGGGACCATGTTTGTTTGTTTGTTTGTTTGTTTTAAGAGACCGAAGGATCTTTAAACGTATTAAGCGGAGAACTAAAAGTGCGGGATGTGTGGGACGAAGACAGGCAGTGGGGAAAAGACACACCGCATTACGACTGCGCTGCGTGTGCGGGAACGTGACCCAACAGCTTATCCAAGGGTCACAGCGACCAAACTTTATTGCAGCTACTTGCTGTTGTCTGGAAACGATCCGAACAACTGCCGCTAAAGTCTGCCTTAAGCCTTAAATTATCGACATGCCAGGTGCGCATTGTGCCGTCGTGAACTGTGGGAACGGCATGTATCATCTCGAGCGTTGGAAAAAGCTAGTCTGCAGTATATACATGCCTGCAAATTTTGGACTAACGCGCACGCGTGTCTGGCGCCGTTCAAGCTGTTTACCTTCCCCACTGTGCTGAAGGATCCGGAGGGACGCAAACGTTGGATTAAAGCAGCAAGTTTATAATTAAAGTGTTCTTTATTCGAATTCATAGACCCTATAGACTACTACATTACCTTTTATTTACCTCTTAATGTACCGTAACAATCGACGATGCCAAGTGATACATGTAAATTATGAGTAATTTTTCTTTATATTAAATAGGTAAATTGACAAGAGCTGATAGCTCTTTATATTAAAGGGGTAAATAACAAGAGCTGTCCGATCACTCGGTGCAGCTGTAAAACTTGCATTTACCTTCTTTGTAGTCATTCCGAAGTCGCGCTAGTCGGGGTGCCAGGTCCTCCATTATCAAAAATCTGCTATGTCAGCGTCCGCCACTTTGATAAGGCGTCATTTTCTGTCTCCCAGCCATCTTCAAGTCCCGAGGGGTGGGAAATTGTCACGATTTCCTCATCCACTTCAAATGTCCACAAGCTTGGCATAGTCACGTTGGATTTGTTTAGGTTCCTCAGCCTTTGACAAAACTATCGGCAGTTTTTGTAACGCCACCGCAAATGTAAGCGCAACAAGTTCATCTTCACGCTTATGGAACAACCGGGAGGACCCTCACGATAATGATATGCCCGAAGGTCGGGAACTTTCCATAAATTAAACGCATCGATCGAGCGGTTCTCATCTACATCAAGGATTCCTTGCACCACGCGTGGTAGTCGAGATCCCATGATGCCGGGCGCGAGCCGAGATGCGAATGGTGTCTATTGGCCGTGTTGTTGAAAATGGCGGTTGAGTTCTGGGGACATTTGCCTTCAGTGCATGTTTGGCGAGTCAAGCATCTTACTTTTTTGTTGTTAAAGTTCCAATGTTCTCCAGTTACATCTTACAAATGATTACGGTGTCTTTGGCGAAATCCTCGTTGACAAGTTTAAAATGGTCAGTTGCTCTGAACGTGTTTTTTTTGTTTGTTTGTTTTCAGCGCCATTTATTTTCTCCCGCAATTCCACAGTTGACCACTGATCGCCAGTGTTGTATGAATGCGTGTTGAGGTGAGTACGGTTAACCCCGCCTCCCACCGGAAGTGGGGTGTAAATCATTTGAAATACTGTAGGTTTTAATTGTAACTGAGACTCAAGTCTCCTTTCCTCTGCTAATTTTATCTTTAACAATGTGTTTCAGTTATTTTAAACTGCTCTGGTGTGAAAAATCGAGACGGCAGCACTTACCCTCCTCGGATTTAGTAGTGTGTGTGATGCCCCGCTTGTTGTTTTCCCTCTGCGGGTATCGCTTCTCGGCCTTTTGGCTAAGATCAAGTGTAGTATCTGTTCTTATCAGTTTAATATCTGATACGTCCCCTACCCGGGGGACCATATATTAAATGGATTTTTGCAACAGGGTGACGGACTAGGGGCTCGCTCCATCCGCTCCACGCATCGACCCGGTATTGTAGTACTTCTGGGAACGGTGCACCCCCTAATAGTGTTGATGATAGAATACGGTTCCGGGGCAGTCGCTCACAACCTTCATCAAAAAATGGACATTTGCTCACAACATAAAACTTGTGTTCAATTTTCATCCTCAACCCAAATGTATAATGAGTTCATTTAGCGTTATGTATTTATAAGAGCAAACAATTTTAGGATCTTTTTTTGTATATTTCTATAACATTTTGTATAACACTGTGATCTTTTTGTATTATGCATTTATTACAACAAAGAAAAAAAATCATGTTGTGAGCAAATGTCTGGGTTTTTTCATTAAGGTTGTGACCAATTGTCCTGTGAGCAATTGTCCGAGCACCATAGAATACATAATTGAACACCGAGTATGCCATCAGGTTTCTCTTCGTAAAATGCAAAAGATTTTTTCGACAATAAAGATTTCCGTGCTGAGACGTGTTGAGTGGTCTGCATCTTTGCATTTGCGGCTTCGCTCATCTCCATTTCCAGAGAAAATGTTAATTGTTTCCTTTGCGAGTGTGCTTACCTTCTTTTTTTTCTTTTCAACAGGTTTGGTTCCGTCATCCCTCAGAAAAGCATGCAGTTTCCCAACAGGTAAGTTCAATCATTTCTGGTCCCCCCGTTTGTTTATTCATTGATTAATTGATTTCAGTTTTGTTCATTTTCGGCCGTGGGTGCCTCTTTCACCTCGGCCTGCTCGCGCCGGAACGAGGAGGCACCAGAGCATGCATTTTAATTTCAAGGAACTGGAAGGGAAGCTACAGTGGATGTCTCGGCTCGACTTCTCCAGGAATTTCATTCAAAATCCCTCAAGCGCCATCCTGACGATTTGAGCGGTTTGTTGACTCTGCCTGAGATCAAAGGTTTCAGTGTTAGCTTCGGTTCTGCTTGCATGTCCAGAGATTTCTGACTCTGGTTTGAAAAGCTAAAACGCCTGTTCTGAATGTTTACTGTGGAAAAACTAACCGATAATTCACAAAAAGTGGTGATGGTCAGGTTGTTTAATGAAACGGGATAGGAGAAGACATTTGCGCAGGACTGGGAAGATTTTGTCCTTGCTCTTCACAAGGACAGCATTGGGAATTGCTCATGGAGGATTCCCTTCACCAATGAACCGAAATGTAGGGCAATTCAAGTCTATTTTTGAGATGGTAGTTTCTAAAGTCTCAAAGTCCAGAACATTTCATGGTTTTATTCCTTTTGAGTTGATTATTATTGACCGACAATATTCCATTGAGACGAATTTGGTTTGCTGCTGGAAAGTTGCAGGTATGTGGGACCATGTTTGTTTGTTTGTTTGTTTGTTTTAAGAGACCGAAGGATCTTTAAACGTATTAAGCGGAGAACTAAAAGTGCGGGATGTGTGGGACGAAGACAGGCAGTGGGGAAAAAGACACACCAGATTACGACTGCGCTGTAAAGCGGAACGTGCCCCAACAGCTTATCCAAGGGTCACAGCGACCAAACTTTATTGCAGCTACTTGCTGTTGTCTGGAAACGCATCCGAACAACTGCCGCTTAAAGTCTGCCTTAAGCCTTAAATTATCGACATGCCAGGTGCGCATTGTGCCGCCGTGAACTGTGGGAACGGCATGTATCATCTCGAGCGTTGGAAAAGCTAGTCTGCAGTATATACATGCCTGCAAATTTTGGACTAACGCGTGCACGCGTGTCTGGCGCCGTTCAAGCTGTTTACCTTCCCACTGTGCTGAAGGATCCGGAGGACGCAAACGCTGGATTAAAGCAGCAAGTTTATAATTAAAGTGTTCTTTATTCGAATTCATAGACCCTATAGACTACTACATTACCTTTTATTTACCTCTTAATGTACCGTAACAATCGACGATGCCAAGTGATACATGTAAATTATGTGTAATTTTTCTTTATATTAAATAGGTAAATTGACAAGAGCTGATAGCTCTTTATATTAAAGGGGTAAATAACAAGAGCTGTCCGATCACTCGGTGCAGCTGTAAAACTTGCATTTACCTTCTTTGTAGTCATTCAAGTCGCGCTTAGTCGGGTGCCAGGTCCTCCATTATCAAAAAATCTGCTATGTCAGCGTCCGCCACTTTGATAAGGCGTCATTTTCTGTCTCCCAGCCATCTTCAAGTCCCGAGGGGTGGGAAATTGTCACGATTTCCTCATCCACTTCAAATGTCCACAAGCTTGGCATAGTCACGTTGGATTTGTTTAGGTTCCTCAGCCTTGACAAAACTATCGGCAGTTTTTGTAACGCCACCGCAAATGTAAGCGCAACAAGTTCATCTTCACGCTTATGGAACAACCGGGAGGACCCCTCACGATAATGATATGCCCGAAGGTCGGAACTTTCCATAAATTAAACGATCGATCGTGCGGTTCTCATCTACATCAAGGTTTCCTTGCACCACGCTTGGTAGTCGAGATCCCATGATGCCGCGGCGCGAGCCGAGATGCGAATGGTGTCTATTGGCCGTGTTGTTGAAAATGGCGGTTGAGTTCTGGGGACATTTGCCTTCAGTGCATGTTTGGCGAGTCAAGCATCTTACTTTTTTTGTTGTTAAAGTTACAATGTTCTCCAGTTACATCTTACAAATGATTACGGTGTCTTTGGCGAAATCCTCGTTGACAAGTTTAAAATGGTCAGTTGCTCTGAACGTGTTTTTTTTGTTTGTTTGTTTTCAGCGCCATTTATTTTCTCCCGCAATTCCACAGTTGACCACTGATCGCCAGTGTTGTATGAATGCGTGTTGAGTTGAGTACGTTTAACCCCGCCTCCCCCCGGAAGTGGGGTGTAAATCATTTGAAATACTGTAGGTTTTAATTGTAACTGAGACTCAAGTCTCCTTTCCTCTGCTAATTTTATCTTTAACAATGTGTTTCAGTTATTTTAAACTGCTCTGGTGTGAAAAATCGAGACGGCAGCACTTACCCTCCTCGGATTTAGTAGTGTGTGTGATGCCCCGCTTGTTGTTTTCCTCTGCGGGTATCGCTTCGGCCTTTTGGCTAAGATCAAGTGTAGTATCTGTTCTTATCAGTTTAATATCTGATACGTCCCCTACCCGGGGGACCATATATTAAATGGATTTTTGCAACAGGGTGACGGACTAGGGGCTCGCTCCATCCGCTCCACGCATCGACCCGGTATTGTAGTACTTCTGGGAACGGTGCACCCCCTAATAGTGTTGATGATAGAATACGGTTCCGGGGCAGGCGCGCACAACCTTCATCAAAAATGGACATTTGCTCACAACATAAAACTTGTGTTCAATTTTCATCCTCAACCCAAATGTATAATGAGTTCATTTAGCGTTATGTATTTATAAGAGCAAACAATTTTAGGATCTTTTTTTGTATATTTCTATAACATTTTGTATAACACTGTGATCTTTTTGTATTATGCATTTATTACAACAAAGAAAAAAAATCATGTTGTGAGCAAATGTCTGGGTTTTTTCATTAAGGTTGTGACCAATTGTCCTGTGAGCAATTGTCCGAGCACCATAGAATACATAATTGAACACCGAGTATGCCATCAGGTTTCTCTTTCGTAAAATGCAAAAGATTTTTTCGACAATAAAGATTTCCGTGCTGAGACGTGTTGAGTGGTCTGCATCTTTGCATTTGCGGTTTCGCTCATCTCCATTTCCAGAGAAAATGTTAATTGTTTCCTTTGCGAGTGTGCTTACCTTCTTTTTTTTCTTTTCAACAGGTTTGGTTCCGTCATCCCTCAGAAAAGCATGCAGTTTCCCAACAGGTAAGTTCAATCATTTCTGGTTTCCCCGTTTGTTTATTCATTGATTAATTGATTTCAGTTTTGTTCATTTTCGCCGTGGGTGCCTCTTTCACCTCGGCCTGCTCGCTACTGAACGAGGAGGCACCAGAGCATGCATTTTAATTTCAAGGAACTGGAAGGGAAGCTACAGTGGATGTCTCGGCTCGACTTCTCCAGGAATTTCATTCAAAAATCCCTCAAGCGCCATCCTGACGATTTGAGCGGTTTGTTGACTCTGCCTGAGATCAAAGGTTTCAGTGTTAGCTTCGTTCTGCTTGCATGTCCAGAGATTTCTGACTCTGGTTTGAAAAGCTAAAACGCCTGTTCTGAATGTTTACTGTGGAAAAACTAACCGATAATTCACAAAAAGTGGTGATGGTCAGGTTGTTTAATGAAACGGGGATAGGAGAAGACATTTGCGCAGGACTGGGAAGATTTTGTCCTTGCTCTTCACAAGGACAGCATTGGGAATTGCTCATGGAGGATTCCCTTCACCAATGAACCGAAATGTAGGGCAATTCAAGTCTATTTTTGAGATGGTAGTTTCTAAAAGTCTCAAAGTCCAGAACATTTCATGGTTTTATTCCTTTTGAGTTGATTATTATTGACCGACAATATTCCATTGAGACGAATTTGGTTTGCTGCTGGAAAGTTGCAGGTATGTGGGACCATGTTTGTTTGTTTGTTTGTTTGTTTTAAGAGACCGAAGGATCTTTAAACGTATTAAGCGGAGAACTAAAAGTGCGGGATGTGTGGGACGAAGACAGGCAGTGGGGGAAAAAGACACAATTCGCATTACGACTGCGCGTGTGCGGGAACGTGACCCAACAGCTTATCCAAGGGTCACAGCGACCAAACTTTATTGCAGCTACTTGCTGTTGTCTGGAAACGCATCCGAACAACTGCCGCTTAAAGTCTGCCTTAAGCCTTAAATTATCGACATGCCAGGTGCGCATTGTGCCGTCGTGAACTGTGGGAACGGCATGTATCATCTCGAGCGTTGGAAAAAGCTAGTCTGCAGTATATACATGCCTGCAAATTTTGGACTAACGCGTGTACGTGTCTGGCGCCGTTCAAGCTGTTTACCTTCCCACTGTGCTGAAGGATCCGGAGGGACGCAAACGTTGGATTAAAGCAGCAAGTTTATAATTAAAGTGTTCTTTATTCGAATTCATAGACCCTATAGACTACTACATTACCTTTTATTTACCTCTTAATGTACCGTAACAATCGACGATGCCAAGTGATACATGTAAATTATGTGTAATTTTTTCTTTATATTAAATAGGTAAATTGACAAGAGCTGATAGCTCTTTATATTAAAGGGTAAATAACAAGAGCTGTCCGATCACTCGGTGCAGCTGTAAAACTTGCATTTACCTTCTTTGTAGTCATTCAAGTCGCGCTAGTCGGAGTGCCAGGTCCTCCATTATCAAAAAATCTGCTATGTCAGCGTCCGCCACTTTGATAAGGCGTCATTTTCTGTCTCCCAGCCATCTTCAAGTCCCGAGGGGTGGGAAATTGTCACGATTTCCTCATCCACTTCAAATGTCCACAAGCTTGGCATAGTCACGTTGGATTTGTTTAGGTTCCTCAGCCTTTGACAAAACTATCGGCAGTTTTTGTAACGTCACCGCAAATGTAAGCGCAACAAGTTCATCTTCACGCTATGGAACAACCGGGAGGACCCCTACGTATACGATATGCCCGAAGGTCGGAAACTTTCCATAAATTAAACGCATCGATCGTGCGGTTCTCATCTACATCAAGGTTTCCTTGCACCACGTTTGGTAGTCGAGATCCCATGATGCCGTGCGCGAGCCGAGATGCGAATGGTGTCTATTGGCCGTGTTGTTGAAAATGGCGGTTGAGTTCTGGGGACATTTGCCTTCAGTGCATGTTTGGCGAGTCAAGCATCTTACTTTTTTTGTTGTTAAAGTTACAATGTTCTCCAGTTACATCTTACAAATGATTACGGTGTCTTTGGCGAAATCCTCGTTGACAAGTTTAAAATGGTCAGTTGCTCTGAACGTGTTTTTTTTGTTTGTTTGTTTTCAGCGCCATTTATTTTCTCCCGCAATTCCACAGTTGACCACTGATCGCCAGTGTTGTATGAATGCGTGTTGAGTTGAGTACGTTTAACCCCGCCTCCCCCCGGAAGTGGGGTGTAAATCATTTGAAATACTGTAGGTTTTAATTGTAACTGAGACTCAAGTCTCCTTTCCTCTGCTAATTTTATCTTTAACAATGTGTTTCAGTTATTTTAAACTGCTCTGGTGTGAAAAATCGAGACGGCAGCACTTACCCTCCTCGGATTTAGTAGTGTGTGTGATGCCCCCGTTTGTTGTTTTCCCTCTGCGGGTATCGCTTCTCGGCCTTTTGGCTAAGATCAAGTGTAGTATCTGTTCTTATCAGTTTAATATCTGATACGTCCCCTACCCGGGGGACCATATATTAAATGGATTTTTGCAACAGGGTGACGGACTAGGGGCTCGCTCCATCCGCTCCACGCATCGACCCGGTATTGTAGTACTTCTGGGAACGGTGCACCCCCTAATAGTGTTGATGATAGAATACGGTTCCGGGGCAGTCGCTCACAACCTTCATCAAAAAATGGACATTTGCTCACAACATAAAACTTGTGTTCAATTTTCATCCTCAACCCAAATGTATAATGAGTTCATTTAGCGTTATGTATTTATAAGAGCAAACAATTTTAGGATCTTTTTTTGTATATTTCTATAACATTTTGTATAACACTGTGATCTTTTTGTATTATGCATTTATTACAACAAAGAAAAAAAATCATGTTGTGAGCAAATGTCTGGGTTTTTTCATTAAGGTTGTGACCAATTGTCCTGTGAGCAATTGTCCGAGCACCATAGAATACATAATTGAACACCGAGTATGCCATCAGGTTTCTCTTTCGTAAAATGCAAAAGATTTTTTCGACAATAAAGATTTCCGTGCTGAGACGTGTTGAGTGGTCTGCATCTTTGCATTTGCGGCTTCGCTCATCTCCATTTCCAGAGAAAATGTTAATTGTTTCCTTTGCGAGTGTGCTTACCTTCTTTTTTTTCTTTTCAACAGGTTTGGTTCCGTCATCCCTCAGAAAAGCATGCAGTTTCCCAACAGGTAAGTTCAATCATTTCTGGTTCCCCCCCCCCCCCCCCGTTTGTTTATTCATTGATTAATTGATTTCAGTTTTGTTCATTTTCGGCCGTGGGTGCCTCTTTCACCTCGGCCTGCTCGCGCCGGAACGAGGAGGCACCAGAGCATGCATTTTAATTTCAAGGAACTGGAAGGGAAGCTACAGTGGATGTCTCGGCTCGACTTCTCCAGGAATTTCATTCAAAAATCCCTCAAGCGCCATCCTGACGATTTGAGCGGTTTGTTGACTCTGCCTGAGATCAAAGGTTTCAGTGTTAGCTTGGTTCTGCTTGCATGTCCAGAGATTTCTGACTCTGGTTTGAAAAGCTAAAACGCCTGTTCTGAATGTTTACTGTGGAAAAACTAACCGATAATTCACAAAAAGTGGTGATGGTCAGGTTGTTTAATGAAACGGGGATAGGAGAAGACATTTGCGCAGGACTGGGAAGATTTTGTCCTTGCTCTTCACAAGGACAGCATTGGGAATTGCTCATGGAGGATTCCCTTCACCAATGAACCGAAATGTAGGGCAATTCAAGTCTATTTTTGAGATGGTAGTTTCTAAAAGTCTCAAAGTCCAGAACATTTCATGGTTTTATTCCTTTTGAGTTGATTATTATTGACCGACAATATTCCATTGAGACGAATTTGGTTTGCTGCTGGAAAGTTGCAGGTATGTGGGACCATGTTTGTTTGTTTGTTTGTTTGTTTTAAGAGACCGAAGGATCTTTAAACGTATTAAGCGGAGAACTAAAAGTGCGGGATGTGTGGGACGAAGACAGGCAGTGGGGAAAAGACACAATTCGCATTACGACTGCGGCGTGTCTTGAGGAACGTGACCCAACAGATTATCCAAGGGTCACAGCGACCAAACTTTATTGCAGCTACTTGCTGTTGTCTGGAAACGCATCCGAACAACTGCCGCTTAAAGTCTGCCTTAAGCCTTAAATTATCGACATGCCAGGTGCGCATTGTGCCGTCGTGAACTGTGGGAACGGCATGTATCATCTCGAGCGTTGGAAAAAGCTAGTCTGCAGTATATACATGCCTGCAAATTTTGGACTAACGCGTATGCGTGTCTGGCGCCGTTCAAGCTGTTTACCTTCCCCACTGTGCTGAAGGATCCGAGGGACGCAAACGTTCGATTAAGGCAGCAAGTTTATAATTAAAGTGTTCTCTATACGAATTCATATACTCTATAGAGTACTACATTACCTTTTATTTACCTCTTAATGTACCGTAACAATCGACGATGCCAAGTGATACATGTAAATTATGTGTAATTTTTCTTTATATTAAATAGGTAAATTGACAAGAGCTGATAGCTCTTTATATTAAAGGGGTAAATAACAAGAGCTGTCCGATCACTCGGTGCAGCTGTAAAACTTGCATTTACCTTCTTTGTAGTCATTCGGTCGCGCTAGTCGGGTGCCAGGTCCTCCATTATCAAAAATCTGCTATGTCAGCGTCCGCCACTTTGATAAGGCGTCATTTTCTGTCTCCCAGCCATCTTCAAGTCCCGAGGGGTGGGAAATTGTCACGATTTCCTCATCCACTTCAAATGTCCACAAGCTTGGCATAGTCACGTTGGATTTGTTTAGGTTCCTCAGCCTTTGACAAAACTATCGGCAGTTTTTGTAACGTCACCGCAAATGTAAGCGCAACAAGTTCATCTTCACGCTTGCGGGAACAACCGGGAGGACCCCTACGTATACGATATGCCCGAAGGTCGGGAACTTTCCATAAATTAAACGCATCGATCGTGCGGTTCTCATCTACATCAAGGTTTCCTTGCACCACGTTTGGTAGTCGAGATCCCATGATGCCGTGCGCGAGCCGAGATGCGAATGGTGTCTATTGGCCGTGTTGTTGAAAATGGCGGTTGAGTTCTGGGGACATTTGCCTTCAGTGCATGTTTGGCGAGTCAAGCATCTTACTTTTTTTGTTGTTAAAGTTACAATGTTCTCCAGTTACATCTTACAAATGATTACGGTGTCTTTGGCGAAATCCTCGTTGACAAGTTTAAAATGGTCAGTTGCTCTGAACGTGTTTTTTTTGTTTGTTTGTTTTCAGCGCCATTTATTTTCTCCCGCAATTCCACAGTTGACCACTGATCGCCAGTGTTGTATGAATGCGTGTTGAGTTGAGTACGTTTAACCCCGCCTCCCCCCGGAAGTGGGGTGTAAATCATTTGAAATACTGTAGGTTTTAATTGTAACTGAGACTCAAGTCTCCTTTCCTCTGCTAATTTTATCTTTAACAATGTGTTTCAGTTATTTTAAACTGCTCTGGTGTGAAAAATCGAGACGGCAGCACTTACCCTCCTCGGATTTAGTAGTGTGTGGGATGCCTCTGTTTGTTGTTTTTCATCTGCGGGTATGGCTTCTCGGCCTTTTGGCTAAGATCAGGTGTAGTATCTGTTCTTATCTGTTTAATGTCTGATACGTGTCCTACCCGGGGGACCATATATTAAATGGATTTTTGCAACAGGGTGACGGACTAGGGGCTGGCTCCATCCGCTCACGCATCGACCGGTATTGTAGTACTTCTGGGAGCGGTGCACCCCTAATAGTGTTGATGATAGAATACGGTTCCGGGGCAGTCGCTCACAACCTTCATCAAAAATGGACATTTGCTCACAACATAAAACTTGTGTTCAATTTTCATCCTCAACCCAAATGTATAATGAGTTCATTTAGCGTTATGTATTTATAAGAGCAAACAATTTTAGGATCTTTTTTTGTATATTTCTATAACATTTTGTATAACACTGTGATCTTTTGTATTATGCATTTATTACAACAAAGAAAAAAAAATCATGTTGTGAGCAAATGTCTGGGTTTTTCATTAAGGTTGTGACCAATTGTCCTGTGAGCAATTGTCCGAGCACCATAGAATACATAATTGAACACCGAGTATGCCATCAGGTTTCTCTTTCGTAAAATGCAAAAGATTTTTTCGACAATAAAGATTTCCGTGCTGAGACGTGTTGAGTGGTCTGCATCTTTGCATTTGCTTCGCTCATCTCCATTTCCAGAGAAAATGTTAATTGTTTCCTTTGCGAGTGTGCTTACCTTCTTTTTCTTTTCAACAGGTTTGGTTCCGTCATCCCTCAGAAAAGCATGCAGTTTCCCAACAGGTAAGTTCAATCATTTCTGGTTCCCCCGTTTGTTTATTCATTGATTAATTGATTTCAGTTTTGTTCATTTTCGGCCGTGGGTGCCTCTTTCACCTCGGCCTGCTCGCGCCGGAACGAGGAGGCACCAGAGCATGCATTTTAATTTCAAGGAACTGGAAGGGAAGCTACAGTGGATGTCTCGGCTCGACTTCTCCAGGAATTTCATTCAAAAATCCCTCAAGCGCCATCCTGACGATTTGAGCGGTTTGTTGACTCTGCCTGAGATCAAAGGTTTCAGTGTTAGCTTCGGTTCTGCTTGCATGTCCAGAGATTTCTGACTCTGGTTTGAAAAGCTAAAACGCCTGTTCTGAATGTTTACTGTGGAAAAACTAACCGATAATTCACAAAAAGTGGTGATGGTCAGGTTGTTTAATGAAACGGGGATAGGAGAAGACATTTGCGCAGGACTGGGAAGATTTTGTCCTTGCTCTTCACAAGGACAGCATTGGGAATTGCTCATGGAGGATTCCCTTCACCAATGAACCGAAATGTAGGGCAATTCAAGTCTATTTTTGAGATGGTAGTTTCTAAAAGTCTCAAAGTCCAGAACATTTCATGGTTTTATTCCTTTTGAGTTGATTATTATTGACCGACAATATTCCATTGAGACGAATTTGGTTTGCTGCTGGAAAGTTGCAGGTATGTGGGACCATGTTTGTTTGTTTGTTTGTTTGTTTTAAGAGACCGAAGGATCTTTAAACGTATTAAGCGGAGAACTAAAAGTGCGGGATGTGTGGGACGAAGACAGGCAGTGGGGGAAAAAGACACAATTCGCATTACGACTGCGCGTGTGCGGGAACGTGACCCAACAGCTTATCCAAGGGTCACAGCGACCAAACTTTATTGCAGCTACTTGCTGTTGTCTGGAAACGCATCCGAACAACTGCCGCTTAAAGTCTGCCTTAAGCCTTAAATTATCGACATGCCAGGTGCGCATTGTGCCGTCGTGAACTGTGGGAACGGCATGTATCATCTCGGCGTCGGAAAAAGCTAGTCTGCAGTATATACATGCCTGCAAATTTTGGACTAACGCGTGTACGTGTCTGGCGCCGTTCAAGCTGTTTACCTTCCCCACTGTGCTGAAGGATCCGGAGGGACGCAAACGTTGGATTAAAGCAGCAAGTTTATAATTAAAGTGTTCTTTATTCGAATTCATAGACCCTATAGACTACTACATTACCTTTTATTTACCTCTTAATGTACCGTAACAATCGACGATGCCAAGTGATACATGTAAATTATGTGTAATTTTTTCTTTATATTAAATAGGTAAATTGACAAGAGCTGATAGCTCTTTATATTAAAGGGGTAAATAACAAGAGCTGTCCGATCACTCGGTGCAGCTGTAAAACTTGCATTTACCTTCTTTGTAGTCATTCCGAAGTCGCGCTAGTCGGGGTGCCAGGTCCTCCATTATCAAAAAATCTGCTATGTCAGCGTCCGCCACTTTGATAAGGCGTCATTTTCTGTCTCCCAGCCATCTTCAAGTCCCGAGGGGTGGGAAATTGTCACGATTTCCTCATCCACTTCAAATGTCCACAAGCTTGGCATAGTCACGTTGGATTTGTTTAGGTTCCTCAGCCTTTGACAAAACTATCGGCAGTTTTTGTAACGTCACCGCAAATGTAAGCGCAACAAGTTCATCTTCACGCTTGCGGGAACAACCGGGAGGACCCCTACGTATACGATATGCCCGAAGGTCGGGAACTTTCCATAAATTAAACGCATCGATCGTGCGGTTCTCATCTACATCAAGGTTTCCTTGCACCACGTTTGGTAGTCGAGATCCCATGATGCCGTGCGCGAGCCGAGATGCGAATGGTGTCTATTGGCCGTGTTGTTGAAAATGGCGGTTGAGTTCTGGGGACATTTGCCTTCAGTGCATGTTTGGCGAGTCAAGCATCTTACTTTTTTTGTTGTTAAAGTTACAATGTTCTCCAGTTACATCTTACAAATGATTACGGTGTCTTTGGCGAAATCCTCGTTGACAAGTTTAAAATGGTCAGTTGCTCTGAACGTGTTTTTTTTGTTTGTTTGTTTTCAGCGCCATTTATTTTCTCCCGCAATTCCACAGTTGACCACTGATCGCCAGTGTTGTATGAATGCGTGTTGAGTTGAGTACGTTTAACCCCGCCTCCCCGGAAGTGGGGTGTAAATCATTGAAATACTGTAGGTTTTAATTGTAACTGAGACTCAAGTCTCCTTTCCTCTGCTAATTTTATCTTTAACAATGTGTTTCAGTTATTTTAAACTGCTCTGGTGTGAAAAATCGAGGCGGCAGCACTTACCCTCCTCGGATTTAGTAGTGTGTGTGATGCCCCGTTTGTTGTTTTCCCTCTGCGGGTATCGCTTCTCGGCCTTTTGGCTAAGATCAAGTGTAGTATCTGTTCTTATCAGTTTAATATCTGATACGTCCCCTACCCGGGACCATATATTAAATGGATTTTTGCAACAGGGTGACGGACTAGGGGCTCGCTCCATCCGCTCCACGCATCGACCGGTATTGTAGTACTTCTGGGAACGGTGCACCCCTAATAGTGTTGATGATAGAATACGGTTCCGGGGCAGTCGCTCACAACCTTCATCAAAAATGGACATTTGCTCACAACATAAAACTTGTGTTCAATTTTCATCCTCAACCCAAATGTATAATGAGTTCATTTAGCGTTATGTATTTATAAGAGCAAACAATTTTAGGATCTTTTTTTGTATATTTCTATAACATTTTGTATAACACTGTGATCTTTTTGTATTATGCATTTATTACAACAAAGAAAAAATCATGTTGTGAGCAAATGTCTGGGTTTTTCATTAAGGTTGTGACCAATTGTCCTGTGAGCAATTGTCCGAGCACCATAGAATACATAATTGAACACCGAGTATGCCATCAGGTTTCTCTTTCGTAAAATGCAAAAGATTTTTTCGACAATAAAGATTTCCGTGCTGAGACGTGTTGAGTGGTCTGCATCTTTGCATTTGCGGCTTCGCTCATCTCCATTTCCAGAGAAAATGTTAATTGTTTCCTTTGCGAGTGTGCTTACCTTCTTTTTCTTTTCAACAGGTTTGGTTCGGTCATCCCTCAGAAAAGCATGCAGTTTCCCACCAGGTAAGTTCAATCATTTCTGGTTCCCCCCCCCCCCCCCCCGTTTGTTTATTCATTGATTAATTGATTTCAGTTTTGTTCATTTTCGGCCGTGGGTGCCTCTTTCACCTCGGCCTGCTCGCGCCGGAACGAGGAGGCACCAGAGCATGCATTTTAATTTCAAGGAACTGGAAGGAAGCTACAGTGGATGTCTCGGCTCGACTTCTCCAGGAATTTCATTCAAAAAATCCCTCAAGCGCCATCCTGACGATTTGACCGGTTTGTTGACTCTGCCTGAGATCAAAGGTTTCAGTGTTAGCTTCGGTTCTGCTTGCATGTCCAGAGATTTCTGACTCTGGTTTGAAAAGCTAAAACGCCTGTTCTGAATGTTTACTGTGGAAAAACTAACCGATAATTCACAAAAAGTGGTGATGGTCAGGTTGTTTAATGAAACGCGGATAGGAGAAGACATTTGCGCAGGACTGGGAAGATTTTGTCCTTGCTCTTCACAAGGACAGCATTGGGAATTGCTCATGGAGGATTCCCTTCACCAATGAACCGAAATGTAGGGCAATTCAAGTCTATTTTTGAGATGGTAGTTTCTAAAAGTCTCAAAGTCCAGAACATTTCATGGTTTTATTCCTTTTGAGTTGATTATTATTGACCGACAATATTCCATTGAGACGAATTTGGTTTGCTGCTGGAAAGTTGCAGGTATGTGGGACCATGTTTGTTTGTTTGTTTGTTTGTTTTAAGAGACCGAAGGATCTTTAAACGTATTAAGCGGAGAACTAAAAGTGCGGGATGTGTGGGACGAAGACAGGCAGTGGGGGAAAAAGACACAATTCGCATTACGACTGCGCGTGTCTTGAGAACGTGACCCAACAGCTTATCCAAGGGTCACAGCGACCAAACTTTATTGCAGCTACTTGCTGTTGTCTGGAAACGCATCCGAACAACTGCCGCTTAAAGTCTGCCTTAAGCCTTAAATTATCGACATGCCAGGTGCGCATTGTGCCGTCGTGAACTGTGGGAACGGCATGTATCATCTCGGCGTTGGAAAAAGCTAGTCTGCAGTATATACATGCCTGCAAATTTTGGACTAACGCGTATGCGTGTCTGGCGCCCGTTCAAGCTGTTTACCTTCCCCACTGTGCTGAAGGATCCGGAGGGACGCAAGCGTTGGATTAAAGCAGCAAGTTTATAATTAAAGTGTTCTTTATTCGAATTCATAGACCCTATAGACTACTACATTACCTTTTATTTACCTCTTAATGTACCGTAACAATCGACGATGCCAAGTGATACATGTAAATTATGTGTAATTTTTTCTTTATATTAAATAGGTAAATTGACAAGAGCTGATAGCTCTTTATATTAAAGGGTAAATAACAAGAGCTGTCCGATCACTCGGTGCAGCTGTAAAACTTGCATTTACCTTCTTTGTAGTCATTCCGAAGTCGCGCTAGTCGGGGTGCCAGGTCCTCCATTATCAAAAAATCTGCTATGTCAGCGTCCGCCACTTTGATAAGGCGTCATTTTCTGTCTCCCAGCCATCTTCAAGTCCCGAGGGGTGGGAAATTGTCACGATTTCCTCATCCACTTCAAATGTCCACAAGCTTGGCATAGTCACGTTGGATTTGTTTAGGTTCCTCAGCCTTTGACAAAACTATCGGCAGTTTTTGTAACGTCACCGCAAATGTAAGCGCAACAAGTTCATCTTCACGCTTATGGAACAACCGGGAGGCCCCCTCGCTATCCGATAGGCCGGAGGGTCGGGACCTTTCCATAAATTAAACGCATCGATCGTGCGGTTCTCATCTACATCAAGGTTTCCTTGCACCACGTTTGGTAGTCGAGATCCCATGATGCCGTGCGCGAGCCGAGATGCGAATGGTGTCTATTGGCCGTGTTGTTGAAAATGGCGGTTGAGTTCTGGGGACATTTGCCTTCAGTGCATGTTTGGCGAGTCAAGCATCTTACTTTTTTTGTTGTTAAAGTTACAATGTTCTCCAGTTACATCTTACAAATGATTACGGTGTCTTTGGCGAAATCCTCGTTGACAAGTTTAAAATGGTCAGTTGCTCTGAACGTGTTTTTTTTGTTTGTTTGTTTTCAGCGCCATTTATTTTCTCCCGCAATTCCACAGTTGACCACTGATCGCCAGTGTTGTATGAATGCGTGTTGAGTTGAGTACGTTTAACCCCGCCTCCCCCCGGAAGTGGGGTGTAAATCATTTGAAATACTGTAGGTTTTAATTGTAACTGAGACTCAAGTCTCCTTTCCTCTGCTAATTTTATCTTTAACAATGTGTTTCAGTTATTTTAAACTGCTCTGGTGTGAAAAATCGAGACGGCAGCACTTACCCTCCTCGGATTTAGTAGTGTGTGTGATGCCCCCGTTTGTTGTTTTCCCTCTGCGGGTATCGCTTCTCGGCCTTTTGGCTAAGATCATTTGATGTCATGGATGGAGAAGGCGACTTCCGGCCGGCCCGAGTGGTGCGGCTTCGAAACACCGTGAGAGTGGAATTGAAAGTGGATGCAACAGTAGAAGTGAAGATAAGGTTCGGCTGGGATTGGATGGTGCTTCGACTGTTACGAGAGCAATGCAAGATTCTGCCATCGAAGATCCTCTGTCTTCAGGATTTTGCTAAGGCGGGCTTTATGGATGTTACCTTCTCATCATATAAGGACTGCGCCTCCTTCTTTGAGGAGTGTTGTCGACGCCAAGAAGAGGAGGTAATGCAAGGCCTCCGGCTGGTACCACTGTTCGTGATGGATGAAGTCCCAATCACTGTCCACCTTTATAACCCGTTTGTGGCAGAAGAGGAGGTCCGAAGGTTCCTGGCGCAGTACTGTGTGTTGGTGTCAGAGGGCGAGAAGATCAGAGGCCGGTTTGGAATCTGGAGTGGCAAGAGGCGTTTCAAGGCGAGGCTTAAGGTAGATCCCTCGGCAGAAGGAGGTCTGTGCCACCCACCAGGCAGCTTCATGATTGGGCCGCATCGAGGGTTCCTGTACTACCCCGGACAACCCCTCTACTGCCGAAGATGTGGTGGATTAGGGCACAAGAAGGAGGCATGTGCTGGGCAAAGGTGCCGTCGGTGTGGCGCAGAGGATCATGTTGCAGCCGAATGCGAAGCACCAAAGACTTGCAGCCTGTGTGGCAGCGGCGATCATCTGTACCGCAGTTGTCCGGAAAAGAGCAAGGCCTACGCTGGCCTATTCCATGAGCAAACCTGTGCCCGATTGGGTGTGGGGGCGAGGAGACGGTAGAGCATGCCTTGTGGTCATGTCCTCAAGCAGCCCGGTTTTGGAGGACTGTGGGGAGGTGGTGGGCCTCAAGGGGAGGGGAAGTGCTGCACCGGGACCTGGTCCTTTACGGAGCCGGGTTGAGGGCCAAGAAGCCGGAGGTGGCAAAGCCCCTGTGGCAAGCCATCTCTGTGGCGAAGAGCGTCTGGTGGGGCACGAGATGTGGGTGCCTTAGGAGTCCGGACCCAAAGGTGGACCTGGAGGGGGTGTTTGCGACCTTCAGGGCAAGGTGGGAGAAGGTAGCGAATAGGGGGTGGGGCGGGGAATTTATTAGGGTGGGGTTAGGGGTGCTGAGGGTGGGGATTCATGGGTGGGACAGCCGTGGGGCACCCTTGGTGGCCACGGTAACGAGAGACAGGCAACCCGGTATTAAGATGTTCAGACGGGGATCAAGGAGAGAGGAAGGGAATTTGGGGAATTTTTTTGGAAGGGTAACAGGTGAATGGGTTGTGGGATTCCATTTGTGATGGATTAACGGGGTCATGTTTGGGGTTTGTGTAAAGTGTGTATGGGGAATTAGTTCTGTTGGAACAGGGTACTTGCTGCCAACGTTATTTGCCACAGAGGGAATGGACCCAAGGACGGGTGTGGACTGAGGTGGGATGGGCAATTGCTGTGATGAATGTAAGAAATGTGGAAAAGTATTTAATAAAAAAAAAAAAAAAAAAAAATCTGTTCTTATCAGTTTAATATCTGATACGTCCCCTACCCGGGGGACCATATATTAAATGGATTTTTGCAACAGGGTGACGGACTAGGGGCTCGCTCCATCCGCTCCACGCATCGACCCGGTATTGCAGTACTTCTGGGAACGGTGCATCCCCTAATAGTGTTGATGATAGAATACGGTTCCGGGGCAGTCGCTCACAACCTTCATCAAAAAACGGACATTTGCTCACAACATAAAAACTTGTGTTCAATTTTCATCCTCAACCCAAATGTATAATGAGTTCATTTAGTGTTATGTATTTATAAGAGCAAACAATTTTAGGATCTTTTTTTTGTATATTTCTATAACATTTTGTATAACACTGTGATCTTTTTGTATTATGCATTTATTACAACAAAGAAAAAAAATCATGTTGTGAGCCAATGTCTGGGTTTTTCATTAAGGTTGTGCTGTTAATTGTCCGCGCACCATAGAATACATAATTGAACACCGAGTATGCTGTCAGGTTTCTCTTTCGTAAAATGCAAAAGATTTTTTTGACAATAAAGATTTCCGTGCTGAGACGTGTTGAGTGGTCTGCATCTTTGCATTTGCGGCTTCGCTCATCTCCATTTCCAGAGAAAATGTTAATTGTTTCCTTTGTGCAGGCTGGTTGGAATGGTTGGAGAAAAGTGTCCGGTGTGATGTGTGATAGGAAGGTATCGGCAAAAATGAAAGGAAAGGTGTAGAAGACTGTGTTTGAGGCCAGCGATGTGTGGCTCTTTCACCTCCGGGGGTATTCTGCATCACTTCATCTAAGTCACTCCAGAATCTCTCCTCCTCTTCTAGCTCACATCCTGCCTGTGGGGCATAAGCACTAACAACATTGAGCATTACACCTTCAATTTCTAACATGAGACTCATCACTCTGTCTGACACTCTTTTCATTTTTAGAACATTCCTGACAAACTCCTCCTTCAAGATGACTCCTACTCCATTTCTCTTCCCATCCACACCGTGATAAAATAGCTTAAACCCTGCTCCTCAGCTTTTAGCTTTGCTACCTTTCCACCTGGTCTCCTGAACACACAGTATGTCCACCTTCCTCCTCTGCATCATGTCAGCCAGCTCTCTCCCTTTTCTTTGCATAGTTCCAACATTCAAACTCGCCACTCTCGGTCCTAGACTCATGCCTTTCCTCTTCTCTCTCTGTCTACGGACACGCCTCCCACCTCTCCTTCTTCGACCAACAGTAGTCCAATTTCCATCAGCACCCTGTTGATTGACAGCACGGATGGCAGTCGTTGTTAACCCGGGCCTCGACCGATCCGGTATGGGGGTAATACTTCTGATTTGCATCATAAATGTTTGGCATTGGTTTTACGTCGGATGCCCTTCCTGACACAACCCTCTGCATTCCTCCAGGGTTGGGACCAGCATGAGGGGGAGAGACACTGGTTAGTGCCCCCCCCCCCCCACCTCATGGCTGCATTCCATTCCCATCCTAAATAAATACTGTTATTTCTCGTACATGTCTTAATGATGCTAGTGTGCCTATTTTTTGTTCATCAGTCATTTCCTCTTTTCTGTTTTAGAAAGAGTTCTTCAGTTCAGCGATTTGACAAGAGTTTAGAAGAGTTTTACGCCCTGTATGATCAATTGGAGCTCTGTCTGGTAAACATCAACGATCATCAAAAAAATGTTTACACAATGTCGTAATGAACTTTAATAAATAGAATCTGATGATTCTATTTCTGAATAATTGCTATTTCTATTTCTGAAAAATATATCAGAATTTGATGATCATGATCGGCTGTTTTAGTGTTGATTGGTATTGAGTGGATGATTTAAAAACGAGTAACACAATAACAACAATCCAGGAGATTCTCTGTGTCTTGTAGCGCCTGGCTCATGAGTGCCTCTCTCAAAGCATCGACAGTGCCAAACACTCTCCAAACCTGGTGCCTCCAGCAACCAAACCGGACACAGTGCAAACCGAGTCTCTGTCCTACTCTCAGTATCTCAGATGTCTTGTGCTAAAGACATTCATAATGCACTGCTGGAATGCTCCAAGAAAATAGCTGGAAAGGGTCAGCAGCAAGGCATCCTTTAATACTGTCCAGTTTCAGGTGCTGTCCATTTGCTTCATGTCCTTGGATTGTCCTGAAAGGAATACGATTGTGGATGGGGTTCACAGATAGAAATGAGACAAAACACAGTTTTGGGGTTTTTTTGGACACATTTTGCAGATTATTCTTTTTTAAATTTTGGTTGATTTGACATTGCTCATTTAAATTGTAATTTTGTGTGAATTGCTCAAGAGCATTGTATATTATTTCTGTTCTTGGCGTAGGTTATAATAGTGTGCATTTTTTTTTAAACTAAAACTTTCAGTGTATTCTCCTATTTATACTAGTCCTTCTCAAAAAATTAGCATATTGTGATAAAGTTCATTATTTTCTGTAATGTACTGATAAAAATTAAACTTTCATATATTTTAGATTCATTGCACACCAACTGAAATATTTCAGGTCTTTAATTGTTTTAATACTGATGATTTTGGCATACAGCTCATGGAAACCCAAAATTCCTATCGCAAAAAATTAGCATATTTCATCTGACCAATAAAAAAAAGTGGTTTTAATACAAAAAAGTCAACCTTCAAATAATTATGTTCAGTTATGCACTCAATACTTGGTCAGGAATCCTTTTGCAGAAATGGCTGCTTCAATGTGGCGTGGCATGGAGGCAATCAGCCTGTGGCACTGCTGAGGTGTTATGGAGGCCCAGGATGCTTCGATAGCGGCCTTAAGCTCATCTCCAGTGTTGGGTCTGGTGTCTCTCAACTTTCTCTTCACAATATCCCACAGATTCTCTATGGGGTTCAGGTCAGGAGAGTTGGCAGGTCAATTGAGCACAGTAATTCCATGGTCAGTAAACCATTTAGCAGTGGTTTTGGCACTGTGGGCAGGTGCCAGGTCGTGCTGAAAAATGAAAATCTTCATCTCCATAAAGCTTTTCAGCAGATGGAAGCATGACGTGCTTCAAAATCTCCTGATAGCTAGCTGCATTGACCCTGCCCTTGATAAAACACAGTGGACCAACACCAGCAGCTGACATGGCACTCCAGACCATCACTGACTGTGGGTACTTGACACTGGACTTCAGGCATTTTGGCATTTCCTTCTCCCCAGTCTTCCTCCAGACTCTGGCACCTTGATTTCCGAATGACATGCAAAATTTGCTTTCATCCAAAAAAAGTGCTTTGGACCACTGAGCAACTCTGCCCTCCCAAGCCAGACCGCAGTCTGAAATCATGAAAAATCATGAAACTGAGAAAATTGAGCCCACTAGGTGGAGCTGATTGCACTTAGTCAGAAAAACATAAAAGGCCAATTTGGCTAAAATTGCAGATACTGCGGTCTGGCTTGGGAGGGCAGAACAGTCCAGTGCTGCTTCTCTGTAGCCCAGGTCAGGCGCTTCTGCCGCTGTTTCTGGTTCAAAAGTGGCTTGACCTGGGGAATGCGGCACCTGTAGCCCAGTCCACTGCTTCCACAGGTCCACCAAGGTCTGGAATCGGCCCTTCTCCACAATCTTCCTCAGGGTCCGGTCACCTCTTCTGGTTGTGCAGCGTTTTCTGCCACACTTTTTCCTTCCCACAGACGTCCCACTGAGGTGCCTTGATACAGCACTCTGGGAACAGCCTATTCGCTCAGAGATTTCTTTCTGTCTTACCCTCTTGCTTGAGGGTGTAAATGATGGCCTTCTGGACAGCAGTCAGGTCGGCAGTCTTACCCATGATTGCGGTTTTGAGTAATGAACCAGGCTGGGAGTTTTTAAAAGCCTCAGGAATCTTTTGCAGGTGTTGAGAGTTAATTGGTTGATTCAGATGATTAGGTTAATAGCTTGTTTAGACTACTAATTTTTTGAGATAGGCGTTTTGGGTTTTCATGAGCTTTATGCCAAAATCATCAGTATTAAAACAATAAAAGACGTGAAATATTTCAGTTGGTGTGCAATGAATCTAAAATATATGAAAGTTAAATTTTTTTCAGTACATTACAGAAAATAATGAACTTTATCACAATATGCTAATTTTTTTAGAAGGACTACTGTGTGTGTATGTATGTATGTGTGTGTGTGTGTGTGTGTGTGTATATATATATATATATACACACACACACACACACACAGCCGGCCCCCAAATTATGAAGACCCTTGTGTACGAAATCCCCGGATTACGAAAAACATTTTCCTGAGTTTCCGTCCCTGAGATACGAAACAACCCCCTCTTATGAGAAGAAATTCAAATGCGCCTATCAAACTTTCACACGATGCGCGAGTTGCTCTCATTGGTTGTCTCAACATCCCACCCCACTGGCTTCCCAGATAGAGACAGGAGGAAGCTTCACTCTTTGGTTTTTCGTTTAGTTTTTTAAGTTGTTTTAATTCTGTAAATGTTTAATAAATGTGGGCGCATTGGAGCTCATCTGGAATTCCAATCCCTCAAGGAATCAAATTAAAGTTGAGTTTGTCAAGCAGGTAATGTGCTTTGAATTTGAATTATGAGAGAGAGAGAGAAGGGGGGCAGTGGTGGTCTAGTGGTACAGGGTGCTGGATCGCTGATCCGAAGGTTGGGGGTTCGAGTCCCACGCTCCACAAGGTTGTCACTGTCCTCCACAGTGCAGCTAACTGGGTTATTAAAGGCGGGCCATGTCTCTCACTGTCTACGGTGTGAGGCATGTAAAAGAACCATTGCTGACTTTCGTAAAGAGTAGCTGCAAAGTCGTCAGCGTGTTTCTGTCCCTTGCTAAAAGGGTTGTGACAGGAAGGGCATCCGACGTAAAAAAAAAAAAAAAAACCTCTGCCAAATCAAACGTGCGAATCAAATGATTCGCTGTGGCGACTCCCGGGTAAAAGGGAAAAAAGCCGAAAGGAAGACAGACAGAGAGCGAGAGAGAGAGAAGGAATAACACTTTCATTTTTAGTTTAGTTTTTTTAAGTTGTTTTAATTCAGTAACTGGTCAAGCAGGGAATGCCCTTTGAATTCAGGTCTTGTGGGCGTGGCCTGCACCAATATATTCTCAGAAATGCGCAGCTGTGTATGTTTTTTTTTGTTTGTTTGTTTTTTTAATGCTCAATGTATCTCCATTGGAACTAAGGGTCTAAGTGCCCTGGACCAGCACAAGCTACATAATCACATAAGTTTGCCAAGTGTGGTGTGTCCTGACCATAACACTGCTACACAATTGTGAGATGACATTTTAATTCCAGTTGTGCCCCAAACTTCCACACTTAAACATCACTTGTGCTTGTGGCTAAATCAACAAGTCCCTGACTGTTTTAAAATTGAATGGAAGGTCATTCAAAAATGTTGAAGCAGAGAAAGAATAAATCCATAATACAGTAGTGATCCCTCGCTACTTCAAGCTTCAGTTTCTGTGCCTTCAGTGCATCGTGGGTTTTTCAAAAATATTCATCGACGGGGGAAAAAAAAGGGAAAAGATTAAGGAAAATGCCACAAAACAAGGCCAATTATGCAAAATAAAACCCAAACAAAATTACTTAAATTTTTATGTGCGGTGCACATCTGTGTGTGCGTATTTTTATTTTATTTACATCTTATGCATTCTTTTAAAATGTTTATTATAAACATTTATAGTGTTGAATATGTATTTATTGACATTATATACACATACTGTACATGTACGTATACATCAGTCAAGTGGGGTTGGGGGTGGATCCTTCTTTTCCTTCCAGCTTTTTCCCTTTTTTCGGGGGTCGCCACAGCGAATCATGTGATTCGCACGTTTGATTTGGCCTAGGTTTTTACATCGGATGCCCTTCCTGACACAACCCATTAGCAAGGGGCAGAAACACGCTGACGGCTTTGCAGCCTACCCTTCAAGAAAGTTAGCAATGGTTCTTTTACATGAACTTCTCACCATATCCAGTGAGAGACATGGATAACTTGAACCTTTGTTCACCCAGTTAGCTGCACTGGGGGGGACAGTGACAACCTTATGGAAGGTGGGACTCGAACCCCCAACCTGAGGATCAGCGATCCAGCACCTATACCACCAGGCCACCACTACCCAGATATACAGTATATGTATAAATATATAAAACATTTTTTAATCACATAATGTCAATAATGTATAAAGATAAAGCCATATTGTTATCTCGAAAATAGTAAAACCAGTGATAATCATGTAGAGAAAAATTAAACTGCGCACAGGCCTCTTTCATGTGGTAATTCTGCTTTAACTTCCGGTTAGGGCCAAACATTTCTTTGGGTACTATTTCAATTGTACGTTATGAAACATAACATCAAATTTAATTGAAATATGTTAGGTTTAGCTTGTTTTGTGTGAATATTGTTAATTCTTGGAAAACATGTTAAATATATATATCAGTGCACTGAAAGACAATTTATATAGGTGATTATAAATAGACATATTTAAGAGCGCACATCAACATAACCTTTAAAAAATATGATTTTTTATTAACCACATCTTAAAGATGATTAAAATTCCAATAGTTATTCTTAGTTATGATGATAAATGCATGCGCATATTTTACACAAAATTATCTCAAATGAAATTAACAAGAATAAAAAAAAAAAAAAACTTGATTAATACCTTAAAAATAGTATACACATACTATGTAATTGTTATTCATTAACTTCACCATATTCATAGAGCATGTTATCAAAAGCCTTTCATCATATTTCACAGTTATAATCTGAGTAACAATACACATATCGTACTCTTTGTATTTTATAACGCCATTCTTATGGTCACTGCATCTACCGTTTCTTATACAAACAAGGCTTGAGTTCAAGTCTGATTTTCCTCACATCATTTGGAGCATTGTGTGACTTCAGAAACTCAA
>CM045733.1:52910000-53242500 GCA_024760905.1 Plotosus lineatus
TCCCTTAATTATAATACTATGGTACAACATACAAGGCACAGGAAGAGAGGAACAGCCATGCCACATCCGTCCATGGGAGCCGAGTGGCCAAGCTCTCACGGGAGAGGGACGGCATATGCTCACGTCCCGGTCACGCACACCAGTCGCCAGCTAATCATGAGTGTCTGTAAACTCATTATTACGGGGATGATGATGATAAGGCGATTATACCAGCCGGCTACACGGCCTTCATCCCCTGCTATCCCAAGTGCCGGAGTCGTTGTTCGGCCACTTCTCGCCTCGGCTTCTTTGTTAGTTGGGATGCGGCTCGCTGCCTACCACAGCATGTCAGCTCTGCTTAATTATACACTGCTAAGTTATAACTAAGCACGCTCAACTTGGCTTGTTCGCCAGGATGCGGCTCCATGGCATACTAGCTCTGCTCGCCGCATCCAGGCTAACAAAGAAGCCTTATCGGGTGTACTCTCCTCGAGCCATGTTTCACAGAAACACAGTCCTGTAGATCCCTCTGTGCTGCAATCTGAGCATGAAGCTCGTCCATCTTTTTTCAAAGGGAATGAACATTTTCAAGTACGTAGTATGGCCGGAAGTGCTAACCAAGCCTCTCGGAGCTCCGCCTGGGCCTAGCCGCTAACCGCTAACATTGAGCTCTTAAACCAAGCATGCTAACCAAGCACCAGAAAATCTCAAAACTCCTCCTGGGCTCAAGATATAAGTTCTTGCCCGAAGCTGATCATGCTGTAGTAGGGTCGACCGATCATAGACGAGCATAGTGCAAACCATAAACAAACAATTTAAAACAAATTAAAATGAACAAAGAAACAATTTGACTCTGAAAACTCCACGAGGTTACCATCTAGACGTCACTCCAAGTTCAATGTAAAAGGACATGAAGCATAATAAAGTTTATCCTTTTGGTATCATTTGTTAAACATGCTTCAGAACAAAGTCTCATGTACAAACATTCTAAGAATTAACTGAGGTACTGCACTGGAATAATAATTGAAAAAGACTTCAAAACAAGTGCTTTACAACAGTATATGCTGTATTTTACATATTTTATTACTAAATATCACAGTACAAAATTAAAAAGTTTTTCTTAATCATGACTACATTTCACTACATTAATACTGGCTGCTCATTTGCGCATGTGACGTCAAACATAGGGTTTTACTTTCGCGTACAGAGCTCATGGATTATCTCGATTCGCAGGAGGGCTCGGAACCGTATGACTGTACTGTACTGGCCTACTGTATTTGGAAACTGCAATTTATAAATGCATCAGCTGACTGATCTGTGCAGCCCATAATCACAGCTAAGGGATTTGGAAAGTGGTCATAGAATTATGTCAGAAATAAATTACATAGCTTTACATGCTGACACGACAACAGATGACACAGGGTAGGGGGAATCTGAGGGAAACAGCAACAGAACTTTGCATAACAAAGGCCGAGATGTGATAAAAATGCCTGACTTAAAAATAATAATAATATTTTAAAAAATAATAAATAAATAACCTACATTGGCCATATCACAGACAGTGACACGATCACAAACAGGAACCAAATCAAAGCAGTGCACTTTGTTCTTCACACTCCGTGCAATCTTGCAATCTCCACAGCCAAAGTCTGCGATTACCAAAGACGATGATCTGACAAATAACAAAAATACTGTGAAACACTCTGCAAACATTCAGCTCATCACTTTAATTAGTACAGTCTTTATAGTTTAAAAGTCATGGAGCTTTTCAGCTGAACTTCCACCATGGCTTTATTCAGAAGAAACATCTATGACAATTTATGATAATTTACCTGGCCAATCAAATGGACCGAGAAACTTAACCCTTAAACAGGCACAGATGGAAAACAAATGATCAGAATCTATTTAGAAGTGTTATTCTTATTCTGGTCAAAAAACATGCGCATTTTTTTAATCTCTTGTAGATTTTGTGACTTTTATCACCCAGTATATGTTGCGTTAAATTAAGATAATTAAACAGAGCAAACATTTGGAGCATCTCTTAGTGCTCGGCGCCTGTTTACTGGGATACAGGAAAAAACAGCACTTGTTGAAATGTGATCTCAATCAAAACTCCACGTGAAAATCTGTCCATGCGCGAAGTCTGAGACTGACAGCTGCTGTTCTATGGGTGTTTATTTTAAAGACTGTATCTCAGAAGAGTATGGAATTAAACCATTTATTTTAGCTTTTCAGGTGGCTTGTACTTGATAAATTAACATAAGTTAATAACATTTACAGCATTTGGCAGACACTCTTATCCAAAGACTTACAATTATCATTTCTTAATACAACTTTTGCAATTGAAGGTTAAGGGTCTTGCTCAAGGGCCCAGCAGTGGTGACAGAACTGCTGATCTTCGAATTATCAACACATCGCATTAACCCAGTGCTTTTCAATTATTTTCTGTCACGCCCCCTTAGGAATAGGAAAACATTCCCCCCATATAAAAATAGTTAATTTGTCTCAAAATTGTTATAAGTAATCCTCTGCATAACACTGTATTCTTATTAACATAAATCCTTATTATCATTATGGAATAGGTGGGGCCTGTGGTGTAGTGGTTAGGGTGCTGGGCTCATGATCGGGAGGTTGTATGTTCAAATACCAGTGAGACCCCCACTGTGCTAAGACTCCTGGGCAAGGTATGCCTCTGTTCACCTAGCAGTATAAATGGGTACCAGTAAAAATATACTGGGAAGGTATCCTGCGATGGACTAGCGCCCCATCCAGGAGGAGTTGTACTCCTAGTTGCTTCACGCTACAGAATCCGGGGATACACACTGGTCCGATGATCCAGTAGGCTCGGGTGTAAAATGCCCACGGACCAGCGAAAATGTGCAGAGTATTGCCAAACAACCCATCCCACTTTCTGAATGATATTCCAGCAAACCGAGCTCTGTTAGCATCAGATAAGGTGGAGTACCAAACTGCTCAGTGGAGGAAACCCCACAGCACAGCAGAGAAACTGATCCTACCTGCAGCGCACACAGGCTCTGTCATGCTGGATGACGTCACTGCTGTGAAAATAAGTCCAGGTCCCAGTTCAGCATTAAGTAGGAGCTGAGAGTTCAGTATCGTGCTTTAAACCCTGCTTTGAAAAGCTATGCACTGAGAAAGTGCTCATTATAGCCATTAATCTGGACTTAATCATTTTGACAATAATAATAATTATTTTATTCATTTTTGTTTTGTTGGTTAAAGAGTTTTATATATCCAGTAATGAGAATGAGAAATTGTATTTTCAGCTGGAAATTTAATCAGGGCTCTGGGGGCCATCAGCCTCCAGTCAGGTCCAGGGCGGAGCCTGGCAGGGGTCCAGGGGGCCAAAGGCCCCCAGAAGCTAATGAGTTTTATACATTTTAGACCACTAGAAATGGTCTCGGCCGTGAGGGAGGGGCACAAGCCAGTGTCTCTGAAATGCAGAGGGTTGCGTCAGGAACGGCATCCGGCGTAAAACAAATGCCAAATAAAAAAAATGCTAGTCACAACAAAAAAAAATTCATACCGGATCGGTCGAGGCCCGGGTTAACAACGACCGCCATCAGTGCTGTTAACCAACAGGGTGCTGGTGGAAATTGGACTACTGTTGGTCGAAGGAGAGGTGGGAGGCGTGTCCATAGGCAGAGAGAGAAGAGGAAAGGCATGAGTCTAGGACTGAGAGTAGGGACTATGAGTACTGGAATTATGACAGGAAAAAGGTAGAGAGCTGGCTGACATGACACAGATGAAGAAGGTGGACATACTGTGTGTTCAGGAGACCAGATGGAAAAGTAGCAAGGCTAGAAGATGACGAGCAGGGTTTAAACTGTTTTTCATGGTGTGGCTGGGAAGAGAAATGGAGTCGGAGTCATCTTGAAGGAGGGGTTTGTCAGGAATGTTCTAGAAGTGAAAAGAGTGCCAGACAGAGTGATGAGTCTCAAGTTAGAAATTGAAGGCGTGATGTTCAATGTTGTTAATGGTTATGCCCCACAGGCAGGATGTGAGCGAGAAGAGAAGGAGAGATTCTGGAGTGACTTAGTTGAAGTTATGCAAAATACCTCCCAGAGGTGAAAGAGTGGTCATTGGGGCAGACTTCAATGGACGTGTTGGTGCAGGCAACAGAGGGGACAAGGACGTGATGAGCAGGTTTGGTATCCAGGAAAGGAACGCAGAAGGACAAATGTTGGTAGATTTTGCAAAAAAGATGGAAATGGACATGGTAAATATGTTCTTCCAGAAGAGACAGGAGCATATGGTGACTTATGAAAGCAGAGGTAGGAGCACACAGGTAGACTACATCTTGTGTAGGCGATGTAATTTGAAGGAAGTCAGTGACTGCAAAAGAGTAGCGGGTGAGACTGTTGCTTGTTGAGTTGAAAATGGCTTTGGGTGGTCAGGAAGTGCTTCCAGATGACTGGACAACTACAGCTGTCATCAGGGAGACAGGTAGGAGAATTGGTGTGTCATCTGGAAAGACAGGAGATAAGGAGACTTGATGGTGGAATGAGGAAATGCAGGAGTGTGTACAAAGGAAGAGGTTAGCTAAGAAGAAGTGGGACATTGAGAGGACCGACGAGAGTAAACAGGAGTACAGGGAGACACAGCGTAAGGTGAAGGTAGCGTGTGTCAAAAGGCCAAACAGAGAGCGTATGATGACTTGTATGCTCGGTTGGACAGTAAGGAGGGAGAAAATGATTTATACAGGTTGGCACAGCAGAGAAATACAGATGGGAAGGATGTGCAGTAAGTTAGAGTGATTAAGGACAGAGAGGGAAATGTATTGACTGATTACAGAAGTGTGCTGGGAAGATGGAAAGAGTACTTTGAAGAGTTGATGAATGAGGAAAATGAGAGAGAAAAAAAGAATAGAAGAGGTGACTGTTGAGGACCAGGAAGTAGCAAAGATTAGTAAGGGTGAAGTGAGGAGGGCATTAAAGAGGATGAAGAATGGAAGGGCAGTTGGTCCTGATGATATACCGGTGGAGGTATGGAAGTGTCCAGGAGAGGTAGCAAAGTAGATTTCCTGACAAGAACATTCAACAAGGTCTTAGAGTGAGAGGATGCCAGAGGAATGGAGGAGAAGTGTGATGGTGCCCATTTTAAAAACAAGGGAGACGTGCAGAGTTGTGGCAACTACAGAGGGATAAAGTTGACGAGCCATACGATGACGTTATGGGAAAGAATAGTGGAAGCTAGACTAAGGGCAGAGGTCAGCATTTGTGAACAACAGTTTGGTTTCATGTCAAGAAAGAGCACCACAGATGCAGTGTTTGCCTTGAGCATGTTAATAGAGAAGTACAGAGAAAGTCAGACGGAGCTGCATTGTGCCTTTGTGGATCTGGAGAAAGCAAATGACAGGGTGCCAAGAGAGGAACTGTGGTATTGCATGAGGAGGTCTGGAGTGGCAGAGAAGCGTGTCAGAGTGGTGCAGGACATGTATGAGAGATGTAAGACAGTGGTGAGGTGTGCTGTTGGTGTGACTGCATCAATCAGCTCCGAGCCCCTTCTTGTTTGCCATGGTGATGGACAGGCTGACAGACGAGGTTAGACAAGATTCTCCATGGACTATGATGTTTGCAGATGACATTGTGATCTGCAGTGAGAGCAGAGAACAAGTGCAGGAAAATCTAAAGAGGTGGAGGTATGCCCTGGAAAGGAGGGGAATAAAGGTTAGCCTCAGTAAGACAGAATACATATGTATGAATGACAAGGACCCAACAGGAACGATGAGGTTACAGGGAGCAGAGATAAGGAAGGTGGAGGATTTTAAGTACTTAGGCTCAACAATCCCGAGCAATGGAGAGTGTGGAAAAAAGAAGCGTGTGCAGGCTGGTTGGAATGGTTGGAGAAAAGTTTTCGGTGTGATCGGAAGGTATCGGCAAGAATGAAAAGTGTACAAGACGGTGTTGAGGCCAGCGATGTTGTATAGTTTAGAAACAGTGGCCCTGAGGAAAAGACAGGAGGTGGAGCTGGAGGTATCGGAGATGAAAATGTTGAGGTTCTCTTTGGGAATAACAAGGATAGATAGGATCAGGAATGAGCACATCAGAGGGACAGCACATGTAAGACGTTTTGGAGACAAAGACAGAGGCTAGATTGAGATGATTTGGACACGTACAGAGGAGGAATAGTGAGTATATTGGTAGTAGGATGCTGAGGTTGGAACTGCCAGGCAGAAGGCCTAGAGGAAGACCAAAGAGATGATTCATGGACGTGGTGAAGGAGGACATGAAGGCAGTTGGTGTAAAAGAAGATGCAGAGGATAGGGTGAGATGGAGACAGATGATTCGCTGTGGCGACCCCTGAAGGGAATAGCCAAAAGGAAAGGAAGAAGAAGAAATTGTCTCAGATTGATCAGTTGAATAATACTAAGAAACACAAAAATAGTCTCAATAATGCTCAGCTCAAAAGAATTGTTAACTTCATGTGAGAATGAAAGGAATAATGAATATAAATTAAACACAAAGACAGAATATTTGACATAATCCTGTAAATGTTTGTTGCTTTATTAAAGAATGCAGATACCTCTTTTGCAGTGAACTTGTTTTCAACAGAAACACAATTTCCCTGTTGAACAGTTCTCTCAGCTCAAGAAGTCACAATCACATAACTAGTAACACTACTCTAAGTTTTCAACATATTTGCAAACTACTTGTTCTTTTTCTAGGAATGCTTCATTGCAGAGATGTTTTTTCCTTTTAGCAGCTAATCTGATGAGCCTTTCAGCAGCCTTTCTATTTTCTGACTTGTTGATATTTACCTCCGAGTGTGTCTTCCTGTCAGTCAAATGAGTGAGAGGTGACAATTCCGATGAAACTGGTTGGATGACGAGTGTATGCTGGCTATGTCCACTGGCTGGCCTGTTCTTGAACACCGATCCCAACAAATAGTTAGAACAACAAATTCTGACTATGTTTTACGTCGGATGCCCTTCCTGTCACAACCCTTTTAGCAAGGGACAGAAACACGCTGACGACTTTGTAGCCTACTCTTTACGAAAGTCAGCAATGGATCTTTTAAATGTCTCTCACCATAGACAGTGAGAGACACGGCCTGCCTTTGATAACCCACTTAGCCGCACTGGGGAGGACAGTGACAACCTTGTGGAGAGTGGGACTCGAACCCCCAACCTTTGGATCAGCCATCCAGCACCCTATACCACTAGACCACCACACTGCCCCCTTTTCCTTAACTTTTCCCCTATTCTTGCTTATTTTTTAAACTTTATTTACTCTTTTTTTTTTTAACCGCGATGCACTGAAGTCGCATGAATTGAAGTGCGAAGTAGCGAGGGATCCCTGTATTTAGCAAATGATGTGGTTTGGTGTTAATGTGTTAGTTTCCGCAATGTGCTTTTTTTCAGATAATCAAACGCTGTATGCTGTAACATGTGATACGAGCTTGCATATCAATGTATGAATCACTGTGTTACATGTGATGTACATGGACGGTGAGACCACAAAACCACATAGCTTATACTAGTCCTTCTAAAAAAATTAGCATATTATGATAAAGTTAATTCTTTTCTGTAATGGACTGATAAAAATTAAACTTTATATTTTAGATTCATTGCACACCAACTGAAATATTTCAGGTCTTTTATTGTTTTAATACTGATGATTTTGGCATACAGTTCATGAAAACCCAAAATTCCTATCTCAAAAATTAGCATATCATGAAAAGGTACTCTAAACGAGCTATTAACCTAATCATCTGAATCAACCAATTAACTCTAAACACCTGCAAAAGATTCCTGAGGCTTTTAAAAACTCCCAGCCTGGTTCATTACTCAAAACCACAATCATGGGTAAGACTGCCAACCTGACTGCTGTCCAGAAGGCCATCAAGCAAAAGGGTAAGACACAGAAAGAAATCTCTGAGCGAATAGGCTGTTCCCAGAGGGACGTCTGTGGGAAGGAAAAAGTGTGGCAGAAAACGCTGCACAACCAGAAGAGGTGACCGGACCCTGAGGAAGATTGTGGACAAGGGCCGATTCCAGACCTTGGGGGACCTGTGGAAACAGTGGACTGGGCTACAGGTGCTGCATTCCCCAGGTCAAGCCACTTTTGAACCAGAAACAGTGGCAGAAGCGCCTGACCTGGCTACAGAGAAGCAGCACTGGACTGTTGCTCAGTGGTCCAAAGTACTTTTTTCGGATGAAAGCAAATTTTGCATGTCATTCGAAAATCAAAGTGCCAGAGTCTGGAGGAAGACTGGGGAGAAGGAAATGCCACAATGCCTGAAGTCCAGTGTCAAGTACCCACAGTCAGTGATGGTCTGGGGTGCCATGTCAGCTGCTGGTGTTGGTCCACTGTGTGTTATCAAGGACAGGGTCAGTGCAGCTAGCTATCAGGAGATTTTGGAGCACTTCATGCTTTCATCTGCTGAAAAGCTTTATGGAGATGAAGATTTCATTTTTCAGCACGACCTGGCACCTGCTCACAGTGCCAAAACCACTGGGAAATGGTTTACTGACCGTGGTATTACTGTGCTCAATTGGCCTGCCAACTCTCCTGACCTGAACCTCAGAGAATCTGTGGTATATTGTGAAGAGAAAGTTAAGAGACACCAGACCCAACACTGTAGATGAGCTTAAGGCCGCAATCGAATCATCCTGGGCGTCCGTAACACCTTAGCAGTGCCACAGGCTGATTGCCTCCATGCCACGCCACATTGAAGCAGTCATTTCTGCAAAAGGATTTCCAACCAAGTATTGAGTGCATAACTGAACATAATTATTTGAAGGTTGACTTTTTTGTATTAAAAACACTTTTTAATTGGTCGGATGAAATATGCTAATTTTTTGAGATAGGAATTTTGGGTTTTCATGAGCTGTATGCCAAAATCATCAGTATTAAAACAATAAAAGACCTGAAATATTTCAGTTGGGGTGCAATGAATCTAAAATATATGAAAGTTTAATTTTTATCAGTACATTAACAGAAAATAATGAACTTTATTACAATATGCTAATTTTTTTGAGAAGGACGAGTATATGGCTGGAATCCTCTTGCTTCAACATCGAGTTGCAACACAAGAATCTAACCACAGTCTTTTTACTGCCATGACAACTGAATTCACTGAACACAGTCATTATACACGGAAATATCGTTTTTAGGGGGTTTTTTTTTGGTATCCTGTATCCAATTCTCATCCATCAAGTATAGAAGGGAGGGGTGAAAGCATGTTTGCCACATGCTCTTTTTGAACAGTTGCACTATGCATATTTCTGTGAAATTCTAGCACACTCAGAGGGAAAGCTCTATCTGCCCCCTCGTACAAATTAGCCTGTGAGTCACTGGCGATCGCTGTGAGTTACGGGGAAGCGAGAGTATGCCATCCCTCCCTCCAGTGAGATCTTGGCAAATTTGCTCCTGTGGACTCCTGGCCACAGATGACTATGGCATGAACTAGATTGTAGATTTGTAAGTTTCTACAGCTCGCTAATCCCAAAAATAAAAAAGGACTCATCTGGAACCCTTTTGTACCACCTGACTGTGCACCAACCAACAGAGAAAGAAATTAACCCAAAAATTTAAATGAGGATCCCTGAGACCTTAAAATAAATAAATAAAAATCAATACCCCTCTCACCTTTTACGAATATAGGAGATGATGTGATCCACTGGGTTTACAGGCCAATGCTTCACCTGTTGAGCATAGCCTCTATGATAAATCATGCTTGCATCAGGGTCCTGCTGAAATATACATCTGGCCTCTTCACTTGTTGAAGTGTATAGCAGCTCATTTATGTAGCGGAACCGGGCTGATTGCAACCGCTTCTCCATCCGGGCCCTTAAGGCAGTGGAGCGATCCATTTCACATTTAGGATTATTTTTTAAACCTTTGTGTTCCTGTTCAAGTTTTGCATCAGTTAGTTTCTTATTACCTACTGTGACATTTAAAAGACTCTGCGATTTCTTAGCCTTGAGCCGAGCCCTTTTATCCGCTTTAAGAGGCCTTTGGTTTTTACTCTCATTATGTGCATTTGTCCTCAAACCATTACACACCGAAGTTAAAGATGTTGATTGACGCATGTCTTTGTTTACTAGTTTTCTAACATTCTGGACTTTCTCTGAAGCATCTGTACTCGATTGATGATTATTGTTCTTCTCTACTGCTGATGCCGTTCTCCAAAATAATGACTCGGCATCATGCATGTTCCCTGTTACTGAAAGATCCTCTGCCTGCATTGTCTTTTTCTCCAAGCTAAGACCTGCAGCTCCAGCTGAATTGAGAAGAAATTTATTCTTGCACCGTTTCTTGTTCTTCAGTTTATTCTTCCACTGCCGTCTGCTCAATTTATCATCAGTACAGTCTTCTGTTTTATGGAGCCTTTTAGTACCTGAAAAACATGGGGTTGTAATTGGGAGATGACACAAAAAGGACAATGAGCAATGCACTGGATTTCTACTTGTGTCTGTCCTGGAAGACTCCATGTCTGCTTGCCTTGTTGCTTCTTCACAGGTAACTGCAGTTCTTTAGTTTCCATTCCCGTCTCTCCATCAATTCCTGTACCTGAGGTTTTCTTCTGTTTTTTACACCTTTGCTTCTTCTTCTTGGAAATGTTTCTAGTGGCGTCATCGATTTCCTCTTCACTCCCCACAGAAGGGTTTATATATTGCCAGTCAGGGGTTGATCCCAAGGCCTGGAGAGTCCTCTTCAGGCAATGCCTGCTGACAGACACCAGCTGTTCGCGGAAATGAACACAAACTATTATAAACATTTAGAAGGACAAAAGGGAGGGGGAAAAAGTCAAGCTAAAGCACAACACAACCTATTTTGCTGACTTTATACCGAACAGAGCTTCAGCTATAACCGCGGACGTGCAGCATGACAAAAATGTGAGTAAAACTGAGTGAAACTTTACAGACTACCTTCCCAACCGGAGGCTTAGCCTGGACAGCGGAGATATCCTCAACATTAGCCGCTGTGATATCCGTCCATTCTTCCTCCACAAACATGATCGCGACGACAGCAACACGCTGGGAATAAATACAGACATTCAACCACAACCAGCAAACATCAACTACTGCAGCCGGTACTGAACCCAAACTAGCATCGTTACTGATTTCTGAAGAACAGCGACGCGTGACCAACTCACCTACTTTCTGACCCAAGATTTCTTGAAGTGAAAATACCGGTGATATTCAACGCCGATGTTTATTCGAAGTGAAAATAATCTTCCCTTTTCAAAAGAATATTCACTCATAAGATTAATATACTAGACTCTAGAGTTCAAGCCGTAGACCGCATAAACTATAGGAGGAAAGGTAACAGCACGAGGCGGGTGCACGTACAGCTGGCGGCCATATTGTTTTCGGTGAGTGAGCGGAAATCGAAAAACTAGACTGCGCACGCCAGTGACGTGAAGAAACACGAGAAGGCGTGCTCTGTATATCTTATGCATGCAGCCGTGGTCAGTTGGCTCTGTCTTCCGGGTAGGGCAAAAAGCTGGTCAGCAGACACACATCGATATGTGCGATAAATCTAAATCGAAACGATGCGATAAATCTAAATACTTAGGATGTTTTGAATCCCTAGAGACATGAATATAATCGAACATTTCCAGTATACCCAGGAAGGCTTGGAAGATACATCGACACATATTAGGAGGTTAATAATATTCCTAATAATAAGATAATAATAATAATAATTATTATTAATAATAATAATAAGTTTATAATAAGACCTTAATAATATTCCCCATTTCAAACATGTCAGCTGCCACGCCCACCTCTCGTCTTGGTATAGTGCAGCAGGGATTTCAATTGATATATTCCACAAATTACAAGGAATTTTTCGGACACTTTTTGTAACAAAACGGCACTACACACTTATAACCACAAACACTTATAGTTAAGCTACACATGTAATATCATATAAATGAGCAGTAACAACATGATACTTTTTATTATTGATGACAGAGATACAGTATACACAATAACAAACCAGTTACATGATACATGCTTGTCATGTTAACATTTAACTGAAGTGACCCTCCCGACTTGCATAAAAGGTGACAGACCACCATTCTGCCTTTAGTCTTATTGGTGTTTAAACAACAGTTTTGTTCAACTGGTGTCTGACACTGTCCCCTGAAAGATTGAGATTGGTGAGATTGATTGTGTGAAATCTACGAACCTTGATGAATTGTTCACAAATCAATTTGATCATTGCATAACCGTTTGCGTCAATACCTTTTGTAGTTTCTATAAAATGCTGAGTCATTTCAGGAAACAAATCAATTGGAAGGTCAATCAACATTTTAGAAACCAACATCTTCTCCCACTGTGCACTAACAGCTTGCTTGATGTTAACAGAAGATCTCAACACAATTTCCACAGTGTTTTGCAAGAATAATAACGCTTTCTGCTGGGACAACAAGTTCACCTTTATTTTTCAAAATAAGTGAGGCTGATGACAAGTGCCTGATAAGTGCCACTGAACATTCGCTGCAAGATATCTTCTTTGTGACTGCACACACTACCCATCCAGCAATATACAGTGGTATGAAAAAGTATCTGAACCTTTTGGAATTTCTCACATTTCTGCATAAAATCACCATCAAATGTGATCTGATCTTTGTCAAAATCACACAGATGAAAAAACAGTATTTGCTTTAACTAAAACCACCCAAACATTTATAGGTTTTCATATTTTAATGAGGATAGCATGCAAACAATGACAGAAGGGGGAGGAATAAGTAACTGAAGCATCACATTTAATATTTTGTGGCCTCCCCCTTTGGCAGCAATAACTTCAACCAGACGCTTCCTGCAGCCGTGAGGGGGGGGCACAAACCAGTGTCTCTCCCTCACGCCGATCCCAAGCCCGGATAAATGCAGAGGGTTGCGTCAGGAAGGGCATCCGGTGTAAAACAAATGCCAAATAAACTATGCGAATCACAAGAAAGAATGACATACCGGATCAGTCGAGGCCCGGGTTAACAACGACCGCCATCAGTGCCGTCAACCAACAGGGTGCTGATGGAAATTGGACTACTGTTGGTCGAAGAAGGAGAGGCGGGAGGCGTTTCCGTTGCCAGAGAGAGAAGAGGAAAGGCATGAGTCTAGGACTGAAAGTAGGGACTTTGAACGTTGTAACTATGGCAGGAAAAGGTAGAGAGCTGGCTGACATGATGCAGAGGAGGAAGGTGGACATACTGTGTGTTCAGGAGACCAGGTGGAAAGGTAACAAGGCTAGAAGCATAGGAGCAGGGTTGAAGCTGTTTTATCATGGTGTGGATGGGAAGAGAAATGGAGTAGGAGTCATCTTTAATGAGGAGTTTGTCAGGAATGTTCTAGAAGTGAAAAGAGTGTCAGACAGAGTGATGAGTCTCAAGTTAGAAATTGAAGGTGTGATGGTCAATGTTGTTAGTGCTTATGCCCCACCGACAGGATGTGAGCTAGAAGAGAAGGAGAGATTCTGGAGTGAGTTAGATGAAGTGATGCAGAGTACCCCCAGAGGTGAAAGAGTGGTCATTGGGGCAGACTTCAATGGACATGTTGGTGCAGGAAACAGAGGGGACGAGGAAGTGATGGGTACATTTGGTATCCAGGACAGGAACGCAGAAGGACAGATGTTGGTAGATTTTGCAAAAAGGATGGAAATGGCTGTGGTGAATACTTTCTTCCAGAAGAGAGAGGAGCATAGGGTGACTTATAAAAGTGGAGGTAGGAGCACACAGGTAGACTACATCTTGTACAGGCGATGTAATTTAAAGGAAGTCAGTGACTGCAAAGTAGTAGCGGATGAGAGTGTTGCCAAACAGCATAGGATGGTGGTGTGCAGGATGATGCTGATGGTGAGGAAGGTGAAGAAGGCAAAGGCAGAGCAGAAGACAAAGTGGTGGAAGTTGAAAAAGGAAGAGTGTCGGGTTGTCTTCAAGGAGGAGTTGAAACAGGCTTTGGGTGGTCAGGGAGTGCTTCCAGATGCCTGGACAACTACAGCTAATGTGATCAGGGAGACAGGTAGGAGAATACTTGGTGTGTCATCTGCATACCTGTCAACCCTAGGCCGTTGGCGATCTTACAAATGGCTACTTATGCCCTTACAAAATAGCAACTAATCTTACGCGTCTTATTATCGCATGCAATATGAAACAAAAATTAAACTCTATTTTTAATATAATATGAATTTATTGGTAATGTTGTAACATATAACCTGGTGCAATCAAATAAAAGAGTAATATCTTCAGCTGATTAAGAAAATTTAACAGTGATCTTTATTATAACTATATGTAGCACTTTTGGCACTTTCAATCATTTCTTTTGATGGCTTCACTTCATGGCACTTGAGCTCGCAATTAAGTTTGACTTGAATGATGGCGGAAGTGAAAGTGCGGTCACGTGGTCGGAAAGAGCAGACGATAAACGCAACGCGCGATTCTCGCGAGAAAACGGCTACAGACCAGTTCGGCGTATCGTCTCTTTACCGAAACGGTGACACAAAAAACGGAGTTAAAAAAAAAAGACGAAATGATCGAAAAACGTACAGATTTCGGACGTACGGCGTACACATTTAAAAATCAGTGCTCACTTGTACAAATTACGCCAAAACCGTACAACTTGACAGGTATGCATCTGGAAGGAAAGTAGATAAGAAGACTTGGTGGTGGAATGAGGAAGTGCAGGAGTGTGTACAAAGGAAGAGGTTAGCTAAGAAGAAGTGGGACATTGAGAAAACCGAAGAGAGTAAACAGGAGGACAGGGAGACACAGCGTAAGGCAAAGGTAGCAGTGTCAAAGGCCAAACAGAGCGCGTTTAATGACTTGTATGCTCGGTTGGAAAGTAAGGAGGGAGAAAATGATTTATACAGGTTGGCACAGCAGAGAAATAGAGATAAGAAGGACGTGCAGCAAGTTAGATTGATAAAGGACAGAGAGGGAAATGTATTGACTGATGACAGAAGTGTGCTGAAGATGGAAAGGGTACTTTGAAGAGCTGATGAATGAGGAAAATGAGAGAGAGAAAAAAGAGTAGAAGAGGTGACTGTTGAGGACCAGGAAGTAGCAAAGATTAGTAAGGGTGAAGTGAGGAGGGCATTGAAGAGGATGAAGAATGGAAAGGCAGTTGGTCCTGATGACATACCGGTGGAGGTATTGAAGTGTCTAGGAGAGGTACCAGTAGATTTTCTGACAAGAACATTTAACAAGGTCTTAGAGAGTGAGAGGATGCCAGAGTAATGGAGGAGAAGTGTGCTGGTGCCCATTTTTAAGAACAAGGGAGACGTGCAGAGTTGTGGCAACTACAGAGGGATAAAGTTGATGAGCCATACGATGAAGTTATGGGAAAGAATAGTGGAAGCTAGACTAAAGGCAGAGATCAGCATTTGTGAACAACAGTTTGGTTTCATGCCAAGAAAGAGCACCACAGATGCAGTGTTTGCCTTGAGGATGTTAATGGAGAAGTACAGAGAAGGTCAGAGGGAGCTGCATTGTGCCTTTGTGGATTTAGAGAAAGCATATGACAGGGTGCCGAGATTAGAACTGTGGTATTGCATGAGGAAGTCTGGAGTGGCAGAGAAGTATGTTAGAGTGGTGCAGGACATGTATGAGAGATGTAAGACAGTGGTGAGGTGTGCTGTTGGTGTGACAGAAGAGTTCAAGGTGGAGGTGGGACTGCATCAAGGGTCAGCTCTCAGCCCCTTCTTGTTTGCTATGGTGATGGACAGGCTGACAGACGAGGTTAGACAAGATTCCCCATGGACTATGATGTTTGCAGATGACATTGTGATCTGTAGTGAGAGCAGAGAACAAGTGCAGGAAAATCTAGAGAGGTGGAGGTATGCCCTGGAAAGGAGGGGAATGAAGATTAGCCTCAGTAAGACAGAATACATGTGCATGAATGACAAGGACCCAAGAGGAACGGTGAGGTTACAGGGAGCAGAGATAAGAAAGGTGGAGGATTTTAAGTACTTAGGCTCAACAATCCAGAGCAATGGAGAGTGTGGAAAAGAGGTCAAGAAGCGTGTGCAGGCAGGTTGGAATGGTTGGAGAAAAGTGTCTGGTGTGATGTGTGATAGGAGGGTATCGGCAAAAATGAAAGGAAAAGTGTACAAGATGGTGTTGAGGCCAACGATGTTGTATGGGTTAGAAACAGTGGCCCTGGGAAAAAGACAGGAGGCAGAGCAGGAGGTAGCAGAGATGAAAATGTTGAGGTTCTCTTTGGGAGTAACGAGGATGGATAGGATTAGGAATGAGCACATCAGAGGGACAGCACATGTAAGACGTTTGGAGACAAAGTCAGAGAGGCTAGATTGAGATGGTTTGGACATGTACAGAGGAGGGATAGTGCGTATATTGGTAATTGGATGCTGAGGCTGGAACTACCAGGCAAAAGGCCTAGAGGAAGACCAAAGAGACAATTCATGGATGTGGTGAAGGAGCACATGAAAGTCGTTGGTGTAAGAGAAGAAGATGCAAAGGATAGGGTGAGATGGAGGCAGATGATTCGCTGTGGCGACCCCTGAAGGGAAAAGCCGAAAGGAAAAGAAGACGCTTCCTGTAGCTGCAGATCAGTCTGGCACATCGATCAAGGACTAATCTTGGCCCATTCTTCTTTACAAAACTGCTGTTGTTCAGTCAGATTCTTGGGATGTCTGGCATGAATCGCTGTTTTGAAGTCATGCCACAGCATCTCAATGGGGTTCAAGTCTGGACTTTGACTTGGCCACTCCAGAACGTGTATTTTGTTCTTCTGAAACCATTCTGAAGTTGATTTACTTCTGTGTCTTGGATCATTGTCTTGTTGCAGCATCCATCCTCTTTTTAGCTCAACTGTCTGACAGACGGCCTCAGGTTTTCCTCCAAAACATCCTGATAAACTTTTGAATTCATTTTTCCATTAATGATTGCAAGTTGTCCAGGCCCCGAGGCAGCAAAACAGCCCCAAACCATGATGCACCCTCCACCATGCTTCACGGTGGGCATGAGGTGTTGATGTTGGTGAGCTGTTCCATTTTTCCTCCACACATGACGTTGTGTGTTCCTTCCAAACAATTCAACTTTGGTTTCATCAGTCTACAAAATATTTTGCCAAAACTTCTGCGGAGTGTCCAAGTGCCTTTTTGCGAACATTAAACGAGCAACAATGTTTTTTTTTAGACAGCAGTGGCTTCCTCCTTGGAGTCCTCCCATGAACACCATTCTTGGCCATTGTTTTACATATAGTTGATGTGTGCACAGAGATATTGGACTGTGCCAGTGATTTCTGTAAGTCTTTAGCAGACACTCTAGGGTTTTTTTTTAACCTCTCTGAGTATTCTGCGCTGAATTCTTGGCGTTTTTTTTAGTGGACGGCCACTCCTTGGGAGAGAAGCAACAGTGCCAACTCTCTCTATTTGTAGACAACTTCTCTGACTGTCGATTGATGAACATCCAGACTTTTAGAGATGGTTTTGTATCCTTTCCCAGCTTTATACAAATCAACAATTCTTGATCGCAGGTCTTCAGACAGCTCTTTTGAGCGAGCCATGGTGCACATCAGACAATGCTTCTCATCAAGACAATTCTTACTAGGTGTGTGTTTTATAGTGGTCAGGGCAGCTTTAAGCCACTCATCAGTGATTGGGCACACACCTGACTTAAATTGTTTGGTAAAATTGGTTTCAATTGCTCTTTAAGTCTCCTTAGGCAGAGGGTTCAGTTACTTATTCCTCCCCCTTCTGTCATTGTTTGCATGCTATCCTCATTAAAATATGAAAACCGATAAATGTTTGGGTGGTTTTAGTTAAAGCAGACACCGTTTTTTCATCTGTGTGATTTTGACAAAGATCAGATCACATTTGATGGTGATTTTTATGCAGAAATGTGAGAAATTCCAAAAGGTTCAGATACTTTTTCATACCACTGTAGTCTAAGATTCCCTCAACAAATGCACTCAGCCCAGAACTGGTAACACCGTATGTATGATCACAGAGAGCTGAATCAAAAGAGATTGCAGGAAAATTATATTAGCACCAGTATCAACAACATTCAATAAGGATGTTGTGTCCTGTGATACACAATTTGCTTTAATAGAACATACACCAGCATGACTAAGCAGGGATCTGAAAGCACTGGAGAACTGCAAAGCTGATGGATTGTTATTCCACCCACCACGTTGTCGCACAGCAGAGAAAAAGTTCCAAGTGGTCATGAGAGAACTCGTATGTCAATAAATATCTCTGTACAGGGTTCTGACCCATTAACAATTCCTTGGACAATTTAAGGATACTCTCAATGTTACACATGAAACCAATGACACCCATCTTTCTCTGACCAAAACACACCTTTCTACCAGACAGATCCGTCATAAGATAAGATAAGATAAGATAAGATAAGATACAGCTTTATTAATCTCACAATGGAGAAATTCACTGTTACAGGCTCTTGAGGTACTATCAGTAGGGGGTGCAAAAATAGATACAAGTACAAACATACACACATACATATATTATATAAGTAAATAAATAAATAGATACATAAATAGTATAAATTACTAAACAATAAAAGAAAAGAATGGAGCAACTTTATAGACTGGCCTATATTAAAGTGTAATGTATCTGAGTGCAGAGTAGATGGGTTGATATGGTTCACAGTCAGTGGGGTAGATGTGGTTGATTAAAGTGCGCGGGGTTTTTATTGCACATAACCGGTATTTTCACAGACAGTTACAAAGTGGCGTTGTACAGTCTGATAGCGGTGGGAATGAACGACCTGCGGTAGCGCTCCTTCCTGCACTGAGGATGCCTCAGTCGTCCACTGAAGGAGCTGCTTAGCTCCTCTACAGTCTGGTGCAGTGGGTGAGAGCTGTTGAACAGGATGGATGTGAGCTTTGCTACCATCCTCCTCTCACTCACCTCCTCCACAGAGTCCAGTGGGCAGCCGAGGACAGAGCTGGCCCTCCTGACCAACTTGTTCAGTCTCTTTCTGTCCCGCTCTGTGCTGCCCGGGCCCAGCAGATGGCAGCGTAGAGGATTGCAGAGGCTACCACAGAGTCATAAAATGTCCTGAGCAGAGGTTCAGCATATGCCGAAGGACCTGAGTCTCCTCAGAAGGTGGAGGCGACTCTGGCCCTTCTTGTACAGGGCGTTGGTGTTGTGGGACCAGTCCAGTTTATTGTTAAGGTGAACACCCAGGTACTTGAAACTGTCCACTGTCTCAATGTCCTGTCCCTGGATGTTCACTAGTAAGTGTGTGTGTGTGTGTGTTTGAGTGCTTCTCCTGAAGTCGACCACCATCTCCTTCGTCTTCCTAGTGTTCAAGCACAGGTGGTTGCGCTCACACCAGTCCACGAAGTCGACGATGACCGACCGGTACTCCAGCTCGTTCCCCTCTGACACACGGCCCACGATGGCGGAGTCGTCCGAGAACTTCTGGAGGTGGCAGCTGTTTGTGTTATATATGAAGTCCGAGGTATAGATGTTAAAAAGGAAGGGTGAGAGGACGGTGCCCTGCGGTGCCCCCGTGCTACAGACTACCACCTTTGACTTACAGCCGTGCAGCCGCACGTACTGTGGACGGTTAGTAAGGTAGTCAATAATCCAGGCAGCAAGATGCCCGTCCACTCCCACGTCCTCCAGCTTCCCCCGCAGGCGCGCTGGCCTGATGGTGTTGAAGGCGCTGGAGAAGTCAAAGAACATGACCCTCACAGCGCTGCCGGCGATCTCCAGGTGGGTTAGTGCCCGCTGCAGAAGGTAGATGACGGCATCTTCTACTCCGATGTTGGGCCTGTAGGCAAACTGCAGCGGGTCTAGGGTGGGGCTCACCATAGAGCGGAGGTGTTCAAGGAGGAGCCTTTCCATGGTCTTAATGAGGTGGGAGGTCAGGGCGACAGGTCTGTAGTGGGCTGGTTCCTTCGCTTGTGCTGTTTTGGGAACCGGAACCACACAGGAGGTCTTCCAGAGGACTGGAACCTTCTCCAGGCTGAGGCTCAGGTTGTACAGGTAGCATAGTACCACACAGAGCTGGTCTGCGCAGGTCCTCAGCAGCCTGGGACTGATGCCATCAGGTCCTTCAGATTTCCTCTGATTTAGTCGCCTCAGCTGTCTCCTCACCTGGTCTGATGTGAGGGAGAGGGGGCTGGGGTGGGCTGCAGAGGGAGGGGATGTGTCTGTCGGGCTGTAGCAGTCAAGTGAAGTTGGCCTGGGGAGGGGGAGGTGTCAGCTGGTCTGGAGACGTGTGAAGAGGGGAGGGGAACGGGAGGGGTGCAGAGGGGAGGGGAGAATCAAACCTGTTGAAGTAGCAGTTTAGTTCATCCGCCCAGTGCTGGTCACCATCAGCTGTCCCTCTGACACTCTGCCCAAATCCAGACATGGTCTTTAGTCCTCTCCAGACGTCCCGCACGTTGTTCTGAGCCAGCTTCTCCTCCATCTTCTTCCCATAGTCCTTCTTTGCCCTCCTGATCCTCCACTGGAGCTCACGCTGGACCTTCTTCTGCTCCTCTCTGTCCCCGAGATGAAAGCCCTCTTTTTCTGGTTCAGGAGGACTTTGAGCTCAGGGGTGACCCATGGGTGGTTGTTGGAGAAGCACCGTACTCTCCGTGTTGGCACGGTGCTGTCCACGCAGAAGTTCATGTAGTCGGTGATACAGTGTGTGAGGCCGTCGATGTCATCACCAAAGGAGTTACAGAGCATGCTCCAGTCTGTGGTCTGGAAACAGTCCCTAAGCCTCTCGTTGGTCTCCTCGGTCCACACTTTCACAGACCTCTTCTGTGCAGGTTCCTTTCGCACCCTGGGTGTGTATTGGGGAGCAGGTAGACCAGGTTGTGGTCTGAGCGTCCCAGTGGGGGGAGGGGGGAGGAGCTGTAAGCGTCCTTCACATTTGCATACAGTAAGTCCAGTGTTTTATTGTCTCTTGTGGCGCACTTCACGTATTGCGTGAACGTCGGAAGAGAGGTGGAGAGAGGGGCGTGGTTAAAGTCCCCGCTGATCAGAATCATGGCGCGGGGGTGACGAGTCTGTGTCTGATTAACGGCGCTGTGTAGACGCTCACACGCGGCCGCCGCATCAGCCGAGGGCGGAATGTACACGCAAAACACAATCACGTGTGAAAACTCCCTCGGTAGATAATATGGCCGCGCGATTACCGCGAGCAGCTCTAGGTCCCACGTGCACAGCTGCTCCTTCACGTGCACGTTTGCCGGGTGGCACCATCGTTCATTCACATAGACCGCCACACCCCCTCCTTTCTTCTTACCGCTCTCCGTTACACTCCGATCTGCACGCGCGAGTGTAAATCCGTTAAGAGAAACCACAGAGTCCGGTGTGAGTTCATTCAGCCACGTCTCCGAGAAACACATGAGGCTGCAGTCCCGGTACTGCCTCTGCTGCCGGGTCAGCGCCGCCAGCTCCTCCGTCTTGTTGGCGATCGCGCGGACATTTCCCATGATGACAGAGGGAACACATGTCCTCCGCGTCTTTCGTCCCCCTCTGCAGCCTCTCCTTTTCCTCCGTATTTCCAAAGGAACAACGGGCTTTTCCGCGTGAAGGAGGGCGGGGGCGCGCAGGCCGAGGAGGGTCTCACGTGTGTAAGACCTGCGTTGCTCAGGTGAATGAGTTTCCTGACGCCGATCCAAAAAGTGAAAATAAAAGTGCACAGAAGAACAAAAGCATCATGAAAGTATGTTTTCCAGATGCAGGATTGAAGAAAGAAAAAGAAAATTTGAAAAAAGATAAAGAAACACGCCTATATACAATAGAAAAGAGAAAAAAAAGAAAAATAAACTGAAGAGCTCCTGTAACTGGCTGCAGGTCACCCGGCGCCATCTTGAAAAAAAAAAAAAAAAAAAAAGTCAGTAACACTGACTTTGCATGCATTAAAAACCTCTCAGTGTAAGCAAGATTTTCTGGCCTTAGTGGACTTTTATAACCTTTTGCACAAGGCAGACGACTGTTGAAAATATCAAAGAGATGGTCAATAACAGTTACAAAATTTGCTGTCCCCTCACAGTCATCAAAATCATCACAGCCTATTTGACGTCCATACCTTAAAGCAGCAGCTACTGAAGAACTCATTGTTTATGCTGCTAACCTCACATTCATTGTCTGCTTTTGGAAGCAAATATGGTGTTAAGTTTGTTTACAGCATGTAAACCTTCAGAAGCTTGAAGTTCCTGTCTGTCTGTCTTCCTTTCGGCTTTTTCCCTTTCACTTCGGAGTCGCCACAGCGAATCATCTGATTTGCACGTTTGATTTGGCAGAGGTTTTTACGTCGGATGCCCTTCCTTTCACAACTCTTTTTAGCAAGGGACAGAAACACGCTGACGGCTTTACAACATCTTTCCATTTAGCTGTACCAACAGACGTTTTGATTTCACTCAAATAACGAAGTGCAACTCTGACATTTTTAAGCAGGTGACAAGCATCAAAGAACACATGAATGTTACGAGAACTGTCAGATGGGTGTGGAAAACTACTATTGATATTATCATGTACAATTGAACAGCCTAAAAGAGTTGCCATTTTTTTGATTTGCACTCATCCACAACAAGAGTCAAAACATGTACATTACAATCAGACAGCATACAAACAACAGATAATAATAATTGACACTGGATTTCTGCTGATAAACTATTGGTTAAAAAATATGCAACAGGCCCTTTCCACTGGCCCTGGAGGCCAACAGCCATAATAACAAGTGCCTCAGTAGCCTCTCCTGCACCACCTTCCAGCGACCCTGCACCAAGGTCAACAAAGCCAACCATCTTTTGATTCTTTGGATCCCAGTCGAGATGCTTCCTCAGAGACATTCCATCAGGCATGATGCTGCAGTAGCAGTGGTTTCGTGAATCAGCTGCTGCCTTTGACCAAAGCAGGTTTAGCACTTGATGGGAAATTCCAAGCTTCGCTGATATGCAACTCACCCATCTAGAATGCAACATAAGAACAAAATGTGAATTGTATTATCCAACAAGAGGTGTAGGGGCCAGGTCCCGCATCTGGGCAAGCTGATTGACTTATGAAATAAAATACTACATATGATACATAAACATCTGTATTTTTTTTCATGGAATTCAATTACTATGACAGGTGGCACCACCATATGAACGTATTTTATCGCGGGGCCCTATGTAACGTCACACTCATAATATAAAACCATTTCCTGTGGTAATTGTAGTAAGATAGTACTCTGGAGTAATATAAAAAGTTCTCAAAATATAATTTCTGTAGCTTTCTGCAGCTATGTTTCATACATCAAGCTATTAGCCCTATCCATACCTATGTCTAAATGCAGATCCTGCTCAGTTTTAGTGTTCTTCTGATATATGTAACAGTGGTTAGAAAAACTCGATGGTCTATGGGAGAGGATTTTAATCAACTTACTAACGTATTGCTATTATCAGTGTTCTGCCCAGGATTTTAAGAGAGGTGGGTATAATTTGCCCAGAGAGTGAAAAATGCCAGAAGTGCTAAACTTCTCTAGGGGGGGTCCGGGGGCCAACAGCGCAACAAGAATTAACCATATTGAACAAAACAAGGTAAACCTAACGTATTACAATAAACCTAACGTATTACAATAAAATTGATGTTGTTATGTTTAAAAACGTATTATTATAAGGATGTCGACTCTCAATTGAAAATAGTACCCAAAGTTTTATTTTGCCCTAACCGGAAGTTGAAAGGGGCCAGTCCGCGATCTCGTGATTCTTCCCCGTCATTGGCGCACTCTGCAAAACATTAGGTACGCCGCCATGGTCAATAGGCACTGACTTCCGGTTAGGGCAAAAAAGAACGGTAAACATACACACATTGTTATGGAAAACGATAAGATAAATCTAAATACTGAGGATGTTTTGGATCCCTAGAGACATGAATATAATCTAAACATTTGCAGCATGCTCAGGAAGGTTTGGAAGCTGCATCGACGAATAAAAGGAGGTGCAGACCTTAATAATATTCCCCATGCCAAATGTGACAACTGCCACGCCCACCTCTCTTGTCTTAGTATAGTGGAGCAGGGATTCCAATTGATATATTTCAATTACAAGGAATTTTTCGGACACGTTTTGTACAAGAGTATGAACAATCTCGGAAATGTTATCAATATATTCCACACAGGTATCGGGCTTCTTCTTCTTCTTCTTCTTTTCCTTTCGGCTTTTCCCTTCAGGGGACGCCACAGCGAATCATCTGCCTCCATCTCACCCTATCCATTGCATCTTCTTCTCTTACACCAATGACCTTCATGTCCTCCTTCACCACATCCATGAATTGTCTCCTCTAGGCCTTCTGCCTGGTAGTTCCAGCCTCAGCATCCTATTACCAATATACTCACTATCCCTCCTCTGTACATGTCCAAACTGTCTCAATCTAGCCTCTCTGACTTTGTCTCCAAAACATCTTACATGTGCTGTCCCTCTGATGTGAAACCATCTAAACCATACAACACCGTTGGCCTCAACACCGTCTTGTACACTTTTCCTTTCATTCTTGCCGATACCCTCCTATCACACATCACACCGGACACCAACCATTCCAACCTGCCTGCACACGCTTCTTCACCTCTTTTCCACACTCTCCATTGCTCTGGATTGTTGAGCCTAAGTACTTAAAATCCTGCACCATTCTCATCTCTGCTCCCTGTAACCTCACCGTTCCTCTTGGGTCCTTGTCGTTCATGCACATGTATTCTGTCTTACTGAGGCTAATCTTCATTCCCCTCCTTTCCAGGGCATACCTCCACCTCTCTAGGTTTTCCTGCACTTGTTCTCTGCTCTCACTACAGATCACAATATCATCTGGAAACATCATAGTCCATGGGGAATCTTGTCTAACCTCGTCTGTCAGACTGTCCATCACCAAACAAGAAGGGGCTGAGAGCTGACCCTTGATGCAGTCCCACCTCCACCTTGAACTCTTCTGTCACACCGACAGCACACCTCACCACTGTCTTACATCTCTCATACATGTCCTGCACCACTCTAACATACTTCTCTGCCACTCCAGACTTCCTCATGCAGTACCGCAGTTCCTCTCTTGGCACCCTGTCATATGCTTTCTCCAGATCCACAAAAGCACAATGCAGCTCCGTCTGACCTTCTCTGGACTTCTCCATTAACATCCTCAAGGCAAACACTGCATCTGTGGTGCTCTTTGTTGGCATGAAACCAAACTGTTGTTCACAAATGCTGACCTCTGCCCCTTAGTCTAGCTTCCACTATTCTTTTCCATAACGTCATCGTATGTCTCATCAACTTTATCCCTCTGTAGTTGCCACAACTCTGCACGTCTCCCTTGTTCTTAAAAATGGGCACCAGCACACTTCTCCTCCATTCCTCTGGCATCCTCTCACTCTCTAAGACCTTGTTGAATGTTCTTGTCAGAAAATCTACTGCTACCTCTCCTAGACACTTCCATACCTCCACCGGTATGTCATCAGGACCAACTGCTTTTCCATTCTTCATCCTCTTCAATGCCCTCCTCACTTCACCCTTACTAATCTTTGCTACTTCCTGGTCCTCAACAGTCACCTCTTCTACTCTTTGTTCCCTCTCATTTTCCTCATTCATCAGCTCTTCAAAGTACTCTTTCCATCTTCCCAGCACACTTGTCATCATTCAATACATTTCCCTCTCTGTCCTTTATCACTCTAACTTGCTGCACATTCTTCTCATCTCTATTTCTCTGCTGTGCCAACCTGTATAAATCATTTTCTCCCTCTTTACTTTCTAACTGAGCATACAAGTCATCATACGCGCTGTTTGGCCTTTGACACTGCTACCTTTGCCTTACGCTGTGTCTCCCTGTCCTCCTGTTTACTCTCTTTGGTTTTCTCAATGTCCCACTTCTTCTTAGCTAAACTCTTCCTTTGTACACACTCCTGCACTTCCTCATTCCACCACTAAGTCTCCTTATCTACTTTTCTTCCAGATGACACACCAAGTATTCTCCTACCTGTCTCCCTGATCACATTAGCTGTAGTTGTCCAGGCATCTGGAAGCACTTCCTGACCACCCAAAGCCTGTTTCAACTCCTCCTTGAAGACAACACGACACTCTTCCTTTTTCAGCTTCCACCACTTTGTCTTCTGCTCTACCTTTGCCTTCGTCACCTTCCTCACCATCAGCATTATCCTGCACACCACCATCCTATGCTGTTTGGCAACACTCTCACCCACTACTACTTTGCAGTCACTTACTTCCTTTAAACTACGTCGCCTGCACAAGATGTAGTCTACCTGTGTGCTCCTACCTCCATTTTTATAAGTCACCCTATGCCCCTCTCTCTTCTGGAAGAAAGTATTCACCACAGCCATTTCCATCCTTTTTTGCAAAATCTACCAACATCTGTCCTTCTGCGTTCCTGTCCTGGATACCAAACCTACCCATCACTTCCTCGTCCCCTCTGTTTCCTGCACCAACATGTCCATTGAAGTCTGCCCCAATGACCACTCTTTCACCTCTGGGGGTACTCTGCATCACTTCATCTAACTCACTCCAGAATCTCTCCTTCTCTTCTAGCTCACATCCTGTCGGTGGGGCATAAGCACAAACAACATTGAACATCACACCTTCAATTTCTAACTTGAGACTCATCACTCTGTCTGACACTCTTTTCACTTCTAGAACATTCCTGACAAACTCCTCCTTCAAGATGACTCCAACTCCATTTCTCTTGCCATCTACACCATGAAAAAAACGGCTTAAACCCTGCTCCTAAGCTTCTAGCCTTGCTACCTTTCCACCTGGTCTCCTGAACACACAGTATGTCCACCTTCCTCCTCTGCATCATGTCAGTCAGCTCTCTACCTTTTCCTGCCATAGTTCCAACATTCAAAGTCCCTACTTTCAGTCCTGGACTCCTGCATTTCCTCTTCTCTCTCTGCCTATGGACACGCCTCCCGCCTCTCCTTCTTCGACCAACAGTAGTCCAATTTCCATCAGCACCCTGTTGGTTGACAGCACTGATGGCGGTCGTTGTTAACCCAGACCTCTTAAGAGAATCTGTGGGATATTGTGAAGAGAAAGTTGAGAGACACCAGACCCAACACTGTGGATGAGCTTAAGGCCGCTATCGAAGCATCCTGGGCCTCCGTAACACCTCAGCAGTGCCACAGGCTGATTGCCTCCATGCCATGCCAGATTGAAGCAGTCATTTCTGCAAAAGGATTCCTGACCAAGTATTGAGTGCATAACTGAACGCAATTATTTGAAGGTTGACTTTTTTGTATGAAAAAAACTTTTTTTTTTTTTTTTAAATCGGTCGGATGAAATATGCTAATTTTTTGAGATCAGGATTTTGGGTTTTCATGAGCTGTATGCCAAAATCATCAGTATTAAAACAATAAAAGACCTGAAATATTTCAGTCGGTGTGCAATGAATCTAAAATATATGAAAGTTTAATTTTGATCAGTACATTACAGAAAATAATGAACTTTATCACAATATGCTAATTTTTTGAGATGGACTAGTATATGGGTAGTGATGGCCTGGTGGTATCGCTGATCCTCAGGTTGGGGGTTTGAATTCCACCCTCCACAAGGTTGTCACTGTCACCCCCAGTGCCGCTAACTGGGTGATCAAAGGCTGGCCATGTCTCTCATTGTATATGGTGAGAAGTTCATATAAAAGAACCATTGCTGACTTTCGTAAAGAGTAGCTGCAAAGGGGCGTGTTTCTGCCCCTTGCTAAAAGGGTTGTGTCAGGAAGGGCAGCCGACGTAAAAACCTATGCCAAATCAAACATGCTAATCACATGATTCGCTGTGGCGACCCCTGAAAAAGGGAAAAAGCTGGAAGGAAAAGAAGAAGGATCCACCCCCCAACCCCCCCTGACTGATGTATACGTACATGTACAATAAGTATTGGGCAATGTAAAAATGTGCAAGTTCACCCATTTAAAAAGATAAGAGAGGTTTGTAATTTTCATCATAGGTACACATCAAGCTTGAGAGACAGAATGTAAAAAAAAAATCCAGGAAATCACATTGTATGATTTTTAAACAATTTATTTGTGAAAATGGGAGGCCAATAAGTATTGGGCAGCTAGAAAACAAACATTATTTCGGCCCCCACTCATTAACAGTATGAATGACACCTGTTTGAACTGATTAGATGCATAAGAGACACCTTCAAACCTGCACACACCTTTAAACTGTCAGACTGCAGTCTTCACCATGACCAAGACCAGCGAGCTTCCCAAAGACACCAGAGATAAAATTGTACAACTGCACAAAGCTGGGATGAGTCAAACCGCAATTGGTAAACAACTTTGTGAGACAAGATCAACAGTTGGAAACATTATTAGAAAATGAAAGAAGTATAACATCACTGACAACCTCCCTAGGAGTGGCGCGCCATGCAAGATCTCACCTCGTGGGGTTCAAAGGATCCTGAGAACAGTGAGTAATCAGCCCAGAACTACACGGCAGGAACTGGTCAATGATTTGAAGACGGCGGGAACCACCGTCACAAAGATGACAATAACTAATACACTACGTCGTCATGAGATGAAATCCTGCATTGCCCGAAAGGTTCCCCTTCTAAACAAAAAACATGTAAAGGCCCATCTGAAATATGCTAAAGACCATCTGGACAATACAGAGGAGGATTGGGAGAATGTGATGTGGTCAGATGAGACCAAAATTGAACTTTTTGGTTTACACAGCACTTGCCGTGTTTGGAGGAAGAAGAATGCTGACTTGCATCCCAAGAACACCATACCTACTGTGAAGCATGGGGGTGGACACATCATGATTTGGGGATGCTTTTCTGCAAAAGGGACAGGAAGACTGCACCGTATCAATGGCAACAATGAATGGGGCCATGTATTGTGACATTTTGGGTAAAAACCTCCTTTCCACGGTCAGAGCATTAAAGATGAAACATGGCTGGGTCTTCCAGCATGATAACGATCCAAAGCACACAGCCAAGAAAACCAAGGAGTGGCTCCGTAAAAAGCATATCAAGGTTCTGGAGTGGCCTAGCCAGTCTCCAGACTTCAACCCAATCAAAAACCTGTGGAGGGAGTTAAAACTTTGAGTTGCCACGCGACAGCCTTCAAACATCACAGCTCTAGAGAAGATCTGTGCAGAGGAGTGGGACAAAATACCAACTAAAGTGTGTGTAGACCTGGTCAAGAACTACAGGAACCGTTTGAACTCTGTCATTGCCAACCAAGGCTTCATTACAAAGTATTAAAAGTAACTTTTGCTGGCTGCGCAATACTTATTGGCCTCCCATTTTCACAAATAAATTGTTTAAAAATCATACAATGTGATTTCCTGGATTTTTTTTACATTCTGTCTCTCAAGCTTGATGTGTACCTATGATGAAAATTACAAACCTCTCTTATCTTTTTAAATGGGTGAACTTGCACATTTTTACATTGCCCAATACTTATTGGCCCCACTGTATATGTGTATATAATATCAATAAAGACATAGTCAACCCTATAAATGCTTATAATAAACATTCAAAAAGAATGCATAAGGTGTAAATAAAATAAAAATACACACACATACAGAAGCACGCGCACGCACACCCAGATGTGCACCTCACATAAAAATGTAAGTAATTTTGTTTGGGGGGGATGTTGTTTTTTTTTTTTTTTTGCATAATTGGCCTTGTTTTGTGTTCAGTTCAGTTCATTTTCTGGAACCGCTTAATCCTAATTTGGGTCGCGGGGAGGCTGGCGCCCATCCCAGCCAACTTCGGGCGAGGGCAGAGTACACCCTGGACAGCTCGCCAGGCCATCGCAGGGCGGAAACACGCCGACGGCTTTGCAGCCTACTCTTTACGAAAGTCAGCAAATGTTCTTTTACATGCCTCACACCATTCACAGTGGGAGACATGGCTGGCCTTTGATAACCCAGTTAGCTGTACTGGGGGGACCAGTGACAACCTTGTGGAGAGTGGGACTCGAGCCCCCAACCTTTGGATCAGCAATACAGCGCCCTGTACCACTAGACCACCACTGCCCTCCTTGTTTTGTGTCATTTTCCTTCATCTTTTCCCTTTTTTTCCCCGTCGATGAATATTTTTGAAAAATCCAACGATGCACTGAAGCCACAGAAACTGAAGCTTGAAGTCGCGAGGGATCACTGTACCGTATTATGGATTTATTCTTTCTCTGCGTCAACTTTTTTGGATGACTTTCCATTCAATTTTAAAACAGTCAGGGAATTGTTGATTTAGCCACAAGCACAAGTGATGTTTAAGTGTGGAAGTTAGGGGCACAACTGTAATTAAAATGTCATCTCACAATTGTATAGCAGTGTTGTGCTCAGGATACAGAGCAAAATACTTGGCTTTCACACCACACTTGGCAAACTTATGTGATTATGTAGCTTGTGCTGGTCCAGGGCACTTAGACCCTTAGTTCCACTGGAGATACATTGAGCATTTATTATAAAAAAAATAAAAATTGTATACAGCTGTGCGCTTCTGAGAATATATTGGTGTAATTGACAGTTGTCCACTTACTTCTAACATACACATTACCTTTCGTGTGTGTGTGTGTGTGTGTGGGGGGGGGGGGTCTATTAAATTACCTAATAAGGTGGATTATTACACCATATGTACATAATTTGAGGCTAATATATATATAAATAAATAGTCAGGAGACTACACTGAAAATTTTAGTTAAAACTATAAATAATAATACAGTGGTATGAAAAAGTATCTGAACCTTTTGGAATTTCTCATATTTCTGCATAAAATCACCATCAAATGTGATCTAATCTTTGTCAAAATTGACAAAATTGACAGTGGCTTCCTCCTTGGAGTCCTCCCATGAACACCATTCTTGGCCATTGTTTTACATATAGTTGATGTGTGCACAGAGATATTGGACTGTGCCAGTGATTTCTGTAAGTCTTCAGCAGACACTCTAGGTTTTTTTTTTTACCTCTCTGAGTATTCTGCGCTGAACTCTTGGCGTCATCTTTGGTGGACGGCCACTCCTTGTGAGAGAAGCAACAGTGCCAAACTCTCTACATTTGTAGACAACTTCTCTGACTGTCGATTGATGAGCATCCAGACTTTTAGAGATGGTTTTGTATCCTTTCTCAACTTTATACAAATCAACAATTCTTGATCGCAGGTCTTCAGACAGCTCTTTTGAGCGAGCCATGTTGCACATCAGACAATGCTTCTCATCAAGACAATTCTTACCAAGTGTGCATTTTACTCACTATCCCATGTATACTCACTATCCCTCCTCTGTACATGTCCAAACCATCTCAATCTCGCTTCTCTGACTTTGTCTGTCTCCAAAACATCTTACATGGGCTGTCCCTCTGATGTACTCATTTCTAATCCCATCCATCCTCGTTACTCCCAGAGAGAACCTCAACATTTTCATCTCTGCTACCTCCAGCTCTGCCTCCTGTCTTTTCCTCAGCGCCACTGTTTCTAAGCCATACAACATCGCTGGCCTCACCACCATCTTGTACACTTTTCCTTTCATTCTTTCTGACACTCTCCTATCGCACATCACACCGGACACTTTTCTCCAACCATTCCAGCCTGCCTGCACACGCTTCTTCACCTCTTTTCCACACTCTCCATTGCTCTGGATTGTTGAGCCTAAATCCTCCACCTTCCTTATCTCTGCTCCCTGTAACATCACCGTTCCTCCTGGGTCTTTCTCATTCACACACATGTATTCTGAGTTTCTGAGGCTAACCTTCATTCCTCTCCTTTCCAGGGCATACCTCCACATCTCTAGATTTTCTTCCACTTGTTCTCTGCTCTCACTACAGATCACAATGTCATCTGTAAACATCATAGTCCATGGAGATTCTTGCCTAACCTGTCAGCCTGTCCATCACCATCGCAAACAAGAAGGGGCTCAGAGCTGATCCTTGATGCAGTTCCACCTCCACCTTGAATTTGTCAGTCACGCCGACAGCACACCTCACCACTGTCTGACATCTCTCGTACATGTCCTGCACCACTCTAACATACTTCTCTGCCACTCCAGACTTCCTCATGCAATACCACAGTTTTTCTCTCGGCACCCTGTCATATGCTTTCTCCAGATCCACAAAGGCACAATGCAGTTCCCTCTGACCTTCTCTATACTTCTCTATTAACATCCTCAAAGCAAACATTGCATCTGTGGTGCTTTTTCTTGGCATGAAACCAAACTGTTGTTCACAAATGCTGACCTCTGCCCTTAGTCTTGTTTCCACTATTCTTTCCCATAACTTCATCGTTATGGCTCATCAACTTTATCCCTCTGTAATTGCCGCAACTCTGCACGTCTCCCTTGTTCTTAAAAATGGGCACCAACACACTTCTGCTCCATTCCTCCGGCATCTGCTCACTCTCTAAGACCTTGTTGAATGTTCTTGTCAGAAAATGTACTGCTACCTCTCCTAGACACTTCCATACCTCCACAGGTCATCATCATCATCATCATCTTCGTCCGCTTAGTCCAGGGTCGGGTCGCGGGGGCAGCAACCTTAGCAAAGAGGTCCAGAGGTCCCTCTCCCAAGCCACTTCCTCCAACTCTCCCGGGGGGACACCGAGGCGGTCCCAGACAAGCCGAGAGACATAGTCCCTCCAGCGTGTTCTAGGTCGACCCTGGGGTCTCTTCCCGGTTGGAAATGCCCGAAACACCACACCAGGGAGGCGTCCGGGGGGCATTCTGACCAGATGACCGAGCCACCTCAACTGGCTCCTCTCAATGTGGAGGAGCAGCGGATCTACTCCGAGCTCTCCCCGGATGGCGGAGCTTCTCACCTTACCTCTAAGGGAGAACCCTGCCACCCGGCGAAGGAAGCTCATTTCAGCCGCTTGTATCCGTGATCTTGTTCTTTCGGTCATTACCCAAAGCTCGTGACCATAGGTGAGGGTTGGAACGTAGATCGACTGGTAAATTGAGAGCTTCGTCTTGCGGCTCAGCTCCTTCTTCACCACGATGGACCGGTACAGGCACCACTTAACAGCAGAGGCTGCAGCGATCCGTCTGTCGATCTCTCGCTCCATCCTTCCCTCACTCGTAAACAAGACCCCAAGATACTTAAACTCCTCCACTTGGGGCAGGACCTCATTCCCGACCCGGAGGGTGCATTCCACCATTGTCCGACTGAGAACCATGGCCTCGGACTTGGAGGTACTGATCTTCATCCCGGCTGCTTCGCACTCAGCTGCGAATCGCTCCAATGAGAGCTGGAGGGCCCGACTTGATGAAGCCAAAAGGACAATATCATCCGCAAAAAGCAGAGACGATATCCGTTGGCCACCAAACCAGAACCCCTCATCACCTCGACTACGCCTAGAAATTCTGTCCATAAAAATTATGAACAGAATCGGTGACAAAGGACAGCCTTGGCGGACTCCAACTCCCACTGGAAACGAATCCGACCTGCTGTTACCAATACGGACCAAACTCTGGCTCCGGTGATACAGCAACCGATTAGCTCGTAGCAACGGATCCGGAACGCCGTACTCTCGGAGCACGCCCCACAAGATCTTTCGAGGAACACGGTCGAAAGCCTTCTCCAAATCCACAAAGCACATGTGGACAGATTGGGCAAACTCCCATGCCCCCTCCAGAATCCTGTGGAGCGTATAGAGTTGGTCAAGAGTGCTGCGGCCAGGACGAAAACCACATTGCTCCTCCTGGGTCCGAGGTTCGACTATCGGTCGGATCCTCCTCTCTAGTACCCCTGTATAGACTTTCCCAGGTAGGCTGAGGAGTGTAATTCCCTGATAATTGGAACACACCCTCCGGTCCCCCTTCTTAAAAATTGGGACCACCACCCCAGTTTGCCAATCCAGAGGTACAGCCCCTGATGACCACGTGATGTCAACCAAGACAGTCCTACAGCATCCAGAGCCCTGAGATATTCCGGGCGGATCTCGTCCAACCCCGGAGCTCGACCACCGAGGAGCTTTTTGACAACCTCAGTGACCTCCACTCCAGTGATGGGCGGACCCTCACCCGAACCCCCAGGGTCTTCCTCTTCCACGGAGGGCGTGTTGGTGGGATTGAGGAGGTCCTCAAAGTATTCCCTCCACCTCTCGACAACATCCCCAATCAAGGTAAGCAGCTCCCTACCTCTACTGTAAACAGTGTTTGTGAAGAACTGCTTCCCCCTCCTGAGGCGTCGGATGGTGGCCCAGAACCTTTTTGAGGCCAACCGATAATCACTCTCCAGGCCCTCACCGAACTCCTCCCACGCCCGAGATTTTGCATCTGCGACAGCCTCGGCTGCAGCACGTTTGGCCTGCCGGTACCCGTTTGCTGCCTCAGGAGTCCCACAGGCTAATAAAACCCGATAGGCCTCCTTCTTCAGCTGGACGGCCCCCTTCACTGCAGGTGTCCACCACCGGGTTCGGGGATTACCGCCACGACAAGCACCGACGACCTTACGGCTACAGCTATGGGCTGCCGCCTCAGCAATGGAGGCACGAAACATGGCCCATTCGGATTCCATGTCCCCCGCCTCCTCCGGAACGTGGTTGTAGCTCTGCCGGAGGTGGGAGTTAAAGGCCTCTCGGACAGGGGACTCCGCCAAATGTTCCCAGCAGACCCTGATTACACGCTTGGGCCTGCCAGGTCTGGAAGGCAATCTCCCATACCACTGAAGCCAACTCACCACCAGGTAGTGATCGGTAGACTGCTCAGCTCCTCTCTTCACCCGAGTGTCCAGAACATATGGTCGCAAGTCCGATGACACGGACTACAAAGTCAGTCATCGAACTGCGACCTAGGGTGTCCTGGTGCCAAGTGCACTTATGGACACCCTTATGTTTGAGCATGGTGTTCGTGATAGACAAACTATGATGAGCACAGAAGTCCAACAACGAAACACCATTCAGATTCAGACTGGAGAGGCCGTACCTACCGATCACACCCTTTCAGGTCACACTATCGTTGCCCACATGGGCGTTGAAGTCTCCCAAGACAACGAGCGAATCTCCCGAGGGAGCGCTCTCCAACACCCCCCCAAAGACTCCAAAAAGGGTGGGTACTCTGAACTGTCATTTGGTGCATAAGCACAAATAACAGTCAGGACCCGTCCCCCCACCCGAAGACGGAGGGAAGGTACCCTTTCGTCAACCGGGGAGAACCCCAACATTTGGGCACCGAGACGGGGGGCAACAAGAATACCCACACCGGCTCGCCGCCTCTCCCCATGAGCAACTCCAGAATAGAAGAAGGTCCAGCCTCTTTCGAGATGGATGGTTCCAGAGCCCAAGTTATGCGTTGAGGTGAGCCCGACTATATCTAGTCGGTATCTCTCCACCTCACGCACCAAATCAGGCTCCTTTCCCGCCAGAGAGGTGACATTCCATGTCCCGAGGGTCAGAGTAAGTAGCCGAGGATCGGTCCGACAGAACCCATGCCTTTGGCTGCCACCCAACTCACACTGCACCCGACCCCTAAAACTCCTCCCACGGGTGGTGGGTCCATGGAAGGGCGGACCCATGTCTCCTTTTCGGGCTAGGCCCGGCCAGGCTCCATGGGCATAAGCCCGACCACCAGGCGCTCGCCTTTGAGCCTCTCCCCTGGGCCCGGTGACCCGTGTCCGGGCAAGGGAGACTGCTTCCTGTGCTCTCTCTCAGATGTCATGTGTCATAGGGGTTTTTTGAATCGCACTTCGTCTGGACCTTCACCCCGGACCTGTTTGCCTTGGGTGACCCTACCAGGGGCATTTGCCCCCGACAACATAGCTCCTAGGATCATTAGGTCACGCAAAACCCTCCACCACGATAAGGTGGCGATTCAGAGAGGGGCCCTGTCTGCCTCCACAGGTATACTAGTCCTTCTCAAAAAAAATTGCATATTGTGATAAAGTTCATTATTTTCTGTAACGTACTGATAAAAATTAAACTTTCATATATTTTAGATTCATTGCACACCAACTGAAATATTTCAGGACTTTTATTGTTTTAATACTGATGATTTTGGCATACAGCTCATGAAAACCCAAAATTCCTATCTCAAGAAATTAGCACATTTCATCCGACCAGTCAAAAAAAAAGTGTTTTTAATACAAAAAAGTCAACCTTCAAATAATTATGTTCAGTTATGCACTCAATACTTGGTCGGGAATCCTTCTGCAGAAATGACTGCTTCAAGGCAGCGGGGCATGGAGGCAATCAGCCTGTGGCACTGCTGAGGTGTTATGGAAGCCCAGGATGCTCCGATAGCGGCCTTAAGCTCATCCACAGTGTTCGGTCTGGTGTCTCAACTTTCTCGTCACAATATCCCACAGATTCTCGACGGGGTTCACATCAGGAGAGTTGGCAGGCCAATTGAGCACAGTAATACTATGGTCAGTAAACCATTTACCAGTGGTTATGGCACTTTGAGCAGGTGCCAGGTCGTGCTGAAAAATGAAATCATCTCCATAAAGCTTTTCAGCAGATGGAAGCATGAAGTGCTCCAAAATCTCCTGATAGCTAGCTGCATTGACCCTGCCCTTGATAAAACACAGTGGACCAACACCAGCAGCTGACATGGCACCCCAGACCATCACTGACTGTGGGTACTTGACACTGGACTTCAGGCATTTTGGCATTTCTTTCTCCCCAGTCTTCCTCCAGATTCTTTCACCTTGATTTCCGAATGGCATGCAAAATTTGCTTTCATCCGAAAAAAGTATTTTGGACCACTGAGCAACAGTCCTATGCTGCTTCTCTGTCGCCCAGGTCAGGCGCTTCTGCCGCTGTTTCTGGTTCAAAAGTGGCTTGACCTGGAGAATGCAGCTCCTGTTGCCCAGTCCACTGCTTCTGTAGGTCCCACAAGGTCTGGAATCGGCCCTTCTCCACAATCTTCCTCAGGGTCCGGTCACCTCTTCTGGTTGTGCAGCGTTTTCTGCCACACTTTTTCCTTCCCACTGAGGTGCCTTGATACAGCACTCTGGGAACAGCCTATTCGCTCAGAGATTTCTTTCTGTGTCTTACCCTCTTGCTTGAGGGTGTCAATGATGGCCTTCTGGATAGCAGTCAGGTCGGCAGTCTTACCCATGATTGTGGTTTTGAGTAATGAACCAGGCTGGGAGTTTTTAAAAGCCTCAGGAATCTTTTACAGGTGTTGAGAGTTAATTGGTTGATTCAGATGATTAGGTTAATAGCTCGTTTTGAGTACCTTTTCATGATATGCTAATTTTTTGAGATAGGAATTTTGGGTTTTCATGAGCTGTATGCCAAAATCATCAGTATGAAAACAATAAAATACCTGAAATATTTCAGTTGGTGTGCAACGAATCTAAAATATATGAGTAACTTTGTAACTGTCTGTGAAAATACCGGTTATGTGCAATAAAAACCCCGTGCACTTTAATCAACCACATCTACCCCACTGACTGTGAACCATATCAACCCATCTACTCTGCCCTCAGATACATATACACTTTAATATAGGCCAATCTATAAAGTTGCTCCATTCTTTTCTTTTATTGTTTAGTAATTTATACTATTTATGTATCTATTTATTTATTTACTTATATAATATATATGTCTGTGTGTATGTTTGTACTTGTATCTATTTTTGCACCCCCTACTGATAGTACCTCAAGAGCCTGTAACAGTGAATTTCTCCATTGTGAGATTAATAAAGCTGTATCTTATCTTATCTTATCAGTACATTACAGAAAATAATGAACTTTATCACAATATGCTAATTTTTTGAGAAGGACTAGTATATCATTAGGACCAACTGCCTTTCCATTCTTCATCCTCTTCAGTGCCCTCCTCACCTCACCCTGACTAATCTTTGCTAATTCCTGCTCCTCAATGGTCACCTCTTCTACTCTTTTTTCTCTCTCATTTTCCTCATTCAACAGCTCTTCAAAGTACTCTTCCATCTTCCCAGCGCACTTCTGTCATCAGTCAATACATTTCCCTCTCTGTCCTTTATCAATGTAACTTGCTGCACGTCCTTCTTATCTCTATTTCTCTGCTGTGCCAACCTGTATAAATAATTTTCTCCCTCCTTACTTTCCAACCTATCATCCAAGTCATCATACGCCCTCTGTTTGGCCTTAGCCACTGTTACTTTCGCCTTACGCAGTGTTTCCCTGTACTGCTGTTTACTCTCTTCATTCCTCTCAATGTCCCACTTCTTCTTAGCTAACCTCTTCTTTTGTACACACGCCTACACTTCCTCATTCCACCACCAAGTCTCCTTATCTACTTTCCTTCCAGAGGACACACCAAGTACTCTCCTATCTGTGTCCCTGATCACATTTGCTGTGGTTTGTGCAGTCATCTGGAAGCACTTCCTGACCACCCAAAGCCTGTTTCAACTCCTCCTTGAAGACAACACGACCTTCTTCCTTTTTCAACTTCCACCACTTTGTCTTCTGCTCTGCCTTTGCCTTTTTCACCTTATTCACCATCAGCGTCATCCTGCACACCACCATCCTATGCTGTTTGGCAACACTCTCACCCACTCGTACTTTGCAGTCACGGACTTCCTTCAAATTACATCGCCTACACACGAGATGTAGTCTACCTGTGTGCTCCTGCCTCCGCTTCTATAAGTCACCCTATGCTCCGGTTTCTTCTTGAAGAAAGTATTTACCACAGCTATTTCCATCCTTTTTGCAAAATCGATCAACATCTGTCCTTCTGTGTTCCTGTCCTGGATACCAAACCTGCACCACTCTTTCACCTCTGGGGGTATTCTGCATCACTTCAGAATCTCTCCTTCTCTTCTAGCTCACATCCTGCCTGTGGGGCATAACCATTAACAACATTGAACATCATGCCTTCAATTTCTAACTTGAGACTCATCACTCTGTCTGACACTCTTTTCACTTCTAGAACATTCCTGACAAACTCCTCCTTCAAGATGACTCTTACTCCATTTCTCTTCCCATCCACACCATGATAAAACAGCTTAAGCCCTGCTCCTAAGTTTCTAGTCAGGCTACCTTTCCATCTGGTCCCCTGAACACACAGGATGTCCACCTTCCTCCTCTGCATCATGCCAGCCAGCTCTCGATCTTTTCCTTGCATAGTTCCAACATTCAAAGTCCCTACTCTCAGTCCTAGACTCATGCCTTTCCTCTTTTCTCTCTGCCTACGGACACGCCTCCCGCCTCTCCTTCATCGACCAACAGTAGTCCAATTTCCACCAGCACCCTGTTGGCTAACAGCACTGATGGCGGTCGTTGTTAACCTGGGCCTCGATCGATCCAGTATGAGATTTGTGTTTACGGTTTGCATGTTGTAGTTTGGCAAAAGTTTTACGCCGGATGCCCTTCCTGTCGCAACCCTCTGCATTTCTCTGGGCTTGGGACCGGCGTAAGGGGGAGAGACACTGGTTAGTGCTGCATTAAGGTGGATTATTACACCATATGTACATAATTTGAGGCCAATATTAATATATGTATAAAAAGAAATAGTCAGGAGACTACACTGAAAATTTTAGTTAAAAAAAAATGCACAGTTTATTAGAACCTATGCCTAGAACAGAAATAATATACACTGTTCTTGAGCAATTCACACAAAATGACAATTTAAATGAGCAATGTCAAAATCAACCAAAATTAAAAAAAAAAAAATCTGCAAAATGTGTCCAACAAAAAACTGTATTTTGTCTCATTTTTATCTGTGAACCCCATCCACAATCATATTTCTTTCAGGACAATCAAAGGACATGAAGCAAATGGACAGCCCCTGAAACTGGACAGTATTAAAGGATGCCTTGCTGCTGACTCTTTCCAGCTATTTTCTTGGAGCATTCCAGCAGTGCATTATGAATGTCTTTAGCACAAGATATCTGAGATTTGATCATGCTGAGATACTGAGAGTAGGACAGAGACTCTGTTTGCACTGTGTCTGGTTTGGTTGCTGTAGGCACCAGGTTTGGAGAGTGTTTGGCACTGTCGATGCTTTGAGAGAGGCACTCATGAGCCAGGCGCTACAAGACACAGAGGATTAATCTCCTGGATTGTTGTTATTGTGTTACTCGTTTTTAAATCATCCACTCAATACCAATAAACACTGTAAAACAGCCGATCATGAATAAAATTCTATTTATTAAAGTTCATTACGACATTATGTAAACATTTTTTTGATGATAGTTGATGTTTACCAGGCAGAGCTCCAATTGATCACACAGGGCGTAAAACTCTTCTAAACTCTTGTCAAATCGCTGAACTGAGGAATCATTACTCTTTCTAAAACAGAAAAGAGGAAATGACTGATGAAAAAAATAGGCACATTAGCATCATTAAGACATGTATGAGAAATAACAGTATTTATTTAGGATGGGAATGGATTTCAAAGATGATGTAATCCTAACCGATCAAATTCTTAATTTAAAAAAAGGTACAACTCCCGCAGTGAAAAAGCAGCGATAACTGTTTACAAGTCTTGATAAATTTGAGGGGTAATGTAATGGCTACTCCATTCATCTTCACTGAGAGTCCTCACAAGATCAAGACATGGAGAGAACATAAACCTGCACAGACAGTAACCTGGTCTTAAGATCAAACTACAACTGTGAGGTACACCATGAAACTACACCAGCTCCTTATGGTCCCTGTTAACAGAAAGTATAATAAAACTAAACATAATTTTAAACATGGCACTCCATAAAGAGGTGCTGCTCAGTCTCAGCTTGGTTCAATACAGAGATCAGAAACAGCCTTAATCCTGCAAAAAGTTCAGAAGAACTTTTTTAAAAACTAAACATGGATGAGAAGTCTAATGCGAAGTGAAACCCATCTTCGGTGGCTAAGGAGAACATCACAATAACAAGCAATGACAGAATGACAAAATGGGTTTCACTTATGTCATTAGAAGTTGACCAAGTTTCAGAAATGAGTTGAAAAAAATGAACACCAACACAACAACCACCACTGATGGATTTTTAGACAGCTACACAAGTTCACTGTCCTTTACCACTTACCTTGGTGAGAGTGGCTTTTCTGCCCTGACTGCACTAAAATGAAGTACAGACAGACTTCATGTTCAGAAAAGCTTAGGACTAGCATGTATTTTACCAAAACCTCCATCCTCTTTATGCCAGCGAAATTAGATTTTTAGTTTCTCGAGCATGTACAAAGTTTGTCGCTCATCACTGACGAAATGAAAAATCAAAAACGAACCCACTGGTAACCCCTTCCCCCCCTCACTAAACTGAACAATGTAGAACTAAAAAAAAAAATTAAAAAAAAACACTGAGTGGGTCATCATTGGTGGGCCACCCTTCCATGTGCAAGTTTGGCACCTCTGCATGCTGTGGACAGTGCTATTGAGATTGCTTCTTGATATCAGAACGAGGCTGTGTTGGCTTTTTCTTCACACACATGTACATGCATGGCCATGTTTCAATCAATTATTGTGCCAAGTTTGACCTCAAAATGTATGTTCTGTTATGCTGTTTAGGCTTGAGCCAGAAGTTGGCAGTGAGATAGATTCACATCACATACTACACATACTGATGGGGCTTGTATTCTTAGATGTTGCATTCTATTCATTTACAGCATTTAGCAGATACTCTTAACCGAAAGAGAGCTTTAAAGTCATGATCAATACATATATGCTGATACTGGTTTGTTTGAACACAGACCAAGTATACGGTTACTCAAATTAAGTGGTTCAGTGCCATGTGTGCAGCATAGTGCCAATTTAAATGCTGCTTTAAATAAAAAAAAAAAAAGTAAGTTTTCAACTGTTGTTTGAGCACACCCAGTGACTCAGCTGTCCGGACAGCCAGAACAGAGAAGAGTTTAGATCTATTTTTTCCTTTTTGTCCTTTGGTCGGAAGAACAAGTCTAGCAGTGCTAGAATAGCTGAGAGAATGCGGTGCAGTGTGAGGCGTTCGAAGTGCGGTGCAGGCCCATTTTTGGCTTTGTTGGCAACCATTAGTATTCTAAAATGTAAAGCAAGCATCTACAGGTAGCAGTGGTTAGGATGGCTGATCCTAAGGTTGGGGGTTCGAGTCCCACTCTCCACAAGGTTGTCACTGCCCCCCCCCCCAGTGCAAGTAACTGGGTTATCAAAGGCGGGCCATGTCTCTCACTGTCTGTGGTGAGAGGCATGTAAAAGAACCATTGTAGGCAGCTTCGCAGTCAGCGTGTTTCTGCCCCCTGCTCAAGGGTCGTATCAGGAAGGGCATCCGACATTAAAAATAAATAAACAAACAAACAACCCATGCCAAATCAAACATGCTAATCACATGATTTGCTGCAGCAACACCTTGGGGGGAAAAAAAAAAAGCAGAAAAGAAATTCAAGCAGCTACAGGAAGCCAAACATTCAGATTTTACCTGATAGTGAAAGAGTATGATACAATACAGTTCGCATATAAAATTATATATATAAACTGCTATATTTCAGGGCTTGTGTAATTCTGTTCTGAATTTATTAAATTAATATATATATATTTTTTATAAAATTTAATTGCTTGACAAATCTCTTTGTCTAAAAACTGCTATGGTGTTAAAAGGTTGATCAAGACTCCTCATGGCTTTCCTTCCATGGCAAGTTGATGTAGTTTCAATCAGAAGCTGAAAGTTGATCAAAACCCCTCCTCACTTTGTCCTGGTGTGGCTGGCAACACACTAAAAATCTAATTTCGCTTTCATAATCTAATCAGTGTTATTCCCCAACTGCAAATTCCACACACTTATATAATATCTGTCCTGATTATTAAAAAAAAACAAACAAAAAAAAAACCACACAATAGTTTGCATCATACTTGTATTTTAAAATGCTGACATAGACAAGATGTCAAAATAATGTGAACTTACATTCCATTATCAATAGACGCGTTGTGTGCAAAATTTTGTGAAGCGATGGCCATTACATTCTGAAAGAAAAAACACAAACATTAATGAATGAACTTCTGTATAAATCTCGGCAAATATCTTAATGTAAATCCCACCGTCAAAGAAAGCCATAAGCAAACCTGTAAACTCTCTTTTAACTGCGGAATCAGCATCTTAAACCGGTGAACGGGGTCAAAATCCTGCTGTTGGTTCGACTGTTGTTGTTGAGGTTGTTGAAGTACCACTTGTGCGTTTGCCGGTGGAGGATGTTGTTGCTGAGACATACTGTAAAAACCGAGTGCAACTTCAGTGCTCACGTTCACAAATATTTTTGTTTGTCTTTTCCTTTTTCTTGTTCTTCTTCTTCTTCCTTTCGTCTCGCTTCTTTTCTTCTTCGTCGATTTTCGTCTGCATATATATATATATATATATATATATCACCATCTACAGGACTGTTGTGTAATGACGCTTCAATTAGATAAATAAACATGGCCCACGTTATAAGAAATAACCATCAGGAGTCCAACAGTACCACATCATTGAACCTTATTGAATGAAGAGATGAATGAATGAATGAATAAATAAATAAAACCAAACCAAAAAATACGGAGTAAGGAGTCATTTTAGCCAGTTTTTCAAAAACTTTTTTGTTGATGTTTGTTCATAAGTTAATTTTGTTACAGTGCATGAGAAGAGTTTCCAGTAAAAATACAACATAACTGAAATAATTTTCTAGGGACCAGCAAGCTACTAAAATTTCACTAACGTATGATTAAAATCCATTAATTCTTGAAATATCTCTTTGAAAATCTCTGCTTCTTCTCGGGCTGCCTTTTTCTTTTTTATTTCTCCAGATACCACTTTTTCATGAGTTTCAAATGTTTCGATGTCTTGTGACTTGTTTTCACCGATTTAAAAAATTCTCTGTCCACCAAAATTATTTTAATTATACACTCGGCATTTGCAGGACACATTGAATATATTTTTTAAACTTCACCTTCATCTATTCTGAAGTCAAAAAAAAAAAAGAGGACTTCCAGTGTTCGGTCATTGATGACAATGAAACAGCAGATTGCTTCCCAATGATGACCAGAGTGAAACAGGGATGCTGCATGTCAGGATTCCTCTTCCTCCTGGTCATTGACTGGGTCATGCAAAAAATAACCCAAGGTCAAAGAACAGGGATTAGGTGGGACTTCACCACATTGTTGGAGGTCCTTGATTTTGCAGATGATCTCTTGTCACCTGCCATGAACTATCTACAACAGAAGCCAAGCTGAAAGAGAATGCCGGGTAGTTCCAACCTCAGCATCCTACTACCAATATATTCACTATCCCCCCTCTGTACAAGTCCAAACTATCTCAATTTAGCCTCTCTGACTTTGTCTCCAAAACATCTTACATGGGCTGTCTCTCTGATGTACTCATTTCTGATCCTATCCATACTCGTTACTCCCAGAGAGAACCTCAGCATTTTCATCTCCGCTACCTCCAGCTCTGCCTGCTGTAGATTAATCATAAAACCCAGTAAAAAATGTTACTCGGTGAGGCAAACAGTACCCCTGAGTCATGGTGGACAACACTTGTGAGCCCACGAATTATTGCATGACCTTCAATCATCTTTGTTTGTTGTTAATAACTAAAATAGAAGGAAACATGATATGGGAATGTATTACACCGCATTTCAAACACCAAACAGACTGTGTGGTCAGTCATGTCATTGCTTTCATCTTTGGTCTTGATTTGATGTCTGTTGTCAATCAAATGATGAATACAGGGATCCCTCGCTACTTCGTGCTTCAATTCATGTGGTTTCAATGCATCGTGTTTTTTTTTCAAAAAATATTCATCGAATTAAAAAATAAGGAAATCAAGGAAGAATAGGGGGAAAAGTTAAGGAAAAATGCCGCAAGAACAAGGACAATTATGCAAAAAAATAAACCCCTCTAAACCAAGTGCAAGTCTCGTACACATGGCTGAATTAACTATCTGCTCGGATCGGTGTGATCTACCATGCATACTCAGTTAAGCAAAGACAGTTGTAAGAGAGATTTCCTTTTGGCTTTATCCCTTTCTCAGGGGTCACCACAGCGAATGATCTGATTCGCCCATTTGATTTTGGCATACGTTTTAACGTTGGATGCCCTTCCTGACACAACCCTTTAGCAAGGGACAGAAACACGCTGACGGCTTTGCAGCTACTCTTTACAAAAGTCAGCAATGGTTCTTTTACATGCCTCTCACCATAGACAGTGAGAGACATGGCCCGCCTTTGATAACCCAGTTAACTGCATGAAAACCTGAATCCATAAAAGAAAGAGAACTCTTCGCTCTGCTGGTGATTCACATCAGTGCAGGCGGAGTACTAAAAAAGTTCAACGGCGCCCTTGCTCACTTGAAAGAGCTGAAGTCCATATAACCTGCGCTTTGTCTCAAGCACAGCAAGTACACTACTTGCGGTTTTGAGCGGCTCACATATTAATGTGACTCGGCTCAGCTTCATGTAAAGTGACCATCTGTCACTCATTGGAACCATTTACAATCAGAAAAATCGCATCATAGAGAATGTTAAAGGTTATATTTGATACTGTATTTGATATTTGATGAGTGAATTTGATTAAAATTTATCTATTTGAAATTATTCTGCTTGAATTTAATTTATTTGAAATTAATATTATTATTTGATATATGTGATATTATTTTACAATGTTATGCTTATAATAATTGATTTAGGGGTGTTTTATGAGATACGGTAATGGTATTTATGAATGAAAAGTGCAGTACGAGCGTCATACGTTACACGTCATATGTCACTGTAATAACTTACGATCACTTTCAACTTACGCTCGGCCGCCTGGAATCAATTAAAAACGTATGTCGGAGAGTGTCTGTAATTTAAATCATGACATTTATATATACATACAGGGATCCCTCACTTTCCGTGGTTAATTGGGACCGAGATCCTCATGCAACCATCGAAATCTGCGAAGTAGGATCAGCCCCCCCACCCCCGATTGATGTATACAGACGCTCCCCGACTTACGAACCAACGTAAGTTGAAAGTGAACGTAAGTTGTTTCAATGACGTATGATGTGTGACGTATGACACTCATACTGTACTATACATCCATAAATACCATTACAGTATCTCATAAAACAGCCCTAAATCAATTATTATAAACATAACATTGGAAGATAATATCAAATATATCAAATAATATAAACATTAATTTGAAATAAGTCACTTATTATACCGAGCTACTTTACATGAAGCTTAAAACAGCCAATCAACGCTTACAATATGTGAAGCGCTCAATACCGAAAGTAGTGTACTTGCGAAAGTAGTGTACTTGCTGTGGGTTATACGCACTTCTGGTCTTTCAAGCGCACAAACTCGTTTAGAACACAGCCTGCACTGTTGCAGTCTCCCAGCAAAGCGGAGAGTTCTTTTTTGTGTAAGTAAACTTTGTTCAATAGATGCATACAAAGAACAAGTACAAATCCTAATGAATATTAATATAAAAATAAGTATACACTCTTAGGATTTTGCTAAAAGATAATAAATATAAAGATTGTGCCGATCTGAGCAGATAGTTAATTCATCTCAGTGTATGAGACTTGCACCCATGCTAATAGGCTTACACTTCTGACCAACCAGATTTGCTTAGGGTTACAAAAGTCCACAAAACAGTGTAAACACAAAGATCACAGAGACGACATCTTAACACAAGGGTAACACTATATAACTGATATATATATATATATATATATATATATATATACACACATACATACATACACACACACACACACACACAAAAGAGTCCTCAAAAAATTAGCATATTGTGATAAAGTTCATTATTTTCTGTAATGTACTGATAAACATTAGACTTTCATATATTTTAGATTCATTACACACAACTGAAGTAGTTCAAGCCTTTTGTTGTTTTAATATTGATAATTTTGGCAAAAAAGTAAAGAAAAACCAAAAATCCCGATCTCAAAAAATTAGCATATTTCATCTGACCAATAAAAAAAAAAAGTGTTTTTAATACAAAAAAGTCAACCTTCAAATAATTATGTTCAGTTATGCACTCAATACTTGGTTGGGAATCCTTTTGCAGAAATGACTGCTTCAATGCGGCGTGGCATGGAAGCAATCAGCCTGTGGCACTGCTGAGGTGTTATGGAGGCCCAGGATGCTTCGATAGCGGCCTTAAGCTCATCCACAGTGTTGGGTCTGGTGTCTCTCAACTTTCTCTTCACAATATCCCACAGATTCTCTATGGGGTTCAGGTAAGGAGAGTTGGCAGGCCAATTGAGCACAGTAATACCATGGTCAGTAAACCATTTACCAGTGGTTATGGCACTTTGAGCAGGTGCCAGGTCGTGCTGAAAAATGAAATCTTCATCTCCATAAAACTTTTCAGCAGATGGAAGCATGAAGTGCTCCAAAATCTCCTGATAGCAAGCTGCATTGACTCTGCCCTTGATAAAACACAGTGGACCAACACCAGCAGCTGACATGGCACACCAGACCATCACTGACTGTGGGTACTTGACACTGGACTTCAGGCATTTTGGCATCTCCTTCTCCCCAGTCTTCGTCCAGACTCTGGCATCTTGATTTTCGAATGACATGCAAAATTTGCTTTCATCTGAAAAAAGTACTTTGGACCACTGAGCAACAGTCCAGTGCTGCTTCTCTGTAGCCCAGGTCAGGCGCTTCTGCCGCTGTTTCTGGTTCAAAAGTGGCTTGACCTGGGGAATGCGGCACCTGTAGCCCAGTCCACTGCTTCCACAAGTCTCCCAAGGTCTGGAATCGGCCCTTCTCCACAATCTTCCTCAGGGTCCGGTCACCTCTTCTGGTTGTGCAGCGTTTTCTGCCACACTTTTTCCTTCCCACAGACGTCCCACTGTGGTGCCTTGATACAGCACTCTGGGAACAGCCTATTCGCTCAGAGATGTCTTTCTGTGTCTTACCCTCTTGCTTGAGGGTGTCAATGATGGCCTTCTGGACAGCAGTCAGGTCGGCAGTCTTAGCCATGATTGCGGTTTTGAGTAATGAACCAGGCTGGGAGTTTTTAAAAGCCTCAGGAATCTTTTGCAGGTGCTTAGAGTTAATTGGTTGATTCAGATGATTCGGTTAATAGCTCGTTTGGAGTACCTTTTCATGATCTGCTAATTTTTTGAGATAGGAATTTTGGGTTTTCATGAGCTGTATGCCAAAATCATCAGTATTAAATCAATAAAAGACCTGAAATATTTCAGTTGTGTGCAATGAATTTAAAATATATGAAAGTTTAATTTTTATCAGTACATTACAGAAAATAATGAACTTTATCACAATATACTAATTTTTTGAGAAGGACTAGTGTGTGTGTGTGTATATATATATATATATATATATATGTGTGTATATATATATATACACACACACACACACACACACACACACACACACACACACAGTCTATAGTTTGTAAACAATGAATGCAGCGTCATGACGTCAGTGTACTCCGTAGGCACATCTTAACTCAAAATTTGACTTTGAAAAAAAAAATCGGAAAATCGGAAAACGGATGAACGTAAGTCGGGGAGCGTCTGTACATACAGGTATATGTGTATATAATATAAATAAATACAATGCTATAAATGCTTATAATAACAATTAAACATTGAAAAAAATAACATAAGATGTAAATAAAATATAAATACAGACACTCTCCAACTTACCAACATTCGTTTTGCAAACATCCGGAGAGACTGTACCAACAAAGCCGTCCATGGTCGACAGTGAAAGTGAAATGAAATTGAAGAACAAGTATAAATAGAATAAAATATGTAGAAAATAAGTAGAAATTAAATAAAATATACAGAAAAATAGATCATAAATATAAGTATGAAATATGATTAAACATTATCCTGAGGTACACTTAAAGTGAGATTTTGCAGTCACGTGACCCCAATACCTTCATGCGCCATCTTGGACGGCAAGCGTGATCCAGAACACACACACCCAATTCACGAAGCATGGCTTCAACAACAACCGATAATGACAGCGAAAGCAAAATAAGCGAGAGTGTCGAAGGCAAAAGCAATGACACTATAATATTGCCAGACGTTGTCAATCATCTGACAGGTGACCAGAGGGCGGGGTATCTGAGTAAAATAAAGCAGCTGGGGATTGCCAATCCATATCTAATGCCGCAGTCAATGTTTAGGAATGTGTTCGAATGCGACCATTCTTAACTTCCTGCTTTTGCCTACTTGGATCTTTGTACATATCTTGTCCACAGCCCATCTCCATTTACTGGCAAAGAGTTAAAAGCTTACAAATCAATGGACGCTTACAAGTATTTTGTTGCTGGATTTGTAAGCTGTATGCAATAATGGTGAGTCAGGAACCGGGAAGAAAGACTACCACCTCATAATGGCTAATGTACGTGTTCTATCCCCAAATAGACCTACACAAACAAGAGCTTATGCAATAATAATTATCAGTGCGTATAATGGTTGTATAAATTCACATATTTTATTTATATACATAAGCCTATACAGTGTATAGTATACAGTTAGACCCTCACTGTGCTAAGACCCCTGGGCAAGGTCTTAACCACAAGTGTGCCTCTGTTCACTCAGCAGTATAAATGGTACCAGTAAAATGGTAACCTGCGACAGACGAGCGTCCCATCCAGGAGGAGTTGAACTCCTGGTCACTTCACGCTATGGAAACCGGGGATAAGCACCGGCCTGATGAGCCACTAGGCTCGGGTGTAAAAAGCCCATGGATAATGCCCCTGGTAGGGCCACCCAAGGCAAACAGGTCCTGGGTGAAGTTCCAGACGAAGTGCAAGACCCCTATGACATCTAAGAGACATCAAAGGAAGCAGTCTCCCTTGCCCGGACGCAGGTCACCGGGGTTCCTGGAGCCAGGCCCGGGGGAGGGGCTCAAAGGCGAGCGGCTGGTGGTCGGGCTTCTGCTCATGGAGCCTGGCCGGGCCTAGCCCGAAAAGGAGACATGGGTCCGCCCTCCCATGGACCCACCACCTGTGGGAGGAGCTTTAGGGGTTGGGTGCAGTGTGAGTTGGGTGGCAGCCAAAGGCATGGGTTCTGTCGGACCGGCTGCTTATTCTGACCCTCGGGACATGGACTGTCACCTCTCTGGTGGAGAAGGAGCCTGATCTGGTGCGTGAGGTGGAGATACACCGAATAGATATAGTTGAGCTCACCTCAACGCGTAGCTTGGGCTCTGGAACCATCCATCTCGAGAGAGGCTGGACCTTATTCTATTCTGGTGTTGCTCATGGGGAGAGGCAGCGAGCCGGTGTGGTATAATTGTTGCCCCACATCTAAGTGCCCAAATGTTGGGGTTTTCCTTGGTTGACGAAAGGGTAGCTTCCATCCGTCTTCGGGTGGGGGGACGGGTCCTAACTGTTATTTGTGCTTATGCACCAAATGACAGTTCAGAGTACCCACCCTTTTTGGAGTCTTTGGGGGGGTGTTGGAGAACGCTCCCTCAGGAGACTCGCTCGTTGTTTTGGGAAACTTCAAAGCCCATGTGGGCAACGATAGTGTGACCTGGAAGGGTGTGATCGGTAGGTACGGCCTTCTCCAGTCTGAACCCGAATGGTGTTTCGTTGTTGGACTTCTCTGCTCGTCACAGTTTGTCTATCACGAACACCATGTTGGAACATAAGTGTGCCCATAAGTGCACTTGGCACCAGGATACCCTAGGTTGCAATCTGATGATTGACTTTGTAGTTGTGTCATCAGACTTGCGACTATATCTTCTGGACACTCGGGTGAAGAGTCCTTTTGGCTTCATCAAGTCGGGACCTCCAGCTCTCATTGGAGCGATTCGCGGTTGAGTGCGAAGCAGCTGGGATGAGGATCAGTACCTCCAAGTCTGAGGCCATGGTTCTCAGTCAGACAAGGGTGGAATGCACCCTCCGGGTCGGGAATGAGGTCCTGCCCCAAGAGGAGGAGTTTAAGTATCTTGGGGTCTTGTTCATGAGTGAGGGAAAGATGGAGCGAGAGATTGACAGACGGATCGCTGCAGCCTCTGCTGTTAAGCGCAGCCTGTACCGGTCTGTCGTGGTGAAGGAGCTGAGCCGCAAGGCGAAGCTCTCAATTTACCAGTCGATCTACGTTCCAACCCTCACTTATGGTCACGAGCTTTGGGTAATGACCGAAAGAACCAGATCATGGGTACAAGCGGCTGAAATGAGCTTCCTTCGCTGGGTGGCGGGGTTCTCCCTGAGCGATAAGGTAAGAAGCTCTACCATCCGTGGAGAGCTCGGAGTAGATCCACTGCTCCTCCGCATTGAGAGGGGCCAATTGAGGTGGCTCGGGCATCTGGTCAGAATGCCTCCCTGCTGTGGTGTTTTGGGCATGTCCAACCAGAAAGAGACCTCGGGGTCGACCTAGAACACGCTTGGAGGGACTATGTCTCTTGGCTTGTCTGGGACCACCTCAGTGTCCCCCCGGGAGAGTTGGAGGAACTGGCTGGAGGAATGTCTGGACCTCTTTGCTTAGGTTGCTGCCCCGTGACCCGACCCTGGACTTAGTGGAAAATAATGATGATTATTTATTTATTTATTTTTTTAAAATGCGATGCACTGAAGCCACAAGCGAAGTAGCGAGGGATCCCTGTATACACACACACACACACACACACACACACACATATATATATATATATATATATATACAGTGATACCTCTGCTCACGAACATAATTGGTTCCCAGAAAGTGTGTGTGAGGCGAAAAGTTCGTCTTCCGAACATTTATTTCCCATAAGAAACCATTAAAATGAGAATAATCCGTTCCCAGGTCCCCATAAAACATAATTTTCTACTAAATAAAGCCTTAAAACTACACAAAAATATACCTTATTTTATGTATAATAAATGTCTATTGTATTGTAATTAAAGAAATAAACAGTACTGTATAATAAAGTCGTTTTATTTACCTTTGTGATGGTAGTTGATGGCTTGATGGAATGGAGTGGGAGGAGGAGGAGGGAGGGAGGGACCTACTGTTTGGAAGGAGTGTTTGGAAACGCCTACACACACACCCTTAATAGCTTCCTTGTTCTTAAGGATGGGAGCAATGGTAGACTTAGCGTACTGGTACTGGGACGCTGAGTCACACAAACGCACACCTCGTTCGTGTTTTTCAATTATCTCCGCCTGTGGTGGGGTCTTTTTCGGTCCCATAATAGCAAAAGTACACTCAATATGGTCCAAAATGTCTATCAAACACAAACCACTTCTGCATTCAAAGAAAGGGGCGTGACGAACTGTGACGCCGTGAGCGTGCGTCAGCTTCTCGTGGCCGCCACCGTGGCGCTGTTCGACCGCGTGGTTTGATTCGTTTGCCGAAAACTAGTTCATCAGCAGACAATATGCTCGCAAATTTAATGTTCTTGAGGTGAAAAGTTCGTGAGCTTAAGCGTTCGTCAGCGGAGGTTTTACTGTATATATATATATATATATATATATAGATGAAGGTTAGTCTCATGGTTATGGTAGTGAAGGAAGATGGATGTGGTGAAGGAAACCATGAAGGTCATTGGAGTAAGAGAAGAAGATGCAGAGGACAGGACGAGATGGAGGCAGATGGTTTGCTGTGGCGACCCCTGAAGGGAACAGCCGAAAGGAAAAGAAGAAGAAAGAAGAAGATATGAAGGTTGACCTCAGAAAATCAGAAGACATGTGTGTGAATGAGAAGGACCCAGGAGGAACAGTGAGGTTACAGGGAGCAGAGATAAGGAAGGATTTTAAGTACCTCGACTCAACAATCCAGAGCAATGGAGAGTGTGGAAAAGAGATGAGGAAGCGTGTGCAGGCAGGCTGGAATGGTTGGAGAAAAGTGTCCTGTGTGATGTGCGATAGGAGAGTGTCAGCAAGAATGAAAGGAAAAGTGTACAAGACGGTGGTGAGACCAGCGATGTTGTATGGCCTAGAAACAGTGGTGGAACTGAGGAAAAGGCAGGAGGCAGAACTGGAGGTAGCAGAGATGAAAATGCTGAGGTTCTCTCTGGGAGTAATGAAGATGGATAGGATCAGAAATGAGTACATCAGAGGGACAGCCCATGTTAGATGTTTTGGAGACAAAGTCAGAGAGGCTAGATTGAGATGGTTTGGACATGTACAGAGGAAGGATAGTGAGTATATTGGCAGTAAGATGCTGAGGTTGGAACTACCAGGCAGAAGGCCTAGAGGAAGACGAAAGAAGAGATTTATGGATGTGGTGAAGGAAGACATGAAGGTCATTGGAGTAAGAGAAGAAGATGCAGAGGACAGGGCGAGATGGAGGCGGATAGGTTGCTGTGGCGACCCCTGAAGGGAACAGCCGAAAGGAAAAGAATAAGAGATATTTCATATATATATATATATATATATATATATATATATATATATATATATATATATATACACACACACACACACACACACAGTGGCTCATCAGGCTGGTGCTTATCCCCAGTTTCCATAGAGTGAAGCGACCAGGAGTTTAACTCCTCCTCCATCGCAGGTTACCTTCCTAGTATATTTTACTGGTACCCATTTATACTGCTGGGTGAACAGAGGCACACTTGTGGTTGAGACCTTGCCCAGGGGTCTTAGCACAGTGAGGGTCTCAGTGGGACTCGAACTTGCAACCTCCCGATCATGAGCGCAGCACCCTAACCACTACGCCACCAGCCATATATATATATATATATATATATATATAAAAAAGTAGCCCTTCAAAGAAGATAAATTCCTCAGGATCACTGAGCTGGTTAATGGATTACACCATCCTAAAAATACATGAAAACTATCAAAGACGTTTTCTCAAAAGAGCAAAGTAAAGTCTTTTAACTATCTCAAACTGATTCACAAGGCCGGCAACATTGTGGGGATGGAGCTGGACTCTCAGACAGTACTGCCGGAGGCGAATGTTCTCAAAAATAAGGACAAGACTGAACAGTATGTCTCACCCACTTCACAAACTGTTGATCAGTCACAAGAGTGCATTCAGTGAGAGACTGATACAGTAGGCCCCTGTTTTTCACAATGTTCGGTTTTAAAACCCTGGAGGAAGGTGGACATACTGTGTGTTCAGGAGACCAGGTGGAAAGGTAGCAAGGCTAGAAGCATAGGAGCAGGGTTTAAGATGTTTTTTCATGGTGTGGATGGGAAGAGAAATTGAGTCAGAGTCATCTTGGAGGAGTTTGTCAGGAATGTTCTAGAAGTGAAAAGAGTGTCAGACAGAGTGATGAGTCTCAAGTTAGAAATTGAAGGTGTGATGTTCAATGTTGTTAGTGCTTATGCCCCACAGACAGGATGTGAGCGAGAAGAGAAGGAGAGATTCTGGAGTGAGTTAGATGAAGTGATGCAGAGTACCTCCAGAGGTGAAAGAGTAGTCACTGGGGCAGACTTCAATGGACATGTTGCTGCAGGAAACAGAGGGGACGAGGAAGTGATGGGTAGGTTTGGTATCCAGGACAGGAACGCAGAAGGACAGATTTTGGTCGATTTTGCAAAAAGGATGGAAATGGCAGTGGTAAATACTTTCTTCCAGAAGAGAGAGGAGCATAGGGTGACTTATAAAAGTGGAGGTAGGAGCACACAGGTAGACTACATCTTGTACAGGCGTTGAAGGAAGTCAGTGACTGCAAAGTAGTAGTGGGTGAGAGTGTTGCCAAACAGCATAGGATGGTGTTGTGCAGGATGATGCTGATGGTGAGGAAGGTGAAGAAGGCAAAGGCAGAGCAGAAGACAAAGTGGTGGAAGCCAAAAAAGGAAGCGTGTCGGGTTGTCTTCAAGGAGGAGTTAAAACAGGCTTTGGGTGGTCAGAAAGTGCTTCCAGATGACTGGACAACTACAGCTAATGTGATCAGGGAGACAGGTAGGAGAATACGTGGTGTGTCATCTGGAAGGAAAGTAGGATAAGGAGACTTGGTGGTGGAATGAGGAAGTGCAGGAGTGTGTACAAAGGAAGAGGTTAGCTAAGAAGAAGTGGGACATTGAGAAAACCGAAGAGAGTAAACAGGAGTACAGGGAGACACAGCGTAAGGCAAAGGTAGCAGTGTCAAAGGCCAAACAGAGCGCGTATGATGACTTGTATGCTTGGTTGGAAAGTAAAGAGGGAGAAAATATGATTTATACAGGTTGGCACAGCAGAGAAATAGAGATGAGAAGGACGTGCAGCAAGTTAGATTGATAAAGGACAGAAAGGGAAATGTATTGACTTATGACAGAAGTGTGCTGGGAAGATGGAAAGAGTACATTGAAGAGCTGATGAATGAGGAAAATGAGAGAGAAAAAAAGAGTAGAAGGGGTGACTGTTGAGGACCAGGAAGTAGCAAAGATTAGTAAGGGTGAAGTGAGGAGGGCATTGAAGATGATGAAGAATGGAAAGGCAGTTGGTCCTGATGATATACCGGTGGAGGTATGGAAGTGTCTAGGAGAGGTAGCAGTAGAGTTTCTGACAAGAACATTCAACAAGGTCTGAGAGAGTGAGAGGATGCCAGAGGAATGGAGGAGAAGTGTGATGGTGCCCATTTTTAAGAACAAGGGAGACGTGCAGAGTTGTGGCAACTACAGAGAGATAAAGTTGATGAGCCATACGATAAAGTTATGGGAAAGAATAGTGGAAGCTGGACTAAGGGCAGAGGTCAGCATTTGTGAACAACAGTTTGGTTTCATGCCAACAAAGAGCACCACAGATGCAGTGTTTGCCTTGAGGATGTTAATGGAGAAGTCCAGAGAAGGTCAGACGGAGCTGCATTGTGCCTTTGTGGATCTGGAGAAAGCATATGACAGGGTGCCGAGAGAAGAACTGTGGTATTGCATGAGGAAGTCTGGAGTGGCAGAGAAGTATGTTAGAGTGGTGCAGGACATGTATGAGAGATGTAAGACAGTGGTGAGGTGTGCTGTCAGTGTGACAGAAGAGTTCAAGGTGGAGGTGGGACTGCATCAAGGGTCAGCTCTCAGCCCCTTCTTGTTTGCTATGGTGATGGACAGGCTGACAGACGAAGTTAGACAAGATTCCCCATGGACTATGATGTTTGCAGATGACATTGTGATCTGCAGTGAGAGCAGAGAATAAGTGCAGGAAAACCTGGAGAGATGGAGGTATGCCCTGGAAAGGAGGGGAATGAAGATTAGCCTTAGTAAGACAGAATACATGTGCATGAATGACAAGGACCCAAGAGGAACGGTGAGGTTACAGGGAGCAGAGATAAGAAAGGTGGAGGATTTTAAGTACTTAGGCTCAACAATCCAGAGCAATGGAGAGTGTGGAAAAGAGGTGAAGAAGCGTGTGCAGGCTGGTTGGAATGATTGGAGAAAAGTGTCTGGTGTGATAGGAGGGTATCGGCAGGAATGAAAGGAAAAGTGTACAAGATGGTGTTGAGGCCAATGATGTTGTATGGTTTAGAAACAGTGGCCCTGGGGAAAAGACAGGAGGCTGAGCTGGAGGTAGCAGAGATGAAAATGTTGAGGTTCTCTTTGGGAGTGAGGATGGATAGGATTAGGAATGAGCACATCACAGGGACAGCACATGTAAGATGTTTTGGAGACAAAGCCAGAGAGGCTATATTGAGATGGTTTGGACATGTACAGAGGAGCGATAGTGAGTATATTGGTAATAGGATGCTGAGGCTGTAACTACCAGGCAGAAGGCCTAGAGGAAGACCAAAGAGACGATTCATGGATGTGGTGAAGGAGGACATGAAGGTCGTTGGTGTAAGAGAAGAAGGAGAGGGTGAGATGGAGGCAGATGATTCACTGTGGCGACCTCTGAAGGGAAAAGCCGAAAGGAAAAGAAGACCAATGGCGACAGCGCGGCTTCAGTGCGCATATTCACACGTATCACGCACCAGTGTTACATTATGCTCAGAACTCCCCAAGCTGATGAATATCTTGATAACAACATAGTAAAGGGACTGTACTGTAGATTGTTTTGTGAAGAAATTATTCACTGACTGAATTCATACATTTAAAAAAACGTATTATTAATATTATTTGACCAAAAATATCCTAAAAAGGGACATGTAAACGAAGATATACTGCGAATGTGTCTATTCTGCCTCTGTACTGTCAGAAGCCTCTTTGAGGTATTGTACCTGCTGCCACCTAGTGGATGTGTATTATAGATTGAAATTTAATCGGGGGTGGGGGTGGGATTGTTGAAGGGGGCGTGGCGTGGTGTGCAGGCGTCAGTGCTCCCCGACTTACGTTTTTAATTGGTTCCGGACAGCCGAACGTAAGTTGAAAGTGAACGTAAGTTGTTCCAGTGACATGACGCTCATACTGTACTATAAATCCATAAATACCATTACTGTATCTCATAAAACACCCCTAAATCATTTATTATAAACAAACATTGTAAAATATCAAATACTGTATATCAAATAATATCAACATTAATTTCAAATCAATTAAATTCAAGCAAAAATAATTTCAAATAGATAAATTTTAATAAAATTCATTCATCAAATATCAAATACAGTATCAAATATAACCTTTAACATTCTCTATGATGCGATCTTTCTGCTAGTAAATGGTTCCGATGGGCGACGGATGGTCACATTACATGAAGGTGAGCCGAGTCACTTTACATGAAGCTTAAACAGCCAATCAATGCTTACAATATGTGAGGCGCTCAACACCGAAAGTAGTGCACTTGCTTGTGCTTGAAACAAAGCGTGGGTTATACGGACTTGTGGTCGTTCAAGTGAGCAAGGGCACTGTTGAATACTCGTTTAGTACTCAGCCTGCACTGATGTGAATCACCAGTAGAGCGGAGAGTTCTCTTTCTTTTCTAGATTTGGGTTTTCATTCATTTTACAACTCTCTTTGCTTAACTGAGTATGCATGGTAGATTGCGCAGATAGTTAATTCATCTCTGTGTACGAGACTTGCACCCATGCTAGTAGGCTTATGCTTCTGACCAACCATATTTGCTTAGGATTACAAAAGTCCGCAAAACAGAGACGACGTCTTAACACAAGGGTAACACGCTATATAACTGATATATATATATATATATATATATATATATATATATATATATATATATATATATATAAAACTGAACTGGGAAGAAGGAGGGGCACGTTCAGTCGGTCGTTTGTAAACAATGGACGCAAATTTGACTTTCAAAAAAAATAAACAAAAAAACAAAAAGTAAAATCGAAAAAACATAAAACGGATGAATGTAGGTCGGGGAGCATCTGTAATTTCAAGCGATTGTTGAGAACAGCTATTCAAAACCATCAACAAACAATTGAACACTTCATCATACTTTGCACAATGGTAATTTAAGACTATTAGATAAAGTAATAAATGTTTTTTTTCACATTTTATTGTAGACTGCAAAGCCGTTGGCGTGCTTCTGCCCCTTGTTAAGGGTTGTGTCAGGAAAGGGCATCCGATGTAAAAACCTATGAACCAAATTAAACATGCGATGATTTGCTGTGGCAAGCCCTGAGACAAAGGGAACAGCCGGAAGGAAAAGAAGATTGTATTAAAATATACTAGTCCTTCTCAAAAAATTAGCATATTGTGATAAAGTTCATTATTTTCTGTAATGTACTGATAAAAATTAAACTTTCATATATTTTAGATTCGTTGCACACCAACTGAAATATTTCAGGTATTTTATTGTTTTCATACTGATGATTTTGGCATACAGCTCATGAAAACCCAAAATTCCTATCTCAAAAAATTAGCATATCATGAAAAGGTACTCAAAACGAGCTATTAACCTAATCATCTGAATCAACCAATTAACTCTCAACACCTGTAAAAGATTCCTGAGGCTTTTAAAAACTCCCAGCCTGGTTCATTACTCAAAACCACAATCATGGGTAAGACTGCCGACCTGACTGCTGTCCAGAAGGCCATCATTGACACCCTCAAGCAAGAGGGTAAGACACAGAAAGAAATCTCTGAGCGAATAGGCTGTTCCCAGAGTGCTGTATCAAGGCACCTCAGTGGGACGTCTGTGGGAAGGAAAAAGTGTGACAGGAAATGTTGCACAACCAAGAGGTGACCGGACCCTGAGGAAGATTGTGAAGAAGGGCCGATTCCAGACCTCGGGGTACCTGTGGAAGCAGTGAACTAGGCTACAGGTGCCGCATTCCCCAGGTCAAGCCACTTTTGAACCAGAAACAGCAGCAGAAGTGCCTGACCTGGGCCACAGAGAAGCAGTGGACTGTTGCTCAGTGGTCCAAAGTACTTTTTTCGGATGAAAGCAAATTTTGCATGTCATTCGGAAATCAAGGTGCCAAAGTCTGGAGGAAGACTGGGGAGAAGGAGATGCCAAAATGCCTGAAGTCCAGTGTCATGTACCCACAGTCAGTGATGGTCTGGAGTGCCATGTCAGCTGCTGGTGTTGGTCCACTGTGTTTTATCAAGGGCAGGGTCAATGCAGCGAGCTATCAGGAGATTTTGGAGCACTTCATGCTTCCATCTGCTGAAAAGCTTTATGGAGATGAAGATTTTCATTTTTCAGCACGACCTGGCACCTGCTCACAGTGCCATAACCACTGGGAAATGGTTTACTGACCATGGTATTACTGTGCTCAATTGGCCTGCCGACTCTCCTGACCTGAACCCCATAGAGAATCTGTGGGATATTGTGAAGAGAAAGTTGAGAGACCCCAGACCCAACACTGTGGATGAGCTTCAGGCCGCTATCAAAGCATCCTGGGCCTCCATAACACCTCAGCAGTGCCACAGGCTGATTGCCGCCATGCCACGCCACATTGAAGCAGTCATTTCTGCAAAAGGATTCCCGACCAAGTATGGAGTGCATAACTGAACATAATTATTTTTAAGGTTGACTTTTTATTAACAGCACTTTTTTATTGGCCAGATGAAATATGCTAATTTTTTGAGATAGGGATTTTTGGTTTTCTTGAGCTGTATGCCAAAATCATCAGTATTAAAACAATAAAAGACCTGAAATATTTCAGTTGGTGTGCAATGAATCTAAAATATTTGAAAGTCTAATGTTTATCAGTACATTACAGAAAATAATGAACTTCATCACAATATGCTAATTTTTTGAGAAGGACTAGTATATTGTATGATCCTGTATTATATAATGTTATTTATTTTCAAATCCTTGGGCACATCTCACTTTAAGAATTGTGTGAATAAATTTTATGTCTTTATTTTTTATGTTGTTTTATTGGATTAATACCTCTGTGGAACTTATATTTGCATTTAACACATCCAACACACACTTATTTGGAGCAGAGGGCTGCCCCACCCATGGGGCACTTGGAGAGCAGTCGGGTACTTCAGCCATGAAAGAGGAGGATGGGAAGTACTGCTCACTCTCCCTTTGCCACACTTTTTACCTGCTGGTTCAGGAATCGATCCCAAAACTGTTTCTTTATCTATCGTAGGCAGTGGCTGCTTCACGAGGCCATGACTGGCCACTTCATAAGTGTAGATCTGTTTTGTTTATGTTTGAGCCATTTTTATACATTCATGTTAACATTTATCAGTTTAATTCCTTACAGGCTCAAATACAAAACCTCACTAAAACTGCTTATCAGGAGTTTCTGGGAGGAAGACACTTTTCATCTCTGACACCATTATTTGTAAGCTACAATCATACACACACACACACATTCATTGTTTACCCTGTTACAAAATTCATTATTCTTTATTCTGATTGTTTCTCACAGGATTATTTTCCATCGCTGACCTCATGGGGGGACATCATGGATGCTCTGGATGGTGTCGAGGTGGATGTTCAGTTCTACTCCGAAAATGTAGGAGCCCTAACTTTGCATAAGATAACATGAAACGTATTTGTATATTTCTCTAATTCTGATTCAGTCATCTCAAGAAAAAGTTAAACATGATGCCTCACCTGCTTCAGATTACTCAACCACTCTTACTTTAATATTCTTTTAATTTTAGAATAATGTTCTAATATTCAATTTGAGCACAATAAAGCTTTTGTTGAAATAATAATAATAAAATAATTAATTCATTTATTAATTTTCTGAACCGCCTTAATCCTAATTTGGGTCACAGGGAGGCTGCCGCCCATCTCAGCCGACTCTGGGTTAGGACGTGGTATTTCCTGGACAGCTTGCCATTCCAGCACAAGGCCAACACTCACACAACCATTCACACTTACACCTAGGAGCGATTTTGAACAGCCAATTAACCTCCCGTGCATGTTTTTGGACTGTGGGCAGGAACCGGAGGAAACCCACATCAGCATGGGGAGAACAAGCAAACTCCTCATAGAAACACCTGAGTAGGGATAATAAAATAAAAATAATAAAATACTCATCACCTTATTGTGGTGGAGGGGTCTGCGTGTCCTAATGATCAAAGGAGCTATGTTGTCGGGGGCATTATACCCCTGGTAGGGTCACCTTAGGGAAACAAGTCCTTGGTGAAGGTCCAGACAAGGTGCAGTTCAGAAGACCTCAATGACGAATAAAAGAAAAACAAGGACACTGTTTCCCTTGCCCAGACGCGGGTCACCGAGGTCACCCCTGGAGCCAGGCCTGGGAGCGGCGAAGCCGAGCGCCTGGCGGTCGGGCTTCTGTCCACGGAGCCCGGCCGCACCCAGCCCGATAAAGAGGTATCTGTCCACTCCCCATGGACCCACCACCTGTGGGTGCAGTGTGAACTGGGTGGCAGCTGAAGGCATGGGTTCTGTTGAAACAATCCTCGGCGACTGACTCTGACTCTTGTGACATAGAAAGTCACATGTCTGGTGGGGAAGGAGCCCGAGTAGGTGCATGAGGTGGAGAGATACTGACTATATCGTCGGACTCACCTCAACACATAGCTGGAACCACCCATCTCGAGAGAGCCTGGACCTTATTCCATTCTGGAGTTGATCATGGGGAGAGGTGGTGAGCCAGTGTGGGCATCCTTGTTACTCCTTGTCTCAGTGCCCACACATTGGGGTTCTCCCCGGTCGATGAAAGGGAAGCTTCCCTCCGCCTTAGGATGGGGGGACGAGTCCTGTCTGTTGTTTGTGCTTATGCACCAAATGTACAGAGTAACCACCCTCCTTAGAGTCTTTGGGGGGGGTGTTGGAGATCGCTCCCCCGGGAGACTCACTCATTGTCCTGGGAGCGTTCAGTGCCCATCTATGCAACGATAGTGTGACCTGGAAGGTGTGATCGGTAGGTAAAGACTCTTCTTTTTCTATTCTGAACCCGAATGATGTTTCATTGTTGGACTTATGTGATCGTCACAGTTTGTCTATCACGGACATAATGTTTGAACAGAAGGTGTCCATAAGTGCACTTGGCACCAGGACACCCCAGGTTGTAGTTCGATGATCGACTTTGTAGTCATGTTGTCGGACTTGCAGCTGCATGTTGTGGACACTCGGATGAAGAGGGGAGCTGAGCTGTCAACCGATCACCACCTGGTGGTGAGCTGGCTTTGATGGTGGGGGAGGCCATCGTCTAGACCTGGCAGGCCCAAGCGTGTACTTAGGTCCTCTGGGAACTTTTGGCAAAGTCTCCTGTCAGAGAGGCCTTTAACTTCCACCTCTGGTCGAGCTACAATCACTTCCTGAAAAAGGCGGGTGACATGGAATCTGAATGGGCCATGTTTCGTGCCTCAATTGCTGAGGCAGCAGCTCATAGCATAGCTGTGGTTGGAAGATCGTCGGTGCTTGTCGTGGTGGTAATCCCCGTACCCGGTGGTGGACACCTGGGATGAAGGGGGCTGTCTCGCTGAAAAAGGAGGCCTGTTGAGTCTTATTGACCTGTGGGACTCCCGAGGCAGCAGACAGGTGCTGGTAGGCCAAAAGTGCTGCAGCCGAAGTAGTCACTGATGTAAAATCTAGGGCGTGGGAGGAGTTTGGTGAGGGCCTGGAGAGCGATTATCGTTGGTCTCAGAAAGGTTCTGGACCCACATCCTACCCCTCAGAAGGGGGAAGCAGTTTTCCACAAATACTGTTTACAATGGAAGTGGGTGTGGTCATCAGGGGGCCATACCTCTTAATTGGCAGACTGGTCTGGTAGTGCCCCTTTTTAAAAAAAGTTTATGTTCCAATTATCTGTGGAATCATACTCCTCAGTCTACCTGGGAAAGTCCATGCGGGGGTGCTGGAGAGGAGGATCCGACCGATAGTTGAACTTCGGATTCAGGAGGAACAGTGTGGTTTTTGTCCTGGCTGTGGCACTCTTGACGAATTCTATACATGCCACAGGATCTTTAAGGGGGCGTGGGAGTTTGCCCAATATGCGAACATGTGTTTTGTAGATTTGGAGAAGACTTTTGACAGTGTCCCTTGGACTATCTTGTGGGGCGTGCTTCAGGAGTACGGCGTTCCGGACCCATTGCTACAGGCCATTAGATTGCTGTAGCACTGGAGCCAGAGTGTGGTTCGTATTGGGAAAAACAGGTCAAATTCGTTTCCGGTGAAGGTTGGAGCCCACCAAGGCTGTCCTTTGTCACCGATTCTGTTCATAATTTTTATGAACAGAATTTCTAGGTGCAGCCAGGGCGTTGAGGGGTTCTGGTTTGATGGCCATCGGATATCGTCTCTGCTTTTTGCGCATGGCGTTGACTTTTTGGCTTCATCAAGAACCCCAGGTCTCGTAGCAATTCACAGACGAGTGCAAAATGGTCGGGATGAAAATCAGCACCTCCAAGTCCGAGGCCATGGTTTTCAGTTGGACAAGGGTGGAATGCACCTTCCTGGACAGGAATGAGTGGAGGAGTTCAAGTATCTCGTGGTCGGTTTCACGAGGGAGGTAAGGATGGAACCTGAGATCGACAGATGGATCGCTGCAGACTCTGCTGTAAAACGGAGCCAGTAGCAGTCCGTGGTGGTGAAGAGGGAGGTGAGCCACAAGGCAAAGCTCTCAATTTACCAGTTGACCTAGGTTCCAACCCTCAGCTATGGCTACGAGCTTTGCGTAGTGACCCAAAGAACATATCGCAGGTACAAGCGGCTGAAATGAGCTTCCTTTGCCGGGTGGCGGGGCTGTCCCTTCAAGATAGGGTGAAGCGCTCAACCATCCAGGTAGAGCTCAAGGGACTGCTGCTCTTCCGCATTGAGAGGGGCCAGTTGAGGTGGCTCGGGCATCTGGTCAGAATGCCTTCCGAATACCTCCCTGATGTGGTGTTTTGGCCATGTCCAATTGGGAAGAGACCAGGGGTCGACGTAGAATATGATGGAGGGGCTATGTCTCTTGGCTTGTCTGGGAAGGTCTCGGTGTCCCCCTTAAAGAGCTGGAGGAAATGGTTGAGGAGAGGAACATCTGCACCTCATTGCTTAGACTGCTGTCACTGTGAACCAACCCCATAATAAGTGGAAAAGGATGAGGATGATAAAATAATACTAATAGTAATAATAATTTAATCTTTTTTTTCATTTCTCTCTCAGAATCAGGATGTTCAAGTGACTGAATACACTCAGGCTCCACTGGTGCTGTCATCACTTCCAGTGTCAGATCATGAACCCAGACCTTCCTCCAATCTCCAGCTTCAAAGCGCCATCACCGGCAAACCACAACGCCCAGTCTGAAGGTCGAGAGAAGCTGCAGCAGTCCATCAGCTGTCTATGAACACTTGCCAGGGAAATCAGCCAGCGACAAATAGCCAACAATTTGAATACTCCTCTGCCAACGTTAAAAGGTTCAACAGTGAAGGTAAGCCTACCACGGACCCTCGATTGGGTAGACCTGGACCATCAGTAAGATGCCTTCGCTCTGTGAAGAAAGAGAGCTGAGGAGAAAAATCCCTGCTCCAAGAAGCAGACATAGCAGAAGACTCCAAATCAGATCAGAAACCATTACGTGCCATCTACAGAAATAAGCAGCAAGACAAGTTTCATCTTCAACCAGCAAATATTCGTTCTGAAATTTTGAGTGACTGTTTCTTTATGTCTGGTCTCTGTATAGAATTTATTGTTTATTTTTACTGTCTGTGGCCTTTTGTGAATGACTCTAATGTTTTTATCATTTATTAAAAAGTTTTGCAGGTAAGATCTTAATAAAAGCAGTTATAGTCCACAAAAAAAATTCCGGTGTTGGCCATTGTTGGCTGTCTGAGTGGAATTCGGCTGGAGTCAAGACAATACTAGAATTTGTTGAGACTCATACACCTCAATGCAATCGGCCCAAGAACGTCTTTGCTTGAGCGGTCAGATATCCTGTGATAACGATTTAGTTTAATTTAATTTACTCTTTATTTGTAGCTTTTTATAGTTTAGATTGTCACAAAGCAAATTTACATATTAAAACAAATTTGGGAAAGAATTTAAACTTATGATTTTTATAAATTTCTCAATAGACCCGACAATCCTCCACTGTACCAGCGAGTTGGTTCCTTTCTTCCGTGGTTGTTGCAGTCACTGTTGTTGAGGGTTAACGATGGCTCCTCTTGCGCTACTCCATTTATCCAGACCCGTCACCAAACTTACTTTCATAAAAATTCTGCTCAGGTTGATAATGGTTCAAATGTGTATTCAAGCCAATCTGTCATATCTAAGTGGCATAATTATTATTAACATTTAATTTATTTATTTATTTTCTACTTTCAGACATCAGAGAATCGGGCCCTAACTAGACATGCAGCCTATATTTAAGAAATCACAAACAAATATGATTCTCAACATTGACCTTCTCTTTATATTATAAGAGGAAATATTGGACACTAGCAGATGGTACAGTTGCAGAAGGTTTTAATGTCACCATGTTAAAAAAGATTCAGTGCTTTTACGCTTTTACATTTTTTTTATTTGCACAATATTATTTTCCCAATACAAGGACATATTAATGAAGTACATGTAAAAATATCAAGGTTCGAATTAAAGCACAGTAATAGTAACTGTGGTTAAGCGTCAGAAATCAGGTTCATGTGAAATAATAGACTCGTGCAGTATAAAAAGGAACAATCATGCACCATGTTCTATTACCAGAATCATTACATCTTTTGCCTATGAGCTCTTGAAAAGCATTGGGGAGGTAAAGGGTTAAAACATTTGTTATTGGAGTAAAGGGTTCATGTTTAGGAGCACTGCATGATCATTATTGCAGTTGGGGTCAGTTTGAATGGGGACTCGTGTGTTTTTTTTAACCATCAGTCTACAGAAGAACAGACTGCAATGAGCACAACCTACTCAGCAGCACTATTTACCGACTCGTCACTAGAAGGCATTACATTTCCCAAAAATAGCTGTTTTGATCACAGAACGCGATTAAACACATGTTTGACCAGCGCGCTGAATGTGCTGTGATAGGTTTTTGTGGGTGGCAGTTCCTGACTGCAGAAGTGGAAATAATAATATGGCTTTACCTACTCCTGAAACTGGAAATGGTGTAATGCTCATTTTCTAATGTCACACAAGCCTCGGCTACACCAATTACTGTCCCCATTACAAACAAAAAGCACAAGAGTTCAAACATGTTTCCATGACCACAAAATATAAAATGGGCCCTTAATCTGATGTAGGCAATTAAAATTGAAAATCAGAACACAAACAGTCAGCACTAGCTAACACATTAGCTGCATCGGAAATAAACAGTGCTCTAGTAAACCTCTTCCACAAATGAAGACTGAACTCAATTCTTAAAAAAAAAGTTGCCACTGTTATAACGATTTAAAAAATACAGAAAAAAATTTCATACCAACCTAACAATAAAATCAGTGCTCTATGGAACCTGTGGAAATAGAATAATGTACACGATTGGGCTGATTTGGGCCGATGTATTTCAGGGGAGTGTATGAAGGTCTTTCAATAACCTCTAATCCAAGGTAAGGCTGCAAAACCTCTGGAATATGGACTGTTCCTTTCTAAAGAAAAATATGGTCAAGTTAAAAGAATTAAACCAACAGTGAAATACAACCAGTGCCACAGAGTGAATTCTGAAATGTAATAATACTGATATTATAAGTAATGCTTGAATTGGGTTGTCAAATTATATAATTAGAGCTGGCCAGGATGTATTCGGTTGAGATGGGTGCCAGCCTCCCCGCGACCCTAATTAGGATTATGCGGGTCAGAAAATTAATGAATGAATTATATAATTAGATATATTTACTTCATAAACTGAATAAAACAATGTACTAATAACATGAACTTGCATCATACAAATTAAATCATTGTGACTAAATATAACCATGCAATAAACCAAGCAATATTATTTAAAAACTGTGTGTGTGTGTGTGTGTGTGTGTGTGTGTGTGTGTGTGTGTGTGTAGAAAAAAAATCATTTAATCTTACTTTCGTTTGGTGAGTTTCCAAAAGTGCAATAATAGTGCGTGGAATAGCACAGGCTGTAGCATTCACCTAGAAACAAACATTGCTAGTGATCAAGAAGACCAGGGCAATAAGGAGATCATCATCATCATCATCATCATCATTTTCCGCTTAGTCCAGGGTCGGGTCGCGGGGGCAGCAACCTAAGCAAAGAGGTCCAGACGTCCCTCTCCCGAGCCACTTCCTCCAACTCTCCCGGGGGGACACCGAGGCGGTCCCAGACAAGCCGAGAGACATAGTCCCTCCAGTGTGTTCTAGGTCGACCCCGGGGTCTCTTCCCGGTTGGACATGCCCGAAACATCACACCAGGGAGGCGTCCGGGGGGCATTCTGACCAGATGCCCGAGCCACTTCAATTGGCCCCTCCGCATTGAGAGGGGCCAGTTGAAGTGGCTCGGGCATTCTGACCAGATGCCCGAGCCACTTCAACTGGCCCCTCTCAATGCGGAGGAGCAGCGGATCTACTCCGAGCTCTCCACGGATGGCGGAGCTTCTCACCTTATCTCTAAGGGAGAACCCTGCCACCCGGCGAAAGGAAGCTCATTTCAGCCGCTTGTATCTGTGATCTTGTTCTTTCGGTCACAACCCAAAGCTCGTGACCATAAGTGAGGGTTGGAACGTAGATCGACTGGTAAATTGAGAGCTTCGCCTTGCGGCTCAGCTCCTTCTTCACCACGACGGACCGGTACAGGCACCGCTTAACAGCAGAGGGTGCAGCGATCCGTCTGTCGATTTCTCGCTCCATCCTTCCCTCACTCGTAAACAAGACTCCAAGATACTTAAACTCCTCCACTTGGGGCAGGACCTCATTCCCGTCCCGGAGGGTGCATTCCACCATTGTCCGACTGAGAACCATGGACTCGGACTTGGAGGTACTGATCTTCATCCCGGCTGCTTCGCACTCAGCTGCGAATCGCTCCAATGAGAGCTGGAGGGCCCGACTTGATGAAGCCAAAAGGACATCATCCGCAAAAAGCAGAGACGATATCCGATGGCCACCAAACCAGAACCCCTCATCGCCTTGATTTGAAAATTAATGAACAGAATCGGTGACAAAGGACAGCCTTGGCGGACTCCAACTCCAACTCCCACACACACACACACACACACACACACACACACACACACACAGTGTGCAAACGGTTAAATGAGCAGCATCCAGATGAACTAGTGCAATTTGAATGGAAGAGAATATATGTTCAGTAGGCCCTTGACTATTCGCGGTTTTGCACCCACAGTTTGAGTATTCGCTGACACGAGCAACCGACACGTGACTCAAATTCAGCCAATGGCTGTCTTCCTTTCTCCTGATTTCTCCTGCCCATTTTTCCTCATTCACGCACAAGTTGTCAATGAGCCTCTTTTTTGTGTGTTTTAATTACCAGTTAAGCTCTATGATACCACTCAAACGCTATGCATCTTCTCTGGCTAAGCGATAGAAAACGCTGGATGTCTCCTTTGAAGAAATAAGACTTTCTCCTGAGAAACGACGGTTTTCTCCGAACTGTTGTATTAAAATATTTTTCAATTATTATTCCAGTACAGTACTTAAGTTCATGTTTATGCGTGAGATTTTATGTTCTGTAGCATGTTTAACAAACGATACCAAAAGGATAAACTTTATTACAGTACTCTTCATGTCCTTTTACATTGAACTTGGAGTGACGTCTCCAAGATGGCGCTGCCCAGAGGGCGACGTCGCGGCGTTCTCAGAGTCAAATTGTTTCTTTGTTCGTTTTAATTTGTTTTATTTGGTGTTTTGTTTGTTCATGTTTTGCACAATGCTCGTCTATGACCGGTCGACTCTACTACAGCTATAAGATTGGAGTATATTCAGGCGTGTATAACTAAGCACGCTCAAATGGGCTTCTTGTTAGCCGGGGTGCGGCTAATATGCTATGGTAGCACAATGCGAGCCGCACCCCAGCTAACAAGAAGCCCAGGCGGGAAGGGGCTGAACAACAACTCCAGGCGCTTGGGATTACAGGGGATGAAGGCCGTGTAGCCGGCTGGTGCAGTCGCCTCGTCAGGTGTACTCTCCTCAAGCCATGTTTCACTAGAACACAGCGGATCCTCTGCGCTGCAATCTGAGCATGTAGCTCGTCCACCTTGTTTCGCAGGGACTGAACATTTTCAAGCAGTATGACCAGAAGTGCTAACCAAGTGCCGGAGACTCAGAGAACTCTGCCTGGCAGACAGAACCAATTTCAATAGCTTTAGCTAAACTTTCCTTCAGTGATGGAAAGAAGGCGAGACTGCAATGTGCACAAAGCAGCCAAATGCATTTGCGATTGCATAAAACATAAGCATAAACCACATGACCAGAAGTGTGGATACCTCACTACCAAACCCACACGCGGCACTTGCCCTAATCAAATCTAAGGTGAACAGTAATATATCAGCTCTAGAAACAATAATGCTATGCAAACATTGGGATAAATCAATTTCCGGTGTTATCTGCGCTGTCCGTCAGCTTTAGGTACACCATGGAACACAGTAAATGCAGTCATCCTGCCAAAACTGCTGACAATGAAGATGAACACTGGCCTATGAGGCTGCAAGAGGCCTACAGCAACATTAAAGGAGGTGCAAAAATTTTGGGCAGGTATTGGCTCTGTTCTTCATGTGACAACGATCACATATTCTTCACCTATGTCCAGCTCAAGTTTGCAAAAAACCTACATCAAGTGCCACAAAAGCATGAGGGAAATGATCCTATGGTGTGATGTGGCCAAGGCTCAACTTTTTAAACCTAAAGGAATATTTGGTACAAAAACACTACCTAACAAAAGAGCACCATCTCCACTGTAAAGCATGATGGTGGCAACACTGTGCTTCAGACTGTTCTCCTACAGCTGAAATTTGAGATTTGCCTCAAGGTAGAGGGGACAGTTCTGATGCAAAACCTTAAGGTTTCTGCTAAAAGGGTGCAGATGAAAAGGAGTCATTCTTCAGTATGATGATTTATATGCTCAGACTTAACAACGAGATTTACAAAATACGCTAAAGTCGGTTAGTAATGACATTAAATCTTTTTTTAACTTCATTTGTTTTTGGAGGGTTTTTCCAATTCACACAAATTAGCAAATCACAGATTTTGTTTTTTATTGCTTTTGGGAAAGGTCTGGGTTCGATCCCCAGCTCGGGCATTTCTGTGTAGAGTTTGCATGTTCTCCCTGTGCTTGTTGGGTTTCCTCCAGGTACACCGGTTTCTTCCCACAGTTCAAAAACATGCACAGTAGGCTAATTGGCTGTTCCAAATCACCCCCATGTGTGAGTGTGACTGTGAATGGTTGTGCCAGTGTTTTCCCTGTAATAGCCTGGAGAGCTGTACAGGGGGTACCCTGCCCTTGCCCAGAGTCTGCTGAGATGGGCGTCAGCCTCCCCGTGATCCTAACTGGGATTCGGTTTAGAGAATGAATCAATTAATTACTGTTTTTGAGAAAAGAGAGAAACTATTTTGGAACTGGGGTTTGAACAGTGTAATTGGAGTTTGAACATTTACAGTCCTGTCTGAGACATTAAAGAGATTTCACTTACTGTATGTGCAAATCTAAAACTTCCATCATTTCTCTCATACAGAATGTTTAGGCGCCGGCTCTGGTAGTCAGTGCAGTTAGATGCACTGGAGATCTAATGAAGAATAAACAAACAATTTGAAAAAAATCTATGATCTGGGAAAACAACTAGGACTAATTATTAGGTTTTCTCAAAAACTGCTAATTAACAAATATTTGCTGAAGGTCAGGTGGTCTGAGTTAAATTACTCTTTTAGTACATACTTCACAGGAACCTAAAATACAAAATAATATAACATATATTAAGAATAAAAATAAGTTATAATAATTTATTATTATTTAAAAACATCAGTAAGCACAATCTACGCATGCTGAAATACCTGTTTAAATATATTTGTTTATACTTTCAAATCTATTAGTATCTCAGTATGACAATTCCTGCTTAATTCCTATTATGCTGAAGCATGTCTCAGGTGTTTGTCATTCTTCGATTAACTAAGGTTAAGATTAACAAATGCAACTTCAAAGAAGTTGAAGTCTTTAGTGTTGCTACAATTGTTCTTACCTCTCCATAACTTTCACGCCCTGGCATCCATGCTTCAATGTCGTACTTCCTGAAGGCTGGTGCCCCTAGCTCTTGTGTTGGCATGTCTAAAACTCTGTGCGAAATTAAAGTGTCATTTATTAATAACAAATCAGGTATGAAATGGTACTGTATTAATCTCAGAAAGTAAATTATCTCTGCATAGTGAACATACACACACACACTCACACACACACACACACACACACACACACACACGCACACACGCACACACGCACGCGCACACACGCACGCGCACACACGCACGCCTAAACAATGAGCACACACAGACTCAGTGTGGCGCCTGGAGAGCAGTTGGGTGTTTGGTGCCTCAAGGGCACTTCAGCCAAGAAAGTGGAGGAAGGCAAGGTGCAGCTCATTCCCCACCACCACACAATTTTCAAGAATTGAACCAGCAACCTTCAGTCTCAAAGCCACTTCTCCAACCATTAGACTACAGCTGCCCCCAAATAACCGTTTAATAATTGGAAAATATTAGTTTGAAGTACATCAGTATCTTCTCATCCCCTACCTTTTATAAGTGGATGAGCAACAACAACAGCAGTACAAGTTTTACATTATTAAGTCATCAAAACATTGGGCAGATTTTATGTAGGCTGATGAGTTTAAACTGTTTGTCATCATGAGACTCATTCATCAATTTAATGACTGCTTTGAAATTATATATTTATTCATTTTAAATACAAAAATGTGCTTTAAACATGCATGGCGCTCAATAAAATTACTTGATAACCTGAAATGGAGTTTGAGTGAAGAGAAAATCTCTTTCTGCAATGACACAAACTCTTCTAACAACTGAGAACTTTCCTGACCAGTTTCATCTGCTGTCACGCCAAACATCTCAACCTGAAAGAAAAAAAAACAATCAGAAACATAAATATCATGCAGACTAAGAGTCAAATTAACCACTGAACATGAACATTAATCTTCCCTCATTTACATTCAGTTCATTTTAAAATGTAACTGCAAAACAACATTACCTTGTTAAAGTGATGAACCCTGTAGAGGCCCCAAGCTTCTCTGCCTGTATCAGTTTCTGCTCGGTAACATGTACTGCTGCACACTGTCCTTAAAAATTGAAGTACAACACACACACACACACACACACACACACACACACACACCTTTACCCAAATATAAATCATTTAAACACATTCTTATAAAGCATCAGATGAATATCAGGAAGCATGGCAAAAAAAATGTTTATACCTTACAGGCATATCTTGCAAATTCACAGCATGGTCCATAAAGTAACCTTAGAAGGTACATGAGGAATAATTAATTCATTGTCTATTTATAAATTATGATTTTAAAAACATTACTACTTCTTCTTTTCCTTTCGGCTGTTCCCTTTAGGGGTTGCCACAGCGAATCATCTGCCTCCATCTCACCCTATCCTCTGAATTTTCTTCTCGTACACCAACTAGCTTCATGTCCTCCTTCACCACATCCATAAATCTCCTACTTTGGTCTTCCTCTAGGCCAGAGGTCGGCAACCCGTGGCTCCGGAGCCGCATGCGGCTCTTTCCCCTCTCTGATGCAGCTCCGTGGCTTTTATAAATAATGAATGTGTACTTTACAAATGTGCTTGATACTCAAAAACCACTGCAAAAAGAAAATGCCGCTTATTTATTCATATCGGAAGCACTCCGGGCTCCCAGGGGTAGAGAGTTAATCCAGCTTTCACCTGAATGATGGGAGAATCTGCCTAAGGCAGACTCTTGCAACGGTCGGGTACCTGCAGTTACCCAGCGGGTAACCTTTCAAAAATGCTCTTTTTATGGTTGAAAATTACATACAGTAGGCACTTGACTATTCGCGGTTTTGTACCCACGGTTTGAGTATTCGTGGACTGCCAAGCAACTGACACGTCACTCAAATTCAGCCAATGGCTGTCCTCCTTCCTGCTGATTGGTTGAGATGATGTAACGCCCCTTCTTCCTTATTCACGCACAAGTTGTCAATGAGCCTCTTTTTTTGTGTGTTTTAATTACCAGTTAAGCTCTATGATACCACACAAACGCTGTGCGTCTTCTCTGGCTAAGCGATAGAAAACGCTGGATGTTTCTTCTGAAGAAATAAGACTTTCTCCCGAAGAAATGACAGTTTCCTCTGAACTGTTGTATTAGTCTTTTTCAATTATTATTCCAGTACAGTACCTAAGTTAATTCTTAGAATGTTTGTGCGAGAGATTTTATGTTCTGTAGCATGTTTAGCAAATGATACCAAAAGGATAAACTTTATTACGCTTCATGCCCTTTTACATGTACTTGGAGTGACGTCTCCAAGATGACGCTGCCTAGAGGGTGACGTCGCGGAGTTCTCAGAGTCAAATTCTTTCTTTGTTCGTTTTAATTTGTTGTTTTGTTTGATCATGTTTTGCACTATGCTCATCTATGACCGGTCGACCATATTAGAGCTATGAGCAGCGTCAGCTTCGGGCAACTAAGCACGCAACAGCTCCTATCGTGAGCTAATATGCTATGGTAGCTCAATGCTAACAGCATCCGGGCTAACAATAAGCCCAGGCGGAGTTCTCAGGGTCTCCGGCGGTTGGTTAGCACCTCCGGTCATACTGCTTGAAAATGTTCAGTCCCTGCGAAACAAGATGGATGAGCTTCATGCTCGGATTGCAGTGCAGAGGAATCTACAGAACTGCTCCATGCTGTGTTTCTGTGAAACATGGCTCAAGGAGAGTACACCCGATGTGGCGAATGCACTAGCCAGCTACACGGCCTTCATCCCCTGCAATCCCATGTCGTCGTTCGGCCCCTTCCCGCCTGGGCGAATTGTTAGCTGGGATGCAGCTAGCATTGAGCTACCATAGCTCAGGATAGGAGTTGAAGACTCCGATCTCATAGCTGTAGTAGGGCTGACCGGTCATAGGCGAGCATGGTGCAAAGCATTAACAAACAGTCATTGCAGTATTAAGCATTAATATTATTTAAAAGAATGTTGAACAGGCTTCTTCTTAAAATAAAGTCTTCATATACTTTTCTGTGCTGCTGTCATTTTTGTAGATTTAAACTATGACAAAACAACATTAATACGTATAAGAAATAAAGAAAAAGAAAATCTCACAAAGGGAGTGATGGTGAGGTAGGCAACCCAACCCGTTAACACATCTGGCTGCACCCCGTACCTCGCTTCGTGGAATAGATATTCTTTTTCTTTATAAAAATACAAGAAGGACGCGAACACATTCATTCATTTTCTGAACCACTTAATCCTAATTATGGTTTTCTTTACTGTGGAAAACAGGTCCAAATGGCTCTTTGAATGTCAAAAGTTGCCGACCTATGCTCCTAAGCTTCTAGCCTTGCTAACTTTCCACTTGGTCTCCTGAACACGCAGTATGTCCACCTTCCTCCTCGGCATCATGTCAGCCAGCTCTCTGGCTTTTCCAGTCATAGTTCCAACATTCGAAGTCCCTACTCTCAGTCCTAGACTCATGCCTTTCCTCTTCTCTCTTTGCCTACGGACACGCCTCCCGCCTCTCCTTCTTCGACCAACATTAGTCCAGTTTCCACCAGCACCCTGCTGGTTAACAGCACTGATGGCGGTCATTGTTAACCCAGGTCTTGACCGATCCGGTTCGAAAGTCATATTGATGATTTGCATGGTTGATTTGGCATAGGTTTTATGTTGGAGGCCCTTCGTGACACAACCCTCTGCATTTATCTGGGCTTGGGACCGGAGCGAGAAAGAACACTGGCTTGTGCCCCCTCACAGCTGCATTGATTTTTAAAAACATTGCATTTTCTGAAAACCACTACTGTTTTTTCACTGCGAGACTGAAAATGGATCTCACACAGAACCACATGTCACAGCAGAATGAGTAACATTCGTGCGATGTTTATGAACAAACTGCATTAAGGCTTTTTACCTGCAATTCCAACTTCACCTGTCCCAGCAAGGTTAAGGTTGGGAAAGCGGCTTGGGTCCAGTGAGTAAACCTGGGAGCGATGAGCATAAGGCTGCATCCCACAACCCTCCTAAGCAAAGAAAAAACAAAACATGAACTCAGTCGGTTACTTTAACCAGTAATTTTAACAATCTTGTGGCATCCAGAACTGAGCCTATAAATTGGTTTTAAAGTAACTTCAGTGAGATGTGAATAATCATTGTGCAGTGGGTTTAGGCTTATGATTTTTTTCCTTGCAATTTAAAAAAAATAAGAATTATTTAATCATGCAAAACAAGAAGCCAAAAAAATTACATTCATGTTGAATCATCGCATCTGTGTGAAATGATTTCAAGCAGAATTGCAAAATCTGGGAATTTTAAATGCCGAATTTTAAGGTGATTCTGCAAAAAATGCCCAAGGGCTTCTCATTAAAGAAAATAATTGCCCTTTACTCACTTGCCATTACTGTAGGATCATGGAAAGGATGCCCCATTATATGAGGTAGCTAAGCACTTACATTGTTAGTTCATGTGAGGTCAGACATTTGGCTCCCATTCCTGGGTGACCACAGTCCAATATTGATCAAAAAACCATTCTGGAGGACAGCCATGTGTTCCCAAGGCTCCTTTGGCCACTTGCCAGAAGGACTTCTTTGACAGACTAATCACACACGGTAAAAAAACAGGCTACTTACTCTGATCCAGAGTCAAAGCAATGGAAGTATGACTCACCATCCCTGAAAAGGGCATGTTTCCAACCATCGGTGAGCAAGGTCATACTCACAGACTTGGTATACGCAGAGGGTAGTGGTGAAGCACTTCCTAGCCATCAAAACCAAAACCATAAGAGACATAGCACGCTGACCAATGGTGTCAGACTCCTGCAAGAAAAATCTCTGAGTCCCAAATCACATGTTGCCCAGATAGCAGAACGGTCCTTTGATTACGAAATCCATCCTCACCTTACTCTTCCAACCTCGCATCACTTTACTTCCTCCACTTTCCAACAATGGATTATTTTTCAAAAGACAAGCACTTTGCAGATGATGGTCAAGTCGTGGCTTGTGACGTAACCTGCAGACATTTTAAGGTGAGGTCTCCATGATAGCTAAAGCAATGGGAGAAGGTGTCACCCATGATGTACTTGAGCAACTTCAGGGATGAGAACAGGCCTTTATGGAAAAGGAGGAAAATTTGGCAGGGGTCAAGGGGGCCGTGGGGGCAGCGCCCTTGCTGGGGGGTTCAGGGGGCGAAGCCCCCCAAAAGGTTTGGGGTTATACTTACAAAAAGGAGCTTAATTGATGTCTCCTGGAAGGTTCATTCATCAGTTCATTTTCTTTATCCGCTTCATCCTAATTAGGGTCACGGGGGAGGCTGGTGCCCATCCCAGCCAACTCAGGGCGAGGGCAGAGTACACCCTGGACAGCTCGCCAGGCCATCGCAGGGCGGAAACACGCTGACGGCTTTGCAGCCTACTCTTGTCGAAAGTAAACAATGGTTCTTTTACACGCCTCACACCATAGACAGTGAGAGACATGGCCGGCCTTTGATAACCCAGTTAGCTGCACTGGGGGGGGGACAGTGACAACCTTGTGGAGAGTGGGACTCGAACCCCCAACCTTTGGATCAGCGATCCGGTGCCTTATACCACTAGACCACCACTGCCCCGTCTCTTGGAAGGAATATTTTTAAAGAGAACCTTATGAAAATTAATTACTAAAATTATATAAAAAAATTTAATTGACAGTTATAGGCCTACAGTGGGCCTAGTTTTAATTTCAAATACTTTAATCCAGGGGTTGGGAACCTTTTTGTCTAAGAAAGCCAAAAAAAGACATACAGTATGCCCTTGACTATTCGCGGTTTTGCACCCACGGTTTGAGTATTCGCTGACTGCCAAGCAACCGGCACGTGATTCAAATTCAGCCAATGGCTGTCCTCCTTTCTCCTGATTGGTTGAGCTGATGTCCCACCCCTTTTCCCTCATTCGCACACAAGTTGTCAATGAGTCTCTTTTTTGTGTGTCTTTTAATTACCAGTTAAGCTCTATGATACCACTCAAACGCTATGCGACTACTTCTGGCTGAGAAATAGAAAACAATGGATGTCTCTTCTGAAGAAATAAGACTTTCTCCAGAGAAACGACGGTTTTCTCTGAACTGTTGTATTAAAATCTTTTTCAATTATTATTCCAGTACAGTACCTAAGTTCATGTTTATGCGTGAGATTTTATGTTCTGTAGCATGTTTAACAAACGATACCAAAAGGATAAACTTTATTACAGTACTCTTCAAGTCCTTTTACATTGAACTTGGAGTGACGTCTCCAAGATGGTGCTGCCCAGAGAGCGATGTTGCGGAGTTCTCAGAGTCAAATTGTTTCTTTGTTTGTTTTAATTTGTTTTATTTGTTCATGTTTTGCACTATGCTCGTCTACGACCGGTCAACTCCACTACAGCTATAAGATAGGAGTATCTTTGGGCGTGTATAACTAAGCACGCTCAACTGGGCTTGTTAGCCGGGGTGCGGCTAGCAGAGCTAATATGCTATGGTAGGTAGCTCAATGCGAGCCGCACCCCAGAAGCCCAGATGGGAAGGGGCCGAACGACGACTCCGGCGCTTGGGATTGCAGGGGATGAAGGCCGTGTAGCCGGCTGGTATAATCGCCTCATCGGGTGTACTCTCACAGAAACTAGACGTATATATTTAAATGCGTGAGATTTATTTATCTGTTTTTGTTTTATTTGATGGCTTTTTTGTATTTTTATTTAAATGACAGTGAAATTATGTATTCGTTATTCTGTTAAGAAAGGCCACCTGATTTATCTGAGAGCCAGATACAGTCATCAAAAGAGCCACATCTGGCTCGCGAGCCATAGGTTCCTGACCCCTGCTTTAAACTGTGTACCGGTAGGCCTATTCGTAGCATACTGAGCTTAATAATATCAGTAGAATTTTTAATGTACACGGAGCTTTATAATTTGATACTAGAATAAGACTTAAATAGTATTATTCATAGTCATATTTATACATAATGCTGCTCGATCAATTCTATTGATGATCTGACATTTGCCCTCTGTGCCACGGGCCCACGGCAAGATGACCAGACTGGCATATCATATTACGATGCCTGACACGTGCAATAAACCAGAACCAGCTGTGTTTCACTCCACTAGGCGATATCAACAACCACACAGATAAACAAAACAAGGGTAGCACCTCGTGTTGGATTTGGATATAATATTACCAGTTGACCAGTGATGACGGCACTCCCCCCTTCCCCAAGATTTTTACACTGGATTTGCATCAATCTCAAAAATGACCTATTTGACTTACAAAAAGGCAGAAATCCGCTGATTGGTGGAAAATTCCCATCCCTGAACTTTGGTTCCTATCAGTCCATGGGAAATGAGTCAGGGGGAATCTTTCATGAGCAGCCCTCATATCAGTAGGCATAGTATATGGTCTCATATTGTGTACACATTAATGCAAAGTAAAGAATTTTTGAAAAGTGCATTTTTGTAATCCATTTACAACGAAATAACTTGAATGTCAACATGGTCAACATTTTTCCACTGTTGATCTGCAACTCAACATATGAGACATATGAGACTGCACTTTTAACTTTTTGTTTGGGGAGCTCCCATACAAAAATTCATGAATGTTGGCAGGTCAGTTAATAAAACAGAGTTCATAACCATGAATATCTTGTCAGTGTAAAATGAACAGATGAATCATTTTATCATTCAAAGTGGATCATACATCTAAAAATTTAGGAAAGCCTGTGTTTATTAAGAAAAGAAACTTTTCCCGATCTTATGTTGGGATCAATCAGACCTCAAGAATTTAGAATAATTTTGACATCAACAGAACACCACAAAGTCTTCCATGTCAGGAGTTTTGTCATGTTCTTGTCCAGTTTGGTGACTTCTGTGATCTGTTCTGTTTGTTCGCCATGAATGGCAATTTCTCAGTGATAAAAATGTATGAAAGATGGTCGAACTTGTGAGTTTAGTCTCTCCACCAAAACATGGCAGCAAGAAAGACAAGAGCATGAGTGCACAAATTGGATAATTATACTAATTTCTTTAGATTTTCATTAATAAGACAGCAATATTTATTATTTGACATAATAAATGATACAACTTTCCTGAAAGTTTAAAAAAATGAACAAAAATATAATTAAATAGAGAATACAATAAAAAAAAAAAAAAAAGAACTACGTAATTGTTATTGTGTCACTTACAAATACGACTCCTTTCAGCATGTCCGGAACAACCATTTGAATGAAATCCTGAAAGGCACACAAAACATTTACTCTATAATTTAGCAAAGTAATTTAAATGATGCACTAATCAGACATAACATTACAACAAATGACATTTGAAGAACACTGATTAGAATTTACCACACAATATGAATGGAACAGCGCCATCTGATTGGTCCATCATCTCAATACTGTAACACTATTTTAAGTGGAAAAATTATTGAATAAAAACAGCTGACTGATGTTTGTCATGGTCACTTGAAGCAGAAAGTATGATCATGTTTTTTTCTTTTTCACATAATGTCCCCAAAAACACTTTTCCTACACATCCAGATAAGAACAGAACGATAAGACCCCAGCAATTTAAAGTTTTCTTCAACATATTTTCCAGTGCCTTTTTATCAGAGCAAGGATTTTAACATTAACATTTTCCAGTGTTTCTAATTGTCCTGGTTTTATTTGCTAGTTAATATAATTTACTTTGCAAACAGAAGCAAAATTATTTCACAAAAACTACCAGGGATATAAAAATATATATATTATTTAATTTTAAAATTAAAACTAAAAAAATAATTATTTCTATATAATTTTAGTAAATTATAGAACAAACCACCGGCATCCCAAGCCAGAGTGTACAATCGCGAATATCTAGTGACCTCATGTAGAATGTCATAATACTCCTGCTCGAAAAATTAGCATATATATATAGACGGCACGGTGGCGTAGTGGTTAGCACGTCCGCCTCACAGCAAGAAGGCCCGGGTTCGATTCCCGGCCTGGGCGTTTCTGTGTGGAGTTTGCATGTTCTCCCCGTGCTTGTGTGGGTTTCCTCCGGGTGCTCCGGTTTCCTCCCACAATCCAAAGACATGCACTGTAGGTTAACTGGCCGTTCTAAATTAGGGACTACAGATGGAAACTAGCTATTAAGCTATAATCTGGTACAGTACATCTCTGTCTCTATGAGCTTAATGTTCCTGTACATTGTCCCTTAAATAAATAAATAAAAATATTGTGATAAAGTTCATTATTTTCTGTAATGTACTGATAAACATTAGACTTTCATATATTTTAGATTCATTACACACAACTGAAGTAGTTCAAGCCTTTTATCATTTTAATATTGATAATTTTGGCAAAAAAAATAAAGAAAAAACAAAAATCCCTATCTAAAAAAATTAGCATATTTCATCCGACCAATAAAAAAAGTGCTTTTAATATAAAAAAGTCAACCTTCAAATAATTATGTTCCGTTATGCACTCAATACTTGATCGGGAATTCTTTTTGCAGAAATGACTGCTTCAATGGGCGTGGCATGAAGGCAATCAGCCTGTGGCACTGCTGAGGTGTTATGGAGGCCCAGGATGCTTCGATGGCGGCCTTAAGCTCATCCACAGTGTTGGGTCTGGTGTCTCTCAACTTTCTCTTCACAATATCCCACAGATTCTCTATGGGGTTCAGGTCAGGAGAGTTGGCAGGCCAATTGAGCACAGTAATACCATGGTCAGTAAACCATTTAGCAGTGGTTTTGGCACTGTGAGCAGGTGCCAGGTCGTGCTGAAAAAAATGAAATCTTCATAAATCTCCATAAAGCTTTTCAGCAGATGGAAGCATGAAATGCTCCAAAATCTCCTGATAGCTAGCTGCATTGACCCTGCCCTTGATAAAACACAGTGGACCAACAACAGCAGCTGACATGGCACCCCAGACCATGACTGACTATGGGTACTTGACACTGGACTTCAGGCATTTTGGCATTTCCTTCTCCCCAGTCTTCCTCCAGACTCTGGCACCCTGATTTCCGAATGACATGCAAAATTTGCTTTCATCCGAAAAAAGTACTTTGGACCACTGAGCAACAGTCCAGTGCTGCTTCTCTGTAGCCCAGGTCAGGCGCTTCTGCCGCTGTTTCTGGTTCAAAAGTGGCTTGACCTGGGGAATGCGGCACCTGTAGCCCATTTCCTGCACACGCCTGTGCACGGTGGCTCTGGACGTTTCTACTCCAGACTCAGTCCACTGCTTCCACAGGTCCCCCAAGGTCTGGAATCCGCCCTTCTTTCACTTTTTCCTTCCCACAGACGTCCCACTGAGGTGCCTTGATACAGCACTCTGGGAACAGCCTATTCATTCAGGGATTTCTTTCTGTCTTACCCTCTTGCTTGAAGGTGTCAATGATGGCCTTCTGGACAGCAGTGAGGTCGGCAGTCTTACCCATGATTGCGGTTTTGAGGAATGAACCAGGCTGGGAGTTTTTAAAAGCCTCAGGAATCTTTTACAGGTGTTTAGAGTTAATTGGTTGATTCAGATGATTAGGTTAATAGCTCGTTTAGAGTACCTTTTCATGATATGCTAATTCTTTGAGATAGGAATTTTGGGTTTTCATGAGCTGTATGCTAAAATCATGAATATTAAAACAATAAAAGACCTGAAATATTTCAGTTGGTGTGCAATGAATCTAAAATATATGAAAGTTTAATTTTTATCAGTACATTACAGAAAATAATGAACTTTATCACAATATGGTAATTTTTTGAGAAGGACTAGTATATTCAGTATACTAAAAGTTGACGTACTGACCAGAAGTGGTCCTGATGACATAATGTAAAATGTAATTAAAACATAGAAACTCTTCCCAAGGTTAGGGGTTCAAGTCCCACGATTGACGGGTTGTCCCTGCTGTCTCCCCAGTGCACACCACTGTGTGTGGAGAGAAGCATTTAATAGAACTATTGCTGACTTTCTTAAAAATTAGGCTGCATAACCATCAGTGTGTTTCTGCCCTGCAAGCTGTAAAGGGTGTACTCTACCCTGAGGTGGCTGAGATGGGCACCAGCCTATCTGTAACCTTAATTAGGATGAAGTGGTTCAGAAAATGAAAAATGAATCAGTCTATTTAATGCAAGCATCTATAATACAAATCAAAGCATCAACACACGTTAGGCTGAACAGATGCAAACTCCAAGATTAATATTTTTTTAATACCGCATGCTACGATCCCGAGTCCTCGCCAGTCGAAGCATTTTATTAGTGATTTAGTCCTCTGTACAGCACCATGCTTTTTTAATAGTGTTCTAAAAATAAAGTTGGATTAGATAGGACTGGATTAAAGTTAAGTCACACACTGACCCTTTTCTGAAGAAGGTCGAGAGCAAAGTTTTGTAATGCAGTCTGAAGCCGAGCTCCTGCTCCCCTCAGATAGTAAGACCTGTGACCTGACACATGAGCAAGGCGTCTTAAAGACAGAAAAAAATAAAGTTAGACTGAATCCTTTGTTTACATTAACAACTATAAACACATGCATACATATGCACACACGCAAAGGTTCATTTTTCTTTTTTAAATTCACACATTAAAACAAACTTGCATTTCCCAAAGAAGCTGATTCATTATTGCCAAAGGAATATAAAATAGCCATTGACAAGTTTAAAACATACACTTGACTTGAAATATACCATTTCAGTGAAGTTGTCAATTCGTCAAAAATATCAAAAATGCTTCCTGACCCACATCCCACAAGTTGGAGTGGTTTCTTACACCAGCGAACACATTATGCCATTGAAACAAGTCTGACTGTTGCTGAAAGTGAGGTACAAATGGCTTGCAAAAGTATTCATAACCTTTGAACCTTTACACATTTTGTCATATTACAACCTCAAAGGTAAATGTCTTCTATTTGGCATTTTATGATGGGCCAAAACAGAGGAGCACCTAATTGTTAAGTGGGAGGAATTTTTTTTTGTTTGTTTTGAACTTTACAAGTAAGTAGAGCATCTTTGTGTAATCTGATCTCAGGTTAAATACATTTAATTATTGATAACAGTGTGTCGTGATCTGCACAGAGTACATTTAAGTTTGAATTTTTTATGCCCACAATGGCTGACAGATGAGGAAAAACTGACTTGGTGTCAGACATTTTTAAAAATCCATTTTTAGGCGGACATTTCCAGAAAAGCTAGACTTCATAAGGAGAGGTCGGCCAACCCTGAAGTTAACTATCTTGTCTCAGCCTGGGAAAGGGTTTGTTTGCCATTCCAGACCAGTGCTGTCAAGCGGTATGTATCGACAATATATTAAAAAATAAAGGGTTAGCCGGGTTTCTTGCTTTATTAATAATGGTATACACCATCAATACATTAAATGCCTCTCCATCTCTGCAATACCATACCGCGCTATATTGTTTTTGTATATTATTGATGGTTTTCATAATTGCGACCTGATAGTGGTGGTATTAAGAGGTGGACTAGGTCCGTCAAGTCCCCACAAGAAGGCCCAGGTACCTAAAGAATGGCCAGCCACTGTATGTCATATATAGTATAATGTCAATAACTTTGTCCTGTCAATAGTAGTTTATTCTTTCAAAGTATCCCTGTTTTTGTTTTTTACATTGCCTTGAAGCAGAATGTACAGTGTGCGGCCTGGATCCCAACCAGGCACATCGATCACCGTACGGGTCCTAGCGTACACACATATACATGTATATACAGTGATACCTCGCTACTTCATGCTTCAGTTTCTGTGGCTTCAGTGCATCACGGGTTTTCAAAAAATATTCATTGAAAAATACAGCAAAACAAGGTCAATTATGCAAAAAACTCAAACAAATTAACAAAAAAAAAAAAAAAAAAACCCAACCCAACAAACCTACTTACTACTACTTATGTGAGTGTGTGCACATGTGTCTGTATGTATGTGTGTGTACATCTTATGCATTACTTTTGAATGTTTAATTGTTATTATAATCATTTATAGCGTTGAATATGCATTTATTGATATTATATACACATATACGTGTATACATGTACGTATACGTCAGTGATCCTACTTTGCGAAAATCGGCGGTCACAGGGGGGAGTCTGGGTCCCCATTATCTGTGTAAAGTGCGGGATCTCTGTATACTAATAATATAGATCTATACATATATATATACTAGTGGCACAAATGCAGTGCGTTCTTCCGAACATTTTACCTTCTTTTTATATATGATCGTCCAATTATGAAGCTGCTTTGTGTGACTGTAAGGAAAAAGTTCACCTGGCCTTGACCTTGTAATTACTAATGCAAATGAGAATATGAGTATCTTTATATCATTGACTTATCCAGTGGAGAAATGCACGCAGGCCAATAGCAAGCACTTTTGCATGTACATACATTTAGGGGATTCCCAAGTTAAAGGATCCAAGGATCCAGAAACTGAAAAAAACTTGCTGCAAAGAGGGCTGGAATGAATCTTCTTTTCCTTTCGGCTTTTTCCTTCAGGGGTCGCCACAGCGAATCATCTGCCTCCATCTCACCCTATCATTTGCATCTTCTTCTCTTACACCAACGACCTTCATGTCCTCCTTCATCACATCCAAGACATGTCTCTTTGGTCTTCTTCTAGGCCTTCTGCCTGGTAGTTCCAACCTCAGCATCCTACTACCAATAGACTCACTATCCCTCCTCTGTACATGTCCAAACCATCTCAATCTAGCCTCTCTGACTTTGTCTCCAAAGCATCTTACATGTGCTGTCCCTCTGATGTACTCATTCCTGATCCTATCCATCCTCGTTACTCCCAAACAGAACCTCAACATTTTCATCTCTGCTACTTCCAGCTCTGCCTCCTGTCTTTTCCTCACTGTTTCTAAACCATACAACATCGCTGGCCTCAACACCGTCTTGTACACTTTCCCTTTCATTCTTGTCGATACCCTCCTATCACACATCACACATGGACACTTTTCTCCAACCATTCCAACCTGCCTGCACACTCTTCTTCACCTCTTTGCCACATTCTCCTTTGTTCTGGATTGTTGAGCCGAAGTACTTAAAATCCTCCACCTTCCTTATCTCTGCTCCCTGTAACCTCACCGTTCCTCTTGGGTCCTTGTCATTAATATACATGTATTCTGTCTTACTGAGGCTAACTTTCATTCCCCTCCTTTCCAGGGCATACCTGCACCTCTCTAGATTTTCCTGCACTTGTTCTCTGCTCTCACTACAGATCACTATGTCATCTGCAAACATCATAGTCCATGGGGATTTTTGTCTAACCTCGTCTGTCAGTCTGTCCATCACCATAGCAAACAAAAAGCGGCTCAGAGCTGACCCTTGATGCAGTCCTACCTCCACCTTGAACTCTTCTGTCACACCGACAGCACACCTCACCACTGTCGGACATGTATAAGAGATACTTCTCTGCCACTCCAGACTTCCTCATGCAATACCACAGTTCCTCTCTCGGGACCCTGTCATATGCTTTCTCCAGATCCACAAAGGCACAATGCAGCTCCGTCTGACCTTCTCTGTACTTCTCTATTAACATCCTCAAGGCAAACACTGCATCTGTGGTGCTCTTTGTTGACATGAAACAAAACTGTTGTTGAGAAATGATGACCTCTGCCCTTCGTCTGGCTTCCACTATTCTTTACCATAATTTCATCGTATGGCTCATCAACTTTATCCCTCTGTAATTGCCACAACTCTGCACGTCTCCCTTGTTCTTAAAAATGGGCACAAGCACACTTCTCCTCCATTCCTCTGGCATCCTCTCACTCTCTAAGACCTTGTTGAATGTTCTTGTCAGAAAATCTACTGCCACCTCTCCTGGACACTTCCATACCTCCACCGGTATGTCATCAGGACCAGCTGCCTTTCCATTCTGTGTCTCCCTGTACAGTCATCCCATGCCACTTCACGATTTGAGCATCGCGGTCTTAGTACATCGTGGTATTTTAATTAAAAAAAAAAATCATAAAAAATTCAAAATTTGTGCTGAATCTCACAAGCAAAAGGCAGGGGCCCAAGGCAGGCCGCGTCCATTGTTTTCAAATGACAGAGTGAAGTGCCCCTCGCCCACAGTTCAGGCAGGGACCGCCCACTCAACTCAATCTTGCAAGTTGATGGGCTTAGACGCGTGACGCTGTTGCCTCCCGCCCACTCAACTCAATCTTGCAAGCTGATTGGCTTAGACGCGTGATGCTGTTGCCTCCCGCCCACTCAACTCAATCTCGCAAACTGACTGGCTTAGACGCGTGACACTGTTGCCTCTCACATTCCCGTGGGATTTTTTGTGATTTTGTGATCTTACTGTATAGTGTTTGTGAACGTCCTGCACCGCGAAGAAGAGTTAATGTCAGAGGTGAGTACAGCACCTAAAGTATTTATATATAAATTCTATTTAAGTATTAATACATTACAGTATTTACATATGCATATAACTGTAATGTTTAATATACACTTCTTGATATTGTATAGACTTGAAAACATGTAGAAATGGGGGGGGGCTTCCTACTTCGCGGTTTTTCGAATATCGCAGAGAGGTCTGGTGTACATTATCCGCGATATTCAAGGGATGACTGCACTCCTGTTTACTCTGTTCGGTCCTCTCAATGTCCCACTTCTTCTTAGCTAACCACTTCCTTTGTACACACTCCTGCATTTCCTCATTCCACCACCAAGTCTCCTTATCTACTTTCCTTCCAGATGACACACCAAGTATTCTTCTACCTGGCTCCCTGATCACATTAGCTGTAGTTGTCCAGCCATCTGGAAGTTCCTGGAACCACCCAAAGCCTGTTTCAACTCCTCCTTGAAGACAACACGACACTCTTCCTTTTTCAGCTTCCACCACTTTGTCTTCTGCTCTGCCTTTGCCTTCTTCACCTTCCTCACCATCAGCATCATCCTGCACACCACCATCCTATGCTGTTTGGCAACACTCTCACCCACTACTACATTGCAGTCACTGACTTTCTTCAAATTACATCGCCTGCACAAGATGTAGTCCACCTGTGTGCTCCTACCTCCGCTTTTATAAGTCACCCTATGCTCCTGTCTCTTCTGGAAGAAAGTATTTACCACAGCCATTTCCATCATTTTTGCAAAATCTACCAACATCTGTCCGTCTGCATTCCTGTCCTGAATACCAAACCTGCCCAACACTTCCTCGTCCCCTCTGTTTCCTGCACCAACATATCCATTGAAGTCTGCACCAAAGACCACTCTTTCACCTCTGGGGGTACTCTGCATCACTTCATCTAACTCACTCCAGAATCTCTCCTTCTCTTCTAGCTCACATCCTGCCTGTGGGGCGTAAGCACTAACAACATTGAACATTCCACCTTCAATTTCTAACTTGAGACTCATCACTCTGTCTGACACTCTTTTCGTTTCTAGAACATTCCTGACAAACTCCTTCTTCAAGAGGACTCCTACTCCATTTCTCTTCCCATCCACACCATGAAAAAACAGCTTAAACCCTGCTCCTAAGCTTCTAACCTTGCTACCTTTCCACCTGGTCTCCTGAACACACAGTATGTCCATGTTCCTCCTCTGCATCATTTCAGCCAGCTGTCTACCTTTTCCTGTCATAGTTCCAACATTCGAAGTCCCTACTCTCAGTCCTAGACTCATGCCTTTCCTCTTCCCGTCTTCGACCAGCAGTAGTCCAATTTCCACCAGCACCCTGTTGGTTAACAGCACTGATGGCGGTCGTTGTTAACCCAGGCCTCGACCGATCTGGTATGACATTCTTTCTTGTGATTCGCATATTTTATTTGGCATTTGTTTTACGCCGGATGCCCTTCCTGATGCAACCCTCTGCATTTATCCAGGCTTGGGACCGGCGTGAGGGAGAGACACTGGTTTGTAAGTCGACCATAAGAGACACTATACCAGACATGGGCAAACTGAGGCCCATTTGGCTTTTTAATACAGCCTGCCGAATATGTCCAGTTAATTTTTTTTTAAATTATACTGCAGTCATTTATTTCATCTTGTTTCTGCAATGGCGCACTGATTATTGGTGGACCTTTGTTGGAGTGTAGTGTATTACTCCTTATTTTAGTTACATTATACGTTGCATTTGCGCCCTTCTGTAAAATTGAGGTGATCAAAGAAAAGGAAAGTGGACAGTGAGTGCCGAGTCTTTAATAAAGAGTGGTCAACAAAACTAACTCCAGACTTTGATTCACTGGCAAAAAAAGGGAAACCAACAACACTGTTCGCACTGAAATTGTTTTTTTCTGCTGTTCTGAAAAAAAAAATGCATATGTAAAGTTTGAAAGTGCGTATTTTTAATTAAGTCACATTTATGAGCAGCAGCAAAATAGAAAATGAGTAGAACAGAAATTATTGAGATCGAGTATTTCATTGGGTAATAACATGTTTTGAATGTTGAAAGTGATATCATTATTTTTTTTAAATAAATGTTGATTTACATTTATGTAATGTTAAATGTACATTAGTTTGCATGTGATTACTGTGAGGTATTCACATGACATGCAACCCTTTAGTATATTTGGCCCAAACAATTTATCCAAATGCTCCTGGCCTGGCCCCTGTCAAATTTTAGAACCCATTGTGACTCACAAGTCAAAAAGTTTGCCCACCCCTGTTCTAGAGGGAATGAACCTCCTAGAAACCCCATGGGGGCTTTTCCCCTCAACCCCAATTGAGGGCCTAAATGGCCCCCAATACCCCTGTCCTTGGCGGAACCCCTTTGGGGCTTCGGCCTTTTTTTTCTTCCACCTGTTGTCATGCCTGGTAAATGCAATATTCTGGTGAGCTGTTCAGGGTGTATCCATCCGTTCGTATAGGCTTCTAATCACTTACTACTACCGATGTACTTTTTTTTTATTATCATTAGACTTTTTGAATTTGGCTCAATTATAATTACTTTTTTTGTCTTAACAAATCAGAAACCAAAAATACTTAATTTATACAGTATTAAATTCAAACCAAAAGCTGCAACAACCGTCTTTTACTACACATCCACAACAGACAAAATACAATCAACATAAACACAAGTGAACGCAGAATGTAGAAAATATACTACCGTTGTCTTATGATATCCAGATTTTCTCCAATTTCAAGATGACCTTTGGCTTTGAAATCAAATTCTGGGGTAGACACAATACATTATCATACGTATAAAACTGTATGCAGCCAAAGGTTACATTTAAAAATTGCCAAATTAAATCACCTCAGATATAATTAATCAAAATTGAAGCCTTTAAATGCAAGCAAGGCAAATAATAATCACACTTATTTTACATCTGAGTGTGCTTGCTTTACAGGGATCCCTCGCTAGTTCGCGCTTCAACTCATGTGGCTTCAGTGCATCGTGGTTTTGAAATAAATAAAAAATTATGAAACCCTCAACCAACACAAAACAACCCAAAACCTCCCATCAAAACTAGTTACAGACGCTCCCCGACTTACATTTTTAATTGGTTCCGGATGGCCGGAACGCAAGTCGAAAGAGAATGTAAGTTGTTACAGTGACGTATGACGTGTGCAATATGACGCTCATACTGTACTATACATCCATAAATATCATTACCGTATCTCATAAAACACCCCTAAATCAATTATTATAAGCATAACATTGTAAAATAATATCAAATATCAACATTAATTTCAAATAAGCGACTTATTTATACTGCGTCACTTTACATGAAGCTTAAAACAGCCAATCAACGCTTACAATATGTGAGGCACCCAAAACCGAAAGTAGTGTTCTTGCGACAGTAGTGTTGTGTGTTATACGGACTTCTGGTCTTTCAAGTGAGCAAGGGTGCTGTTGAACTTGTTTAGAACACAGCTTGCACTGATATGAATCACCAGCAGAGCAGAGAGTTCTCTTTCCTGGATTCGGGTTTTCATTCATTTTACAACACTCTTTGCTTAACTGAGTATGTATGGTAGATTGCGCCGATCCGAGCAGATAATTAATTCATCTCTGTGTATGAGACTTGCACCCATGCTAGTAGGCTTACGCTTCTGACCAACCATATTTGCTTAGGGTTACAAAAGTCGCAAAATAGTGTAAACACAAAGATCACAGAGACGTCATCTTAACACAAGGGTAACATGCTATATATCCGAGATATATATATATATATATATATATATATATATATATATATATATATATATATATAAAATATATACTGTATATATATAAAACTGAACTGGGAAGAAGGAGGGGCATGTTCAGTCTGTCGTTTGTAAACAATGGACGCAGCGTCATTACGTTATTACATCAGCGTACTACGTAGGTACGTCTAAACTCAAAATTTGACTTCTTTTTTGAAAAAAAAAAACGGAAAACGGATGAACGCAAGTCGGGGAGCGTCTGTACATTGTTTTGAGGTGCACATCTGAGTGTGCACGCGCATCTGCGCATGTATGTATGTGCGTCCTCTTCTCCTACAATACCATCTGTGTAGGTGGGTGTACAGTAGGCCCTTGACTATTCGCGGTTTTGTACTCACAGTTTACATATTCACAGACTGCCGAGCAACGGTCACATCATTCAAATTCAGCCAATGGCTGTCCTCCTTCCTGCTGATTGGTTGAGATGACGTAATGCCACTTTTTCCTCATTCGCGCACAAGTTGTCAATGAGCCTCTTTTTTTTAGTGTGTTTTAATTACCAGTTAAGCTCTATGATGCCACTCAAACGCTCATGCTAAGCAATAGAAAACGTTGGGCTGTCTCTTTTGAAGAAATAAGACTTTCTTCTGAAGACACGACAGTTTCCTCTGAAGTGCATGAAGAGGAATAATTGTCTGAACTGTTGTATTAAAGTCTTTTTCAATTATTATTCCAGTACAGTATCTAAGTTAATGTTTAGAATGTTTGTGTGTGAGATTTTATGTTTTATGGCATATTAAACAAACGATAACAAAAGGATGATCTTTATTACACTTCATGTCCTTTTGCATTTTTTTTTTTTTTTAACAATTCTTTATTGTCAAAGTACTTTTTACATACATTGAAATTTGGTTTGTGCTCTGGGCACCTGTTGCCACTGTGCAGCGCCAGTTATTGCGTTGTTCTACCCTTTTGATGCTGAGCGCCAAGCAGGAAGCAACAACTACCAAATTTTAACGTCTTATGGTATGACGCGGCCAGATTCGAACTCCGACCTTCCGGAGGATAAAGCGGACGCTCTACCAACTGAGCTAAATCCCCGGTTATTGAACCTGACGTCTCCAACATGGCGCTGCCGAGAGGGCGATGTCGTGGAGTTCTCAGAGTCAAATTGTTTCTTTGTTCGTTTTATTTGTTTGTTCATGTTTTGCACTATGCTCATCTATCCTGAGCTATGCTATGGTAGCTCAATGCTAGCCGTACCCCGGCTAACAATAAGCCCAGACGGAGTTCTCAGCGTCTCCGGTGCTTGGTTAGAAGTGGAAGGTTAGCAGCTCCGGTCATACTGCTTGAAAATATTCAGTTCCTGCGAAACAAGATGGACGAGCTTCATGCTCGGATTGCAGCGCAGAGGGATCTACAGGACTACTCCATGCTGTGTTTCTATGAACAAGTACACCCGATGAGGCGATTGCACCAGCTGGCTACACGGCCTTCATCCCCTGCGATCCCAAGCGCCGGAGTCGTCGTTCGGCCCCTTCCCGCCTGGGCTTATTGTTAGCCAGGGTGTGGCTAGCATTGAGCCACCACAGCATATTAGCTCAGGGTAGGAGTTGAGCGTGCTCAGTTCTAAACGTCTGCTCTCATAGCTGTAGTAGGGTCGACTGGTCATAGACGAGCATAGTGCAAAACATGAACAAACAAAACAACAAATAAAACAAATTAACACGAACAAAGAAACAATTTGACTCTGAGAATGCCACGACATCGCCCTCTAGGCAGCGCCATCTTGGAGACGTCACATTCAATGTAAAAGGATATTAAGCATCATAAAATGTATCCATTTGGTATCGTTTGTTAAACATGCTACAGAACATAAAATCTCACACACAAACATTAATTTAGATACTGTACTGGAATAATAATTGAAAAAACTTTAATACTAGTGTGTTACAACAGTATATGCTGTATAATGTTTATAGACGCTCCCCAACTTACGGTCATCCATTTTATGTTTTTTCGATTTTAAGGTTTTTTTTTTTTCAAAAAAAAAAAAAAAAGTTAAAATTTGAGTTTAGACGTACCTAAGTAGTATATGGCGTGTTACCCTTGTGTTAAGACGTCGTCTCTGTGATTTTTGTGTTTACACTGTTTTGTGGACTTTTGTAATCCTAAGCAAATATGGTTGGCCAGAAGCATAAGCCTACTAGCATGGGTGCAAGTCTCATACACAGAGATGAATTAACTATCTGCTCGGATTGGTGCAATCTACCATGCATACTCAGTTAAGCAAAGAGAATTGTAAAATGAATGAAAACCCGAATCCAGAAAAGAAAGAGAACTCTCTGCTCTGCTGGTAATTCACATCAGTGCAGGCTGAGTACTAAACGAGTATTCAATGGCACCCTTGCTCACTTGAAAGACCGGAAGTCCATATAACCCGCGCTTTGTGTCAAGCACAGCAAGTAAACTACTTTCGGTTTTTAGTTTCGGTTTACAAGCAGAAAGATTGCATCAGAGAGAATGTTAAAGGTTATATTTGATACTATATTTGATGGTTGATGAGTGAATTTGATTAAAATTCATCTATTTGAAATTATTTTGCTTGAATTTAATTTATTTGAAATTAATGTTGATATTATTTGATATTATTTTATAATGTTATTTTTATAATAATTGATTTAGGGGTGTTTTATGAGATATGGTAACGGTATTTATGGATGTATAGTACAGTATGAGCGTCATACGTCAGAAGTGACTGTAGCAACTTCTGTTCACTTTCAACTTGCGTTCGGCCGTCCGGAACCAATTAAAAACTTAAGTCGGGGAGCATCTGTATATTTTATTATCAATAAATATAACAGTAAAAATTGAAAAGTTTTTCTTAATCATTACTACATTTTACTACATTAATACTGTATTAATAAGTAAGACTGTCTATCGAATGTGTTTAAGAAGCATATATTACCGCATGTAATAGATACATAGTATTTTACTTCCGGTTGCTCATTCACGCATGTAATATGATACATGAGGTTTTACTTCCGGGTACAGAACTTGCGGATTATCTTCATTCGCGGGAGGGGCTGGAACCGAACCCCCGCAAATATCGAGGGCCTACTGTATTTATATTTTATTTACATCTTGTTATTTTTTCATGTTTAATTGCTATTATAAGCATTTATCGAATTGAATATGTATTTATTGATATTATATACAAATATACATGTATATATACGTCAGTCAGGGGTGGGGGGTTGATCCTACTTCGCGGATTTCGATGGTCGCATGGGGATCTCGGCCCCAATTAACTGCGTAAAGTGAGGAATCCCTGTATAATGTTACTGATATTTCTGCTTAAAGATTTGAAGACAAGTTCAACACTTCATTAACCAGCATCGCATATCTGCTATGTGAAGTGAAAGGGTTAAAAGAATAGAACACCCCCACCCCCCAAATACTGGCCCAAAATCACCGTTTCTGCTTTGGCTAACAGAGAGTTAAATATGCTGCAAAATTGTACTCCAGTTATATATACATGGACTAATTTATATACCAGCTCTATGTCCGACCAGTTCAATCACCTTCGCCTGGCTCTCATCTCCAATGGGCTGAAAAAAACAACAACAAAAAACACACATTTATGATCTTAATTATTAGTTACCTATGATAAACATGGCATTTCTTAATATTTATGGTGAATTTTAAAATAATTTTTAAACTTCAAAATATCACATTCATCAATGCAAAAATATCCAACTGCTAATAACCGATAATACAAAAAGAATTAAAAATTGCTGTAGAACATTATTGTAAATTGGCGTAGTTAAAATAGTAAAACCATCAGAATTTCTCAGGAACATTGTCATAAAGTTAAATATCCTGGTCTCAAACCACACCTCATACCCAAAAGACTCAACAGGCTCAATCACCACCACACACTGATAAATGGACTGAAATGAGCAGGGCTCATGGGATTAAAAGGCAAATTTAAGAGGCATCACACTTACATTCATTCTTAAAAACTGCATCATTATTCATTTCCAAGCATTTCACTGCATCCAGAATAGCTGGATGTTCAACCATTACAAGATACAAAGTGATGAATTCTGTTACAGTCAAATCTGGGTAGTCTCACACACACACACACACACACACACACACACACACACACACACACACACACACAAGATTTCAAGGACTTCAGAGAGGAAAATAGTCCGAGACGCCCACAAGAACCCCTAGATCACAACGAGGCCATGATAACTGAACTGGCCTCTTCTGAACTTGAAGTCTCAAAATACGACTCTTGTGAGGGCTCTTCATTATGGAAAGTTTGGAATTCATTGGCCAAGGAAAACTCAACATTTCACACAGTCACACTGAAAGCGAGATTAAAATTTGTCCAGGAAGAATAGAGGTGAGTATTATAAGTCTACTCTTTGGCCTGATAAGACAAGAATGGAGCCGTTTTGGCACATGAACACAGTCTCTCTGGCAAAGAAAGGGAGAGGCCTTTGAATGGTACCGGTGATGAATTTGTATTACTGGCTCTTTAAAATTATCATCACCGGTTCAGTCAGGCGACATCAGTTCTTGGCCTTTGGCAAGTACTCTCTAGTGCTGCCATAATACTACTAGGCATGAATAACAACGTGCTGCCTTCTTCATTGGATGTTCTAACTCTGGTAGTGATTCAAATTTGTTGCTTTGTCCTATTGGCTGGGCTGTGTGACAACAGCCTTAAATAACACATTATTGGCCAGTGCTGAGCTTCGTAACCAGGAAAATGGCGGACTGCAAAGCATACGGCTGCAAGCAACAAGCTCAGAAATTGGAAATACAGGGATCCCTCGCTATTTCATGCTTCAATTCATGCGGCTTCAGTGCATTGGGTTTTTTTTAAATATTCATTGACTTAAAAAAGGAAATTAAAGAAGAATAAGGGAAAAAGTTAAGGAAAATGTCACAAAAACAAGGCCAATTATGCAAATAAAAAAAACAAACAAAAAAACACCCCGAAACAAACACAAAACAAAAAACAACCCAAAACCTCCCATCAAAACTAGTTACATTGTTGTGAGGTGTGGATCTGAGTGCGTGCACGCGCATGTGCGTGCACACCTGTATGTGTGTGTGTGTGTGTGTGTGTGTGTGTGTGTATTTAGATTTTATTTATATCTTATTCATTAATTTTTAATGTTTAATTGTTATTATAAGCATTTATAGCATTGAATATGTATTTACTGATTATATACACATATACATGCATGTATATATCAGACAGGGGGTTTGATGATACTACTTTGTGGAATTCGGTGGTCGCGTGGGGATCTCGATCCCAATTAACCTCGAAAAGTGAGGGATCCCTGTATAGCATAACACACACACACACTGTGTGTGTGTGTGTGTGTGTGTATATATATATATATATATATATATATATATATATATATATATGTATACAGGGATCCCTCGCTACTTCGCACTTCAATTCATGTGGCTTCAGTGCATCGCTTTTTTTTATATTGATAAAATATAAAAATAAGGAAATTAAGGAAGAATAGGGGGAAAAAGTTAAGGAAAATGCTGCAAATTGCAATTATGCAAAAAAAAACAAAAACCCCTAAATAAACACAAAACAAAAACCAATCCAAAACCTCCCATCAAAACTACTTACATTTTTGTGAGCTGCGCATCTGCGCGTCGGTATGTGTGTCTTCTCATGCAATACCATCTGTATGTGTGTGTATTTATATTTTATTTACATCTTATGCATTATTTTTTTAATGTTTAATTGTTATTATAACCATTTAAAGCATTGCATATGTATTTATTTATATTATATAAACGTGTGTCACAAATGACGGTGTGATGCGTCTTGTGTGCTGTAGCTGCAGTGGATGTGCTCATCACCTCTCGCTTTCAGCCTGCACCGCTGGCTATCTTTTGCGAAAAGAGGAGCCGTGTGTGCAAGTCTCCTTCTGCCTGTACATAGCCTCTCCATCACCAAGCCCTATGTTGTGCCTCCTCGCGGCGGCACATGGTAACTGAGCACCTTGCGGACTCAGGCCGTTATAGGACTCGGAGGAGGTTTGGCCCCCAGACGTGAGGTTTGCAGGCCCCCCGGTGTGTAGACACGCTCTGAAGCCCATGAACCAAACCCCCAGCTATGGGTCAAATAGTTCCATTGCCTTGTGGATATCTTGGGAGAGTTTAAGGCTAAGGGAGTAAACCCTGACAGCAAATCAGGAGCTGGAGTCCCGAAGGCTTTTCGATGCTGTACTCAGCCCGACTTGGAAACTCCTGTGACGGCATGGAAACCCTTTGTACTGGCATTTTGCCTTTCCACTGGACCTTTTCTACGACGTGGAGAGGGGAAATCTACTGCATGTGTAACAGTTCTTTCTTCATATACACATACCCAGGCCCTTGCACACTGGAGAGGGCACTCCAGCTTCACTACAGTGTCGATACAACACAGGAAGCAGCAGTCTACCGGTTTTAAGTCATCAGCTTGATTGGCGCAGAGCTAGACGCCAGGGACTGCTTCCGACGGTAGGAGAGGCCATTGTGTCTCATTGGGCAGCTACCGCCTGCCTCAAGCTGGGCAAACCCCCGCCAATAAAGTGCTGCCTCGCCACGGTCCGTTAACCTCACTGTGTGCGTGGAGTTTAGGGTGAAAACTGACAAGCGGATCGACAACCTGTGCACCAAACAACTACTTGAACAAGAAAACAAAATCTTTGAGAAAGGAAAAGTCAAAGCATTCTATTCTAAAACTGGACACCTGGAATGTGAGGACAATGACGCCAGGTTTCACTGACAGCCTTGAAGAAATCAATGACACCCGAAAAACAGCTATCATTGACTGGAAACTGAACAGGCTGGAGATGGACATTGTTTGCCCTCCAGGAAACGAGACTCCCAGAGTCAAGCTCTGTGACAGAGAAGGACTTCACCTTCTTCTGGAAAGGGAAGACACCCCCGACCAAGTGAGGTAACATGGCGTGGGTTTTGCAGTCCGTAACACCCTGCTGGGATCTATCATCTCACCCACAGAAGAATCTGAAAGAATCCTGTCCCAACACCTCCACACTGCAGCTGGATCAGTCACCATCTCCCAGTGACGTCAAAGACAAGTTCTACGACAACCTTGGCTCTGCCATTAGCAAAGTCCCCGCTGATTAGATTTTAAAATATGTGAGGCGCTCCACCGAATGTAGGCGCTTGTTACACGGACTACTTTTGAGAAAATGGCCAAAAAAGTAAAAGTGCCAACCTGTATAAATCATTTTCTCCCTCTTTACTTTCCAACCGAGCATACAAGTCATCATACGCCCTCCTCTGTTTGGCCTTTGACACCGCTCCCGTCGCCTCACGCTGTGTCTCCCTGTACTCCTGTTTACTCTCTTCCACTCAAAGCCATTTTCAACTCCTCCTTGAAGACAAACCAACACTCTTCCTTTTTCAGCTTCTCCCACTTTGTCTTCTGCTCTGCCTTTGCTTTCATCACTTTCCTCACCATCAGCGTCATCCTGCACACCACCATCCTATGCTGTTTGGCAACACTCTCACTCGCTAATACTTTGCAGTCACTGACTTCCTTCAAATTACACAAGATGTAGTCTACCTGGGTGCTCCTACCTCCACTTTAATAAGTTACCCTATACTCCTCTCTCTTCTGGAAGAAAGTATTTACCACAGCCATTTCCACCCTTTTTGCAAAATCTACCAACATCCGTCCTTCTGCGTTCCTGTGCTGGATACCAAACCTGCCCATCACTTCCTCGTCCCCTCTGTTTCCTGCACCAACATGCCCATTGAAGTCTGCCCCAATGACCACTCTTTCACCTCTGGGGGTATTCTGCATCACTTCATCTAACTCACTCCAGAATCTCTCCTTCTCTTCTAGCTCACATCCTGCCTATGGGGCGTAAGCACTAACATTGAACTGCCTTCAATTTCTAACTTGAGACTCATCACTCTGTCTGACACTCTTTTCACTTCTAGAACATTCCTGACAAACTCCTCCTACAGGATGACTCCTACTCCATTTCTCTTCCCATCCACACCATGAAAAAACAGCTTAAACCCTGCTCCTAAGGTTTTAGCTTTGCTACCTCCACCTGGTCTCCTGAACACACGGTATGTCCACCTTCCTCCTCTGCATCATGCCAGCCAGCTCTCTACCTTTTCCTGTCATAGTTCCAACATTCAAAGTCCCTACTTTCAATCCAAGACTCATGCCTTTCCTCTTCTCTCTCTGCCTACGGACACGCCTCCCGCCTCTCCTTCTTCGACGTCTTCGACCAACAGTAGTCCAATTTCCACCAGCACCCTGTTGGTTAACAGCACTAGCACTGATGGCGGTAGTTGTTAACCCGGGCCTTGACTGATCTGGTATGATTTTTTTGTTGTGACTTGCATGTTTTATTTGGCATTTGTTTTACGCCGGATGCCCTTCCTGACACAACCCTCTGTATTTATCCGAGCTTGGGACCGGCGTGAGGGAGAGACACAGGCTTGTGCCCCTACCTCACAGCCGTATTTGGACTGAATAAACCCCATAAACCCTTTAAAAATGATAAAAGTACACCAATTTTGTATAAAAGTTTAAAAGTAAAAGAAAATTATTTATTAAACCATTTAAACATTTTATTAACATTTATTAATTAAACCATTATGAAACATTTTTATTAATACACACACACACACACACACACACACACACACACACACACACACACCTCTCGCTCTCTCTTTCTCGCGAACGCTGCGGGCCACGCCCACAAGACGTGAATTCAAAGCGCATTCCCTGCTTGACAAACTCAACTTTAATTTGATTCCTTGAGGGATCAGAATTCCAGATGCTCATATGCACCCATATTTATTAAACATTTACTGAATTAAAACAACTTAAAAAACTAAACTAAAAACTAAAGAGTGAAGCTTCCTTCTGTCTCTATCTGGGAGGCCAGCGGGGCGGGATGTTGAGAGACAGCCAATGAGACGGCAACTTGCGCGTCGTGTGAAATTTTGATTGGCACGTTTGAATTTTGAATTTCTTTGGGGACGGAAACTTAGGAAAATGTTTTTCATGACCTGGGGGTTTCGTACACAGGGGTCTTCGTAAGCTTGGGGCCGACTGTACAGTATATGAAGGGAGTGGGGCAAATGAGTGCTTACAGTCTGTGTGTGTGTGTGTGTGTGTGTGTGTGTGTGTGTGTGTGTGTGTGTGTGTGAGTGAGATACCTCAGGTCTGCTGGAATATTAAGAAAAACATGATTCCATTGCAATACAGTCAAAGAGAATCCCATATACTCAGTATTGTGTACTTTAGAAACTTAATATGAGTATTGTCTGAGTATTGGTATTTTTCTCTTTGATCATTTTATTTGTGTGTAATCTTGTCTGGACTGGACATGCTGGATCGTGGGTTGTTTAGTTTTGTACGAAAATTGGTCAAGACCTGAAAAACACTTAAATGTTTCATATATTTTACATATAAACAAACTGATGATGATGATGATGCCAGCTGTGTTGATGAAGATTTTGATTTTGATGAAGAGGCATCTGTTAATAAAAGTGTGATGACTGGTGTTTGTGAAGAGCAGGATAGAGATTAAGAGGATAATGCTGAGGGCAGAGTTGATGAATATATATATATATATATATATATATATATATATATATATATATATAGTTTTCTTAATTTCAGTGTGAGTGTTTGAACAAGACAGTGTTTTTTTCAATCAGTATCATTTAAACTTACCACGGTGACTGATGGGTTTAAAAAGGGCCCGTCAGATTAAAATGAGGATGATTTCTCTTATCATCTCTTCCTATAACTCTTCCTGGACATGTTTTCTAAACGTTTATATGGCTGAAGTACATAAAACTGTTTGGTTGCTAATGACTAATGATCTTGGAAGAAGTGCAATCTTTGTGCTTATTTTTCTCTAAAACGTCTTTTGAAATTTTTAGTTGGATGCTGAAACAGGAAATGGCATAGCTCGCTCAGTTTCGGAGGTATTCACAAACTTTTTGGTGCATTTTACAGCTTTGGGCATCCTCTATCTGACTGTGTAAAAATCTCATTTTTGGACCCAAGAGGTGGAGTGGCTCACATATGTATTTTTTTGGCTCTCTTAGGGGTCAACATTTTCCCAAGCGTACAGAGAGTACTCTTCTTTTGACCCCCCCCTCCGAAAGCGTACAAATAAATGTTGATGATCGCTCGGCAGGATTTTTTAATAAGATATTAAACAAAACACTGGTCAAAACTCTTATAAAATAAATCAATGTATTTCCTTGATCAATACTTCTTTTATACACCAGTCAAATAATAATGAAATCAATAAAAAAATTTACATTAAAGAATTCTTTTTATTGACACCTGCTTTAATATTAATACATTTGGTTTTAATAATAAAAATGACATTGTTTTTAATGATATTATTTTATATTAAAATATAATTCAAAACGTCTGCATTTTTAATTGGTCATTGACGATCACGCTTCAGTTTCTGATCAGCTGCCTTCTGATGTTTCAGCAGCTGATACCAGGTTGGGTAGTATTCATAAATAAACCATTGCACACACAGCGATTTTGTTTTATGTGCTTGTCGTCCAAATTATTGACCTGAAAGCCACCATTGCTAAGTGCCCGCCTATACAAAGTTACCTTGACGTCACTGGGTTGGTGCAAAGTACCACATGAAATGTAGTGCATGCATATCACAGCATATTATCGGATATAAACAACATGGAATCTCACGCCAACAACATGCACAGTTTTTCAGCAGAAGACGATTCATCTATTATTCTCAGAAGACGAATCAAATATTATAGTTCAACCAAAAACATTCTCAAATATATTTCAAACTACATCTGCAAGTACATGTGCTAAATACATTTACAAATTGAGCTAATATTATTTATCTATTCAAAGGCACAAACAAATATTAATACACATTCACAGCACAAAACATACTATTAATTTTATAAGAGTACTGAGCATTAGGCTGCAGATCCAGGCTGGATGGCTTATGATTATTTTAGCCATTCATTCTCTGTGCGTCAATGTTTGTGTTCTAACACATGTGCAGGAATCAGAGGCGGTACGAACAAACTGCTTTATTCTCACACTCGCACTTTGTTTGATTGACACTGTTCAGCCATTATTGCTTACTGATAATATTATGTTTGTTGATTGGTCAGCTCGGGCTTGGACATGCGCAGTGCCCGTTACACGTTAACTTCCGGTTTACTTCCTGACTCTAGTCATGCGGAACTTATCTCCCGACTTTCTCTTCAAGAACAATCATTAAGTTTATTTATAAGATTGTGAATCCACATAATTTCTTGTCCAGCAGAACTCAACTCCTGCTGCGAGTGTGTGTGTGTGTGTGTGTGTGTGTGTGTGTGTGTGTGAGGGGGGTGCGTAGCCTTGCGTAGCCCTAAACTTTAAAAGTTTAAGCGTTAACACCAGTGTTATGTCAAGCAGAGCGAATCAAACGATGTTGTTGTTGTTGTGCGTGTACCGCTCTTAGGTGGTTGGCGAATTGCACATTGAGAGTTTCAAACGTACACGCACAAAAAAATAAATAAATAAATAAATAAATAATAACAAAAAAAATGTTCACGAGCGCATGTATTCTTGTTGATCGACAGTTTTATAATATTAAATGCAGCCGTGGGGGGGGGGGCACAAACCAGTGGCTCTCCCTCACGCCGGTCCCAAGCCCGGATAAATTCAGAGGGTTGCGTCAGGAAGGGCATCCGGCGTAAAACAAATGCCAAATAAACTATGCAAATCACAAGAAAGAATGACATACTGGATCGGTCGAGGCCCGGGTTAACAACTACCACCATCAGTGCCGTCAACCAACAGGGTGCTGATGGAAATTGGACTACTGTTGGTCGAAGACGTCGAAGAAGGAGAGGCGGGAGGCGTGTCCGTTGCCAGAGAGAGAAGAGGAAAGGCATGAGTCTAGGACTGAAAGTTGGGGCTTTGAATGTTGGAACTATGGCAGGAAAAGGTAGAGAGCTGGCTGACATGATGCAGAGGAGGAAGGTGGACATACTGTGTGTTCAGGAGACCAGGTGGAAAGGTAGCAAAGCTAAAAGCTTAGGAGCAGGGTTTAAGCTGTTTTATCACGGTGTGGATGGGAAGAGAAATGGAGTAGGAGTCATCTTGAAGGAGGAGTTTGTCAGGAATGTTCTAGAAGTGAAAACAGTGTCAGACAGAGTGATGAGTCTCAAGTTAGAAATTGAAGGTGTGATGGTCAATGTTGTTAGTGCTTATGCCCCACAGACAGGATGTGAGCGAGAAGAGAAGGAGAGATTCTGGAGGGACTTTGATGAAGTGATGCAGAGTACCCCCAGAGGTGAAAGAGTGGTCATTGGGGCAGACTTCAATGGACATGTTGGTGCAGGAAACAGAAGGGACGAGGAAGTGATGGGTAGGTTTGGTATCCAGGACAGGAATGCAGAAGGACAGATATTGGTAGATTTTGCAAAAAGGATGGAAATGGCTGTGGTGAATACTTTCTTCCAGAAGAGAGAGGAGCATAGGGTGACTTATAAAAGTGGAGGTTGGAGCACACAGGTAGACTACATCTTGTGCAGGCGATGTAATTTAAATGAAGTCAGTGACTGCAAAGTAGTAGCGGGCGAGAGTGTTGCCAAACAGCATAGGATGGTGGTGTGCAGGATGATGCTGATGGTGAGGAAGGTGAAGAAGGCAAAGGCAGAGCAGAAGACAAAGTGGTGGAAGTTGAAAAAGGAAGAGTGTCGGGTTGTCTTCAAGGAGGAGTTGAAACAGGCTTTGGGTGGTCACGAAGTGCTTCCAGATGACTGGACAACTACAGCCAATGTGATCAGGGAGATAGGTAGGAGAATACTTGGTGTGTCCTCTGGAAGGAAAGTAGATAAGGAGACTTGGTGGTGGAATGAGGAAGTGCAGGAGTGTGTACAAAGGAAGAGGTTAGCTAAGAAGAAGTGGGACATTGAGAAAACCGAAGAGAGTAAACAGGAGTACAGGGAGACAGCGTAAGGTGAAGGTAGCAGTGTCAAAGGCTAAACAGAGCGCGTTTGATGACTTGTATGCTCGGTTGGAAAGTAAAGAGGGAGAAAATGATTTATACAGGTTGGCAGAGCAGAGAAATAGAGATGGGAAGGACGTGCAGCAAGTTAGAGTGATTAAGGACAGAGAGGGAAATGTATTGACTGATGACAGAAGTGTGTTGGGAAGATGGAAAGAGTACTTTGAAGAGCTGATGAATGAGGAAAATGAGAGAGAAAAAAAGAGTAGAAGAGGTGACTGTTGAGGACCAGGAAGTAGCAAAGATTAGTAAGGGTGAAGTGAAAAGGGCATTGAAGAGGATGAAAAATTGAAAGGCAGCTGGTCCTGATGGCATACAGGTAGACGTATGGAAGTGTCTAGGAGAGGTAGCAGTAGATGTCCTGGCAAGAACATTCAACAAGGTCTTAGAGAATGAGAGGATGCCAGAGGAATGGAGGAGAAGTGTGTTGGTGCCCATTTTTAAGAACAAGGGAGACGTGCAGAGTTGTGGCAACTTCAGAGGGATAAAGTTGATGAGCCATTCGATGAAGTTATGGGAAAGAATACTGGAAGCTAGACTAAGGGCAGAGGTCAGCATTTGTGAACAACAGTTTGGTTTCATGCCAAGAAAGAGCACCACAGATGCAGTGTTTGCCTTGAGGATGTTAATGGAGAAGTACAGAGAAGGTCAGAGGGAGCTGCATTGTGCCTTTGTGGATCTGGAGAAAGCATATGACAGGGTGCCGAGAGAAGAACTGTGGTATTGCATGAGGAAGTCTGGAGTGGCAGAGAACTATGTTAGAGTTGTGCAGGACATGTATGAGAGATGTAAGACAGTGGTGAGGTGTGCTGTCGGTGTGACAGAAGAGTTCAAGGTAGAGGTAGGACTACATCAAGGGTCAGCTCTCAGCCCCTTCTTGTTTGCTATGGTGATGGACAGGCTGACAGACGAGGTTAGACAAGATTCCCCATGGACTATGATGTTTGCAGATGACATTGTGATCTGTAGTGAGAGCAGAGAACAAGTGCAGGAAAATCTAGAGAGGTGGAGGTATGCCTGGAAAGGAGGGGAATGAAGATTAGCCTCAGTAAGACAGAATACATGTGCATGAATGACAAGGACCCAAGAGGAACAGTGAGATTACAGGGAGCAGAGATAAGAAAGGTGGAGGATTTTAAGTACTTAGGCTCAACAATCCAGAGCAATGGAGAGTGTGGAAAAGACTTCAAGAAGCGTGTGCAGGCAGGTTGGAATGGTTGGAGAAAAGTTTTCGGTGTGATCGGAAGGTATCGGCAAGAATGAAAGGAAAAGTGTACAAGACGGTGTTGAGGCCAGCGATGTTGTATAGTTTAGAAACAGTGGCCCTGGGGAAAAGACAGGAGGCAGAGCTGGAGGTAGCAGAGATGAAAATGTTGAGGTTCTCTTTGGGAGTAACGAGGATGGATAGGATTAGGAATGAGCACATCAGAGGGACAGCACATGTAAGACGTTTTGGAGACAAAGTCAGAGAGGCTAGATTGAGATGGTTTGGACATGTACAGAGGAGGGATAGTGAGTATATTGGTAATCGGATGCTGAGGCTGGAACTACCAGGCAGAAGGCCTAGAGGAAGACCAAAGAGACGATTCATGGATGTGGTGAAGGAGGACATGAAGGTTGTTGGTGTAAGAGAAGAAGATGCAAAGGATAGAGTGAGATGGAGGCAGATGATTCGCTGTGGCGACCCCTGAAGGGAAAAGCCGAAAGGAAAAGAAGAAGCTATACACACAGTTGGCCCCCTTCTTACAAAATTAATCCGCTCCAGCGCCTTTTTTCAGAACCTGGAGTTTTCATAAGTAGAGGCGCATTTTACATGTTAAAACGTGTAATTCGTTCCAAGGGTCCCAGGACTACCCTTTAAAAATTATAAAAGCATACCTTTTCACGTACTTACTTCGTGTTGACCATGTCTTCTTAGCAGAGCTATAATCTTACAATGACCATGGCACCGGGAATCACACGTGTGTGTGTGTGTGTGTGTGTGTGTGTGTGTGTGTTTATGTGTGTGTCTTCTTAGCAAGGTTATACTCTTACAATGACCATGGCACCGGGAATCACACGTGTGTGTGTTTGTGTGTGTGTGTGCGCGCACATGTGTTGACCTTAGTCTTCTTAGCAGAGTTCAAATGGGAAAAAGCTAAAAGGTAAACAACAACAACCAGAATCTTGTGAAATATGTATAAGTGAGAGTTCAGAATGGATCTCGTCATGAGAATAGTTGGCGAAAGATGCCCAATGTTAAGAGACTAAATTCACATTATTATAGAGAATAATGCTTTCATTTCATGAACCCCTACCACATCTGGATGCGTCCTGTTGGGAAGCCGCAGAGCTCGACAGTAATATTCCTCCTCCAAGTCACTCTGTCGTGCGTACAGCTGGCTCAAGCTTACTCTGATTTTTCGGCCTTCTTCCCGCAAATACTTGTATTCTGCAAGCTGGAAGGAAGAAGAAAGAAAACCGAGTCAGTCAGTTACTCAAACAACTCAAAAACTTCTCTCCTTAAACATTCAATCCACTGACATACCAAAATACAACGTCCTATTCAAGATGATGTTTGATGCTTGATGTTTTAATGAAAAACAAGTCTCATACAAATTAAACTCCCACTCCTTCAAAAAGAGATAATATTAGCTCTTCTACTACATTTGGTTAAGCTGAAAAGAACACTACAGTGGTACGTGAATGTTTTTGAAGCCTTTCGAATTGTTTATATAAAACATAAGCCTTTAACATGAATAAAAATAGTACTTCTGTTAGCTTTTCAAGAAAACAATGAAATATTATGTATCTGCCAGTGGAGAGCAAAGAACTGCTTTGAAACCTGCTCATGCCATATGGCCCATCATTATTGTTCAGAGTTGTCTTGATGGTGAACCCGTTAATATTGACCAATGTGAGAGAGGTTGTTAGTTGCCCTGAAATATTCACATTTTGTTCCTCTGCAGCCTTAAATGAAGACACAAAGAAAATTGTTCTGCTGTATTTTATCTCAAAGCAAGGTGCAGAAAAAGAAAACAGCCTCCATGTCTATTGGGATAATTTTCAACCAACTGCACATCGAGACTGTACAATCTTCACCCACTTTTCTGTACGGAACTAAAGTCTGGGTTCTAACTAGGGTATACAAGGGTATTCACCTTTCTCTTCTTCAGCCGCTGTGTGGTCACCTTTGGCTCACATAATGATAATTCTGTGAAAACAATTCCTGTAACTGTTTCAAGTTGGCACAGACCTCTGGACAGCCATACTGACCACTTTCCATCTTGCTCTACCATCAAGTTTTGAGGTTAAACCTGAGCCCAGAAATATTCTTATCTTCCCCCTTCTTGATTATGGAGTTGACTGTGCCCCAGGGACTGATAAAAGCTTTTTTTAATCTCCTGACATGTGCCTGTCCATAACTTTATCCTTGAGATCTTTTGACAGTGCCTTTTTTTCCATAGTTTATTGAGTGCCTTCAGTTATACTTCCAAAGACTTGAATATTTTAGGAATAGTAGTTTTTATCCTGACCTAATCAGGATGGATACAATTGGTGTGTCATGAAGAAAGTGATTAGTTACGTAGTGAAGTTTACAGGTGTTTTAAAGAGGGGGTGATGCTTTAACCACCTCAGAGTTTGTTTTTCCTAAAATGTTATCATTTCAGTGGTTGCAAGTCGCACTGAGAAAATACAGCTGTAAAATTAGTTTTTACATACGTGTCTTTATTTTGGGCTGCAAAGCAGCAAAATGTGAATTTCTTGAAGAGGTGAGGTATGGTAAAAATCTTCTATCCTGGGATAAATAACTTTATACTACATTAATATATATAACAATACAGACGCTCCCCGACTTGCGTTCATCCGTTTTACGGGGTTTTTTTCCTCAACCCCCCCCAAAAAAAAAAAAAATTCAAATTTTGAGTTTAGACGTACCTACGTAGTCCGCTGACGTAATGGTAATGACACTGTGTCCATTGTTTACAAAAGACAGACTGAGTGCCCCTCCTTCCCAGTTCAGTATTTATATATATATATATATATATATATATATATATATATTCTTCTTTTTCTTTCGGCTGTTCCCTTCAGGGGTCGCCACAGCAAATGATCTGCCTCCATCTCTCCGTATCCTCTGCATCTTCTACTCTTACTCCAATGACCTTCAAGTCCACCTTCACCACATCCATAAATCTTCTCTTTGGTCTTCCTCTGGGCCTTCTGCCTGGTAGTTCCAACCTCAGCATCCTACTACCAATAGACTCACTATCCCTCCTCTGTACATGTCCAAACCATCTCAATCTAGCCTCTCTGACTTTGACTCCAAAACATCTAACATGTGCTGTCCCTCTGATGTACTCATTTCGGATCCTATCCATCCTCGTTACTCCCAAAGAGAACATCAACATTTTCATCTCTGCTACCTCCAACTCTGACTCCTGTCTTTTCCCCAGGGCCACTGTCTCTAAACCATACAACATTGCTGGCCTCATCACCGTCTTGTACACTTTTCCCTTCATTCTTGCCGATACTCTCCTATCACATATCACACCGGACACTTTTCTGCAACCATTCCAACCAGCCCGCACACGCTTCTTCACCTCTTTTCCACACTCTCCATTGCTCTGGATAATTGAGCCTAAGTACTTAAAATCCTCCACCTTCTTTATCTCTGCCCCCTGTAACCTCACCGTTCCTCTTGGGTCCTTGTCATTCACACACATGTATTCTGTCTGACTGAGACTAACCTTCATTCCCCTCCTTTCCAGGGCATACCTCCACCTCTCTAGATTTTCCTCCACTTGTTCTCTGCTCTCACTACAGATCACGATGTCATCTGCAAACATCATAGTCCATGGAGATTCTTGTCTAACCTCGTCTGTCAGCCTGTCCATCACCATAGCAAACAAGAAGGGGCTCAGAGCTGACCCTTGATGCAGTCCCACCTGCACCTTGAACTCTTCTGTCACACCGACAGCACACCTCACCACTGTCTTATATCTCTTATACATGTCCTGCACCACTCTAACATACTTCTCTGCCACTCCAGACTTCCTCATACAATACCACAGTTTTTCTATCGGCACCCTGTCATATGCATTCTCCAGATCCACAAAGGCACAATGCAGCTCCTTCTGACCTTCTCTGTACTTCTCTTTTAACATCCTCAAGGCAAACACTGCATCTGTGGTTCTCTTTCTTGGCATGAAACAAAACTGTTGCTCACAAATGCTGACCTCTGCCCTTAATCTAGCTTTCACTATTCTTTCCCATAACTTCATTGTCTGGCTAATCAACTTTATCCCTCTGTAGTTGCCACAACTCTGTACATCTCCCTTGTTCTTAAAAATGGGCACAAGCACACTTCTCCTCCATTCCTCTGGCATCTGCTCACTTTCTAAGACCTAAGACGGTCACCCCTTCTACTCTTTTTTCCTCTCTCATTTTCCTCATTCATCAGCTCTTCAAACTACTCTTTCCATCTTCCCAGCACACTTCTGTCATCAGTCAATACATTTCCCTCTCTGTCCTTTATCACTCGAACTTGCTGCACGTCTTTCCCATCTCTATTTCTCTGCTGTGCTAACCTGTATAAATCATTTTCTCCCTCCTTACTGTTCAACCTATCATACAAGTCATCATACGCCCTCTGTTTGGCCTTTGATACCGCTACCTTCGCCTTACGCTGTGTCTCCCTGGACTCCTGTTTACTCTCTTCGGTCCTCTCAATGTCCCACTTCTTCTTGGCTAACCTCTTCTTTTGTACACACTCCTGCACTTCCTCATTCCACCATCAAGTTTCCTTATCTACTTTCCTTCCAGAGGACACACCAAGTACTCTCCTACCGGTCTCCCTGATCACATTGGCTGTGGTTGTCCAGTCATCTGGAAGCACTTCCTGACTACCCAAAGAAAACCTGGAAAGGAGGGGATTGAAGATTAGTCTCAGTAAGACGGAATGCGTCTGAGTGTGAACAACAAGGACCCAAGAGGAACTTTGAGGTTACAGGGGGCAGAGATAAAGAAGATGGAGGATTTTAAGTACTTCGGCTCAACAATCCAGAACAAAGGAGAATGTGGCAAAGAGGTGAAGAAGCGGTGTGCAGGCAGGTTGGAATGGATGGAGAAAAGTGTCCGGTGTGATGTGTGATAGGAGAGTATCGGCAAGAATGAAGGGAAAAGTGTACAAGACGGTGATAAGGCCAGCAATGTTGTATGGTTTAGAGACAGTGGCACTGGGGAAAAGACAGGAGTCAGAGTTGGAGGTAGCAGAGATGAAAATGTTGAGGTTCTCTTTGGGAGTAACGAGGAGGGATAGGATCAGAAATGAGTACATCAGAGGGACAGCACCTGTTAGATGTTTTGGAGGCAAAGTCAGAGAGGCTAGATTGAGATGGTTTGGACATGTACAGAGGAGGGATAGTGAGTATATTGGTAGTAGGATGCTGAGGTTGGAACTACCAGGCAAAAGGTCCAGAGGAAGACCAAAGAGAAGATTTATGGATGTGGTGAAGGCGGACATGAAGGTCGTTGGAGTAAGAGTAGAAGATGCAGAGGATATGGAGAGATGGAGGCAGATCATTTGCTGTGGTGACCCCTGAAGGGAACAGCCGAAAGGAAAAGAAGAAGAAGTACTATAGTGTTTGTGAACGTCCTGCATCGCAGAGAAGAGCTATTGTCAGAGGTGTGTACAGTACTTTAAAGTATTTATATATAAATTCTATTTAAATATTAATACATTACAGTATTTAAATATACATATAACTGTGTAACGTTTAATATACACTTCTTGTATTGTATCGACGCTAAAACACATAGAAATGAGACAACATGGTGGAAATGAGAGGGGCGTTCCTACTTTGCGGTTTTTCGAATATCGCGACCAAGTCTGGTCTATTATCCGCCATATTCAAGGTATGACTGTAGTCCAGTATGAGTGTCATATCACACATCACTGGAACAACTTGCATTCACTTTCAACTTACGTTTGACTGTCCAGAACAAATTAAAAACGAAAGTCGGGGAGCGTCTGCATAGTACTTTTATCGTACTCTCATGTATGCTTATCATCTTCTTTTACTTTTAACTTCTGCACCAATTAACCCCCAGACTAGTCCTGTCTCAGTCAGTTCAAGTAAAATAATAATTAAATTAATTACTTAATTCATTCATTATAGTAAAAAAAAATCCAACAATCGAAAAACAAACACGCTTTTGTCTTTACCTAGATTTTCAATTGTTTGTTTTTTTTTATTGTCAAAATAAATTAAATACCTGATATTCTTGTTTCAACTTTAACAGAAAAACAACTTAAAAGTTTTAAAAGACTACTGTAAGGCTGTGTGAACATATATAAATGTGGCAACTCAAAGCCAGTGAAGGCTTTGCGGTATGGCTTTGCATAACTGGGTTGAGGGTGCTGACTAAATCTCCATCACTTCGGCCTTTTAATGCTACGAATTGTGTGTCATTATTATTAGTAGTCCAAAAATACAGGAATTTCAAGGGCTCACAAATTTTCAAGCCTTGGTAATTCATTAAGTGGAGGAAGATGAAGACACTGTAACCCTGTCTAAACTGTACGGTGTGAAAGAAGGAACTTACCCCAGACAGGGCATTTTTGTTCTGCTGCTCCTGTAACAAAGATATGGTTTGCATCAAATTCCACACAGAAACTATGAAATTGGAATTGCTGGGCATGGTATGGTATATTTTTTAATGAATATTGAGGGTTGAGAAACACTAACAAGAGTAACATTCAATGTACTTTTGACCAGATTAAAAAAAAACCCTAAAAATAAAATTCCTGGTTTCTCATCATGCATTTTTTTTTTAAATAGAGAATGAGGTGACTGTCAAAGCCTTTCAAAGCTATATGTAAGTAAAGTGACAAACTGCACAATACACCCAGCCTTGCAGTTACAAAATAGAACTTTTCAAACAGAACTATCCTAATCTCAAACCACAATCACAGCATCCAGCACAGAATGGCCATGTTGTCTGAGGAATTTTCCTAGGTTTTGAGCATTTTCTGTAACTGCTTAATCCTATTTGGGGATTCACAGGGAGGCTGGTGCCCATCCAAGCTGACTCCGAGCGAAAGCAGAATACATCCTATACAGCTCGCCAGGCCATCACAGGGCAGAAACACGCTGACGGCGATGCAGCTACTCTTGTCGAAAGTCAGCAATGGTTCTTTTACATGAACCTCACACCATAAACAGTGAGAGACAGGGCCGGCCTTTGATAACCCACTTAGCTGCACTGGGGAGACAGGGACAACCTGTTAAGAGTGGGACTCGAACACCCAACCTTAGGATCAGCGATCCAACAACTTTACCACCAGGCCACCACTGTCCCAGCAGTTTTGAGCATGGTTTTCCATAAAAAAAAATAATAATAAAAAAAAACAATAAAATAAATTAAAGTGGATACACTGAAGAGAAACCAGGAGTTATTTTTTAAGATCCAGCCTTACAGAAAGCTTAAAAACACATTAGTCAGACTGTGGTCTCCTAAAATGGCACCTCGACATTTTTACACACAGTGCTGAGCACAAATTGGACATAAAATTCAGTCTAAGTAAGAACATGTTCGGAATTTTTCCCCTATATATATATTTTTGCGGAAATTCACAGGTTACAAAATGAATGACAATTGACTGCTGTGTGTAATTAGAATTAAACTCAGTGAGGTTGACCATATTTTACCAACAACAAATTACTTTCCTGTTTACTTATGATTCAAATAATGTTAATTTTCCCTTTATTAATAAATATTCCTTCTCTGAGGTGGAATGAACATTACAGGAAAAAATAGTCAAGAGCTGCTGAGGTGGACAAGGACAGAAATGTCACACTGCGGGTTTCTGGAATCATTTTGTGGGGTTTTGTTTATTTTAATTTTTAAATAAATTGTTAAAACTGACCACAAGAGTCCGGACTTTGTCGCTGATTACTTGTTTATTTTCCTCCAGCTCTCTTATCTCTTTCTGTACCTCTTGTAGCCGCTTCCACGCTGATATCTGACAAACAAAAAAGAATCTGACAGCTTGCTTTACCTTCTAAAAGCAAATTAATAACCTTTAGTGATTATTATACACTGTAAAGTTTTAGCACATTACACTAAAAGAGTTCTTACAATAGCTCGGGCATCGCCTGCCCCTAAATCGCCTTTTCTGTTCTTTAGCTCAGTAATGACTTGTTCGGTGTGTTCACAGACTCTCCGCATGTCCAGGTCGGGTTTATCACTGTAACCTTCCTTGATGTGCTCGAAAAGGCTGCTTCTAATCTGGGCACTGTCAGAGCAACACGACCCAATGATCCGATCTGGTGTGTTATACACATAATGCTTCACTTTTGACTTGAAGAAAAACAGCGAGCGAAATCGTGTAACAATCCTTATGGAGAACGCCATGTTTGTTTTACTTGTTCTTCTTTCTGTTTTATGGCGAATTGAAAACATGACTTAATTCGAACACATTGCCACCTACCGTAACGGAGTATATAAACATAGCGCGCAATGACGTAGAAAAAATAGACTGCGCACAGGCCCGTTTCACGTGGTAATTCGGCTTCAACTTCCGGTTAGGGCAAACAGTGCTTCGGGGTACTATTTTCAAGTCAAAGTTGACATCCTTTGGCATAATTATAATCGTACGTTTTGAAACATAACAACATCAAATTTAATTGGAATACGTTAGTTTTAGCTTGTTTTGTGTGAGTATGGTTAATTCTTGTTGCGCTGTTGGCTGTCAAAACCGTGCAGGCGGTTGCAAAGAAGCAACTTTTCACCGGTAAGTACGTGTCAGTTTAACCGTGAATTTACAATGATGTTTGGTTTTGAATTCATTCACGAAATAGAAATAGATACGCCATGTTTACTTTGACTTTTTGTTAATATTATTAGTTATTGTTCTTGCTTTCAGAGATATACTGTGAGTGTCAGTATGTACGAGTGAGTTCCATCTTGAATCACTGGTCTGGAAAGAAAATTTGTCTCTGGTGTAGATTTGTAAAACCGATCTTTATGTATGTATCAGTACGGCAACATTTTGGGTTCAGGGTTATAATTAAAACATGTACACAATTTATAGCATCATATGGATGAGGGTTGGCGGTGTCCATCTGTTTGACCTTAGCAATTTAATCTTCTTAAAAATTACCACAGGGAATGTTTTTATATTACGTGTGTGAAGTTACATAGGGCCCCTCGATAAAATAAGTTAATTGGAATTTAATTCCATGGAAAAAATACAGTAGGCCCTTGACTTGCACTCAAGGTTTGAGTATAAGCGGACTGCCAAGCAACTGACACGTCACTCAAATTCAGCCAATGGCTGTCCTCCTTCCTCTTGATTGGTTGAGATGATGTAACGCCCCTTTCTCCTCATTCGCGCAAAAGTTGTCAATGAGCCTCTTTTTTTGTGTGTTTTAATGACCAGTTAAGCTCTATAATGCCACTCAAACGCTTTGCGTCTTCTCTGTCTAAGCCAGGGATCACCAACGTGGTGCCCGTGGGCACCAGGTAGCCCGCAAGGACAATATAAGTTGCCCGCGGACCTGTTCACTGCTATTTTTAGGACAGGCCCATTTTTAGGACAGCGCCACTCTCCATTGAGCTGCATATAATTTTTTTGAATATATTTTTAAATCAAGTCAATATCTTCACATAGATGAATATCATTAATTATTAATAATAACATCTAATTAAATCTAATTAAATGTAAATTGAGCAAATTTGTAATTTCAGAGGTGTGTATCGACCTAGTAGCCCTTCGCATTAATTGGTACCCATGAAGTAGCTCTCAGTTTCAAAAAGGTTGGTGACCCCTGGTCTAAGCAATAGAAAACGCGGGACGTCTCTTTTGAAGAAATAAGACTTTCTCCTGAAGAAACAACAGTTTCCTCTGAACTGTTGTATTAAAGTCTTTTTCAATTATTATTCAGTACAGTGGGCACTAACCAGTGTCTCTCCCCCTTATGCCAGTCCCAAGCCTGGAGAAATGCAGAGGGTTGCGACAGGAAGGGCATCCAGCGTAAAACTTTTGCCAGAATACAAAATGCAAACCAGAAAGTCTAGACTTATACCGGATCGGTCGAGGCCCGGGTTAACAATGACCGCCATCAGTGCTGTCAACCAACAGGGTGCTGATGGAAATTGGACTACTGTTGGTCGAAGACGTCGAAGAAGGAGAGGTGGGAGGCGTGTCGGTAGGCAGAGAGAGAAGAGGAAAAGCATGAATCTAGGACTGAGAGTAGGGACTTTGAATGTTGGAACTAGACAAGGAAAAGGGAGAGAGCTGGCTGACATAATGCAGAGGAGGAAGGTGGACATACTGTGTGTTCAGGAGACCAGGTGGAAAGGTAGCAAGGCTAGAAGCTTAGGAGCAGGGTTTAAGCTATTTTATCATCGTGTGGATGGGAAGAGAAATGGAGTAGGAGTAATCTTGAAGGAGGGGTTTGTCAGGAATGTTCAAGAAGTGAAAAGAGTGTCAGACAGAGTGATGAGTCTCAAGGTAGAAATTGAAGGTGTGATGTTCAATGTTGTTAGTGCTTATGCCCCACAGGCAGGATGTGAGCTAAAAGAGAAGGAGAGATTCTGGAGTGACTTAGATGAAGTGATGTAGAGTACCCCCAGGGGTGAAAGAGTGGTCATTGGGGCAGACTTCAATGGACATGTTGGTGCAGGCAACAGAAGGGACGAGGAAGTGATGGGCAGGTTTGGTATCCAGGACAGGAACACAGAAGGACAGATGTTGATTGATTTTACAAAAAGTATGGAAATGGCTGTGGTAAATACTTTCTTCAAGAAGAAACAGGAGCATAGGGTGACTTATAAAAGCGGAGGTAGGAGCACACAGGTAGACTACATCTTGTGTAGGCGATGTAATTTAAAGGAAATCAGTGACTGCAAAGTAGTAGTGGGTGAGAGTGTTGCCAAACAGCATAGGATGGTGGTATGCAGGATGACGCTGATGGTGAGGGTCGTGTTGTCTTCAAGGAGGAGTTGAAACAGGCTTTGGGTGGTCAGGAAGTGCTTCCAGATGACTGGACAACCACAGCAAATGTGATCAGGGAGACAGGTCGGAGAGTACTTGGTGTGTCCTCTGGAAGGGCGTATGATGACTTGTATGATAGGTTGGACAGTAAGGAGGGAGAAAATTATCTATACAGGTTGGTAAAGCAGAGAGCTAGAGATGGGAAGGACGTGCAGCAAGTTAGATTGATAAAGAACAGAGAGGGAAATGTATTGACTGATGACAGAAGTGTGCTGGGAAGATGGAAAGAGTACTTTGAAGAGCTGATGAATGAGGAAAACGAGAGAGAAAAAAGAGTAGAAGAGGTCCTGATGACATACCGGTGGAGGTATGGAAGTGTCCAGGAGAGGTGGCAGTAGATTTTCTGACAAGAACATTCAACAAGGTCTTAGAGAGTGAGCAGATGCCGGAGGAATGGAGAAGTGTGCTGGTGCCCATTTTTAAGAACAAGGGAGACGTGCAGAGTTGCGGCAACTACAGAGGGATAAAGTTGATGAGCCATACGATGAAGTTATGGGAAAGAATAGTGGAAGCTAGACTAAGGGCAGAGATCAGCATTTGTGAGCAAGAGTTTGGTTTCATGCCAAGAAAGAGCACCATAGATGCAGTGTTTGCTTTGAGGATGTTAATGGAGAAGTACAGAGAAGGTCAGAGGGAACTGCACTGTGCCTTTGTGGATCTGGAAAAAGCATATGACTGGGTGCCAAGAGAAGAACTGTGGTATTGCATGAGGAAGTCTGGAGTGGCAGAGAAGTATGTCAGAGTGGTGCAGTACATGTATGATAGATGTAAGACAAGTGTGCTATCGGTGTGACCGACAAATTCAAGGTGGAGGTGGGACTGCATCAAGGATCAGTTCTGAGCCCCTACTTGTTTGCGATGGTGATGGACAGGCTGACAGACGAGGTTCGGCAAGAATCTCCATGGACTATGATGTTTGCAGATGACATTGTGATCTGTAGTGAGAGCAGAGAACAAGTGCAGGAAAATCTAGAGAGGTGGAGGTATGCCCTGGAAAGGAGGGGAATGAAGGTTACCCTCAGTAAGACAGAATACATGTGTGTGAACGACAAGGCCCAAGAGGAACGGTGAGGTTACAGGGAGCAGAGATAAAGAAGGTGGAGGATTTTAAGTACTTAGGCTCAATTATCCAGAGCAATGGAGAGTGTGGAAAAGAGGTGAAGAAGTGTGCAGGCAGGTTGGAATGGTTGGAGAAATGGTCGGTGTGATGTGTGATAGGAAGGTACCGGCAAGAATGAAAGGAAAATTGTACAATACGGTGTTGAGGCCAGCGATGTTGTATGGTTTAGAAACAGTGGCCCTGGGGAAAAGACAGGAGGCAGAGCTGGAGGTAGCAGAGATGAAAATGTTGAGGGTCTCTTTGGGAGTAACGAGGATGGATAGGATCAGGAATGAGCAAATCAGAGGGACAGCACATGTGAGAGGTTTTGGAGACAAAGCCAGAGAGGCTAGATTGAGATGGTTTGGACATGTACAAAGGAGGGATAGTGAGTCTATTGGTAGTAGGATGCTGAGGTTGGAACTACCAGACAGAAGGCTGAGAGGGAGACTAAAGACAAGATTTATGGATGTGGTGAAGAAGGACATGAAGGTAGTTGGAGTAAGAGTAGAAGATGCAGAGGATAGGGTGAGATGGAGGTGTATGGTTTGCTGTGGCGACCCCTGAAAGGGAAAAGCCGAAAGGAAAAGAAGAAGATATACACACAGTCGGCCCCCTTCTTACGAAATTAATCCGTTCCAGCGCCTTTTCGGAACCTAGAGTTTTCATAAGTACAGCCGCATTTTACATGTAAAACACGTGATTCGTTCCAAGGCCTCCAATACTTCTTCTTCTTCTTTTCCTTTCACCTGCTCCCTTCAGGTGTCGCAACAGCAAATCATCCGCCTCCATCTCACCCTGTCCTCTGCATCTTCTTTTTTGACTCCAATGACCTTCATGTCTTCCTTTACCACATCGCGGCTGGGGGGCACTAACCAGTGACTCTCCCCCTTATGCCGGTCACAAGCCCGGAGAAATGCAGAGGGTTGTGTCAGGAAGGGCATCTGACGTAAAACCAATGCCAAACTTTTATGATGCAAATCAGAAGTATTACTCCAAGGCCTCCAATACTACCCTTTAAAAATTATTAAAATATACCTTTTAAGGTACTTACTTCGTGTTGACCATGTCTTCATCATCATCATCATCATCATTTGTCCTGCTTGTCACAAGCATTGACGGCCATGGCTCTCCACAAGTCTCTTTCAAGCGATGCGCACAGGAAGTCACAGTTATGCATATTTCCTGGTGTTACCCAGGTGTTCAAACTCTTTACGTATGTGGCTCTTTGACACCTCTGCTTCTTTTCCCTTCAACCTTCCCTGTTAAGCTTGTGTGTGAGAGCGCGCGTGTGTGTGCGTCCGCACGTGTGTGTGTGTGTGCTCAAGTGTTGACCATGTCTTCTTAGCAGAGTTATAATCTTACAATGACCATGGCACCGGGAATGTGTGTGTGTGTGTGTGCGTGTGTGTGTGTGCGTGTGTGTGTGTGTGTGTGTGCGTGTGCGTGTGTGTGCGTGTGCGTGTGCGTGTGTGTGTGTGTGTGTGTGTGTGTGTGTGTGTGTGTGCGTGCGCGCAGGCACGTGTATTGAACATGTCTTCTTAGCAGAGTCATAATCTTACAAATGTTTATACAAGGTTAAAAGCATAAGCATAAAATGCAGTTGGAATGACACACAAACATGAAGACAGTTCAAATCTAACCGGGAACCGTGTGTGTGTGTGTGTGTGTGTGTGTGTGTTTGTGTGTGTGTGTGTGTGTGTGTGTGTGTGTGTGTGTGTGTGTGCGCGCGCGTGCACGTGTGTTGATCATGTCTTCTGAGCAGAGTTGTAATCTTATAATGACCATGGCACCGGGAATCACTTTCACCAGGAATCACGTGTGTGTGTGTGTGTGTGTGTGTGTGTGTGTGTGTGTGTGTGTGCATGCGCACGTGGGTTGAACATGAACACAGTTCAAACAAACTTGAACAAAGTTGGAAAATAGCGTCATACCTCCTAGCCAATGGGAGGCTAGCGGGGCAGGATGTTGAAAGATAGCCAGTGGGAGGGAGCTGCGTTATTCCTCCTAGCCAATCGGAGGCCAGCAGGGTGGGATGTTGGGAGACAGCCAATGAGAGACCAACTCGCGCATTGTTTGAATGTTTGAATGGCGCGCTTGAATGTTTGAATTGCGCGTTTGGTGCTTTTCGTAAGAAGAAGTTGTTTCGTATACAGAGGACAAAAATTTAGGAAAATATTTTACGTATACTGGATTTTTCATATTCAGGGATTTTCATAAGAAGGGGGCCGACTGTGGGCAGTGGTGGCCTGGTGGTAAGGTGCTGTAACACTAATCCTAAGGTTGGGGGTTCAAGCCCAACTCTCAAACGGGTTGTCACTGTCCGCCAGACTTGGGCAAAATTCAGAATTTAATTCAATTCAGGAAGTGAATTTCAAACTCCTTGCAATTCAGAGAAATTAATTCAAACCACATATCAGTGAGAATCTGATACTTAGCATGTATTTTCTCATAGATTGTAATAATTGTATCTGAAACACAATAAATGCAATACAGAGACTATTATTAAGCATACATTCTTATATTGAAAAGCAATGTTTTCATTTTAAAGTAATCAAATAACACAAAGATGTGATGAATGCAATTATTATTTTATTTACTTTACGGGGTAACACTGTTGCATTTAATGATCATCAGCTCTTCAAACGTTTTATCATTGAGGCGGCATCACTGTGGTTGGAATATCTTTGCACCAACACTAAATATCCTCTCAACAGGGGCAGAGGAAGCAGGTATGGCCAGATATGCAAGTACAAGTACAGCAAGGTTTGGGAAGCGAGGTTTTGGGTTTTCTTTCCAGAACAACAAAGGGTTGGTACCCTCTGCCAAACATGGGGCACTCAAGTAAACTGGGAGCTCATGTGAGGATGCATCAATTGGCACAGAGTTGTTTGGGTATCCATGTAAGAAAAGAGTCTAGGGCGTTTGTGTGGTTGGATATTAATGGCAGAAGTGGCTTCTGGATGTATAGAATCAACTTTTGCAGCGAGAAGGTTTCTGATTGTGTTCTGTTCTTCACTGTTACACCAGTCTAGCTTAAATCTTGGATCAAGAGTTGCAGCCATCTGGAAGCACTCTATATCTTCAAATTTTAGAAGTCGCTTCTCGAGTGCAGTTCATAAGGTGGACAGAAACTTCTTGTTCCCAGTCATTTTGGCATCTTTAATGGCATGTCTCAGTCCCCTCACACAAGGAATGACATAACTTGATGTTACAGCTTTCTCTGCCTGACAGCAGTCTGTGACCTCCTCAAAGGTTCTAAAACCTCACAAAGTTCCTGAATGATTTTGAGTTCGTATGCTGATAGCTGAATTGGGCACTGGAACTCAGCAAGGACATCATTTGGAACTTTAAGAACTGACCTAAGCATCTTCAATTGGCTATTCCAGCGTGTGACATTGGCAGGTTGAAGTTTGTGCATTCCCTCCAGGGCCTCTGCAGCATGAGTGGATTTGTGACAAAATGCAACTAGCTTCTGAACCTTGCCTGGGAGGCTTTTTATGGAGGCAGCATCATCCCAAGCGTCACACAGTACCAGTTGGAGAGTGTGGGTAAAACATGGTAGTCTCTCAGGTGGAAAGTACATCATTTCCTCATTTACATTGACCACCTCTACACTGGCATCATCAGCGTCCTCATCTTCTCCATCACTCTCACTGTCACTCACATGCACTGGTGGAAAAAGAGTGAAGGCCTTTATCATGTTGGAGGCATTGTCCGTTATGATGAAAGACACTTTGCTCTGAATGTTGTAACTGCACAGTACTTGGTCATAAACCTGGCAAATACATACTAATTTAAACTTCTTTCCCCAATTCTTCTGAGTGCATTCTGCTCACATACTATATACAACTTATTTGTATATAGGCTGCACACAATGGTTGCCATATTTATCCATACACACATACATACATACATACATACATACATTAAAAATTACAAATCTGTTACTTTACCTGGGGGTGTCGTTTGAAATTTGAGGTTGCCTTTATGGACCCACAGACCAGAGTATTACAGTGATTGCAGATTGCTTTGTGGTTTCCATTTGTTGTAATAATTGGCTCACCAAAATGAATGAGCACAGATGTCCTTTTTGTGTCATCATTTTGCATATTGTTGTAATAAGAGAACTCAAAAATACAAGCCAGCTACTGTAACAGTCTACCCTGTCCGAAATGTTTGTACAACCACTTTGAAGACTAGGATAAAGTGAAGCATTCTGTGACATGAAGTCTTGTTTTTTTCTAATTTTACACCATTTCAATGTTTACCATTTTAAGGATCAATTTTATGAATATGTATATATTTGTAGTGATAAATTGTGGTACAAATGAGCCTATTTTCTGTTAACTGTCTGTCTTCCTTTAGGCTTTTTCCCTTTTACTCGGGAGTCGCCACAGCGAATCATCTTATTCGCACGTTTTGATTTGGCAGAGGTTTTTATGTCGGATGCCCTTCCTGTCACAACCCTATTTAGCAAGGGACAGAAACACGCTGACGACTTTGCAACCTACTCTTTACGAAAGTCAGCAATGGTTCTTTTACATGCCTCTCACCATAGACAGTGAGAGACATGGACTGCCTTTGATAACCCAATTAGCTGCACTGGGGGGGAAAGTGACACCCTTGTGGAGAGTGGGACTTGAACCTCCAACCTTTGGATCAGCGATCCAGCGCCCTATACCACTAGACCACCACTGCCCCACTGGGCCTATTTTCTGTTAACAAATATAAAAATTGTGCTATGGACATAAGGTAAGGCTCTATATTAATACACTGTATATAAGTATGTACAGAATCATTGTTAACTGTACTTTCACTATCATGAATTTTTCTGAATTTCATGGAATTCCAATTCTACTTCCTGCAATTCGAATTTGAATTGCAATTCTATTTGCTATTTTGAATTTCAATTCAAATTCATATTGAAATTCAAGAATTGAATTGGAATTTGGGGGTCATTCTCAATTCAATTCTGAATTTTGCTCAAGTCTGCTGTCCGCCCAGTACAGCTAACTGGGTTATCAAAGGCCGGCCATGTCTCTCACTGTCTGTGGTGTGAGACTGTAAAAGAACCATTACTGACTTTCAACAAGACAACTGCATAGCCATCAACGTGTTTCTGCCCTACAATGGCCTGGGAAGAGCTGTCCAGGGTGTATTCTGCCCATGCCCTGAGTCAGCTGGGATGGGCACCAACTTCTCTGTGACCTTAATTAGGATTAAGCAGTTACAGAAAATGAATCATATGAATTATTATCCATCAGTTTCAAAGGACTATGGCTCGTTCTGGCTGGTATCCCGGCTGGTGATACTCTCCAGTGAGCAGAGCCAGGGTAGGGAGTAATGGAGGACACAGGCTGTTACCCAAGCAACAAGTCTCCCCTTTCGGTACCACCAGAAGGATCCAATGGAAGGGCAAGGGGCTGATACGACTGGGTTCCAGCGCCGCTGCAGGAGTTGCCAGAACGTTACTGTGAACGAACTGCCTCAGAGAACTCGATTTTATAGATATATATATAGTGGCAGGTCCACTTACGAAATTAATCAGTTTCGAGGACAAGCTCGTGAGTGGAAACGTTCATTAGATGAAACAAAAACGTTCGTTAGATGAAACAAAAATTCCCATCGGAAACAATAGAAAACCAATTAATCCATTCCAACACCTCCAAAAATCATATAACCTGACACAAATATGTATTTTTGACGTAATATATTTAAGATAAAACTGTAACAATAAACATTATCACAATAATAACTCATGTAGAGTAACATTAGTAATACTGTAATTAACAATAAATAACAATAAAGCGAGAATAAGCAATAAGTCAATGGACTGCCTTTATACGCTTATAAACACTTATAAAGCGCTCTCACTGCCATCTAGTGTAGAGGATGTGCAATCACAGATAAAACTGGCAGTGGTGCTCTTCCTGTGTTTTCTGTGGTGTGGAAAAGCACTAAACAAACGATATGAAGTGCAGTAAACACTATTTACAGTCATGCGTGGGGCGCTGGGGGTGTGTGTTTTTCCTTTCTTCTTATAGGGGGCATCACAGAAAATAATTGAGAAGCAGTGCACAAATTCTTGGAGCAAAGAGGAATTCACACGGAAGTAATACAAGGCTAATCAACCCGGAAAAGCCAGCAGAACTCGTAAGTAGAAAATTTGCTCATTGGCTGAGGGCAGATTTTTGGTGGGATTGAAGTTCATATCATGGAAAATTCGTTATAAGGGACACTCGTAAGTCGAGCTACTACTGTATATAGTTATGGATTTTTACATGTGGGTTAACTGTTTACATTTACATCATTTTCAACAACTCGCATTTATTGGATCTAAGAAAACCATGTATGAATTCATAGATTTGTACATAATTTCACACAAATGTGAGGCACTCCACCAAAAGTAGGCGCTTGTCACACAGACCACTTTTGAGATAAAGGCCAGAAAAGTAAAAATGGTCCATTTTTATCGAAATTCGGATTTTTGCATAAACTATTAAAACAAGTATTCAACTATCACTTGCTCACGTGAAATCGACTAAAACTTACTGAAAATGTCTTTTTTTCCCATTTTCTGACGAGTACCCTCATAAAACTAGATAAAAACATTCGCAAACTTACTGTTTTTCGTGGCAATTATTCACCGAATTCGGTAAAAGACACACTATATTCCATACACCAGAAGACTGGTCGTGAAGTAGTCTCTCCATTTTGGATACTGTTTTGATATTAAAATGCTGTTTCAGTGAATAAAATAAAGGTTATGAAGACGATATGCTCATAAACAATGCAGGCTAGTTGCTAAGGAAGATCTGAAATGAGCACACTGATTGGTCAGCTCGGGCTTGCACATGCGCAGTGCCCGTCACACGTTAACTTCTGGTTTACTTCCTGACTCTAGTTTACTGCATGCGGAACTTTCTCTTCAATAACAGTCATTATGTTTATTTATAAGATTGTGAATACACATGATTTCTGGATAAGGAGAGTGAAATGTCATCTGTGATGTGTAGCAGCATTAGTATTGATGTTAAATTCGATGCGGGAATGGGCTTTGAAGATGGTGGAATGCTTGGCGGTCTTATTTCATTTTATTGACTTATTTCACCGGTGAGTATTTTTCTCTGCATGCAAAATCTGATTATGGAATTTTTTTGATTATTTGATCTGTGTGTAACCTTGTCTGGACTGGACATGCTGGATCGTGGGTTGTTTAGTTTTATTGGAAAATTAGTCAAGACCTGAAAAATACTTAAATGTTTCTATCCTTTTACAGATGAACAAACTGATTATGATGATGATGTCAGCTGTGTTGATGAAGATTTTGATTTTGATGTTGATGAAGAAGAGGCATCTGTTAATAAAAGTGTGCATGAGTTGTGTTGGTGATGGGGATGTTCTCCTTTTTCTTGAGCAGGATATATATTAATATGATACTGATGAGGGCAGAGTTGATGAAGCTTGTTTGTAGAAATAGATTTTTGTTATATAGTTTTCTTATATTGTATAGTTTTTTTTATTTCAGTGTGATTGTTTGAACCTGACAGTGTTTTTTTTTTTTCAATCAGTATCATTTGAAGGCATTTGAGCTTTTATATAATGGTCAAAAATATATACATATTCTGTTTATTGGAATAAACAGAAATGAAAAAAAAAGTTGTTTTTTGTTCATTTGGGGGGGGGGGGTTTACCATGGTGACAGATGGTTTAAAAAAGGGCCTGTCAGAGTAAAATGAAGATGATTTCTCTTATAATCTCTTCTCGGTCAGTTTTCAAGGTATTGACAAACTTTTTGCTGCATTTTGCAGCTTTGGGCCTCCTCGATCTGCTCATTTTTCATTTTTGGACACAAGAGCCTACTTTCGGTGGAGTGGCTCACAAATGTGGATAAATGTAATTTTAAAGTCATGTAGGCTTTGAATTAAAAATTTGTCACCTTTGGGTCAGTAGTGATAGTAATGCTAATCATCTGCCAAGAGAAGAAGGAATGATCTATAGTCATATTCACTACCCCAAAAGCATGGTGAGAACAGTAAAGTGCACCTATACAATGTGTGTATCAAAATGTGCATGTTGGTGCTGCAAATTGTGCTCTTACCACTTTCAACATTTTGAGGTACTATGGCAACACTAGCCAAAAACCTCTCCAAAAAATCACATTGAAATGAATGGAGAAAGACCTACAGACAATCATGTAACTTGCCTAAATCTGATGCCCCACCAAGAAGCCAGACAGAAACTTGGTTGAACCTTTAAAATGTAAACACAGTTGTCATTTTGATGATCAGAGCGGCGTTTTGCGATCTTTTAAGGGTTTTTCTTCATTGTTGTCTTAGTTTGATTAGGTCTTTCAGTAGATTTGTGTGTTTATAATGGCTGTGAATGGCTGGTCTCCTGGTAGCTTCACACTATAGAAACCGGGTATAAGCACCGGCCTGATGAGCCAATAGGCTCGGGTGTAGAAAGTCTAACATACTACTAAATTTTACACCAAAACAAAATCTTATGGCAGTGGAGGTTATAATGCGTCCAAGTACTTAACTTTCTTTTCATTTGTTATACAACTGCATTAAATAGTGAAGCTGGAATTGGAAATCAGAATAATTTTCTTTTACTAAGCATAGAATATTAACTTTATCCATTACAGTCCTAATGTTAAATCCACTTATCTGACTGATTTATTTATTTTTCACACGTGTAATATAATGCCAGATTTATTCATGTAGATACAGGGGGTGGACAAAATAATGGAAACACCTAACATTTTTGCATCATAATCTTTGAACATAATTTACACAATCAAAACTTGGCATATGTATTGATTCATACAACTTGTGAATTGTTTCCAAAGGAATTTTAAGCATTCTTCAGTTAGAATACCCTCCAACTCATAGCGACGATTGCGGACTTGTGTTTTGCTGAGGATGTTTTTCCCCCCTCTCTTTCAAAGGCAGTCATTACTTGTGAGACAGTAGCTCTTGAAACACCGAACATTTGGGCAGGAGCACCAACAATTTGCCCTCTTTTAAAATCTGAGAGGTCTGCTATTTATGGGGTATGATTAATGTTTTCAATATTTGTTTAATGTTTTCAATATCTGAAAAAGGAAAAAAAAAACATTTATTTTACATCAACATTTCAAATAAAAAAATATTATAGAAAAAAATAATAACATATGCCAAATTTTTAGTGTTTAAATTATGTTCAAAGATTATGATGCCAAAATGTGAGGTGTTTCCATTATTTTGTCCACTCCCTGTATTTATTAATTGTGAAAATACATGAAGTATACAACAAAGCAGTTTACAGGTTTAGTTACTATGCAGACATTTAGTTTAGTTACTTGCTGACAATGGAAAGTGAACAGTAAACATTACTAAGTTTAAACATTATTGTAAACATTTTCCAGACAGAATGCACCTAAGACCAGGAAACTGGGCAAAGAATAAGGCACAGTGATTTTGGTCTGAGCAAGTTCCCACCTGATCGACCAGATCAGCAAATGTTACTGTGCACAATTGGACACCCACGGTTAGATCAAAAAGACAATAAAGGAATGCAGACAACAAGCACCAACAGGAACAAATATTTTCAGTGTGACTGCACATGGCTGTTGTATAATTTCTGGAATATTCTATATGTTTTCTATCTGCATTGCATCCTGAAATTAATGACTTAATATTTACAATGAGTAAGTCCTGGTGAAAACCCATCATTTTATAAGAGACAGTTAGCCAAAAATTCCCCCTTGTTAATACAGCTAATTGAAATATTAAATATATTAGTATTATTATAATTATTTTAATTCCATTTCTGTTTTTTTTATCTGCATAATGTGTGAAGATGTTACTGCAGTGGCACCGTATGCATTGCAGAGTAGCTGCACTCTCTGTGTTGTGTGTACTTGGCTAAACTATGTATTGGTGGTGCTCTTTCTCAGATTCTCAGATAATTTTTTAAATATTCAGTGAGGTTGGAAACTTTTTGCGATCTCTTCCATGACACTCATAAACTTCTCATCTTCCATTTGGGAACTATGTGTCCAGGCCAGAGGCAGATGGGCTGATACCACTCTTCGATCTATAACACAAAAAGGAAGTAAGACAAATCCGTGACCTTCAATGAGGTAGAATATGATATTAAAATACTTTTCTTTTTTCTTATTTTTTCATATACAGTATGCCCTTGACTATTCACTGATTTCCACCCACGGTTTGAGTATTCGCTGACTGCCGAGCAACCGGCACGTGATTCAAATTCAACCAATGGCTGCCCTCCTTTCTCCTGATTGGTTCAGCTGATGTCCCGCCCCTTTTCCCTCATTCGTGCACAAGTTGTCAATGAGCCTCTTTTTGGTGTGTGTTTTAATTACCAGTTAAGCTTTATGATACCACTCAAATGCTGTGCATCTTCTCTGGCTAAGCAATAGAAAACGCTGGATGTCTCTTCTGAAGAAATAAGACTTTCTCCTGAGAAACGACGGTTTTCTCTGAACTGTTGTATTAAAATATTTTTCAATTATTATTCCAGTACAGTACCTAAGTTCATGTTTATGCGTGAGATTTTATGTTCTGTAGCATGTTTAACAAACGATACCAAAAGGATAAACTTTATTACAGTACTCTTCATGTCCTTTTACATTGAAGTTGGAGTGACGTCTCCAAGCTGGCACTGCCCAGAGGGCGACGTCGCAGAGTTCTCAGAGTCAAATTGTTTCTTTGTTTGTTTTATTTGTTGTTTTGTTATTTCATGTTTTGCACTATCGACTGCACTACAGCGATAAGATCGGAGTATCTTCAGGCGTGTATAACTAAGCAGAGCTAACATGCTATTAGCGGAGCTAACATGCCATTAGCAGAGCTAGCATGCTATTAGCAGAGCTAGAATGCTATTGTTCATTTTAATTTGTTTTATTTGTTGTTTTGTTTGTTCATCTTATCAGGTGTACTCTCCTCGAGCCATATTTCACAGAAACACAGTCCTGTAGATCCCTCTGCGCTGCAATCTGAGCATGAAGCTCATCCATCTTCTTTCGCAGGGACTGAACATTTTTAAAGCAGTATGGCCGGAAGTGCTAACCAAGCGCTGGAGAATCTGAGAACTCCGCCTGGGCTTAATGATAGCATAGCATAGCATAGCAGCGCAGAGGGAGCTACAGGACTGTGTTTCTGTGAAACATTGCTCGAGGAGAGTACACAATCCTGTAGATCCCTCTGCGCTGAAATCTGAGCATGAAGCTCGACCATCTTGTTTCGCAGCGACTGCAGTATGCGAGTATGTAAAGCAGTATGGCCGGAAGTGCTGACCAAGTGTCGGAGAATCTGAGAACTCCGCCTGGGCTTATTGTTAGCATTGCGCTTCCATAGCATAGCATTGCATAGCAGCTCACGATAGGAGTTGTTGTGTGCTTAGTTGCCCCGAAGCTGAAGCTGCTCATAGCTGTAGTAGGGTTGACCGATCATAGACGAGCATAGTGCAAAACATGAACAAACAAATAAAACAAATTAAAACGAACAAAAACAATTTGACTCTGAGAACTCCTCGACGTTGCCCTCTAGGCAGCCCCATCTCGGACACGTCACTCCAAGACGTCACTCCAACACCAATGTAAAAGGACATGAAGCGTAATAAAGTTTATCCTTTTGGTATCATTTGTTAAACATGCTACAGAACATAAAATCTCACACACAAACATTCTAAGAATTAACTGAGGTACTGTACTGGAATAATAATTGAAAAAGACTTTAAAATGAGTGCTTAACAACAGTATATGCTATATAATATTTATATATTTTATTACTAAATATCACAGTACAAAATTGAAAAGTTTTTCTTAATCATGACTACATTTTACTACATTAATACTGTATTAATGAATAAGACTGTCTGCAGTGGTGGTCTAGTGGTATAGGGTGCTGGATCGCTGATCCAAAGGTTGGGGGTTCGAGTCCCACTCTCCACAAGGTTGTCACTGTCCCCCCCAGTGCAGCTAACTGGGTTATCAAAGGTGGGCCATGTCTCTCACTGTCTATGGTGAGAGGCATGTAAAAGAACCATTGCTGACTTTCGTAAAGAGTAGGCTGCAAAGTCGTCAGCGATTTCTGTCCCTTGCTAAAAAGGGTTGTGACAGGAAGGGCATCTGACATAAAACCTCTGCCAAATCAAACGTGCGAATCAGATGATTCGCTGTGGCAACTCCCGAGTAAAAAAAAGGGGGAAAAGCTGAAATGAAGACAGACAGACAGACTGTCTGTAGAATGTGTTTAAGAAGCATATTTTAGCGCATGTAATAGATACATAGTATTTTACTGCCTGCTGCTCATTCACCCATGTGACGTCATACATGGGGTTTTACTTCCGCATACAGAACTCGCGCATTATCTCGATTCGCGGGAAGGCCCGGAACCGTACCCCCGCGAATGTCAAGGGCCTACCACCTATTATTATAGTATCTCTTTCTGTTCACATTACAGTTATGAAATAGGTATTTAACCAGTAGATTTGCTTATTTTTAAAGCGGAATAATAAGAATTATGTATTTTAAGGGGGGGGGGGGGTTCTGGTGGTAAGATGTTGGATTACTGATCGCAAGGTCAGAGGTTCAAATCCCACTATCACCAGGTTGTCACTGCTTCCCCCCCATCCCCACCACACAGTGCAGCTAACTGAGTTACCACTTGGGGCAGGACTTCATTCTAGAGGTAGGACTTAAAGGCCCTTCTGACAGGAAACCCCACCAAACATTCCCAGGAGACAATAAGTACACGCTTGAGCCTGTCAGGTCTGGAGCCTCCTACACCATCAGAGCCAGCTCACCACCAGGTAGTGATCAGTTGACAGCTCAGTTCCTCTCTTCACCCGAGTGTCCAGAACATGCAACCGTAAGTCCGGTGACCTGACTAAAGAGTTGATTATTGAACTGAGGCCAAGGATGTCCTGGTGCCAAGTGGACTTATGGACACCCTTATATTCAAACATGGTGTCAGTAATGGACAAACTGTGACAGACGTTAAGCAATGAATCAGAATTCAGGTTCAGATTGTAGAGGCCGTTCCTACAAAGTGCATTCTTCTGGGGCACACTATCATTTCCCACATGAGTGTTGAAGTCTGCCAGGACAACAAGGAAGCCGCCAGGGGGCGCATTCTCACACACCCGATCTTTAGAAGAAGAGTGTTCTTCTTCACCCAAGAAGAGTGGGTACTCTAATCTGTCATTAGGTGCAGAAGCACAAATAACAGTCAGTACCAACTGTGCAACTATTCCTAGTCGGCATCTCCCCACCTCACACACCAGCTCAGGCTCCTTCCTTGCCAGAGAGGTGACAGCCATGTCCCAAGAGTCAGAGTCAGTACCGGGGGATTGGTCTGACAGAACCCATGCCTTTGGCTGCCACACAAATCACAGTACAGCCAACCTCTCTATCCCCTCCCACATGGAAGGGCAGACTCATGTCTCTTTTTCAGGCTGGTCCTGGTCGTGCTCCATGAACAGAAGCCTGACCACCAGGCTTTGGTTTTCAAGCCCCTCCCCCAGGCCTGGCTTCTTTATCTATTGGTTGGGGGTATCTTTGTCCATTGTGGTCTTCTGAACCATGCTTAATCTGAACCTTCACCTAGGACCTGTTTGTCTTGGATGACTCTACCATGGACATAATGCCACAGACAACATAGCTTCTACAATCATTAGGACACACAAACCCCTCCACTATGATAAGCTGGTGATTCAAGAAGGGGCTTTACAAATTTATCAACAGCTAATTTGCTGTTTAATTAGATCAGATGTGTTGAATATAAGAAAATACACTTCCTACAAATGCACATATCAATACACATACAAATACACTTCCTTCGGAATACCTGAGAGCCATGGAGCTAGATTTAAAACTCAGAGGGCGTGACTTCCATTGATGGAAATTTTTGTTATGTTGAAATTAAACATTGCACAAACAGCAGATAAATTCAGCCTTTGCAACTGTGAAGATATTCAGTGAGGAATACACTGTCTACCAGATGTTACCATAAATTTCCCTGGAGGTAAAAATGTACATGAACCAGCCAGTGTCACTTATGCATTGCAGTTATTTTCGGTAGACCTGATGGCTGTGAGATATGCAGCACAGATATTTACATTTCTCAGGCAAGTGCATATTTCATCTACCCATATATTTGCAAGAGCCAGTCTCCAAAATCTCAGTTTACAGTCACAGAGCGTCTACAAAAAATCCAAGCTACAATGATCACGTGTCAACCGGATAGGAGACCTATGCTTAAAATGTGTAGGTCCTCCAGGACCAGAGCTGGGCCCGGACAATCTTTTTTGGCAACAATCTTTCCACAGTCCTTAAGATACACTATGGAATGCAAAAAGTTAACTGATGTCAGCATACTTTTATGGATGAAGTTGCTGCATATTCATTTTGGAATTATATATGTATTGTTTTTACCTTGGAAAAATTTACCACTGGGATTTTTTACAGCAGCGTCAGACACCGCGAGCCATATCACAGTGTCCGCCCCTTGTTCTGGTGTTCGCAAACGCTCCTTCATTGAGTGGTAGAACTCAGGCATGGCATTTGTAATCACTTTTAAAACAAAAATACAGAAAAGTGCTGTTATTTCTACATTGAGCTCAGATTATTTCAATTATATGTACATGAAAGAGAGTAATTACTTGGTGTATCCACCCAACCAGGGTGCATCACTGAGAAGTGGATGCTGGTATGACCTTTAGCAAATTGTTCTGTCATCACCAATTGCTGCCTCTGAAACAACCAATGCTAAATTACCTATCATTGGACCCCAACATGGCAAACAAAACATAAATGCAGAATATCAAAGGTGCCCATCCATTAGTGAATAATCTTTTATGTTCTTTAATCAGTTCATTTTGGCTGAATACAAAGGTTTCCATCAAAACCATAGGTTTCACGGTTACAATAACCATAAACAGACCATGTGACCAGTGGGAGGATCTAACAGTTGCATGAAAGCTTGGTATAGCAACACCACTTCATTGCAAATATGAAAAATCTGAGCTCAAGTGTTGAGGAATATTCATTCATTTATTAATTTTCTGTCCCAATGCATCCTAAATAGTGACGCGGGGAGGCTGACACCCATCTCAGCTAACTCTGGGTGAGAGCAGGGTATACCATGGATGGCTCACAGTGTTGAGAAACAGAAGAAGGTGTTTGGTTTCAAGAGAAACAAAAAAGATGGCAATGTTTACTACATATGATTTTAATGCACCTGTTGCATACAGGAGGAAGCAAATCGTTTCAGAAAGGCATTATGGCAGATTATATTTTATTTTCAAGAGACAGCATTATATTTATATGTAAGTAATATAACTAGTAAGAAAATGAGCCTATTTACTGTAAATATGCTTACAATCCAGTGATAAAAGAGTTCTTATATCTCATGCCATGGAACCAAGTGTGGATGTCCTAAATTTTTTTTGTATGTGGTCCAGAGATTTTACACACACACATATATATATATATATATATGTGTGTGTGTGTGTGTGTGTGTGTGTGTGTATAAATTAATTTTCTGGTTGCAGAGAGGCTGAATCCCATCTCAGTTGACTCTGGAAGAGTTCAAGGTACATCAACAGACCAGTGTAGGGCCATATATGTATATATAAGTTTAATAAGACATTTTTGTATACCTTGTTTTGGGCATAAACCATGGTGCCATCATATCTGCCTCTCTCAGACTGCAAATTCCCTGTGCGTAGTTTCTGCACCAACATCCCTCCAGATGTCACTGTGAGCTGTGAGAGACATTCACTGCACTCAAAAAGACTAAGTTGTTGTTGTTTTTTTCCCAACTGTTAAGTGTCTGTGTTTTAAATAGTACCATACATACTTACCACTCTGGGGTCTGGGCTTTTTTCCAACATGGGAATTAGGCTCTTGATGATAATATACATGGCTGAAAGAGACACAAAGCAGTACACGGAAGGGGAGTTCAAAAGAGAGATCAGTGAGTATAGAATGCAGTTTAGTAAACAATCCTATTTAGTTGCAGACGAAACCAGATTATGTAGTTACAGTGAAAACTATATTATTGAGCTTTAATCCACATCGACCTAATGAAGACATAGTGCTGCAACTACAGTATATTATTAAACCCTTAATGCGCATTTGGAAAGTCATACACTACAGTAACCATGTGTGTTGTACTTCACTCACCAAGTGAGTTACTGGCAAAACTCTTCTCTAAACCTTCTGCATTCACTTCCCTCTTACTCATTATACAGCCTGCATTATTGATCTGCATCATCACAGTAAAACACAGTTCATAAAATATCTGTGAATAACTGCATTTATTGGATTAATTAATTTCAGATAACCATTGAGTTGAAGGAAAGCAGATCACTTACCAAAACATTAAGGGTTTTGTATTTTTTTTTGAAGCCCTCTGCAAACTCCCATACCTTCCTAGTCTCAGAGAGGTCAAGGATGTGCACATAGATTTCCTGCAGTAACACATCCAGAGTCAGCAATTTCATATCACAACATGGAACAAGGTAATATGGAAAATAGCCATTGATTTTTTTAATGAACATCATGATTTGATTTTGTAAAAATATATAAAGTTAGAGTTTGATGCAGGTGGCATGTGGTGTATTGGATATCACGTCTGTTCCACAGGATGGGATCAAGCCCCATGCCCAGTGAGAGTGTTTCTGTGTGGAGTTTGCATGTTTTCTTAAGTTTCTACAAGGTGTTCCAGTTTCTTTCAACAGTTCAATGATATGCACCTTTGGCTAATTGGCTGTTCAAACGACAACTAGGTGTGAATGTGAGTGACTGATTGTGTGCGATTGTACAATGGTCTGGCAAGTCGTCACGTGGAGTTAGCTGGGATGGGCTTGTACCTCATTGCGACTATAATAAAGTGGTTTGAAAATGGGATGAATTGAAATATGAGAACATATGTCAAGACTTCATAATAATATAATTATATAATATAAAAACTATGAAAGTAATTTTCACATTCTGTTGCCTACATGCCTGTCCTAACAACCTGCACTCTACCTGCGTCCTCAGTTGCATTACTCGAAGGCAAAGCTCATACATTTCTAAAGATAGCAGGATAACCCACAGCTTTGAGAACCAACAACAGCAATGTTAATTACTTACATCCTGTATGAGTTTCAAAAGTAAAGGAAACATAAGGAAGATAGATATTACAACAATGCACTGACCCTGATGGTGTCTCTGACCTTAGAAAATATACATAAGTTGTTTTCCAAAAAAAGAATAATTTTTTCTAAGTTAATAAACTGCATTTTATTTTAAATTCTGTAAATATTACTTTCTTTATTCTCTACAAAGTCTTAAGAAAAATAGCATTAATGTATATGCACACTGTTTGCACATGTTTTAAGGATCTATGTTTAATAAATAATCTTACTTTGTTTCCAGTCTCTTTAATGAGCTCAGCTCGAGCTTCCTCAGCCTTGTCCTTGTTTCGACAGACCATGTGGATTGTGCCACCTGAAATATGGATAATGTCAACTTATAAACAACTCTGTTTTAATTTGATTTAATATATATTCTTATTTGTACTATACTATTTATTCAAGTCTGTAATACAGAGTACACACATTTTAGTACCTTTTTTAGCAATAGCCATGGCCACGGCTTTGCCAATGCCACTGTTTGCTCCAGTGATCAAAAAAGATCGGCCTGCCACAGATACTTCTACATCTTTTTCTATAAAGTGTTTCGATGCAGATTCAAACGCTCCCCTGGAACAAATCCACAAACAAAAACATCAAGGGGATGCACAAATTTGAACCACTTAAGTTATTCTACATAGTTAACGCTGTGGAAAAGAAATATCAAATGTCCAGCAGGCAAACATTTCCACTAAAAATGTAGACCAAGTCTACGATTACTTTCTTGATACTTGTACTAAACCCTTTACCCCAACAGAACATTTAAGACTACAAACATATTTGGTTAGATAAAGATAGATATTTATATTACATCTTTGCTAAATAACAGAATGAATGCAATTAAAAACTGAGATGCTACTTAGCAAACAAGGCAAGTCAGGACATCTCTGTGATGCCACTTCCAGCATGAATTAGTAGCATTGTCCACTCAAACCAGAGTCACTGGGTGGTGCGACAAAGGGCACAAGGCGGCACTGGAGATGCTAGCTCCATATAGTAAATGAGAGCACTGTTAAAGTGTTGTGCAGAGCCTAATGAGGCATATCAGGTCGCTCTGGATCATGATGGTAGAGTAGAACTTAAACAAAAGGGATATTTAGATAGGGACAATAAAAAATGGGAAAAGCAGCAATTACTGGACATCTGGAAACAGCAGTCTTTGCTCATCCACGAGGGCAAGTAGAACAGAGCCAAACCATCTATAAAGGCCATACAACAACGGTTATTCTTTATAAAGTTATTACTACAACATATATATTGTTAACTATGTTAAAATACCAATTGGTTGTTCTCTGTTGCCAGTGATTTAAAATGATTTGAAAATAGTTAAAATAATATTAAAATGATTTATAAATAAAAAGTATATTTTATATACTTATTTTAATATATATTCTTTTCCTTTCTGCTTTTCCCTTTTTCTCAGGGGTCATCACAGCATATCATCTGATTTGCACGTTTGATTTGGCATAGGTTTGTACGTAGGATGCCCTTCCTGACACAACCCTTTAGTAAGGGGCAGAAACACGCTGACAGCTTTGCAGCTGCCCTTTATGAAAATCAGCAATGGTTCTTTTACACGAACCTCTCAGCATAAACAGTGAGAGACATGGCCGGCCTTTGATAACCCAGTTCGCTGCACTGGGGGGGACAGTGACAACGTTGTGGAGAGTGGGACTCGAATCCCCAAGCTTAGGATCAGCGATCCAGCACCATTTACCACTAGACCACCACTGCCCCATATATATATATATATATATATATATATATATATATATATATATATATATATAAAAAAGATGATAAGCTGTATATGCTGTATTTTTGTCGATTTCACTGCCTTTCCAGATACTGCACAATGTGTACCAACTGATTGATTTGTTATGAATGGGAAATGACATTTCGGATATCAACTTATGTGTTACAGACTAAAGCAACCATATTGCTGTACTGTAAAAAAAAATCTATGGAAAGTATGTACAGGGATCCCTCACTTTTCGCAGTTAATTGGGACCAAAATCCCACGCGACCACCGAATTCCGCGAAGTAGAATCCCCCCCCCCCCATCCCGACTGACGTAGTGCGGCATATCCACTCAGAAGGGCACCTCACAAAAATTTAAGTAGTTTCGATGGGAGGTTTTGGGTTGTTTTTGTTTTGTGTTTGTTTAGGGTTTTTGGGGTTTTTTTGCACAATTGGCCTTTTTTTGCAGCATTTTCCTTAACTTTTTCCCCATTCTCCCTTAATTTCCTTATTTTTTTAATTCGATACATATTAAAAAACAAAACAAAAAAAAACGCAATGCACTGAAGCTGCATGAATTGAAACACGAAGTAGCGAGGGATCCCGTGACTGAATTTTGTACTTTTGAAAGATGGTCACTTTGACCAAAATCTGTAAAAAAAAAAAAAAAAAAAAATGCAATGTTTTCAAATGTAAAAAATTTAAAGAAGTCAGGTTTTTTAATATAACATAGCAACCGGTAATTTGGTTGCACAACAGCACATACTTTAAGTAATGGAATATCTGATTGTCCCAGTGCAGCTAACTGGGTTATCAAAGGGCGGCCATGTTTCTCGCTGTCTAAAGTCAGAGGCGGTAAAGGAACCATGGCTGAATTTTGTATAGTAGGCTGTATAGCCATCAACATGTTTCTGCCCTGCAATGGCCTGACGAGCTGTAAAGGCTGCACTCTGCCCTCACCCAGAGTTGGCTTAGATGGTCCCCAACCTCTGCAACCTTAAGGATTAAGCAGTTCAGAAAATGAACGAATGAATAAATATTTCATTGTACGCATATGTCTCCAACCAACACAAGTCCAAAGCATAAAACTAAATCAACAAAGAAATGATTTTATAAGAAAATTGTTAATATTTTGGTATGGCCCAATCCGAACCCATATCCAAGTCCTAGCAAGTCCTGACTTTGGGCTTTGTGCAGGAAATCCATAAACAATTTGTTATATTTAGAGTATTTATGGTTTATAAAACTGTTTGCTGTACGATAAATATTAGTTCAGGAGGGTGCAAGCAAATTATTCTCCCTATTAAGCAAATTAAGTCCCTTGTCTCTTATTTCCATAAAACATAAAAATTTCCCCCTATTCTTCCAAATTTTATTGGTTGTTATATTACAAAAAAATTTGATGAATATATATACTGGATTATAAACCATTTTCACTGAGTGCTTGAACGTACTGTGGTAGTTTAGCCTAGTCAGCATTAATGAACACCAAAATCCATTTATTTAAATAATCTTCTAAACACACCAAGAATAAAACATGAAGCCCCAAGGAAGTAAGACTACCTACTTTGCCTCTTTATACTAAAAATGTGTTTGACTTCAGCTTTATTTTCAACAATTGTTACAGACAGATTTTAAAAATATTATTTTCAGAAAGAGTTTTGCATCTTTTCTTCTTTTCTTTTCGCTTTTTCCGTTCTCGGGATTCGCACATTTGATTTGGCATGGGTTTTTACGTCGGCTGCCCTTCCTGAGTCAACCCATTTAAAAAGGGACAGAAACACGCTGACGGCTTTGCAGCTACTCTTTACGAATGTCAGCAATGGTTCTTTTACATGTCTCTCACCATAGACAGTGAGAGACATGGCCCGCGTTTGCATCTGTCTTCCTTTCGGCTTTTTCCCTTTTACTCAGGAGTCGCCATAGCGAATCATCTTGATTCGCACGTTTTTGATTTGGCAGACGTTTTTACGTTGGATGCCCTTCTTGTTACAACCCTTCTAGCAAGGGACAGAAACATGCTGACGACTTTGCAGCTACTCTTTACGAAAGTCAGCAATGTTTCTTTTACATGCCTCTCACCATAGACAGTGAGAGACATGGCCCGCCTTTGATAATCCAGTTACCTGCACTGGGGGGACAGTGACAACCTTGTGGAGAGTGGGACTCGAACCCCCAACCTTTGCATCAGCGATCCAGCACCCTATACCACTAGACCACCACTGCCCCTAGCACACTGTATATCTGTATATGTATATATCTCTGTTTATATATAATAAGACATCTGCATATCGTCTATATCACATCGATGTATATATATATATATATGTACATTACATGGGCATATTTTATTCATCTGTATACATGGCCTGCCTTTGCATAGTGGTCTTTAATATTTTTCCGACTGAATTTTTATTCCTACTGTCTATTGAGTATATAATGTCAACAGCATTGCCCAGCACTCTCGGCTGCTTGAAACCCCCCCCCCCCCACTTTGTTTATATTGTTTACTTTGTGCTGGACAGGTGTTGAGAAAAATTATAGTCTCATTCTCTTTTAACCTGTAACTTGGGTGTGACTTTGTCACTTTCTCACCTTACTTTCTCTTTATATTTCCTGTCCCTCTTTGTATTTTATTTATTTGCATGCACAGTATACATATCTGTCACAAGTAGCTTATATGACAAGAGAAAGTGAAAGCATTTTCAGATACATTATTTTAATTTTAATTTTAGGTGGTGTCAACTATATTCCAGTTGACCAGTTAACTTAAACCTCTGTATTTATACCTTTGGTCAGAGAGTCACAAAGGAATACAATAGAATTGTTCAGTTGCTATTATTACCCACTACTGATCATTACTAAAAAGCTGCAATTGTGCATTAACGTTTGCAGTTTGTATATAAGTTTGCACAGTAATAAATAGAAGTAATTGTTAATCAGATATGAACTACAAGTCAAAATTACCATACACTATTACCATACATTATGCTCCTTAACTATTGTTTGGGACATGTCGTAGGATGGATGTGTAAAAGAAGTAAATTTTGTTTCTTACTTGGTAAATTCGATGAATCCTTTGAGGAACCAAGCCGAGTTACGATACAGAGACATGGTTAATAACAATACAATGTGTTGCTTAGTTATCTGTCTGTCCCTCTGTCACCCTCTGTGACAGCCTGTGCTTTGTACCCTTTTAAAAGGTCCTCACGTGAGCGCGCATGGACACATGCACAGGAAGGAACCATTTCGCCAACTGCTGTCTCAAGGCAAGCAATTAAGATTATTCTAAAGTATATTGCTTCATATTTCATCCTATGCTAAATTATACATTTCATAAAATTATGCTATTACTAGACCTTGTTGGGTGGCATCAGCAAAAGATGCCACTTTTGGATCATGAGGTGTGCAAAGGTAATTATCTAATGATTTTTTTAATATATAAATTACCATGAGTTCCAAATAATAAATTGCCAAAAGGTAATACAGTATATGTATCTATATATGCCACTGTGATGGCCTGTTAAGCTGTCCAGGATGTACCCTGCCTTCTCCCAGAGTCGACTGAGATGGATGCCAGACTCCCCACGACCCTAATTATTATTAAGCGCTTCAGAAAATGAATGAATGAGTGTGTGTGTATGTGTGTGTGTATGTGTGTGTGTGTGTGTGCGTGTGTGTGTGTGTGTGTGTGTGTGTGTGTGTGTGTGTGTGTGTGTGTGTGTGTGTGTGTGTGTATATATATACCAAAAATAAAAGGACAGGACAAAGACTTTCTATTGAAACTCCATTTATCACTACAGATCTGTTTCGAGGGGTGGTGAAACCATCCTCTCTCTTCAGGTGATTATAGAAGAATTTAGAAGAATAGAATTTCTTCTATAATCACCTGAAGAGAGAGGATGGTTTCACCACCCCTCGAAACAGATCTGTAGTGATAAATGGAGTTTCAATAGAAAGTCTTTGTCCTGTCCTTTTATTTTTGTTATTTGCTCTACCAAAAAGTATTGAGCACTCTCCTACGGAAGGATCTACTCAGAAAATCCTCTATATATATATATATATATATATATATATATATATATATATATATATACTAGTCCTTCTCAAAAAATTAGCATATTGTGATAAAGTTCATTATTTTCTGTAATGTACTGATAAAAATTAAACTTTCATATATTTTACATTCATTGCACACCAACTGAAATATTTCAGGTCTTTTATTGTTTTAATACTGATGATTTTGGCATACAGCTCATGAAAACCCAAAATTCCTATCTCAAAAAATTAGCATAACATGAAAAGGTAATCTAAACGAGCTATTAACCTAATCATCTGAATCAACCAATTAACTCTAAACACCTGCAAAAGATTCCTGAGGCTTTTAAAAACTCCCAGCCTGGTTCATTACTCAAAACCGCAATCATGGGTAAGACTGCCGACCTGACTGCTGTCCAGAAGGCCACCATTGACACCCTCAAGCAAGAGGGTAAGACACAGAAAGAAATCTCTGAGCGAATAGGCTGTTCCCAGAGTGCTGTATCAAGGCACCTCAGTGGGACGTCTGTGGGAAGGAAAAAGTGTGGCAGAAAACGCTGCACAACCAGAAGAGGTGACCGGACCCTGAGGAAGATTGTGGAGAAGGGCTGATTCCAGACCTTGGGGGACCTGTGGAAGCAGTGGACTGGGCTACAGGTGCCGCATTCCCCAGGTCAAGCCACTTTTGAACCAGAAACAGCGGCAGAAGTGCCTGACCTGGGCTACAGAGAAGCAGCACTGGACTGTTGCTCAGTGGTCCAAAGTACTTTTTTCGGTTGAAAGCAAATTTTGCATGTCATTCGGAAATCAAGGTGCCAGAGTCTGGAGGAAGACTGGGGAGAAGGAAATGCCAAAATGCCTGAAGTCCAGTGTCAAGTACCCACAGTCAGTGATGGTCTGGGGTGCCATATCAGCTGCTGGTGTTGGTCCGCTGTGTTTTATCAAGGGCAGGGTCAATGCAGCAATTAGGAGATTTTGGAGCACTTCATGCTTCAATCTGCTGAAAAGCTTTATGGAGATAACGATTTCATTTTTCAGCTCGACCTGGCACCTGCTCACAGTGCCAAAACCACTGCTAAATGGTTTACTGACCATGGTATTACTGTGCTCAATTGGCCTGCCAACTCTCCTGACCTGAACCCCATAGAGAATCTGTGGGATATTGTGAAGATAAAGTTGAGAGACACCAGACCCAACACTGTGGATGAGCTGAAGGCCGCCATCGAAGCATCTTGGGCCTCCGTAACACCTCAGCAGTGCCACAGGCTGATTGCCTCCATGCCACGCCACATTGAAGCAGTCATTTCTGCAAAAGGATTCCAGACCAAGTTTTGAGTGCATAACTGAACATAATTATTTGAAGGTTGACTTTTTTGTATTTAAAACCCTTTTTTTATTGGTCGGATGGAATATGCTAATTTTTTGAGATAGGAATTTTGGGTTTTCATGAGCTGTATGCCAAAATCATCAGTATTAAAACAATAAAAGACCTGAAATATTTCAGTTGGTGTGCAATGAATCTAAAACATATGATAGTTTGATTTTTATCAGTACATTACAGAAAATAATGAACTTTATTACAATATGCTAATTTTTTGAGAAGGACTCGTATATGAGATGGAGGCATATGATTCACTGTGGCGACCCCTGAAGGGAACAGCAGAAAAGAAGAAGAAGAAGAAATATAATTTAGAAATTATGAAAGTTAGATTCTCAGTAGCTATGACACAGTAATGAGCAGGTGGGTGTTCAGGTAAATAAATAAGTGCATTCTGTGAAAACTGTTAATTTTTATATCGTCCCCAGGGGAGTGTAGCAGATCTCTGGCTTAGGATATTAAAGACTCAAAGAGAGTTTACTTTTTTATTCATGTCACTCCCTGTTTTTTAGCACCTATAAATCACGATTGTCGCATTTAATTACCTAAACATTCCTTTAATGTTGTTCGGGGCAACACGTTGGTGTAGTGGTTTGCATGACTGCTTCATTGCAAGAAGGTCCTGGATTGAAGTTCCGAGCTCAGCTTCAGCGTTTCTTTGAGGAGTTTTGCATGCAGTTTTTTTTCTCCCTACAATCCAAAGACATGAACATTAGGCTAATTGACCTTTCCAAATTTACCCCAAGTGTGATTGTGAATGGCTGTGTGTGTTTGTTGTCCCTGCGATGGTCTGCTGTTTATCGTGTATACCAGATTTGTGCAGTGTCGGCAGAGAGAGGCTCCAGCCTCCCCATGATTGCAGTAAGAGTACACAGTTTTGCAGATCCATGTTGTGTGACTGAATATACTGAGTGAGTGAATGATGAGGGCTTCACACACACAGACATACAACTACTTGCAGTTTTCTCTCAAGTATATGATCATAACACTGTTCTACAGCCAAAATGCTATGGAAATAAATATATAGTCAAACTTTCCTAATTTGGGGCCGCTGGGACATCAACAGAATTTGAAAATTGTTGATTGGCACTAGTGTCTGAGATTTGGTACTGGGCCAGCAAATACGACCCAAGGAGTCAGAAAGGATGGGTGAGTTAGAAAAGGAAGAGATCTTAATTTAAATCAGAAGTCACTGAATTCAGCTTTGACTGAATCGTCTTCTTCTTTCCTTTCGGCTTTTTCCCTTTCTTGGGAGTCGTCACAGCGAATCATCTGATTCGCACATTTGATTTGGCAGAGGTTTTTACGTCGGATGCCCTTCCTGTCATAGCCCTTTTAGCAAGGGACAGAAACACGCTGACAGCTTTGCAGCCTGCTCTTTACGAAAGTCAGCAATGGTTCTTTTACATGCCTCTCACCATAGACAGTGAGAGACATGGCCCGCCTTTGATAACCCAGTTAGCTGCACTGGGGGGGACAATGACAACCTTGTGGGGACTCAAACCCCCAACCTTAGGATCAGCGATCCTGCGCCCTAATACTAATTTACGTAAATAGGTTCACTGCCAAATCATTTACTTCAGGGGCAGTAGGTCATGAGTTCAAAGCCTGGACATAATGGGATTTTGACGTTTTCAGCCTAAAATGCAGTGTTTCATTAAAATATTTGTTGGTTTATTATATAAATATGATAATCATCAATAACTGGGTCTTAGCGGGCCGTGGTGGCCTTGTGCTATAGGGCGCTGGATTGCTGATCCTAAGGTTGGGGGTTGGAGTGCCACTCTTCACAAGGTTGTCACTGTCCCCCCAGCGCTGCTAACTGGATTATCAAAGGCCGACCATGTCTCTCACTGTCTATGGTGAGCGGTTCATGTAAAAGAACCATTGCTGACTTTCAACAAGAGTAGCTGCAAAGCCGTCAGTGTGTTTCTGCCCTGCGATGGCTTGGTGAGCTGTCTGGGGTGTACTCTGCCCTCGCCTGGAGTCGGCTGGGATGGGCGCCAGCCTCCCCGCGACCCTAGTCAGGATAAAGCGGTTACAGAAAATAAACTGGGTCTGAAAATCACTTCCATTTTTTTTTACACTGAAAAAATAGAAGGGTGTTGTTAACTTTTAAAATGTATCTTTTTTCTTTTGTCTTTAAATAGCTGAGGTTTAAAGCAGGTTTAAAATTTTATGTTTAATCAGCTGGACATGGAAAAAGTCCGCCACCACAGGCCAGACTCCAGGACAGAAAAACGATTGCTGAGGGATCTGAAGTCTCCACAATTTTCTCCCTTGTGGTCATGGACAACAACCTTTTCAGCTGTTGACTTAATTTTGGAGCGGGTGAGCAGCAGTTCACCCCACACACCGTTTTCTAATGGTTGGTTCACCCTTTTTTATGGTTTTGGGTGATATTCTTTACTGTAAATACTGACAATTGGAAGCAAGTCTTTTTTTTGTATTTTTTTTTTCTTGCTTGTACCACAGTGTGTATCACAAGACCACTGCAGTGTGCAATGTTCTATTATAACAAACCAGAATGTAAATTTTGGATTAAGTAGTGTAGAGGAGTGTTGATGTGTTGGGGGGGTTAAAAAATTAATTTAAATGTGTAAAGCAAATGCAATAGTGTCTGTCGTGATACCAGTGGAACTTAACACAAAAAATTATATCGATACAACTGGTGATAATTGATTATAAACAATAAAGAAAAGCGTTCATGTAGCACAAAAAAATTACTTGGTTTGGCAGATTACAATCTAATATACTGTACTTAATATGAAAGAAACATTTTATATAAATGTACAAAAGTCATTTTGGTTTAACAAATAATAATTGAATGTGCTCAACATGGATGTATCATTTTCAGTTAATATAACTTTAATATGTGCAACTGATGCTCCTATTTTGATGTGAATCAGGCAAAGCAATAAATGATGAAATCTAAAGTTGGTCATCTTGCCCCTGGAAATCACGAATGATGCAATGTTAACTCCATTAATTCAACTTCCATCACTTTGCTGAAAGATTGTTCTGTATCAAATCTAGAAACAATATAACTTCTAGCTTCAGTTGAGTTCATTTTCTGTACCTGCTTAATCCTAATTTGGGTCGCGAGGAGGCTGGTGCCCATCCCAGCCAACTTCGGGCGAGGGCAGAGGACACCCTGGACAGCTCGCCAGGTAAACACGAAACACGCTGACGGCTTTGCAGCTACTCTTGTCGAAAATCAGCAATGGTTCTTTTACACGCCTCACACCATAGACAGTAAGAGACATGGCCGGCCTTTGATAACCCAGTTAGCTCCACTGGGGTGGACAGTGACAACCTTGTGCAGAGTGGGACTTGAACCCCCAACCTTTGGATCAGCGATCCAGCGCCCTATACCACTCGACCACCACTGCCCCTACTTCTAGCTTCATGTTCAATATAATTATGTAGACAACAAATGTAAAAAAAACTTAAATATCTTTGAAATAGTAGACAATCAGATATTTTTACTGTTATATTAGAATTCAGAATATCAAAATACATAATAAACAACATATTGTTACGCCAGGAGCTTTCAGTCGGACCCAAAGATGCAGGAGACTGAGTATGATGATACAAATGACCTTTACTGAACACAGAGCAGGCACTGCAGTATGGGGAATCATGATCACCGTAGAGGTGAGCAGAAACCTGAGAACCAAAATCACTAAGGGAAACGGAGACACGGAGCTGAGAACCAGGGAGCCAGAGAGCGATCACGGGAAGACGGGATCGCATGGAGGGAACAATCTTCTGGCGCTGGGAGGAGCGCGCCGCTCATCTTTATAGCCCGGTGATGGCTGAGTGGAATCAGGTGTGTTCTCTGGACTCCGCCTGCATGTGACAGCCACGCCCATCACCAGCGCCTGCAGTGCATAGGGAGAGAGAAAGAGAGTTAAAAGCCGTCAAATAACACAGACCATAACACATATTGTATTTCTGAAGCAGACAACATCTAAAAAATTGTAGGCCAGTGTAATTACACAAAGGTAAAATTCAAGAAGTTACCCGTGGGTTCTGTCCGATTTCTGATCACGCCCTTACTGCCACAAAAAACTCTCCGTTTTAGATTCTCTGATAAAATTCACTCACCCCATGAAAGATCTTTGTTAGGATTAATGAAGCATTTTGGTTTTATGTAAAATGTCTCAGACATCCTGTGGCATGGTGGGCTTTAGACAAAAGTACAGAAGAGTACCACCACCGAGTACAACAGAGTGATGCTGCTATTCTGGTACAACACTAATATGGCACTAACAATGGTATTATTCATGAATACAGTAACACATCGATCAACAACAACTACAACAGCAAGAACAAACAGCCTTTTAATTACACAATTAAATGAGACTTACCTGTAAGGTGATATTTGATTATAATTCCACCGACCTATGAAGTACTGAGGGATTGCGTGAGATGCGCATGCGCAGAAATATCAGGTTTTACAATGTGGAAATCTGATTTCATATGGCCCAGCCAGGGTGGGAAGGGTGGGCACGTAATCCCTCAGTACGTCATAGGTCGGTGGAATTACAATCAAATATCACCTTACAGGTAAGTCTCATTTAATTGTGTAATTCCACCTCCCTATTACGTCCTATCGGGACTACGTGAGATATTTAGAGTGAAATCATATTTCCATCAATTTCATCAAGCCCAATCTTAGTTCAAAGTGTCACATTTATTTTGTGAAAGTGCACAAGTTAACTCGGTCACATAAGTAAACATTCCTGATAATTCAGGAAAACAAGCAAAGCTTTTGGCGAGATGATCAAAGAATTTAAAAGCACTACTGAAACTACTGGCATAAGAAACTGGTTTGTTATTAAACTGTCTGAACACGCACTCACTGCTCCGACCTGCCGTCCGCAGAACCGTTTGGAAAGCTAATGCTGCACAAGTAGAGGCTGATCTTACACTGTGTGATTTGGATATTGACATATCAATAACTGCACTTTTGAGAACAAGCTTCATCCATCTACATATAGTGTCTTTGCTCACTCTTTTGTGAGTCCTGGTAATGCTTATGAACAAAACTGTCTCGTCTCCTGAGGTCGTGAGTCATATCCAGATAGAGCTTCATCACACTGGCAATGCCCAGTCTCTGATCAGGCGTATAGCTCTGGAGAGAGGGTTCGCCTTGGTGAAACCCAGTTCGAGTCTGTCTGAGGAGATCCCCAATTCAAATTTTTTTTACACAGTCATCAGAAAAATCTACATTTCTAATGTCAATAAGATGGATGGCCTGAAATCTTTGCCCTGATAAAAGCCGGGTAAGCATGGGCAACTTAAGTGGCAATCCTATCAATTGATCTCTCAAATACAACAACACATGCTGTACCTTCCAAGTGACATTATATCTCTGTAAATGAGGTAAAGTCGATCTAGCTGTATTAATCACAGAGTATCCAAACCCAGAGTCATATAACACTGACCATAAATGCAAAGCCTCACCCAAAGGTGGTGAAAAGGGATCAAGACCCCTTGCGATGCAAAAACACAACCACTTTCGGTAATATGTCCCATATTGCTGGTGTGTCGCATGTCCCCATGAGTGCAGGGTAATGTTTGTAACTGATGGTGAAAGGCCCTGACTTTCCAAGCCTTCTCTGATAGCCTGAATACAGTTAGTGAGAGTTTCTTGTGGAGTGGATGTCGAAACTGTGGCCAATTGAGGAGCCGTAAGAGGGATTGAGATTTTGGCAGCAATCTTGGACAGTCTATTGACAATTCCAGTAACTTCATAAACCAAAAATTGAGTTGTCCATATCAGTGCTACCATGAGCACTTCTGCCTCTTTGTTAATTACTTTGTGCAGAACTCTGCCAATCACACTGAAAGGGCAAAATATATAGTCATAAGAATTTCCCCCAAAACACAGTAAAAGCATCAACAGCTTCTGCATCGGGTCAGGGTACCAAGATATGTGTCTGTTCAATTGTGTATTTAATCTGGAAGCAAAATTGTTTTCCAACTCAGCTTCCCAAACGTATCACACATTTGTGTAAACGCCTGTTCATTGAAGTGCCATTCTTTGTCATCTGGGAACTTCCTTGAACACTCATCTGCTTCATACTTACGCACCCCAGGCAAATGAGCAACTGCCAAACAATTATTCCTGTCAGTGGCCCATAGCCACAGTTCCCTTGTGGCATTGTTACAGCCAACCTTCATCCCACCATATTGTTAAGATATGACACCGCTGTTGTATTATCTAACATTAGCCTGATATGAATATCTTGTCTCGGATGAAAGGAAAGTTTGTACACAGAAGTAGGCTGCCTTTAGTTCCAAAATATTGATCTTGAAGTTCACTTTCTTCAGCAGAGCATAAACCCCTAGTACTAGTTTGATCCCAGTCTTTCACTCCTCACCAACCAGTTTTTGATGCATCAGTCTTCACTACCACGTCTGGCTGAGGAACATGAATTGGTTTGGGGCAATTGCCTGTATTGTTTATCCACCAGGTCAAATCATCACACAATCTGAATCATGCAACACTGTTGAGTCAAAATTGCCCTTTTGCCAATCTCAAGCCATGATTTTTGAGAAGTTCAATTCATTTGGAGAGAACAGGGGCATGTTTCATTCCTTGTGCAGCCACATTAATTGGCCAAAAACAACCACCAAATTTTCTGATGGTGACTCGTTCACCATGTCATAATTCCAACCATTTTTGAACAATTTTGCTCTTCTTGTCCTCCTTCAATGTAACAGTCACTGATGATAACAAATCCAATGTACCTAATGTCTTTAGTTGGTAAGAACAGAACTTATCAGGATGTACAGTAAACCTAACTGTCAAGATGCTTCACTGTGGTTGCCACATTTTCCGTAGTGTTGTTTTGTCAAACCAATCAATAGAGTTGTCAATGTATGAGGTGTTTGGAAACCCCTGACTTTTAAGCAATGAAACTGGTTTCACCAGCTCAGTAAAGATTCTAGGTGCAGACGCAAGCCCATTTGGAAAACAAGTAAACTGGAATAAAGTTTCATTCCAGACAAATCTCAAATATTTACTTTCTTCTTGCCTTACTGGAATACTAAAGCAGGCGTCCTTTAAATCTACAGAGGCAAAATAGCTGTCCATTTTCCCCCCAGAAAATAGCAGATCTGAAAATATCCATTTTAAATTGTCAGGTTTCAACGCTGTCGTTCAATGTTTTGAGGTTCAAACTGATTGTCAAGGAACCATTTTCCTGATGCGAGAAAATATATTTGATATATGCCTCTATGATACCTTTGTCATAAATGTGGGAAAGGTCTCTGTAATGAGCTTGCACTCATTCTCTGTAAACTTAAAAGCATTAGGTTTAGTCTGCTGGGATGGTGTTAGAGTGAAATTTATATCTACAGCCTCAATATTAGATAACAGCCAAGGATCAGATGACATGTCAGCTCATTTATTTGCAAAATGGTTAAAAGTTTTCAGGAGTGTTTATCACAAAACCTCCTCAGGATGTGCCACACATTGTAAACTTTTTTGACAATTCTGCCTTTACTTGGGGAACCCTTCACCCCTCTGGCCTTCTGTTTTTTTTTTCCTGGCGATAACCTTCAGAGCCACTGTAGTTATGTGGATGAAACCGTGGCTAGTTCAGACGATATCTTGGTCTGTCAGACACAAAACTTTCTTTCCCATCTGTTTAGAATCTCCAATGTCCTTTATTCTCTTATGCAACTCAGCGCCAAATAAATACTTAGTGGTGGTGATCATAGCAGAAATACAAAGGCTCTTATATGGCCCAGTCAAGTACAGTACCGCTTAAATGTATCGCACCTTTTCACATTCATGTCTGCTTGTGCACCTGTCAGCAGTCTGAGCCCTGGTGCGTTGGCCGAGAAACGAACCTGAGTCAACTGCTTGGAAGGCAGCTATGCTCACCACTATACAACCAACACTGTGTTATGCTTGTCATCAGCGTGTCGGTAACTTGAATGATGGGGATCATGGATTTAACCAGTAAGCCCTGCCCATGTTGCATTTTTTATGTCTCTTGTTTTGCTTTATGCTTTCGCACCGTGTCAGATTTCTTCATTTACTTTCAGCAGCACTAAGCCTCACAACTAAGCCTTCAACTTTGTGAAATCTGGCGCTTTGGCCAGTGCATCCCCAATCAACTTCGCTAACTCCGGTTTTATACCGTCTGAAGTCTTTGCATCGTCACCAAAGAAATCTGCAAATTTGTTCATTATTGAAGACATGAGCGAGGCATCGGAGTCTTCTGTGTCTGGGTCACCGGTTTCACTTTCATTTCCACATACCTGAGACACTAATAAGTGTCTGTCTGTCTGTCTTCCTTTCGGCTTTTTCCCTTTTACTCGGGAGTCGCCACAGCGAATCATCTGATTCGCACGTTTTGATTTGGCAGAGGTTTTTACGTCGGATGCCCTTCCTGTCGCAACCCTTTTAGCAAGGGACAGAAACACGCTGACGACTTTGCAGCCTACTCTTTACAAAAGTCAGCAATGGTTCTTTTACATGCCTCTCACCACAGACAGTGAGAGACATGGCCCGCCTTTGATAACCCAGTTACTTGCACTGGGGGGGACAGTGACAACCTTGTGGAGAGTGGGACTCGAACCCCCAACCTTTGGATCAGCAATCCAGCAGCGCCCTTCCCCCTCATCTGTGTCGGAAGTGGCGTCACCTCCCGCCATTGTTTGTTTACTTCCGTCTGGCGCACAATCAGAAGTGGCCAGGACTGGAGACGGCCGTGGGTTGCCATCATCGTGAAAATTGGTCAATTCCCACCAATTGGGACACTTGATTTTTCACCATAAAATCTAAAAGTTTCATGAGATGGTTATGAGCGGTAGCCGTGCCTTCCTTGTTTCTCGCTGGCTTGTCGGCTCGAGCTTTGGCCGAAACTAGATCATCAGGGTCTCTCCACCCGATTCAATGTCTCCGTCTAAGGCAGAAATGTGCTCGATATTTGGCTGCTCTTACCTTAGCCATGAGGATTTCCTTTTCTTTCCACTTCTGGTAGTTGACGGTATGCTCGATACAAATGCCAAGTGCTCCCTCACGAGCCTCTACCCGCACGGGGTTGTTGCCGGGCACACCACGTGTTGCCATTATTCTCCGTCTGAGGCAGCAATGCGCTCAATATTTGGCTACTCTTACCTTAGCCATGAGGATTTCCTTCTCTTTCCACTTCTGGAAGTTGACGGCATGCTCTGCACAATGCAAAATGCTCGCTCACAAATCTCTACCCCCATGCGGTTGTTGCCGGGCACACCACGTGTTGCCATTGTACTCGCCCTGTGGGCTGCCCGCGACCAGTGGCCGTTTTGGTCAAATTCACAGCTGTCGTTCAAGTGAACCAGCTAGAAATCTCCAAAATGATTTCAAACAAAGAATCACTCTAGGTCCTCCAATAATTCTTCGATCTTCCACTTCCAACGAGAGAATTGCAAGAGAGGCGTTGTTGCAGGCACACCACGTGTTGCCATTGTTCTAGACCTGTGGGCTGACCGCGACCAGTGGCCGTTTTGGTCAAAATCACAGCTGTCGTTCAAGCAAACCAGCAAGAAGTCACCGAAAATAATTTTTAAACCAATGAATCACACTCAGTCCTCAAAAAGTTCTTCGAATTTCCACTTCTAACGGGCGAAATTTCAAAAACCGTAGCAGGAATAAAAAGTATGTTGAACCCTGATATTCTACTCACGCGAACTGATATTTCTGTGCATGTGCATCTCACGTAGTCCCGATAGGACGGAATAGGGAGGTGGAATTATATTAATAAACATTCAGTCAGAAGTTAACACAAGTAAGTAGTGGAATACTGTAAATATTGCCTGTGATAATTATGTTACACCTGTAACAAATGCAGTGACAAAATTATTAGGGGTCCAGAGCACAAAATTCCACAAAGAAGTGGAGCAGAAGAAAGAACAGTATAGAATCACCAGAACTGTGTGTGTCATTCATCTGAAAACATGTTTTCTGAAATTACATTCATCCATTTGCTTATTTCCTGAACCATTAATTCTAATCAACCGTTTAATTCTTTAGTCACTTGATTATGGCAAATTTGTCTTAAAATTATGATGATTTAAAGCCTCTTGTATGATGCTTAATCATGTCTTATCTGGCAACACTATTTTTGTGAGCTTTCTTTCTCGCCAGCTAATTACAGCACATGAAAATCTGATATCAGCTGATTGATAGAATTTATGTCAGGTAGAAGTCAGTCTAGCTAGCAATCCAGTAGGAATAAAAACAAGAGTTAAGGGTGGATGAACTCTTTAGAGTAAATGGCAGGCTAGCTGGAGATGGGTTCTTAATAAAAACACTCTGCAGAAAGAACTTTGGGCCTCTACTGTGGATTTTTTGCCCTTCGTATACAGCCATGACAAGAACAACTGGTTGGAGACCCATTGTGCGTACTCAGGGTCTGACGAACCGCAAAGAGAAGGCTGTTATGGCTGCCGCCTACGCCAGAATTCTGGCACGGCACCCAGATTGATTGATTGATTGAGTGATTGAGAAGCCAGTCAATTTAATTCCATAACATTGGTAAAAGGTGTCTATCTTTTATAAATTTTTTAAGTAGTTGCATTTTGTTAAGAGTTCTCAAAATTGTCTTTAAGTGTTTATTAGGATTTCTTCATCTGCATCTACTGCTTAATCCGGTTCGAGTCATGAGGGCAGCAGCCTAAGCAGTGACGTCCAGACATCCCTCTCCCCAGACAATTCCTCCAGCTCTTCGGCTGCTTTTTTTTTTGGGGGGGGGGGGGGTGACAAGGCATTCTCAAACCAGTCATGAGATCTCTCCAGCATGTTCTGGGTCAACCCTGGAGTCTCTTCCTGGTTGGACAAAAACACCACACCTGGGAGGCGTTCAACAGGCATTTTGATCAGATACCTGAGCCACCTTAACTGGCTCCTGTCAATGTGCTGGAATAGCGGTTCCACTCCAAACTCTTCCTTAATGGCCAAGCTTCTCACCCTATCTTGAAGCGAGAGTCCTGCCACCCTGCAAAGGAAGCTCACAACCATTCACACTCACTCTCACACCCAGGGGTGATTTATAACATCTATTTAGCCTACTTTCATGTTTGTTTAACTACGGGAAGGAACCAGAGTACCTGGAGGAAAATCATGGAAGCACGGGGAGGACATGCAAAGTCCAAATGGAAATCATAAACGTAAGGTGGTTTGATTCCTAATCAGCAGGAAAAATGTGTGGCAGTGGGGAATTGAGGTGCACCTTCCCTTTCTGTATACACTCATGGCTGAACTGCCCTTAAGCAAAGAACTTAACCCCCAACTGCCCTCTGGGTGCCCCAATGTATGTGTCAGCCCACTACTTTGAGCATGTGTGTGTGCTCACTGTTTATGCATATGTGTACTCAATTTAGCTGGGTTAAATACAAAGGCAAGAATTTCCCTTTCGGGATTAGTACAGTACACAAAATAAAACAAACAAAAGATTTTTGACATCTTCACACAGAGAGGACCATCCATACTCAGCTGTTCATACTCCAAGCATGCTCCTGAGATCCAAAATAAAAACTTTGAAAAATGTTTTTTAATTGATATGTGAGAAAAAACACACAACTTCTCTACCCTACATAACATTCAGCTCAGTTGTTTGAGTTACCTAAAGGAACTTGATCATCTATTTGATCTATTTAATTTTCTGTAACCGCTTAATCCTAATTAATGTTGTTGGGAGGCTGGCGCCCATCCCAGCTGACCCTTGGCGAGGGCAGAGTACACCCTGAATGGCTCGCCAGGACATTGCAGGGCAGAAACATGTTGAGGTATAGGGCTTATATATATATATATATATATATATATATATATATATATATATATATATATATATATATATATATATATATATATATATATGTGTATAGGGCTTCTCTTAGGCGCTCTGCTATAATACGTGAATTACATATGCAAAGTTTAATCGAAGTAAGCGATGTTTTTTCTGGATAAGAGAATAAACAATTAAGAATCTAATTATTCTGTTAATACAAAATGTACAAGTTAAATGGTTATGCCTTGCACTTTAGAGATACCTTCTCGTTTGTTGAAGCATAAAACACAATATTTAACACCCATCTGAACTGAATGGCAGACTTTAATTCTTACCAAAGGTACGACACGAGAGTGTGTTGTCCGGTCTTATGTTTATGTCTATGCGTTAACACAACGTACATCTTTCACAACAGACGTCCCGCCCCTAAGATCAACGTCATTTCCTAACCTGACAGTCCGCACGCGCGATAGCCTTGCTGAAAGACCGCTGTCTCTGGTGCTGAAAAGGTAACGACGAGTGATTTTTCCGTCATAACCTTGAACCATATTTATTTACACAAAAATGGTGCTAATCTCTGTTGGGACGCTTAATGCTTTATTCCGCAGTTCTGCAGGAGAAACATATACCTTACAGCAGGGGTCACCAACCTTTTTGAAACTGAGAGCTACTTCATGGGTACCAATTAATGCGAAGGGCTACTAGGTCGATACACACCTCTGAAATTACAAATTTGCTCAATTTACATTTAATTAGATTTAATTAGATGTTATTATTAATAATTAATGATATTCATCTATGTGAAGATATTGACTTGATTTAAAAATATATTCAAAAAAATTATATGCAGCTCAATGGAGAGTGGCGCTGTCCTAAAAATGGGCCTGTCCTAAAAATAGCAGTGAACAGGTCCGCGGGCAACTTATATTGTCCTTGCGGGCTACCTGGTGCCCACGGGCACCACGTTGGTGATCCCTGCCTTACAGATTATTGTGCATTTTTATTTTGTGGGTTAATTCGGGATTGAATGTCAGAAACCACCAAGTCTTCATTCTGTCTGTCTGTCTGTCTGTCTGTCTGTATGTATGTATGTATGTATGTATCTATCTGTCTGTCTGTCTTTGTGTGTGTGTGTGTGTGTGTGTGTGTGTGTGTGTGTGTGTGTGTGAGAGAGAGAGAGAGAGAGAGAGAGAGAGAGAGAGAGAGAGAGAACTATTATAGTAGTAAGCGTGGGGTGCGCGGACGGAGAAAAAGGTGCATTGCAGGAAATATCTGCGGTTATGAACGCTGACCTGCGAAAGAATCCCCAGAGCCAGTGGCACTTGACTTATCGATTTTTTTTTTTGTCGCATTTGTTTCTACGGTGACGCATCCCAGTAACAGAGACATGTCCTCTTTTTATTCTAAAGGTAATTCTAACACTGAGTACATGTTTGTTTATTTTTTCAGCGTGTGGTCAGTGAAAAGAAACTTTAATTAATGAAGGTGTCAAACTCATTTTCACTGAGGGTCACATAATAACATTTCTAGACCAAAAAGGGGCCCATTACAAAAAAAGGGCATGAAATCTACATGCCAAAAATAATTAGTTTAGGTATTTGTTCTAGTTTTTTCAATTTCCTATTTTTTTCTTGACGAGCAATTTATTTGAAATGAGTTGCTTCCACCTAGTGGAAGATTTACAAAGAATGTATGATAATTGTTTTCTTTCAAAGCATTTCCTGGTCACATTAAACAAGTTGGTTGAGCGTATTTGGCCCACAGGTCTTGAGTATGCCACCCATGAATTAAGACATTGTCTCTAAAAAAAACATGGCACTTGACAGTTGATAGCTGATGATAGATAGCAGATACTGTGGTTTATTTTTGTGTCTCGGTCTCTGGCACCATTAAACAAGACAAAAAATATTATAGAGCCCATGATATTTAACTCTCCAGAGAGTTCTAACTTCTGCAGCAATAAGTGAAAATAAGAGTTCTGACATTCTTTTTTTCTTGTTGTGAAGAATGTATCCAGATTTTCATTCAATTTTCAGTCAGTAGTATAAAAATGCAAATACCAGCTCGTCATCCACAGACTGCATTTGTAACTGTTGATTCAATTTTAAACAGTCTGAACTTCTTAATGTGGCAAACTGCAAGCACTACTCTGGGATTATACTGGGGTCACAATGTCCATGATATCCATGATGGGATAGAATCGCGTTAAGCATGGGATTTGTGGGACTGAATCCTGATTGGTGATTACTGTGACAAAAATTTTGGGTGTCAAAAACTTTGCAGCGATTATTAGAATTTAGTGTTATTTAATTCCAACAATGATAGAACGGCACAATCATACCTCCGAGTTATGTAAAAGGGATAAAAGTGTAAGTTGCTCTGGATATGAGTATTTGCATAATGCTATAAATGTTAAATAAAAACTCGCTGATCCAAAGGTTGGGGGTTCGAGTCCCACTCTCCACAAGGTTGTCACCCCCTTCCCCCAGTAACTGGGTTATCAAAGGCCGGTCATGTCTCTCACTGTCTATGGTATGAGGTATGTAAAGGAACCATTGCTGACTTCCGACAGGAGTAACTGCAAAGTCGTCGGCGTGTTTCCGCCCTGCAATGGCCTGGCGCGCTGTCCAGGGTTTACTCTGCCCTCGCCAATTGGCTGGAATGGGCACCAGCCTCCCCACGACCCTAATTAGGATTAAGCGGTTACAGAAAATAAACTGAACTGAATTAATAAAAACATTTGCAACAGTGTAATTTTTATATATATATATTTTTTAAATAATGAGAAAAACACGATGTACAAGGCTTTATTTTATTATTAGCATAATTTATTATTACAGATTTTGGAAAAGTTGCAAAGTCACAATGGTGAAATTATTTTTTAAAACTCACCTGAAATGGCTGAGTGTAAACTGATGTAAACACCAAGTGTTTTTACACCGTTATAGCAGTGACCTTTGACACAAGCGTGCTCAACATCTGCGCAAAACTGGATGTTGACATTAAAACGAAATACATAATTATGTTGATCAAATATTTTGAAGAGTAGTTGACAGAAAGGAGAATTTATGCAACATAATAAGTTTAATGTTGATGATGGAACAAATCCCCCTGAGGATAACAATCTTTAAGACTACAGTTTGGCCAAAAATGAAATGTACACAAAACCACAGCCTAGAGGTGTCTGTAGTGTTTTTCATTCCGGATAATAATTCAATTACATAAAGGATGAACACGTTGCCGCACACTTTGAGGTGAATTGCTAAAGTAGCATGTACACACGTACAGTACAATATAAATCTATTAAAAATAAATATACCAATACATTACATACAGATAAATCGATAATGAGCATGTATCATGTATCCAAACCTACGTGCTGAGGAATTTGAGTGCTTTTCTTTCTCTAATTTTTCTTTTTGTCCAAGCTCATTTGTATTATAGATGTTGGAAACGGTCTGAGACATGCACACTCCACCAACCCAACATCACCGTAGAACAGTCCTTCTCAAATAGTAGGGGGCACAGTATTATGCCGGGGGAAGAGGGGGGGTTGATGCCGGAGGAGCGCGTATGACCCTGGAGAACATGCTTTTCTGGAATTGTGTACGAGAATTACGTGTAATTGCACCTCCACGTCACTAGTTGGCAGTGGCGCTCTCATTGTCGCCCTATGGTGTAGCGGTTTTTCGCACGAGCAAACGAGTGCAGTAAGCAACCCAATGATGTAGAGAAAAATAGACTGTGTACAGGCCCCTTTCACATGGTAATTTGGCTTTAACTTCGGTTAGGGCAAAACGTTGCTTTGGGTACTATTTCACTCGAAAGTTGACATCCTTTGGCATCCTTGCAATTGTACGTTATGACATATAACAATATCGAATTTAATTGGAATAATTGGTTTACCTTTTTTGGTGTCAATATGGTTAATTCTTGTTGCGCTGTTGGCTGTCAAAACCGTGCAGGCGGTCACAAAGAAGTATTTTTTCACCAGTAAGTGTGTCTCAGTCTAACCTTCATTAGGTGGTAGGCTTGAAGCTTAAGTAACATTACTTACCCTGAAATTTATGAATGACTACTTTTTATTTTTAGCCCCAGTGTAACAAGCATGTATGTAACTGGTCTGTTATTGTGTATATCTAATCAATACAAAATGTATCATGTTGCTATTGCTCATTTATATGATGTAATATTACATGTATAGATTAACTGGAAGTGTTTGTGGTTATAAATGTGCAGTGCGGTTTTATATATTTTCATCTGTCATGTGCTGGAGACAGGCTGATTCCCCTTGGGAGCTCTTTGTTCTAACATTAAGCAAATAAAACTAACGTAGATGCCTCAGATGATTGATTTCTGAACCTGAGAGCGATACTTGTGTGGAATATATTGATAACATTTCCGAGATTGTTCATCCTCTTGTACAAAAAGTGTCCGTAAACTTCCTTGTAATTTGTGGAATATGTCAATTGAAATCCTTGCTACACTATACTAAGACAAGAGAGATGGGTGTGGCAGTTGACATGTTTGGCATGGGGAATATTATAAAGGTCTGAACCTCATATTAGGTGTCGATGTATCTTCCAAACCTTCTTGGGCATGCTACAAATGTTTAGATTATATTCATGTCTCTAGGGGGGGCAGTGGTGGTCTAGTGGTATAGAGCGCTGGATCCTACGGTTGGGGGTTCAAGTCCCCCCCCCCCCCCCCCAGTGCAGCAAACTGGGTTATCAACGGTAGGCCATGTCTCTCAGTGTCTATGATGAGGGGTTCATTTAAAAGAACCATTGCTGACTTTTGTAAAGAGGAGCTGAGCTGCAAATCCATCAGCGTGCTTCTACCCCTTGCTAAAGGGTTGTGTCAGGAAGGGCATCTGATGTAAAAACCGATGCCAAATCAAACGTGCCAATCATTCACTGTGGCAACCCCTGATAAAGGGAAAAAGCTGAAAGGAAATCTCTCTCATGTCTCAAGGGATCCAAAATATCCTAAGTATTTAGATTTATCGCATCGTTTTCCATATCAGTGTATGTATGTTTACCATGCTTTTTGCCCTGACTGGAAGTCAGAGCCTATTGACCATCAAGGCATACATAATGTATGCAGAGTGCACAGTCTAGTTTTTCTTCTACATCATTGAAACAACCCCTCAAGAAACAACACCGAAAAATTTCTAACAGGAACCGGCTTTTCCCTTCAGGGGTCGCTACAGTGAATCATCTGCCTCCATCTCACCCTATCCTTTGCATTTTCTTCTCTTACACCAACTACCTTCATGTTCTCCTTCACCACATCCATGAATCGTCTCTTTGGTCGTCCTCTAGGCCTTCTGCCTGGTAGTTCCAACCTCAGCATCCTACTACCAATATACTCACTATCCCTCCTCTGTACATGTCCAAACCATCTCAATTTAGCCTCTCTGACTTTGTCTCCAAAACGTCTTACATGTACTGTCCCTCTGATGTGCTCATTCCTGATCCTATCCATCCTCGTTACTCCCAAAGAGAAATTCAACATTTTCATCTCTGCTGCCTCCAGCTCAGCCTCCTGTCTTTTCCCCAGGGCCACTGTTTCTAAACCATACAACATCGCTGGCCTCAACAATGTCTTGTACACTTTTTCTTTCATTCTTGCCGATACCCTCCTATCACACATCACACCGGACACTTTTCTCCAACCATTCCAACCTGCCTGCACATGCTTCTTCACCTCTTTTCCACACTCTCCACTGCTCTGGATTGTTGAGCCGAAGTACTTAAAATCCTCCACCTTCCTTGTCTCTGCTCTCTGTAACCTCACCGTTCCTCTTGGATCCTTGTCATTCATACACATGTATTCTGTCTTACTGAGGCTAACCTTCATTCCCCTCCTTTCCAGGGCATACCTCCACCTCTCTAGATTTTCCTGAACTTGTTCTCTGCTCTCACTGCAGATCACAATGTCATCTGCAAACATCATAGTCCATGAAGATTCTTGTCTAACCTCGTCTGTCAGCCTGTCCATCACCATAGCAAACAAGAAGGGGCTCAGAGCTGACCCTTGATGCAGTCCCACCTCCACCTTGAACTCTTCTGTCACATCGACAGCACACCTCACCACTACATCGCTTATACATGTCCTGCGCCACTCTAACATACTTCTCTGCCACTCCAGACTTTCTCATGCAATACCACAGTTCCTCTCTCAGCACCCTGTCATATGCTTTCTCCAGATCCACAAAGGCACAATGCAGCTCTGTCTGACCTTCTCTGTACTTCTCTATTAACATCCTCAAGGCAAACACTGCATCTGTGGTGCTGACATGAAACCAAACTGTTTTTCACAAATGCTGACCTCTGCCCTTAGTCTAGCTTCCACTATTCTTTCCCATAACTTCATCGTATGGCTCCTCAACTTTATCCCTCTGTAGTTGCCACAACTCTGCACGTCTCCCATGTTCTGAAAAATGGGTACCAGCACACTTCTCCTCCATTCCTCTGGCATCCTCTCATTCTCTAAGACCTTGTTGAATGTTCTTGTCAGGAAATCTACTGCTACCTCTCCTAGACACTTCCATACCTCCACCGGTATGTCATCAGGGCCAACTGCCTTTCCACTCTTCATCCTCTTCAATGCCCTCCTCACTTCACCCTTACTAATCTTTGCTACTTCCTGGTCCTCAACAGTCACCTCTTCTACTCTTTTTTCTCTCTCATTTTCCTCATTCATCAGCTCTTCAAAGTACTCTTTCCATCTTCCCAGCACACTTCTGTCATCAATCAATACATTTCCCTCTCGTCCTTAATCACTCTAACTTGCTGCACATCCTTCCCATCTCTATTTCTCTGCTGTGCCAACCTGTATAAATCATTTTCTCCCTTTTTACTTTCCAACCGAGCATACAAGTCATCATACGCCCTCTGTTTGGCCTTTGACATCGCTCCCTTCGCCTTACGCTGTGTCTCCCTGAACTCCTGTTTACTCACTTCGGTCCTCTCAATGTCCCACTTCTTCTTAGCTACCCTCTTCCTTTGTACACACTCCTGCACTTCCTCATTCCACCACCAAGTCTCTTTATCTACTCTGCATCACTTCATCTAACTCACTCCAGAATCTCTCCTTCTCCTCTAGATCACATCCTGCCTGTGGGGCATAAGCACTAACAACATTGAACATCACGCCTTCAATTTCTAACTTGAGACTCATCACTCTGTCTGACACTCTTTTCACTTCTAGAACATTCCTGACAAACTCCTTCTTCAAGATGACGCCTACTCCATTTCTCTTCCCATCCACACCATGAAAAAACAGCTTAAACCCTGCTCCTAAGCTTCTAGCCTTGCTACCTTTCCACCTGGTCTACTGAACACACAGTATGTCCACCTTTCTCACCTGCATCATGTCAGCCAGCTCTCTACCTTTTCCTGTCATAGTTCCAACATTCGAAGTCCCTACTCTCAATCCTAGACTCATGCCTTTCCTCTTCTCTCTCTGCCTACAGACATGCCTCTCCTTCTTCGACCAACAGTAGTTCAATTTCCACCAGCACCCTGTTGGTTAACAGCACTGATGGCGGTCGTTGTTAACCCGGGCCTCGACCGATCTGGTATGACATTCTTTGTTTTGACTCGCATTTTTCATTTGGCATTTGTTTTACGCTGGATGCCCTTCCTGACGCAACCCTCTGCATTTATCCGGGCTTGCCCCCCCCCACGGCTGCATTGAAGAGAGACCGAGATATTAAGACATAAATAAGTCAAATGAGTTTAAATAAGGATGTACTGTATTTTTTAAATTTCAGGAACATTAGTGCACTTTAAATCTTTTCAATTGCAAATTAAAAAAACAATGTTCATGAAGTTGTTTTTCTTTCTTGTAAGTTGAACTGTATTTCTTTCTTTTTTGTTTTTAATGTTAATAAAGATACAATGTTATGCAGAGGTGTACTAATAACAATTTTATAGACAAATAATACTATTTATAGTCGCTCACCAGGCGGTGCGGGCCCCACAGAAAATAACTGAGAAGCACTGCTGTAGGAAGTTGTACTGTACTATGTAGGAATCTATACTCCAAGTTTTTACTTGTTTGAAACATTAGTCTCCTACATGCAGTGCAAAACCAAAGATGATATCTACACTTTATACAGCCGGTATTATTAAGATAAACAATTTGTTCATTGCAATGGGGGAGTATTAAATCTTCTGCTTTTTTTTATCTCTTTCCCTAGTGTCTCTGTGCTAATGGATGAAGAATGTGTGTCAGGTGCTGTTCAGCCTGTATGTAACAACATTTCAGGAGAGCAATCAGTGCTGCTGGTGTGTGAAGGTCATGGCGATCAGATCCTCAAAGTTCTTCGAACCTTTCGCGACAAAGGCATGCTCTTCGACTTTCACATTCAAGTTCAAGATGAAATCCTGCCATGCCACCGCTGTGTTCTCGCAGCTTGCAGTGATTTCTTTAGGTAAAAGAAAAGAAAAGAACCTGCAGAACATGTTCATTGAAACTAAAGCCAGTAATAATGATTAATTTGCTACGTTATAAAATTATTACTTTTAAATTTAGCTGCTTTTTGTAGAGAGCTGGAGAGCGTAGCACTCATTGGTTAATACTGAGCTGGTTCATGAATTCATTTCAAATGTCCGTTTTCATGGAATCTGTCTTGAATGAATGGTAAAAATAAATAAAAAGGTGGCTAACTTGGGCTTAAAACAAGTCATGACCAGCTGATGTCCAAGGAGTAGTTCAGCCAATGAAAACGTGTAATGGCTAATATCTGCTGACGCGCGCGTGTGTGTGTGTGTGTGTGTGTGTGTGTGTGTGTGTGTGTGTGTGAATTTTTAAGACCAATTTTTTTATTATTTAAAACAGCATGGTTATCACATCTGCCTCACAACAAGAAGTCCTGGGTTTGATTCCCAGCTTGGGAGTTTCTGTTTGTCCAGAGACCCTCATGTGGATTAGAAGATGAATGAATATTATTATTCAACCTCAAATATGATACATACTGCATAGAAATAAGAAAAAATAAGTGATAATACATTTGCAGAAAAATGGTTTCATTTTATCATTCAAAAGTAACACTGTACGTATATGCAAATATCATTCATTTTCTGTAACCACTTAATCCTAATTAGGGTCGCAGGTGCCCATCCCAACTGACGGCAGAGTACACCCTGAACAGCTTCGCCAGGCAATCGCAGGGCAGAAACACATTGACGACTATATAGCTCCTCTTGATGGAAAGTCAGCAATGGTTCTTTTACATGAACCTCTCACCATAGACAGTGAGAGACATGACCGGCCTTTGATAACCCAGTTGGCTGAACTGGGGGGGGGGGACAGTGACAACCCTGTGGAGAGTGGGACTTGAACCACAACCTTAGGATCAGTGATCCAGCACCTTTATCACCAAACCACCACTGCCCTGTTATGAAAATATCTGTGCTGCTATTAAAAAGCAATATTCAGCAAAAAAGTAATAAAGTTCTTAATGTGTGCCTTATCTTGTCACTCTTATTTTAGGAAACTCAGATATGATTTCTATTATTTGAAATCATTTCGAGACAAAAGTAAGAGAGTTGTAAATCAGATGTTTTATATCACTTCAGCATATTGTCACTCATAGATTAAAAAAAAAAATGATTTACTGCAGGTAGTGGTGGCCTGGTGGTAAAGGTGCTGGATTCTAAGGTTGTGGGTTCAAGCCCCACTCTCCACGGGTTGTCTATGTCCCCCCGCAGTGCAGTAACTGGGTTTTCAAAGGCCGGCCACGTCTCTTGCTGTCTATGATGTGAGGTTCATGTAAAAGAACCATTGCTGACTTTCGACAAGAGTAACTACATAGCTGTCAGTGTGTTGATGGCCTGGCGAGCTGTCCAGAGTGTACGCTGCCCTCACCCAGAGTCGGCTGAGATGGGCACCAGCCACTCTGTGAGGCTGTATGATTAGGATTAAGTGGTTCAAAAAATGAATGAATGGATTATTTACTGCCAGTTTGCACATCTGGTTCTGTGGTGCTAATTTCATATATTTTGTATCTTCATGCTATAATTAGTAACTCTTCATCCTATTCACATCTTCTTTTCTTCTTTTCCTTTCGGCTGCTCCCTTCAGTGGTCGCCACAGCAAATCATCCGTCTCCATCTCACCCTGTCCTCCTGCATCTTCTTTTTTGACTCCAACAACCTTCATGTCTTCCTTTACTGTCATCCTACTGCCAATATACTCACTATCCCTCCTCTGTACATGTCCAAACCATCTCAAACTAGCCTCTCTGACTTTGTCTCCAAAACATCTTACATGGGCTGTCCCTCTGATATACTCATTTCTGATCCTATCCATCATCGTTACTCCCAAAGAGAACCTCAACATTTTCATCTCCGCTACCTCCAGCTATTCACATCTCTGCCCTTAATTATGATTAAAACTCTGTTTTTGTGTATTTTCCTTAGTTTATATATTTATATTCTTTACACATGTTTGCTGCGTGTTTTTGCTGTCTTTGCTGCTGTAATGCAACAATTGTTCAAATTCAAATATCGAATGTAACTATACTGCTTTTCATTACAGGGCCATGTTCGAGGTAAACATGCGAGAGCGTGATGGTGGCTCAGCCACACTGAGGAATCTCTCCCCACAGGCTGTACACAGCTTCCTGGACTTTGCGTACTCAGGCCAGATTGAGATTACAGAGGAAAATGTTGACATGCTTTTCCAACTGGCATCTTTTCTACAGGTATTACTTAAATACATAATGTTGAGTGAAATCACATTTTCAAAGCACTATTCAGTCTTCCAAACAAAAAGGCCCTGAGGCCAAGATACAAACTCACTTAAACAAATACATGAGAAAGTTAACAGTTTGGACAATAATTAAGACCCTTAAACTAAATTACCATATTCGACGTGATAAGTGCCCAGGGCGCTTTAAAAATTGCAGTGGGTGGGCGCTTATTAAAATGGTTACCAGCTGAGTGGAACGGTAAGTGCTTATTACCATCGAGGTGGAAAACATGAATAATAACAGAACAATAAAATAGTTTTACTGGTATTTGTGATATTCATTTAGTAGTATGAACCAAATTTCTTACATGAAAGCAGAAAATAAACAGAAAACAGCATAATTAAAAAAAAAAAAAAAAAAGACCCCTTACTTTTCCCTCCCGGATGTTCCCTTACATATTTTCTCGGAAGTAAAATTGAGCCAATCAACACGAATGTCAACTTTAGCACATAGGATGTTGAACCAAGCAACATGAACATAAACAAAAGTACATGGCCAGGAACGACTTTAAATTTATGAAGTCGGTGAGCAGGAGAATTGGGTGAAAAATCCTCATTATTTCTGATAGGTCCATATCTGGCTCATCGCTCCATTCATTCAGAGCATTCCATAGTTTTGCTGTAGCAGTTTCAGTTGTTGGACATTTACCAAGAGAACAAAGCAAAATATTTTCCTGTTTTTTAAAGCATGGCGGAACAATCAAATGTGTTGCTAATGATGAACATTATAGACATTCCCCAGTGGCAGGCGGTCTTGAAATACCTTGTAAACTCACTTTTTCAGTCAGTGAACGCCTCATTTTACTGTTCCAGAGACTGATCAAATTAAATTGGGAAGTTTGATCTACGATTTTGCTCCCAGTACACATGGGCGGTTATTAGACATCATATAAAAAACATTTGGGGGGGGGGAAGCAAATTGGAACAGGGTGCTTATTACGTCGAATACGGTAATGAAATCTGACAAATCCTTTCATTTATCCACAGCTTTTAAAAATTATATTTATATATATATATATATATATATATATATATATATATATATATATATATATATATATATATATATATATACACTGTATATGACTTCCATGTATATGAAAATATATATACGACTTACGAAATTAATACGTTCCAGCACCTTTTTCGTAACGCGGGAGCTTCGTAGGTAGGGGCGCATTTTACATGTAAAATGCCTGATTCGTTCCAAGGCTCCCAAGACTACCCCATAAACCCTTTAAAGATGATAAAAGTAAACAAATTTTGTATGAAATATGTGTTAAAAGTAAAAGATTATTTATTAAACCATTTAAACATTTTATTAACATATTAAACCATTTTATCAACACACACACACACACACACACACACAAAACTTGGGCCTCACAGCTGACGGAACAATTCTATTTAAATGTTTAAATGGACGGAATGTTTTATTTAAAGTGGAATTACAGTATCTGTTTGAAAGATCAGAGGTATTCAATATTAACTTGCTTCCTTGCGAGATTGGAGATTTTCTCCCACGGAGCACTCTGTTTTAATATCGTGCCGAAATAATCGCCTCCATCACTGTATTTACGCTTTAAGGTCTCCTTCTGTTTCAATATCGTCCTGATTGTACAGGGGTTTCGGCGATAACGAACTATAACACTGCATGATCAATCTCAACACAAGCCAAAAGACAACTCTCCTTCACGCGTGTGACAAACAGGAAGTATGGGTACAAGAAGTATGGGTAACGTCAGCTGTCTCCTGGCCAATGGGAGGCTAGCAGGGCAGGATTTTGGGAGACAGCCAATGAAAGAGCAACTCGTGCATCGTGTGAAATTTTTATTGGCGCGTTTGAATTTTGAATGGCGCATTTGGCACTGTTCATAAGAGGAGGTTGTTTTCGTACCCAGGGGGTTTCGTAAATAGTGGGCCAACTATATATATATATATATATATATACACACACACACACACACACACACACACACACACACACACAGTAGGCCCTTGACTATTCGCGGTTTTGCACTCTCAGTTTGAGTATTCGCGGACTGCCAAGCAACTGACACGTCAATCCAATTGAGCCAATGGCTGTCCTTCCTGCTGATTGGTTGAGATGATGTAATGCCCATTTTTCCTCATTTGCACACAAGTTTTCAATAAGCCTCTTTTTTAGTGTGTTTTAATTACCAGTTAAGCTGTATGATGCCACTCAAACGCTGTGTGTCTTCTCTGGCTAAGCACTAGAAAAGATAATGATGTTGGATGTCTCTTCTGAAGAAATAAGACTTTCTCCTTAAGAAACGACAGTTTCCTCTGATGTGCCTGAAGAGGAATAATCATCTGAAAGCACTCTAGTATTAAAGTCATTATAAAGTCAAAATCATTATTCCAGTACGGTACCTAAATTAATGTTTAGAATGTTTGTGAGTGTGATTTTATGTACTGTGGTGTAGCATGTTTCTTGTTTTGTTTTGTTTATCCAATTTATTACATTTCATGTTCTTTTATGTCTGTGTTTTGGGGGGGACTTTGATTTTGACGGCTGTGTTCTCTAACTCTAACTGTCCACTCCAGCTGAGGGGCGTGGCTGAGCTGCTCCGCAGCTCTCACCTGAATTTCATTCTCATCTACTCTCAATAAATACAAGCATGCTTATCTCTGCACTAGAGAATTAACTCACACATTTTTGCAGGTGACAAACGGAGCTTGTGAGACGGCTTATTCAGACTTCTGATCTTTTAAGTGTGCAAGATCAAGCTCCATGTGTCACCTACAACAAACACCTCACATTCAAAGGGAAAGGACTGAAGAAACGCTTTAACTGTGGTGAGCGTGCGGTTTGTGTTTATAGGGAGTAAATGAGATTACATCATTAAAGTTCAGGCACTTCAGAGGAAACTGTCATTTCTTCAGGAGAAACTTTTATTTCTTCAGAAGAGATGGCGCTTAGCCGACTTTTGAGTGGCATCATAGAGCTTAATGGGATAATATATTATACATACAAAATGAAAACATATATATATACTGTATATATATATATATATACATATATATATAAGTACGGTATGCTGTATAATGTTTATATATTTTATTAATAAATATCACAATACAAAATTAAAAGGTTTTTCTTAATCATTACTATATTGTACTACATTAATACTGTATTAATGAGTAAGACTGTCTATAGAATGTGTTTAAGAAGCATATTTTAGCGCATGTAATAGATACATAGGATTTTACTTCTGGTTGATCATTCGTGCATGTAAAATGATACATGAGGGTTTACTTCCGGGTACAGAACTCCCAGATTATCTTCATTCGCGGGAGGGGCCGCACTCAATATATATATATATATATATATATATATATATATATATATTCAAACATTCAAACGTGCCATTCAACCATTAAAACACGCCATTCAAACATTCAAACAATGCATGAGTTGCTCTCCATTGATTATCTCCCAACATCCTGCCCCGCTGGCCTCCCATTGGCTAGGAAGGATGACACAATTCCCTCCATTGGCTATTATGGAGCTGCATCTTCCATAATGCTTCTCGTGTAAAGGACAGAGTTACTGTTGTTTCATGAGTTTGAGTGTGCTGATTGCTTTATTTTTTGGCTCAGGCTTTTAACCTTGCATAAACATTTGTAAGATTATAACTCTGCTAAGAAAACATGGTCAACACACGTGCGCGCACACACACACACACACACACACACACACACACACACACACACACACACACACACACACACACGCGCGTCTGATTTCCGGTGCGAGTGAAAAGAAGAAGCGGGCTTGTGGCATGCAGTTGAGTGATATCGCAAAGGAATATGGCCAAACCCGTCTACCATCAGTACGATATTGAAGCAGAAGGAGGCCTTAAAAGGTATGCTTTTATAATTTTTAAAGGGTTTAGAGGGTAGTATTGGGGGCCTTGGAACAAATCACACGTTTTACAACTTACGAAAAATCCAGGTTAAGATAAAGGCTCTGGAACGGATTAATTTCGTAAGGTGAGGTACCACTGTATATATACAAGTATAAGCCCCCAGTACGGCTCACTGGGTTGCCAAAAGGCCGGCCATGTCTCTCACTGTCTATGGTGAGAGGCTGTAAAACAACCATTGCTGACTTTCGACAAGAGTAGGCTGCGTAGCCGCCAGTGTGTTTCCGTCCTGCGATGGCTTGGCTAGCTGTTTAGGGCGTACTCTGCCCTCGCCCGGAGTCGGCTGGGATGGGCACCAGCCTCCCCGTGACCCTAATTAGGATTAAGCAGTTACAGAAAATGAATGAATGAATGATATAAGCAACAATGTTGTACCCTAAATGTTTATTTAGTGGAACAAATGCTGCTGCAATGTGTATTTCATGTGTATTCATGAAATTTTATTATGTGATCATTAATATTTAAGATTAATATGAACTTTTTTTATATTGCAGGTTAGTGCACTTTCTCAGGCCTGCAGTGATTTTTTAATCCAGACACTTGACCTCTCTAATTGTCTTCACCTGCTGGCCATTGCTGAAGGGTACGGTTCATCCTGCCTTTTGCGCCATGCTACCGAGTTTGTCATGGACAATTTCCATGCGTTTTCCTCCCATCCAGATTTTCTGGAGATGCCTTCAGAAATCCTGAGGTGCTGCTTAGACTCAGACTCACTCAGTGTGCCAGACGAAGAAAGTGCACTACAATCCCTGATCCTGTGGACTAATCATGACGTGGAATTTCGGCACAGTTTACTTCCTGAGCTCCTCACACATATCCGACTGCACCACCTTCCATCTGACAAGCTGGAGAAAATGATCCAGTCAGAGGCACTGATACTGAACAGTAAGGAATGTACCAGAGTGGTGGTCAAAGCATTGTCAAGGTTGACAAAGTTTAATGGCCTTTTTCTGGATGCCCGTCCATCCACAGTATCGAGCTACATCTATGTGCACAAAATGGAGCAGAACAGTGAGATGCACCACACATTCTGCTATGATGTAGCAGCCAACCACTGGTACCAATTGTCAACATCTGAGCTTGCTGACCTCCCTGGCTCATCATTCAGCAGCTTTGGAGAGAAGCTCTTTGTCACTGGAGGATGCCATGGCAAATGCTGCAGGACAGTAAGACTTCATATCACGGAGACTGATCATGAAGCTACGAAGAAAGCATGGTGCTACTGTCCTGTCACTGACAAATTTGTAGAAATACAAGCCATGCAATGCCCACGAACCATGCATGTTTCTGTCTCCACCCAGCACCACATATATGTCATTGGTGGTAAAACTGTTGGAAACCAGGGCCTTCTAGATGTAGAATGCTATGACCCACTAGGGCAATCGTGGAAGTCTGTGAGTCCATTACCCTGTCAGATTTACTTCCCAGAGGTAGCAGTGTGTGGCACCATCATCTACGCTCTAGGCTCTAGACAGGAGACCTCTGATGCCTTCAACCCATCACTGGACTGTTTGTTCCGGTATGACGCTCAAGCTAATCAGTGGTGTCAGTTGGTGGTAGAGTTTAGCCAGTTATTTCATGCTACCCTTTGTAAAATTGTTTCAATTAAGCTGACACTCTACCTGTGTGACTTATCCACATATAAGGTTTACCGTTTCTGCCCAGAGACCAGTGTGTGGATCAGTGTAGGTTCTTTTGAGTGTGCAGGCTTTAATGCAGGTGCCATAGCTGTGCATGAAAAAATATACATCATGGGAGGGGATTATTCTCCCAATGAGGTCACAGACGAGGTGCAGGTTTACGACAGCAGACAGAACAAGTGGCAGGAGGCAGCACCAATGCCATGTGCATTAACTGAGTTTCACTGCCAGATTATCAGCTTTAGCCACTACCGAGATCCGTGGAAATCTAAAGCTGCAGAAGTGTAATAAATACAACAGATAATACAGTTACTAGCAAACAGACCCTCACATTTTTAAAGGCCCAAAATTACAATATGCTATGCATTTAATATAATAAACATATTTCAGCGTAGACTGAAATGTTACTAAAATTGTTACAGACCCAGGATTGGGTGATATGACTAAGTATTCTGTCTTGACAGGGCATTGGTTTTGGTTCTGAAATTTATATTGTGATTGTATTTCATATACATATATACATATATATATATATATATATATATATATATATATATATATATATATATATATATACAGTAAACCCTCCGCTGATGAACGCTTAAGCTCACGAACTTTTCGCCTCAAGAACATTAAATTTGCGAGCATATAGTCTCTGCTGACGAACTAGTTTTCGGCGGACGAACCAAACCACGCGGTCGAACAGCGCCACGGTGGCGGCCACGAGAAGCTGACGCACGCTCATGGCGTCACAGTTCGTCACCCCCTTTCTTTGAGTGCGGAAGTGGTTTGTGTTTGATAGACATTTTGGACCATATTGAGTGTACTTTTGCTATTATGGGACCGAAAAAGACCCCACCACAGGCGGAGATCATTGAAAAACACGAACGAGGTGTGCGTTTGTGTGACTCAGCGTCCCAGTACCAGTACGCTAAGTCTACCATTGCTCCCATCCTTAAGAACAAGGAAGTTATTAAGGGTGTGTGTGTGTGTGGCTAAGGGTGTTTCCAAACAGTAGGCGTTTCCAAACACTCCTTCCAAACAGTAACTCCCTCCCTCTCTCCTCCTCCCACTCCATTCCATCAAGCCATCAACTACCATCACAAAGGTAAATAAAACCACTTTATTATACAGTACAGTTTATTTCTTTAATTACAACACAATAGCACATTTATTATACATAAAATAAGGTATATTTTTGTGTAGTTTTAAGGCTTATTTAGTAGAAAATTATGTTTTATGGGGACCTGGGAACGGATTATTCTCATTTTAATGGTTTCTTATGGGAAATAAATGTTCGGAAGACGAACTTTTCGCCTTACACACACTTTCTGGGAACCAATTATGTTCGTGAGCAGAGGTATCACTGTATATATATATATATATATATATATATATATATATATATATATATATATATATATATATATATATATATATATATATATATATATATATATATATATAAATAAATATATATATATATGTGTGTGTGTGTGTGTGTGTGTGTGTATATAATGTAGCCCTGAGGAAGGGACACAAGCCAGTGTCCCACACAGCCGGGTCCCAAGCCCGGATAAATGCAGAGGATTGCATCAGGAAGGGCATCCGGCGTAAAACAAATGGCAAATAAAAAATGCGAATCTCAACAAAAAATTTCATACCAGATCGGTCGAGGCCCGGGTTAGCAACGACCGCCATCAGTGCTGTTAACCAACCGAGTGCTGGTGGAAATTGGACTACTGTTGGTCGAAGACATCAAAGAAGGAGAGGCAGGAGGCGTGTCCATAGACAGAGAGCAGAGGTAAGGCATGAGTCTAGGACTGAGAGTAGGGACTTCGAATGTTGGAACTATGCAAGGAAAAGGTAGAGAGCTGGCTGACATGATACAGAGGAGGAAGGTGGACATACTGTGTGTTCAGGAGACCAGGTGGAAAGGTAGCAAGGCTAGAAGCTTAGGAGCAGGGTCTAAGCTGTTTTTTCATGGTGTGGATGGGAAGAGAAATGGAGTAGGAGTCATCTTGAAGAAGGAGTTTGTCAGGAATGTTCTAGAAGTGAAAAGAGTGTCAGACAGAGTGATGAGTCTCAAGTTAGAAATTGAAGGCATGATGTTCAATGTTGTTAGTGCTTATGCCCCACAGGCAGGATGTGAGCTAGAAGATAAGGAGAGATTCTGGAGTGAGTTAGATGAAGTGATGCAGAATACCCCCAGAGGTGAAAGAGTGGTCATTGGAGCAGACTTCAATGGACATGTTGGTGCAGGAAACAGAGGGGACGAGGAAGTGATGGGCAGGTTTGGTATCCAGGACAGGAATGCAGAAGAACAGATGTTGGTAGATTTTGCAAAAAGGATGGAAATGGCTGTGGTAAATACTTCCAGAACAGACAGGAGCATAGGGTAACTTATAAAAGCGGAGGTAGGAGCACACAGGTGGACTACATCTTGTGCAGGCAATGTAATTTGAAGGAAGTCAGTGACTGTAAAGTAGTAACGGGTGAGAGTGTTGCCAAACAGCATAGGATGGTGGTGGTGAGGAAGGTGAAGAAGGCAAAGGCAGAGCAGAAGACAAAGTGGTGAAAGCTGAAAAAGGAAGAGTGTCGTGTTGTCTTCAATGAGGAGTTGAAAATGGCTTTGGGTGGTCAGGAAGTGCTTCCAGATGACTGGACAACTGCAGCTAATGTGATCAGGGAGACAGGTAGGAGAGCACTTGGTTTGTCATCTGGAAGGAAGGAGATAAGGAGACTTGGTGGTGGAATGAGGAAGTGCAGGATTGTGTACAAAGGAAGAGGTTAGCTAAGAAGAAGTGGGACATAGAGAGGACTGAAGAGAGTAAACAGGTGTACAGGGAGACCTGTCGAAGGTAGTCGAAGGTAGCAGTGTCAAAGGCCAAACAGAGCGCGTATTATGACTTGTATGCTCGGTTGGAAAGTAAAAAGGGAGAAAATGATTTATACAGGTTGGCACAGCAGAGAAATAGAGATGGGGAGGACGTGCAGCAAGTTAGAGTGACTAAGGACAGAGAGGGAAATGTATTGATTGATGACCGAAGTGTGCTGGAAAGATGGAAAGAGTACTTTGAACAGCTGATGAATGAAGAAAATGAGAGAGAAAAAAAGAGTAGAAGAGGTGACTGTTGAGGACCAGGAAGTAGCAAAGATTAGTAAGGGTGACGTGAGGAGGGCATTGAAGAGGATGAAGAATGGAAAGGCAGTTGGTCCTGATGACATACCGGTGGAAGTATGGAAGTGTTTAGGAGAGGTAGCAGTAGATTTTATTATATTGGTAGTAGGATGCTGAGGTTGGAACTACCAGGCAGAAGGCCTAGAGGAAGACCAAAGAGATGATTCATGGACGTGGTGAAGGAGGACATGAAGGCAGTTGCAGTTGGTGTAAGAGAAGAAGATGCAGAGGATAGGGGGAGATGGAGGCAGATGATTCGCTGTGGCGACCCCTGAAGGGAACAGCCGAAACAAAAAGAAGATACTGTGTATGTATGTATATATATATATATATATATATATATATATATATATATATATATCATATACTGTATACACATACAATGCTGTGTGCATTTGAAATTATCTGTATGTGTGTCATCATCATCATCATTTTCTGTAACCGATTAATCCTAATTTGGGTCGCGAGGAGGCTGGTGCCCATCCCAGCCAACTTCGGGCGAGGGCAGAGTCCACCCTGGACAGCTCGCCAGGCCATCGCAGGGCTGTATGTGTGTCTAAACTCATTAATTACATTATTAGTATTATTATTACAATTTACAGACTTTTATTTCAATTATAGTTACTAAGTCTTCCAAAATTATGACTGGATTTAAATTATAATTAGCGTGATGTGATGAAGCATGGTATGTAGTTGTCTCTTGTGGAGACAGTGAAACTCACTTTAGTGACTCTGAGAATGCTGGCAGAGATGGTACGTGACGGTAGATCCAGTTGATTCATGTAGTTAACGTTTTGCCATGTCTGCTTTCCTGTTGTCAGTTGGTTTAGGGACAAAAATAAATAATTTTCTTCAATTTCTTGCACTTGATGTTTGTACAGCTCAGCACTGGCTTATAATGTTAAAGGGGTTGGTGATGTAGCCTTGACAATCCAACATGTGATGTCACTACAAAGCTGGAACAGCCAATCAGAAAGGCAACATGTCTCATAGCATACAGACATAGGGTGGTAATATTTATGTGCACTCTGAAAACAGACACAGACTGATATTGCTGGAAGGATCCACTGATGTTATAGGTGATTGTTTAAAATAGCTAATAACACGAATTCACCGCAGGTACAGTTTAAATTTGTCTCAGGAATGACACGTAAGATTTCTTAACCCAATTAAAGGATCTCAGGATGTGCCAACTTTAAAATACTTTATGGAGTGGTTCAGTTTTTTCCTCATTAACTGAAGACATTGGTGAAAAATGAAATTGAGACTAAATGGAAATAAATGTTATGCTGCTTAAGATTGTTGAAACAATGGCTTGGAGATGACAAGCTAAACATATTGTCTCTGTGGATGTGTATATATGGGTGTGTATGTGTGTGTGTGTGAGTGTTTTTCCCCCCCCAAAAAAAGTCAAATTTTGAGTTTAGACATACCGACATAGTACGCTGATGAAATGGTAATGACGCTATGACGCTGCGTCCATTGTTTACAAAAGACAGACTGAGTGCCCCCTCCTTCCCAGTTCAGTTATATATATATATATATATATATATATATATATATATATATATATATATATATATATATATACTGGTCCTTCTAAAAAAATTAGCATATTGTGATAAAGTTCATGATTTTCTGTAATGTACTGATAAAAATTAAACTATCATATATTTTAGATTAATTGCACACCAACTGAAATATTTCAGGTCTTTTATTGTTTTAATTCTGATGATTTTGGCATACAGCTCATGAAAACCCAAAATTCCTATCTAAAAAAAATAGCATATCATGAAAAGGTAATCTAAACGAGCTATTAACCTAATCATCTGAATCAACCAATTAACTCTAAACACCTGCAAAAGATTCCTGAGGCTTTTAAAAACTCCCAGCCTGGTTCATTACTCAAAACCACAATCATGGGTAAGACTGCCGACCTGACTGCTGTCCAGAAGGCCATCATTGACATCCTCAAGCAAGAGGGTAAGACATAAAAAGACATCTCTGAGCGAATAGACTGTTCCCAGAGTGCTGTATCAAGGCACCTCAGTGGGACGTCTGTGGGAAGGAAAAAGTGTGGCAGAAAATGCTGCACAACCAGAAGAGGTGACCGGACCCTGAGGAAGATTGTGGAGAAGGGCCGATTCCAGACCTTGGGGGACCTGTGGAAGCAGTGGACTGAGTCTGGAGTAGAAACATCCAGAGCCACCGTGCACAGGTGTGTGCAGGAAATGGACTACAGGTGCCGCATTCCCCAGGTCAAGCCACTTTTGAACCAGAAAACTCAGTGGTCCAAAGTACTTTTTTCGGATGAAAGCAAATTTTGCATGTCATTCGGAAATCAAGGTGCCAGAGTCTGGAGGAAGACTGGGGAGAAGGAAATGCCACAATGCCTGAAGTCCAGTGTCAAGTACCCACAGTCAGTGATGGTCTGGGGTGCCATGTCAGCTGCTGGTGTTGGTCCACTGTGTTTTATCAAGGGCAGGGACAATGCAGCTTGTGATTAGGAGATTTTGGAGCACTTCATGCTTCCATCTGCTGAAAAGCTTTACGGAGATGAAGATTTTCATTTTTCAGCACGACCTGGCACCTGCTCACAGTGCCAAAACCACTGGTAAATGGTTTACTGACCATGGTATTACTGTGCTCAATTGGCCTGCCAACTCTCCTGACCTGAACCCCACAGAGAATCTGTGGGATATTGTGAAGAGAAAGTTGAGAGACACCAGACCCAACACTGTGGATGAGCTTAAGGCCGCTATTGAAGCATCCTGGGCCTCCATAACACCTCAGCAGTGCCACAGGCTGATTGCCTCCATGCCACGCCGCATTGAAGCAGTCATTTCTGCAAAAAGGATTCCCGACCAAGTATTGAGTGCAGAACTGAACATAATTATTTGAAGGCTGACTTTTTTTGTATGTATTAAACACTTTTTTTTTTTTTGGTCTTATGAAATATGCTAATTTTTGGAGATGGGAATTTTTGGTTTTCCTTTACTGTTTTGCTAAAATTATCAATATTAAAACAATAAAAGGCTTGAACTACTTCAGCTGTGTGTAATGAATCTAAAATATATGAAAGTCTAATGTTTATCAGTACATTACAGAAAATAATGAACGTTATCACAATATGCTAATTTTTTTGAGAAGGACCAGTGTATGTGTGTATATATATATATATATATATATATATATATATATATATATATATATAGCGTGTTACCCTTGTGTGAAGACGTCGTCTCTGTGATCTGTGTTTACACTGTTTTGTAACCCTAAGCAAACATGGTTGGTCAGAAGCATAAGCCTTCTCGCATGGGTGCAAATCTCATACACAGAGATGAATTAACGATCAGCTCGAGAGTTTTCAAATGAATGAAAATTCGAATCCAGGAAAGAGCTCTCTGATTTGCTGGCTCCACATAAGTGCAGGCTGTGTTCTACACGAATTCAATGGCACCCTTGCGCACTTGAAAGACCGTAAGTACATATAACCCACAGCAAGTACACTACTTTCGCAAGTACACAACTTTCGCTATTGAGCGCTTCACATATTGTATGCTTGATTGGCTGTTTTAAGCTTAATGTAAAGTGATTCGGTATAAATAAGTGACTTATTTGATATTAATGTTGATATTATTTGATATATTTGATATTATTTTACAATGTTATGTTTATAATAATTGATTTAGGGTTGTTTTATGAGATACAGTAATGGTATTTATGGAGGTATAGTACAGTATGAGCGTAATGCAGCCGTGGGGGGGGTGGCACAAACCAGTGTCTTTCCCTCACGCCGGTCCCAAGCCCGGATAAATGCAGAGGGTTGCGTCAGGAAGGGCATCCGGCGTAAAACAAATGCCAAATAAAATATGCAAATCACAAGAAAGAATGACATACCGGATCCGTCAAGGACCGGGTTCACAACGACCGCCATCAGTGCTGTCAACCAACAGGGTGCTGATGGAAATTGGACTACTGTTGGTCGAAGACGTCGAAGAAGGAGAGGTGGGAGGCGTGTCCGTTGCCAGAGAGAGAAGAGGAAAGGCATGAGTCTAGGACTGAAAGTAGGCACTTTGAATGTTGGAACTATGGCAGGAAAAGGTAGAGAGCTGGCTGACATGATGCAGATGAGGAAGGTGGACATACTGTGTGTTCAGGAGACCAGGTGGAAGGTAACAAGGCTAGAAGCATAGGAGCAGGGTTTAAGCTGTTTTATCATGGTGTGGATGGGAAGGGAAATGGAGTCGGAGTCATCTTGAAGGAGGAGTTTGTCAGGAATGTTCTAGAAGTGAAAAGAGTGTCAGACAGAGTGATGAGTCTCAAGTTAGAAATTGAAGGTGTGATGTTCGATGTTAGTGCTTATGCCCCACAGGCAGGATGTGAGCAAGAAGAGAAGGAGAGATTCTGGAGTGAGTTAGATGAATTGATGCAGAGTACCCCTAGAGGTGAAAGAGTGGTCATTGGGGCAGACTTCAATGGACATGTTGGTGCAGGAAACAGAGGGGACGAGGAAGTGATGTGTAGGTTTGGTATCCAGGACAGGAACGCAGAAGGACAGATGTTGGTAGATTTTGCAAAAAGGCTGTGGTGAATACTTTATTCCAGAAGAGAGAGGAGCATAGGATGACTTATAAAAGCGGAGGTAGGAGCACACAGGTAGACTACATCTTGTGTAGGCAATGTAATTTGAAGGAAGTCAGTGACAGTGACTGCAAAGTAGTAGTGGGTGAGAGTGTTGCCAAACAGCATAGGATGGTGGTGTGCAGGATGATGCTGATGGTGAGGAAGGTGAAGAATGCAAAGGCAGAGCAGTGGTGGAAGCTGAAAAAGGAAGAGTGTCGGGTTGTCTTCAAAGAGGAGTTGAAACAGGCTTTGGGTGGTCAGGAAGTGCTCCCAGATGACTGGACAACTACAGCTAATGTGATCAGGGAAACAGGTAGGAGAATACTTGGTGTGTCATCTGGAAGGAAAGTAGAATGAGGCCAAATAGAGCGCGTATGATGACTTGTATGCTCGGTTGGAAAGTAAAGAGGGAGAAAATGATTTATACAGGTTGGCACAGCAGAGAAATAGAGATGGGAAGGACGTGCAGCAAGTTAGATTGATAAAGGACAGAGAGGGAAATGTATTGGCTGATGACAGAAGTGTGCTGGGAAGATGGAACGGGTACTTTGAAGAGCTCATGAATGAGGAAAATGAATGAGAAAAAAGAGTAGAAGAGGTGACTGTTGAGGACCAGGAAGTAGCAAATATTAGTAAGGGTGAAGTGAGGAGGACATTGAAGAGGATGAAGAATGGCAGTTGGGCCTGATGACATACCGGTGGAGGTATGGAAGTGTCTAGGAGAGGTAGCAGTAGATTTTCTGACAGGAACATTCAACAAGGTCTTAGAGAGTGAGAGGATGCCAGAGGAATGGAGGAGAAGTGTGCTGGTGCCCATTTTTAAGAACAAGGGAGACGTGCAGAGTTGTGGTAACTCATCATCATCATCATCATCTTCTTCCGCTTAGTCCAGGGTCGGGTCGCGGGGGCAGCAACCTTAGCAAAAAGGTCCAGACATCCCTCTCCCGAGCTACTTCCTCCAACTCTCCCGGGGGGACACCGAGGCGGTCCCAGACAAGCTGAGAGACATAGTCCCTGCAACGTGTTCTAGGTCGACCCCGGGGTCTCTTCCCGGTTGGACATGCCCGAAACACCACACCAGGGAGGCGTCCGGGGGGCATTCTGACCAGATGCCCGAGCCACCTCAACTGGCCCCTCTCAATGCGGAGGAGCAGCGGATCTACTCCGAGCTCTCCCCGGATGGCGGAGCTTCTCACCCTATCTCTAAGGGAGAACCCCGCCACCCGGCGAAGAAAGCTCATTTCAGCCGCTTGTATCCGTGATCTTGTTCTTTCGGTCATTACCCAAAGCTCGTGACCATAGGTGAGGGTTGGAACGTAGATCGACTGGTAAATTGAAAGCTTCGCCTTGCGGCTCAGCTCCTTTTTCACCACAACGGACCGGTACAGGCACCGCTTAACAGCAGAGGCTGCAGCGATCCGTCTGTCGATCTCTCGCTCCATCCTTCCCTCACTCGTAAACAAGTCCCCAAGATACTTAAACTCCTCCACTTGTGGCAGGACCTCATTCCCGACCCGGAGGGTGCATTCCACCATTGTCCGACTGAGAACCATGGCCTCGGACTTGGAGGTACTGATCTTCATCCCGGCTGCTTCGCACTCAGCTGCGAATCGCTCCAATGAGAGCTGGAGGGCCCGACTTGATGAAGCCAAAAGGACAACATCATCCGCAAAAAGCAGAGACGATATCCGATGGCCACCAAACCAGAACCCCTCATCGCCTCGACTGCGCCTAGAAATTCTGTCCATAAAAATTATGAACAGAATCGGTGACAAAGGACAGCCTTGGCGGACTCCAACTCCCACTGGAAATGAATCCGACCTGCTGTTACCAATACAGACCAAACTCTGGCTCCGGTGATACAGCGACCGAATCGCTCAGAGCAACGGATCCGAATGCCGTATTCTCGAGCACGCCCACAAGATCTTTCCAGGGACACGGTCGAAAGCCGTCTCCAAATCCACAAAGCACATGTGGACAGATTGGGCAAACCCCCATGCCCCCTCCAGAATCCTGTGGAGCGTATAGAGTTGGTCAAGAGTGCTGCGGCCAGGACGAAACCACATTGTTCCTCCTGAATCCGAGGTTCGACTATCGGTCGGATCCTCCTCTCTAGTACCCCTGCATAGACTTTCCCAGGTAGGCTGAGGAGTGTAATTCCCGATAATTGGAACACACCCTCCGGTCCCCTTCTTAAAAATTGGGACCACCATCCCAGTTTGCCAATCCAGAGGTACAGCCCCGATGACCACGCGATGTTGCAGAGACGTGTCAACCAAGACAGTCCTACAACATCCAGAGCCCTGAGATATTCCGGGCGGATCTCGCCCAACCCCGGAGCTCGACCACCGAGGAGCTTTTGACAACCTCAGTGACCTCCACTCCAGTGATGGGCGGACCCTCACCCGAACCCCCAGGGTCTTCCTCTTCCACGGAGGGCGTGTTGGTGGGATTGAGAAGGTCCTCAAAGTATTCCCTCCACCTCTCAACAACATCCCCAGTCAAGGTAAGCAGCTCCCCACCTCCACCGTAAACAGTGTTTGTGAAGAACTGCTTCCCCCTCCTGAGGCGTCGGATGGTGGCCCAGAACCTTTTGAGGCCAACCGATAATCACTCTCCAGGCCCTCACCGAACTCCTCCCACACCCGAGATTTTGCATCTGCGACAGCCTCGGCTGCAGCACGCTTGGCCTGCCGGGTACCCGTTTGCTGCCTCAGGAGTCCCACAGGCTAATAAAACCCGATAGGCCTCCTTCTTCAGCTGGACGGCCCCCTTCACCGCAGGTGTCCACCACCGGTTCGGGATTACCGCCACGACAAGCACCGACGACCTTACGGCCACAGCTATGGGCTGCCGCCTCAGCAATGGCGGCACGAAACATGGCCCATTCGGAGTCCACCTCCCGAACGTGGTTGTAGCTCTGCCGGAGGCGGGAGTTAAAGGCCTCTCGGACAGGGGGCTCCGCCAAACGTTCCCAGCAGACCCTGATTACACGCTTGGGCCTGCCAGGTCTGGAAGGCAACCTCCCACACCACCGAAGCCAACTCACCACCAGGTAGTGATCGGTAGACAGCTCAGCTCCTCTCTTCACCCGAGTGTCCAGAACATATGGTCGCAAGTCCGATGACACGACTACAAAGTCAATCATCGAACTGCGACCTAGGGTGTCCTGGTGCCAAGTGCACTTATGGACACCCTTATGTTCGAACATGGTGTTTGTGATAGACAAACTATGACGAGCACAGAAGTCCAACAACGACACACCATTCGGATTCAGACTGGAGAGGCCGTACCTACCGATCACACCCTTCCAGGTCACACTATCGTTTCCCACATGGGCGTTGAAGTCTCCCAAGACAACGAGCGAGTCTCCCGAGGGAGCGTTCTCCAACACCCCCCCCAAAGACTCCAAAAAGGGTGGGTACTCTGAACTGTCATTTGGTGCATAAGCACAAATAACAGTCAGGACCCGCCCCCCCACCCGAAGACGGAGGGAAGCTACCCTTTCGCCCCTCCTTGAATCGCCACCTTATCGTGGTGGAGGGGTTTGCGTGACCTAATGATCCTAGGAGCTATGTTGTCGGGGGCAAATGCCCCTGGTAGGGTCACCCAAGGCAAACAGGTCCGGGGTGAAGGTCCAGACAAAGTGCGATTCAAAACAAACGCCTAAAGACACGAGACAACAAAGGAAGCAGTCTTCCTTGCCCGGACGCGGGTCACCGGGGTTCCCTCCTGGAGCCAGGCCCAGGGGAGGAGCTTGAAGGCGAGCGCCTGGTGGTCGGGCTTATGCCCATGGAGCCTGGCCGGGCCCAGCCCGAAAAGGAGACATGGGTCCGCCCTCCCATGGACCCACCACCCGTGGGAGGAGTTTTAGGGGTCGGGTGCAGTGTGAGTTGGGTGGCAGCCAAAGGCATGGGTTCTGTCGGACTGATCCTCGGCTGCTTACTCTGACCTTCGGGACATGGAATGTCACCTCTCTGGCGGGAAAGGAGCCTGATTTGGTGCGTGAAGTGGAGAGATACCGACTAGATATAGTCGGGCTCACCTCAACGCATAGCTTGGGCTCTGGAACCATCCATCTCGAAAGAGGCTGGACCTTCTTCTATTCTGGAGTTGCTCACCATTGATTGAACCAGCGTTGGTAACTCCAGAGGGATAAAGTTGATGAGCCATACGATGAAGTTATGGGAAAGAATAGTGGAACTAAGGGCAGAGGTCAGCATTTGTGAACAACAGTTTGGTTTCATGCCAAGAAAGAGCACCACAGATGCAGTGTTTGCCTTGAGGATGTTAATGGAGAAGTACAGAGAAGGTCAGACGGAGCTGCATTGTGCCTTTGTGGATCTGGAGAAAGCATATGACAGGGTGCCGAGAGAAGAACTGTGGTATTGCATGAGGAAGTCTGGAGTCTGTCTGTCTTCCTTTCGGCTTTTTCCCTTTTACTCGGGAGTTGCCACAGCAAATCATCTGATTCGCACATTTGATTTGGCAGAGGTTTTTACATCGGATGCCCTATCTGTCACAACCCTTTTTTAGCAGGGGACAGAAACACGCTGACGACTTTGCAGCCTACTCTTTACGAAAGTCAGCAATGGTTCTTTTACATGCCGCTCACCATAGACAGTGAGAGACATGGCCCGCCTTTGATAACACAGTTAGCTGCACTGGGGGGACAGTGACAACCTTGTGGAGAGTGGGACTCGAACCCCCAACCTTTGGATCAGCGATCCAGCGCCCTATACCACTAGACCACCACTGCCCCCTCTGAGGAAGTCTGGAGTGGCAGAGAAGTATGTTAGAGTGGTGCAGGACATGTATGAGAGATGTAAGACAGTGGTGAGGTGTGCTGTCGGTGTGACAGAAGAGTTTAAGACTGCATCAAGTGGGACTGCATCAAGGGTCAGCTCTCAGCCCCTTCTTGTGTGCTATGGTGATGGACAGGCTGACAGACGAGGTTAGACAAGATTCTCCAAGGACTATGATGTTTGCAGATGACATTGTGATCTGTAGTCAGAGCAGAGAACAAGCGCAGGAAAATCTAGAGAGGTGGAGGTATGCCCTGGAAAGGAGGGGAATGAAGATTAGCCTCAGTAGGACAGAATACATGTGCACGAATGACAAGGACCCAAGAGGAACGGTGAGGTTACAGGGAGCAGAGATAAGAAAGGTGGAGGATATTAAGTACTTCGGCTCAACAATCTAGAGCAATGGAGAGTGTGGAAAAGAGGTGAAGAAGCGTGTGCAGGCAGGTTGGGATGGTTGGAGAAAAGTGTCCGGTGTGATGTGTGATAGGAGGGTATCGGCAAGAATGAAAGGAAAAGTGTACAAGACGGTGTTGAGGCCAACGATGTTGTATGGTTTAGAAACAGTGGCCCTGGGGAAAAGACAGGAGGCAGAGCTGGAGGTAGCAGAGATGAAAATGTTGAGGTTCTCTTTGGGAGTAACGAGGACGGATTGGATTAGGAATGAGCACATCAGAGGGACAGCACATGTAAGATGTTTTGGAGACAAAGTCAGAGAGGCTAGAGTTTGATGGTTTGGACATGTACAGAGGAGGAATAGTGAGTACATTGGTAATGGGATGCTGAGGCTGGAACTACCAGGCAGAAGGCCTAGAGGAAGACCAAAGAGACGATTCATGGATGTGGTGAAGGAGGACATGAAGGTCGTTGGTGTAAGAGAAGAAGATGCAAAGGATAGGGTGAGATGGAGGCAGATGATTCGCTGTGGCGACCCCTGAAGGGAAAAGCCGAAAGGAAAAGAAGAAAGAAGAAGAGTACAGTATGAGCGTCATACATCACACATCACACTTCATACATCACTGTAACAACTTACGTTCACTTTCAACTTACGTTTGACCGCCCGGCACCAATTAAAAACGTAAGTCGGGGAGCGTCTGTACTACATTTCAACTTCAGGTAGCAACATATCCCAAACACAATTCAAATACAAATTTCAAGTGGTTAAACTCACAACAAGTCCCAATGTTAATATGCACGGATAGTCCTGTCCGGCAAGCTGGCATGAAGTGAATCCCAATGTCGACGCCGTCTCGGAATAGGTGCCTGGATCCAGGAATGTCACGGTCCACTCTAAATGCTCCGCGCAGGGTCACCCTCACAATTCCTTTTTCCTCACAATTCTTTTTCTCGCAATCCCTCTTTCCTTGTAATCCTCCTTTCCTCGCAATTCTCCTCTCGCAGTCCTCCATGTCCAAGGTGCAGAGGGTTTAAATAGTGTCGATTCAGCTTCTCGAAAGTTCTAATCACGTGTTTATGCATGTTCGAGAAGTATCTGGCATCTTCTGTCAGTGAAGTAACGCTTACGTCAGACCTTATATCGTCCTTTCACAAGGATCCACCAGATTCAATTTAAGTCCCGTGCATTCTCAACAGCCATATGTTACAATGTTTACAATGTTTAAGCTGCCATTCAAGTGCGGTATCTTTATTATTGACTTAAATTATCTGCCTGCAAATTAACATTAGTAAATACAGATATACACACAGTTGGCCCCCTACTTACGAAACCCCCTGGGTACGAAGATTCCAGGTTACGAAAACATCCTCCTCTTACGAAATGCGCCATTTAAAATTCAAACGTGCCAATCAAAATTTCTCTCGATGTGCGAGTTGCTCTCTCATTGGCTGTCTCCCAACATCGCGCCCCGCTGGCCTCCCATTGCCTCGGAGGGATGATGCAGTGGAACTTCCTGTACCCATACTTCCTGTTTGTCACACGCATGAAGGAGAGTTGACTGTTGGCTTGTTTTGAGATTGATCATGTAGCATTGTATTTCGTTATCGTCGAAACCCCTCTACAATCGGGACAATATTGAAGCAGAAGGAGACCTTAAAGTGGAAATACAGTGACGGAAGCGATTATTTCGGCACAATATTAAAACAGAGTGCTCCATGGGAGAAGACCTCTGATCTCGCAAGGAAGCAAGTTAATCTTGAACGAGGACCTCTGATCTTTCAAACAGGTACTGTAATTCCGCTTTAAATAAAACATCCCGTCCATTTAAACATTTAAATAGAATTGTTCCGTAAGCTGTTGCGTGTGTGTTTGTGTGTGTGTGTGTGTGTGTGAGAGAGAGAGAGAGAGAGAGAGAGAGAGAGAGAGACAGACAGACAGACAGACAGAAGGAGGCTTAACTCTTTAGTTTTTAGTTTGGTTTTTTAAGTTGTTTAATTAAGTAAATGTTTAATAAATGTGGCACGTAAGGAATCAAGTTAAAGTTGAGTTTGGACCTCTGATTATCAAGCAGAGAATGCGCTTTGAATTCCACGTCTTAAAATGCTCAGGTGTCCTGCTTGTGGGCGAGGCCCACAGCGCCACAATAAACATTTAATGTGTATACAATACACATTCAATGCGTACTGTATTGTGTGTGTGTGTGTGTGTGTGTGTGTGTGTGTGTGTGTGTGTGTGTGTGTGTGTGTGTGTGTGTGTGTGTGTGAGAGAGAGAGAGAGAGAGAAAGACAGGTGTGTGTGTGTTAATAAAAAATGTTTAATAATGGTTTAATTAATAAATATGTTAATAAAATGGTTTAATATGTTAATAAAATGTTTAAATGGTTTAATAAATAATTTTCTAATTGTACGAAAAAGGTGCTGGAATGGATTAATTTTGTAAGTAGGGGGCTGACTGTATATATATACACAGTGGTACCTCACCTTACGAAATTGATCTGTTCCAAAGCCTTTTTTTAACCTGGATTTTTCGTAAATTGAACCGCATTTTCATGTAAAGCGTGTGATTTATTCCAAGGCTCCCAATACTACCCCCTAAACCCTTTAAGCCTTCTACTTCAATATCGTATCGATGGTAGACGGTTCAGTTCAGTTCATTTTCTGTAACCGCTTCATCCTAATTAGGGTCGCGGGGAGGCTGGTGGCCATCCCAGCCAACTCAGGGCGAGGGCAGAGTACACCCAGGACAGCTCGCCAGGCCATCGCAGGGCGGAAACACGCTGACGGCTTTTCAGCCTACTCTTGTCGAAAGCCAGCAATGGTTCTTTTACATGCCTCACACCATAGACAGTGAGAGACATGGCTGGCCTTTGATAACCCAGTTAGCTGCACTGGGGGGGACAGTGACAACCTTGTGGACAGTGGGACTCGAACCCCCCCCAACCTTTGGATCAGTGATCCGGCTCCTTATACCACTAGACCACCACTGCCCGATGGTAGACGGGTTTGGCCATATTCTTTTGCGATATCACTCAAGCCCGTGTCTTCTTCTCACTCGCACCGGAAATCACATGCGTGCGTGTGTGTGTGTGTGTGTGTGTGTGTGTGTGTGTGTGTGTGTGTGTGTGTGTGTGTGTGCACGCGCGTGTTGACCATGTCTTCTTAGCAGAGTTATAATCTTACAAATGTTTATGGAAGGTTAAAAGCCTGAGTCAAGAAATAAACCATGAAACAACAGTAACTCTGTCCTTTACACGAGAAGCATTATGGGAGATGCAGCTCTATAATAGCCAATGGGAGGGAGCTGCGTCATCCCTCCTAGCCAATGGGAGGCCAGCGGGGTGGGATGTTTGATCGTCATTGATGGGAGAGTAGCTCGTGCATTGTTTGAATGTTTGAATGGTGCGTTTTAATGTTTGAATGGCGTTTTTAAATGTTTGAATGGTGCGTTTGGAACGTTTCATAAGGAGAACTTGTTTCGTATACAGAGAATTTTGGAAAATGTTTTTCATAACCTGGATTTTTTGTTTGCTGAGACTATCGTAAGGTGAGGTACCACTCTCTCTCTCTCTCTCTCTCTCTCTCTCTCTCTCTATATATATATATATATATATATATATATATATATATATATATATATATATACAAACACAATCAGCCCTCTACTTACGAAATTAATCCGTTCCAGAGCCTTTTTCATCACCTGGAGTTTTTGAAAGAAGAGCCACATTTTACATATAAAACACGTGATTCGTTCCAAGGCTCCCAAGACTACCCCATAAACCCTTTAAAAATGATAAAAGTTCACAAATTTTGTATGAAACATGTGTTAAAAATAAAATAAAATAATTTATTAAACCATTTAAACGTTTTATTAACATATTAAACCATTTTATTTACATATTTATTAATTAAACCATTATTAAACATTTTTTTAATGCACATACACACACACACACACACACACACACACACACAGAACACTGTCTGTCTCTATCTCTCTCTCTCTCTCTCTCTCTCTCTCACACACACACACACACACACACATTTGTGGCGTGCCCCGCCAAATGCGGGCTCCGCCCACACGCAGGACGCCGGAGCATTTTAAGACAGGGAATTCAAAGCGCACTCCCTGCTTGACAGATTGGAGGTGCGGACTCAACTTTAACTTGTTTCCTTGAGGGATCGGAGGTCCAGATGAGCCACGTTTATATATATATATATATATATGAGATGAGAGATTTCCCTTTGGCTTTTTTCCTTTATCAGGGGAATAGCTAAACAGCGAATGATTCGCTCGTTTGATTTGGCATAGGTTTTTTATGTCGGATGCCCTTCCTGACACAACCCTTTAGCAAGGGACAGAGACACGTTGACGACTTTGCAGCTCCTCTTTACGAAAGTCATCAGTGGTTCTTTTACACGCCTCTCACCATAGATAGTGAGAGACATGGTTGGCTTTTGATAACCCAGTTAGCTGCACTGAGGGGGACAGTGACAACTTTGTGGAGAGTGGGACTTGAACCCCCAACCTTATGATCAGCGATCCAGTGCCCTATACCACTAGACCATCACTGCCCCTATACTGTGTGTGTGTATATATATATATATATAAGGTTGGGGGTTCAAGTCCCACTCTCCACAAGGTTGTCACTGCCCCCCCCCCCCCCCCCCAACCCCACCCCCCGTGCAGCTAACTAGGTTATCAAAGGCGGGTCATGTTAGAAAAGCTCAACAAGTCACATGTTTTGAGGTACATTAAATGAATTTGACAAGTAATGATAATTATGGCTTATATAATAATCTTTGTGGTAAGTAGTCAGCATTACAACTACCCCACTGTGTCAGCACTGCCCCCACCATGCAACTACTACCCCACTGCCCCAAATACACATTACAGAAAACAAACAAAAACAATTCACTATTGCGTATGAAAGCTGCAGCTGGTTTGGTAATAAAAAGACAGGCCGTTTTTAAATCAAATGGATTGAATGTTCACAGGTAGAGTTCTATTTCATCCAGAAAGAGGTTAAAACATAAAAACTGTAGCTTATGCTGATTGGATATGGTTATGGAGCACTGAGCTTACAGAGCTTCTTGGGATAAACACAGCTTTCTGTGTAGCTCGATGAAACTTCTCTCCTAGTGCAATAGTGCAACAAGGAAATAGAGCAGAAGGCTGTTAGGGCCAGACTTAGAGTTGAGACACTGATATCCTTCAACATAGTTGTTTGTCCTGGTAATTTGTTGGAACACATGCAAGTTATTCAGTTGTTACAGTTCATCAAAGCTGGCCTGGGCCTGCAGCTTTTTAAAAAACTGTACAATGTGTTCCCAAGGGAGGTAGGGGAGGGCCAAGAACTTGTGAATGTATGCATGAACGCAATGTACCTGAACATGTATGCATGCTTTTCTTTTCATTTTGTGTTTCTTCCTCTTCTTCTTCTTCTTCTTCTTCTTATTATTATTATTATTATTGCACTTTGTTTTGAGCTCCCAATCCAACCAAGACATAATACCAATACTGTACATTATAATTTGCTAGTTGACATATGTAGTGTAGTAAGTTGACATGTTTCAAATGGTGGATTGATATAAGTATTATAATGGGTTGAAGAGAGGTATGGTAGGCTGGCAATAAGGTCAGTTAAAATGAACATATAAATATTATATATATATATATATATATATATATATATATATATATATATATATATATATATATATATATATATATATATTTTTTTTTTTTTTTTTTTTTTACCAAAAACATACATAGTATGTATATACATATACAGTGTATATGTATATACATACTATGTATGTTTTTCGTAAGACGCTGTGCATGTGAACCATATGAAATTACAGATCTGTAGCTTGTCCCAATGGTAGAAATGGAAAAAAATTGCGTGCCCCTAACACAGATGAAATTGCCCATCCATGCCATGGAAAGTTGAGGAATTCCTTAATTATTGCTGTATATTTGATAGTGTCAGTGCTTGGTGTTAAAAGGAACGGATGGAAATAAAATAGTATCTACCATTGTTGGTCAACAAATAATAATTGTGAGTTTTCATGAAAATATGTGACTCACATTAACACATTAGTGATGTTAATTTTCAGGTATTGGTTATAATATACAGTACAGTACTATCAATTTTTGTTTTCAGAGACACACACACATCAGTTCTATTCCATTTTATTGGAAGAACAACTTTTTAAGTTAAATAAATTTAAGCTTAAATTTCTAAAGTTAACACATTTACAAATGCAACAATAGGGGGTCATGATCTGATAATTATTTATATCACATGATTAAAGCAGATTTTAACCACATAATTTGTGGCTTAATATGCTGAGCAGCTGGCCAGCTCGTCGACTTGCTTTCACTCCAGATTGAACAATTCATGCCTCCTGATAGGATCTGACAAGTAGCCACATGAGCAGAACTGTAATCAGCACGATCATGAAGTTCAGAAAAAGCTCTTGTGTGGATCGATCCATCTTTTCCAGATGAGGGGTGTGTGAGCGCAGTTAGGAGGCCCAAGACAGTTGAAGTTTTTTTTATCTAACTCAAATTGAACATAAGAAAAGAGTAAAATGTGAGTATGAGATGTGTTTATGAGTGGATCTGGAAACTGACTATAGAGTTACGTCAGGTATTCAAGATGTGCAAAAGATTAAGTTTAAAATACATTATGAGAAAGATAGAAAGATTTTTTAAAAACTAGCTGAAAAACTTTATCTACACCCACATTTAAACCCAACAATCATTTCTATTTTAAATTCTATTCCTTCGTTCGTCCAACTGTTTCAGAATGACAGCTCTCTGGCCTCTGGCCTTCACAATTATGTAAAGCTGACAAACAGGTATGCACCACTGAACAATGCTGTTGCTATAATAATAGTACCTGCTTAGGTCAGAGAATGCTGAGCAGTAAATAATACTATGTAGGCAACAGTTATACATATGCATATTGAACAATTTATTGTATAGTAAATTAGTAACAATAAGTGTAATGACATTGATATTTATTTATTTATTTGTTTATTTATTTATTGTTGTTGTTAATAATAATAATAATAATACTGTTATAATAATAATAATAATAATAATAATAATAATAATAACAATTATTATTATTATTATTATTATTATTATTATTATTATTATTATATGAATAATAATAATAATAATAATCTTGAGTCAACTGCAGGTCAATTAATCACAAATTGTATAAAAATTTTGAGAAACGTGCATATGTTTAAACCACAGAAAGAACTTTGTATTGATAATTACTGACACATAAAAATCCATCAGCAAATTGGCATACCAGAGCAGGTGACTGCCTACCTGCTAAAAGGCTTCTTTGGTCAATGATTCATAAACAGAAATCTTCCTCCCACTTTTTGGTTATTCTGCTTACTCTTCTCTCGTGCAGAACTCTTGTGTCACACTGCACTCCACAAAATTCATCTCCCTAAATGTACTCAGTTTATGAAGCACCTCCCAAATCCTCATGTCACCTAGAAATTGTCAAAGAATACTGCCAAGTGGCATCAAGTTCTCTCTCTCTCTCGCTCTCTCTCTCTCTCTCTCTCTCTCTCTCTCTCTCTCTCTGTGGGTTTGTGTAGTATGATGCTTCAAGTTGGTCAGATTTTTACTGAAAATAGCTAAAAAAAAAAAGGAAAGGATACAAAAAGAACAAATTTAAACAAACTGGACAAAAGTGTTATACTTGTTTATTGATGTATTAATGAAAAGTCATATAATATTACATCCTGGGTGACAAAAATATGTAAATCTCAAGGATTAGAACTCTCTAATCATGGGAAATTAGAGGTGTCTGTTTTCAATTCCTTAAATAAGGATCTCTTAAAATGAATGTATATCATTGCATCTTCTTCTTTTCCTTTCAGCTGTTCCCTTCAGGGGTCGCCACAGCGAATCATTTGCCTCCATCTCACTCTATCCTCTGCATCTTCTTCTCTTACACCAACTGCCTCCATGTCCTCCTTCACCACATCCATAAATCATCTCTTTGGCCTGGTAGTTCCAACGTCAGCATCCTTCTACCAATATACTCATTATCCCTCCTCTGTACATGTCCAAACCATCTCAATCTAGCCTCTCTGACTTTGTCTCCAAAACATCTTACATGTGCTGTCCCTCTGATGTGCTCATTCCAGATCCTATCCATCCTCGTTACTCCCAAAGAGACCTTCAGCATTTTCATCTCTGCTACCTCCAGCTCTGCCCGCTGTCTTTTCCCCAGGGCCACTGTTTCTAAACCATACAACATCGCTGGCCTCGACACCGTCTTGCACACTTTTCCTTTCATTCTTGCCGATAACTTCCTATCACAAATCACACCAGACACTTTTCTCCAACCATTCCAACCTGCCTGCACACTCTTCTTCACCTCTTTTTCCACACTCTCCTTTGTTCTGGATTGTTGAGCCGAAGTACTTAAAATCCTCCACCTTCCTTATCTCTGCTCCCTGTAACCTCACCGTTCCGCTTGGGTCCTTGTCGTTCACACACATGTATTCTGTCTTACTGCGGCTAACCTTCATTGCTCTCCTTTCCAGGGAATACCTCCACCTCTCTAGATTTTCCTGCACTTGTTCAGATCACAATCTCATCTGCAAACATCATAGTCCATGGGGAATCTTGTCTAACCTCGTCTGTCAGCCTGTCCATCACCATAGCCAACAAGAAGGGGCTCAGAGCTGACCCTTGATGCAGTCCTACCTCCACCTTGAACTCTTCTGTCACACCGACAGCACACCTCACCACTGTCTTACATCTCTCATACATGTCCTGCACCACTCTAACATACTCTGCCACTCCAGAGTTCCTCATGCAATACCACAGTTCCTCTCTCAGTACCCTATCATATGCTTTCTCCAGTTCCACAAAGGCCCAATGCAGTGCCTTCTGATCTTCTCTGTACTTCTCTATTAACATCCTCAAAGCAAACACTGCATCTGTGGTGCTCTTTCTTGGCATGAATCGAAACTGTTGTTCACAAATGCTGGCCCCTGCCCTTAGTCTAGCTTCCACTATTCTTTCCCATAACTTCATCATATGGCTCATAAACTTTATCCCTCTGTAATTGCCACAACTCTGCACGTCTCCCTTGTTCTTAAAAATGGACACCATCACACTTCTCCTCCATTATTCTGACATCCTCTCACTCTCTAAGACCTTGTTGAATGTTCTTGTCAGGGAAGCTACTGCTATCTCTCCTGGACACTTCCATACCTCCACCGGTATGTCATCAGGACCAACTACCTCTCCATTCTTCATCCTCTTCAATGCCCTCCTCACTTCACCCTTACTAATCTTTGCTACCTCCTGGTCCTCAACAATCACCTCTTCGACTCTTTTTTCTCTCTCATTGTCCACATTTATCAGCTGTTCAAAGTACTCTTTCCATCTTCTCAGCACATTTTTGTCATCAGTCAATACAGTTCCCTCTCTGTCCTTAATCACTCTAACTTGCTGCACGTCCTTCCCATCTCTATTTCTATTCTGTGCTAACCTGTATAAATCATTTTCCCCCCCCTTACTGTCCAACCTAGCATACAAGTCATCATACACCTTCTGTTTAGCCTTTGACACCGCTACCTTCACCTTACGTTGTGGCTCCCTGTACTCCTGTTTACTCTCTTCGGTCCTCTCAATGTCCCACTTCTTCTTACCTAACCACTTCCTTTGTACACACTCCTGCACTTCCTCATTCCACCACCAAGTCTCCTTCCAGATGACACACCAAGTATTCTCCTACCTGTCTCCCTGATCACATTAGCTGTAGTTGACCTGTCATCTGGAAGTACTTCCTGACCACCCAAAGCCTGTTTCAACTCTTCCTTGAAGACAACACGGCACTTTCTTCATCTTCCTCACCATCAGCGTCATTCTACACACCACCATCCTATGCTGTTTGGCAACACTCTCACCCAATACTACTTTGTAGTCACTGACTTCCTTCAAATTACATCGCCTACACAAGATGTAGTCTTGGAAAATCAGGAAAGGCTGTGAGCCTTAAATCCAAATGGTACATGTTCCAAGACTCCATTATGTGTGCTGCTTCCAGGACCTGTGACCAAAAGGTCAATGGTGGCTGTCCTAAGAAGCCACTTCTGAAGAACAATGCTGAAGGTAGCCATCAAGCTAAAGAAGCAGGCATTTCAGGCTTAGTTGTCCCACAGGTTTCCTGGGGCAACCGACAAGTATTGATTAGTCAAAAAGGCTGCAGCAGTAACAGAAGGAAAAACCTAGGCATGTGAGGAATTTGGGTAGGCCATGAAGGACTTTCAGTTGACCTCAATTAAGTTCTGTCAAACTTTTCAGCAGCTCAGAAAGAGAAAGCAAGTCCAGTCTGAGGCTGTGCTGGGTCTGATTCAGGAATTGCTGACCCATACCAAGGAGATAGTCAAACAGTGGAAGGAGAACTTTTAACATCTCTTTAATCTAGCCCCTATCTCCACTGAGGCAGAGTCTAAAAACAGGGAAAAAAAGAGTCCATCATTCTGGCTGAGGATTGTGGTCCTCATTTTTTTAAAAGATGGAATCAGAGGGTGTGCACACTGCTGTGCTTCCTCAAGAATGTTTACTCCAGGGTTTTAAAGAGAAGGCTCCAACTAGTTGTTGAACTTCAATTTAGGAGGAACAGTGTTGTTTTTGTCCAGGTCATAGTGATGAGAGCGCATGTGTCCACTGTTGCAAGTTATCCAGTCCCTGTATAACCAAAGCAAGAGCTTTATGCATCCTTAGCCCTAAGTTGTATTGTTTTCAGTGTGTTTTGTGCTACCCTTTGTCACTGATTCTGTTTGTGGTATTCATGAAAAGGATCTCAAGGATATGTATGGAGAGGAGGGTGTCTGGTTTGGGGAACCTCATGAGTGTAGCTCTGATTCTTGCAGATAATGTGGTTCTGTTGGTTATCTTCAGAACATGACATTCAAAATACACTGGAGTTGTTTGCAGCCGAGTGTAAACTAGCTGGGAAGAGAATCAGGTCCTCCAAATCTGAAGTCATGGTACTCAACCGGAAAAAAGGTGGATTGCTCGCTCCAAGTTAGAAAGGAGTCCTTGCCTCACTCAGAGGAGTTCAAGTATCTTAGGATAATGTTCAGAGTGGAGAATGGAGTGGGAGACAAGTAGACAGATGAGGACACATATAGAATTTTTGCAGCATTTGAATTGGTCTTAATGGTAAAGAAGGAAATGAGCTGAAAGTCAAAGTCTTTAAATAAGAAGTCCATCTACATTCCAACCCTAACCTAGGGTCATTTGTGTATGCAGGTAAAAGCAGCTGAAATTTCAAACAGCTGAGTTTCGTACAGAGAATGTCTGAGTTCAGCTAAAGGTACAGTAGAGCTGGTGCTCCTCTGCATTGCAAGAAGTCAGCCGAGGTGGTGTGAGAATCTGTATGCTTCCCAATCACCTACTTTTTAGAGATTTTCTGGGTGTGCCAAACTGATAAGAGTCCCTTTGACTCTGAGGGGATTATATATCCCAATTAAACTGGGAACAATTAACTTGGGACGAGCTGGAGAGTGCAGAGGAACAAACAGGTTTCCTTCCAAGATCTCTTGACTTATACTGGGTAAATGGTGGATGGAAGGTCTATAAGAAATGTTATGTGACTTATAATAAACACTCTGATTGGCTGATATTAATGTTGAGTCTACCATAAGAAGATTATTAAACAAAAGTGGTATGCATAGCAGAATGACAAGATGAAAGCCAATTACAAAAAACATGCAATTCTGCAATTCTATAATTTGACACACATCGCATGGGCAAGTTTAAATGCTATTGAAAATATTTAATGGGTGGATGAAACCAAAATAACACTTTTTGGATATAGGAAAGCATTGCATTCCAGCATATGAATCTTATTCCTCTGTGAAAGTATCATTGCTTGGGCCTGTTTTGCTCCATCTGAGCCATGATAATGACAGTTTGTCTTTACTGATGTAAGAATGATTATAAATTATACCAGCAAGTTTTAAAGGAAGAAATCAAGAATCTGTTATAAACTGGATCTTAAAAAAGTGGGTTATGCAGCAAGACAACGACCCCAAAGACATAGGTCATTCCACCAAAAAGCATTTTAAGAAGAGTATATGTAATAGTTTAGAAATATGATCTGAAAGCAAAGGTTCATATATTTTTTACAAATGACAGGCATGTAATAATGGATCAATTTCTTCAATAAATAAATTACCTTTTGTACCTTGTGATCGACAGGCGGCTCGGTTGAGCCCCTGCTGTTAAACAGAGCTTGTAACAGTCAGTCGTGGTGAAGAGGGAGTCAAAAGACAAAGCTCTCAGTTTACCACTTGACCTTGATCTCTATTCCAAACTTTACTTATGGTCACAAGATTTGGGTAGTGACTGAAAAAACAAGATACAAGCAGCTAAAATAAGCTTCTTTCACAGGGTGTTTGAGCTCTCTCTCAGAGAAAGCATGAGAAGCTCAACCATCTGGCAAGAGCTCAGGGTAGAACCACTGCTCCTCTGCAATGAAAGGTGCCAAGAGAAGTGTCTTGGGCATCTGATTAGAATGCCTCCCTGGTGTTTTGAACATATACAACTGGGATGCCCAATCGGGGGGGTCGCGAAGCCTTGGCAGGGGGGTTGCAAAGCCTTGTTAGAAGTAGCTAGAAAGACTCGACAAAAGTGGGTTGTTTCAGCAGCAAAGTGCAGCCATAGTATAAGCCAGTGCAGAGAAGATGCAGCAAGTATCTCTGTCAAATAATACTATAGAGAGGCACATTTTTAAAATGTTGATGGATGTGAAGGAACAGGTTTTGACTGAAATCAAGAGTTCCCCTTTGGTCGATCTGAAAGGAGAACAAAGGGGAACTCTTGATTTCACCGTTGCTTGTCTTCGTGAGATACATCAATTCATGTGACATGAAACATGAATTCTTATTCTGCTGTGCACTTGAAACCACAACAAAAGCTGATGATGTTATGGAAAAAGTTTCAACTTTTTTCCAAGAAGAAAATCATCAATGGGAAAACGTGTGTGGGGGTTTGTACGGATGGGGCACCGGCTATGCTGGGATTGAAATCAGGATTCCACTCGAGAGTGAAGAAGCTAGCACCTCAAGCAAAGGGCCACTGCATGATTCACCGACATCGATGCTTTCACCAGTAAGACTCGTCCTAGCTCTCTGCTGGAAGTGCTTGAGTCTCTAATCAAAATTGTAAATTATGTGAAGACTCAAGCACTCAAACTCAACACTTGCTTATTTAAAGAACTATGCAAAGACATATATGCTGACCACGGAGTCCTTCTCTTCTACACAATAGTACGTTGGTTGTTAATCGTGTCTTTGAAATGAAAGATGAAATAAAGCTTTTCCTGGAGATTCAAGAAAGTAAAGATCTTCTAGTTCACTTCGAAGATGAAGCATGGAATAAAAGGGTTGCGTACCTGGCAGATATTTCTGACCAGCTGAACAAGCTCACTATGAAGCTTCAAGGAAGGGAAACACATCTTCTTTTGCAAGATAGTCTTTAGTTCAGTTCAGAACTGGTGTCAGAAAACCAATCTTGGAAATATCGCTATGTTTGAAAAACTTTGTGGAGTGATGGATGAGTCTCAGAACCAACTGACTCAGTTCCTCAAGGATGAGATTATCAAACATCTTCAGTCTCTAGAAAAGGAAATCAAGCATTACTTCCCTGAGCTATCACAGGAATAGGAGGCCCTGGTAAGGAACCCATTTTGTACTGAACTTGATGTATCCCGCATCCCAGATAAAATCCAAGATGAATTTCTGGATCTAAGGAACCACTCTTCAGCTCGTGATCTCTTCAAGGAGAAATCCGTGACTCAGTTCTGGTGCGCTATGTATCAGTCATACTCCAAAGTCAACATGACAGCTTTATATGTCCTTCTTCCATTTGCTTCCACCCACTTGTGTGAGGCAGGATTTTGTTAATATAAAAACAAAGTATAGGCACAGATTGGATATTGGAGATGACATGTTATTGTTAGTTTAAGGAATATATGTTATTTCTGTTAATTCAGGTTGGCCCAATGTGATCTAATTTGTTAATAAATAATTATAGGAGTCTTAAATATTTTTTAGATGTTTCCTTCCCTCTCCTTCAAAGTAAATAAAGAGGAAGCTAGAGGAAGTGGTTGAGAAGAGGGATGTCTGGACTTCATTGTTTAGGCTGCTGCCCCCACGACCCAACCCTGGAGTAAGCGGAGTTGATGATGATGATGATGATGATGATGGTGATGATGATGATGATGATGATAATGAATATTTTTTTACTTATTTGTTTTATTGGATTCTCTTTATTTTTAGGACTTTTGTGAAAATCAGATTTTTAAAATCAGATTTAAGTGAATGTGGTTAAAAAAAGTTTTACATTTTGCTTTGATTACAGCCGCAAACAAACTAAAACTTATTTCTTCTTTCTTCTAGCTGGTGCAGTATTTGCTCACTCTCATTTATAGAACTGTATAAGCTTTGTAAAATCATGTCAAGTGACTTGTGATGGAATTCAATCCTCAAGCTATTCCATAGACTTTCAATAGGGTTTAGCTCTGGCCCTTGACTTGGCCATGATGGACATTCAGCTTGTTCTTCCTCAGCCAGTCTGACATCAAGTTTGATGCATGTTTCAAGTCATTGGGCCTCTTTTCCACACTCTCCATTGCTCTGGATTGTTGAGCCTAAGTACTTAAAATCCTCCACCTTCCTTATCCCTGCTCCCTGTAACCTCACCGTTCCTCTTGGGTCCTTGTCGTTCACACACATAAATTCTGTTTTACTGAGGCTAACCTTCATTCCTCTACTTTTCAGGGCATACCTCCACCTCTCTAGATTTTCCTGCAATAGTTCTCTGCTCTCACAACAGATCACAATGTCATCTGCACAAATCATAGTCCAGGGAGATTCTTGTCTTGCCTCGTCTGTCAGCCTGTCCATCACCATAGCAAACAAGAAGGGGCTCAGAGCTGACCCTTGATGCCTTCCCACCTCCACCTTGAACTCTTCTGTCACACCGACAGCACACCTCACCACTGTCTTACATCTCTCATACATGTCCTGCACCACTCTACCATACTTCTCTGCTACTCAAGACTTCTTCATGCAATACCACAGTTCCTCTCTCGGCACCCTGTCATATGCTTTCTCCAGATCCACAAAGGCACAATGCAGCTCCTTCTGACCTTCTCTGAACTTCTCTATTAACATCCTCAAAGCAAACACTGCATCTGTGGTGCTCTTTCTTGGCATGAAACCAAACTGTTGTTCACAAATGCTTACCTCTGCCCTTAGTCTAGTTTCCACTATTCTTTCCCATAACTTCATCATATGGCTCATCAACTTTATCCTTCTGTAGTTGCCACAACTCTGCACGTCTCCCTTGTTCTTAAAAATGGGCACAAGCAGACTTATCCTCCATTCCTCCAGCATCCTCTCACTCTCTAAGACCTTGTTGAATGTTCTTGTCAGGAAATCTACTGCTACCTCTCCTAGACACTTCCATACGTATGTCATCAGGACCAACTGCCTTTCCACTCTTCATCCTCTTCAATGCCCTCCTCACTTCATCCTTACTAATCTTTGCTACTTCCTGGTCCTCAACAGTCACCTCTTCTACTCTTTTTTATCTCTCATTTTCCTCATTCATCAGCTCTTCAAGGTACTTTTTCCATCTTCCCAGCACACTTCTGTCATCAGTCAACACGTTTCCCACTCTGTCCATAATTACTCTAACTTGCTGCACATCCTTCCCATCTCTATTTCTCTGCTGTGCCAACCTGTATAAATCATTTTCTCCCTCCTTACTGTTCAACCTAGCATACAAGTCATCATACGCCCTCTGTTTGGCCTTTGACACCGCTACCTTCACCTTACGCTGTCTCCCTGTACTCCTGTTTACCATCTTCAGTCCTCTCTATGTCCCACTTCTTCTTAGCTAACCTCTTCTTTTGTACACACTCCTGCACTTCCTCATTCCACCACCAAGTCTCCTTATCTCCTCTCCTTCCTAGCACTTCCTAGCAACCCAAAACCTGTTTCAACTCCTCCTTGAAGACAACACGACACTCTTCCTTTTTCAGCTTCCACCACTTTGTCTTCTGCTCTGCCTTTTCCTTCTTCACCTTTCTTTGCATCAGCATCATCCTGCACACCACCATCCTATACTGTTTGGGAACACTCTCACCCACTACTACTTTGCAGTCACTGACTTCCTTCAAATTACATCGCCTACACAGGATGTAGTCTACCTGTGTGCTCCTACCTCCACTTTTATAAGTCACCCTGTGCTCCTCTCTCTTCTGGAAGAAAGTATTCACCATAGCCATTTCCATCCTTTTTGCAAAATCGATCAACATCTGTCCTTCTGGGTTCCTATTCTGAATACCAAACCTGCCCATCAATTCCTCGTCCACTCTGTTGCCTGCACCAACATGTTCGTTGAAGTTTGCACCAATGACCACTCTTTCACCTCTTGGGGTACTCTGCATCACTTCATCTAACTCACTCCAGAATCTCTCCTTCTCTTCAAGCTCACATCCTGCCAGTGGGGCATAAGCACTAACAACATTGAACATCACGTCTTCAATTTCTTACTTGAGACTCATCACTCTGTCTGACACTCTTTTCACTTCTAGAACATTCCTGACCAACCCCTCCTTCAAGATGACTCCTACTTCATTTCTCTTCCCATCCACACCATGATAAAACAGCTTAAACCCTGCTCCTAAGCTTCTAGCCATGCTTTCCACCTGGTCTCTTGAACACGCAGTATGTCCACCTTCCTCCTCTGCATCATGTCAGCCAGCTCTCTACCTTTTTTCTGTCATAGTTCCAACAGTCAAAGTCCCTACTCTCAGTCCTAAACTCATGCTTTTCCTCTTCTCTCTTTGCCTATGGCCACGCCACCCGCCTCTCCTTCTTCGACGTCTTCGACCAACAGTAGTCCAATTTCCACCAGCACCCTGTTGGTTAACAGCACTGATGGCGGTCATTGTTAACCCGGGCCTCGACTGATCCGGTATGAAATTTGTCTTTATGGTTTGCATTTTGTATTCTGGCAAATGTTTTACACCGGATGCCCTTCCTGTCGCAACCCTCTGCATTTATCCAGGCTTGGGACCGGCGTGAGGTCGGGCACTTGTTTGTACCCCCCTCACGGCTGCATTGTTTGCCTTCATTCTTTCCAGATCTTTCCACTTGGCTATCTCTGTCAGAACTTTGTCGTGTCTCCATCTGTACCTTCCATCCTCAAGTGCCTTTGGACATGCTGATAGGATGTGGTTCAAAAGTGTAAAAATTCATACCGCATTGCGTGCATGTTGCACTCTCTTCTATTCCCAGGATCTTAAGGTTCTTTCCATGGGGTCTAACAACATTCCTCTATAAATTTAGCATCTAGAATGATTTTGCCCCTTTCATTAATTTTTTCACCAAAATCATCAACTTTTGTGTTAGATCCAGTACCTACATGTTGCTTTACACAAATACTATCAGAAGTAATTAAAACTTTTTCATTCATTTTCTAAGCCAGTTAAATCTAATTACGGTCGTGGGGAGACTGGCACCCATGTCAGTGTACTCTGGGCGAGGGCAAGATGCACCCTGTACAGCTTGCCAGACCACTGCACGGCCATCACACATACAATCATTCACATTCACGCCTATGGACAATTTCAAATAGCTAGTTAGCCTACTGTACATATTTTTGGACTGTGGGAGAAAACCGGAGTACCCAGATGAAACCCATGCAACCTCCACCCAGAAACATTCAAACCTTGGGTTTGATTTCCAAACTTGGGTTTGCGCCACCATGTCACCCTGATCAACCCATTATTAAATATAATTATATTTTCCCTTAGCACTGGTTGGTAGCACTTCGTTCACTCATTTTGTGAACCGCTTAATTCTAATTAGGGTCATGGGGAGGTTTTTTCCCCAACCCAGCTGACTCTGGATGAGGCCATCCCATCGCACAAACATGTTTATGGCTATGCAGCCTCCTCTTGACAAGAGTCAGCAATGGTTCTTTTAAATATCTCACCATAGACAGTGAGCGGCATGGCTGGCCTTTCATAAGTTAGCTGCACTGAGGGGACCGTGGTGACAACCTGCTGATCATAGGCCATGAACCCCTGACCTTGAGCTCAGTAATCCAGTACCTTACCACCAGGCCACCATTTTCCCTGTTTGTATACCTAAATAATTCAAACTAGCAGTTATCAATCCTCTGCTTAAAAAAAACAGACGTAAGCCCAAGCACACTGTGATAGCTAATGATATTATGATATTTTATTGTAATTATATTATAATAATTGTCTTTTCCTTTCGGCTTTTTCACTTTTTCAGGGGTTGCCACAGCGAATCATCTGATTCGCATGTTTCATTTGGCATAGGTTTTCATGTCGGATGTACTTCCTGACACAACCCTTTATCAAGGGGCAGAAACACACAATGCAGCTACCCATGAACATGAACCTCTCACCATAGACAGTGAGAGACATGGCCGGCCTTTGATAACCCAGTTAGCTGCACTGGGGGGACGGTGACAACCTTGTGGAGAGTGGGACTCGAACCCCCAACCTTAGGATCTGTGATCCAGCACCCTTGACCACCAGGCCATCACTGGCCCAATTATATTACAATAATATAATAATATATTGCTATAATGATATAGCTGCAAATCGTGAAGCTCCTCAGGAAGCTAACAAGGCAGCCTCCAATCCTGAGCACCCAAAGAGATGAACTTGGCAGCCTCCAATTCTGAGCAACATGATGAGGCTACCCTGAACTTAGAACTATCTTTAAAGACTGACAGGGTGGCCTTCAACTTGATGCCTGTTTTGGACAATGATCACATGATTAGCTGCTAAGACAGAACCTACCCAGGTGCCAGTGATCTCTTACACTTGTTTTCTGAACATCTTACACTTGTTTTTACTCTAAAGCATTTTCGCTTCGGTCAGTTCCAGGATCTATGCCAAGGTCTATGCCAGAAAGCATGGCAGAGCACAGGCAGAAATCAAATCCAGCTTTCAAGTCACATTCCACATTAGGGTCTTTGCCTTAGTTCACTCCCAGGCCCAGGAACCAAGTTCACCAGTGAGTAAAGTTGATTGTACCCCTGTGGAGGTCACCTCTGTATTACAACGCAGCTACTTCCAGTTTCCAATGAGCTGTTATGTTCCCAAATGGGGCTCTGTGGGCAGCATGAATATTTAGATAATCATACCACTCATGAAAATAATCTGGCATGTAATGAGAAGGACTGTACATACATGCCCAAAGGAATATACGTCGCAAAGTATTGTTATTGTGTTTTTGCTAACAGTATGTGCCATGCATTTATTTCTTTGCACTGTCCTTGGTTTTCCGGTTTCCATGTATGAACTGTTTTTGCCTCCTGTGATCTCTGCCTAGCTTGTAATTTTACCTGTGTCAACGACTGTGTCTCTGCCTCCCAGCTTCCCAACTGTGAGTTTGCTGATTCATTTGATGTTGTTTTCCTCCATTTTCCAAACTGTACCTGCCAGACATTCAACATATACTGAGTTTTGAATACCCCTGCTTTATTTATAATAAAAACTATACATCCTACATATAGTATTTGTATTTTCAGTACTGTATTTTTCTGCCACATAGTGGCATGACACCTTTCTTATACTCAAGCTTCTTACATGGATGAAGGTTCTCAACACGAGAACTTGATCAGTACATCTTGATTAAAATATGTAAATACTAACTAGTTTTTTCCCCCTCAGTCAGGGCTGTCCAATTTTATCACAAAGGGCTGACGTGGGTGCAGTTTTTCACTCAGCAGTAACCCCAACGTCCCCTGGTTCAATCACTGACTAAAAATAAATAAATAAATAAATAAAGATTACCTTGCACATCTATCTGTCTCGTGCCTGAGTCGTAGGACAACCATTGGCGACCCGCTATGAAGGATAATGCCCTGGTTATCATCTTCACGGAGGTTTTCTTGGCAGGATTAGTGCAGTGGTTTGCCATTGCCTTCTGCACGATGTGAACCTACGGGCAATTTAGAATGGCCAATTAACCTACTGTGCATGTCTTTGGATTGTGGGAGGAAACCGGAGCACCCGGAGGAAACTCACACAAGTACGGGGAGAACATGCAAACTCCACACAGAAACGCCCAGGCCGGGAATCGAAGCCAGGCCTTATTGCTGTGAGGCGGACATGCTACCACTACGCCACAGTGCCACCTACCTTGCACATAAGTGTTTTTAAATTGAAGCCAAGTGTCAGCTATCTAGGCAGGACCACCTTAATTTAATATCTCAAAATGCAAATCCAAAAAAAAAAAACCATTTTACTGCTGATGGTCAGTGTACCTTAAATTCACATAACTTTACCAACAATTCCGCTAGATATTTGTAATTAATTTTTTAATTTTTAAAATGTTCTGCATGGCTAAATTATTCGGAGGGAGGGGTTCAAACGAAACGTACACCTTGGATGTAATTACTTTTATATTCTTTTACTTTTTTGTGCTATTTGAGTATAACTTTAAAAAGCAAAGTGGTCTCACCAAGATGGCACCAGTCTGGCTTCAGTTTTTGCCACATGCAATCGGATTCACAATCCTGTCATTTTCTGAGAGCAGTGTTACATCCAGGTGGGAGGTGCCCACTGCATGGTTGAAATGGAAACCTGCACCCACATCAACCTTTTACGCTTAAGATTGGATATCCTTGTCCAAAATTTTTTGTGTCTTTCTACTGGACAATTCTAGTCTGTCAATAAAAATGACAATTTTATTTCATCCCTCTCTATCTAGTATTTCCTTGTAGTATATATTAGTATTCAAACATACTTTAAAGGAGCCAGCTGCTGTTAACTCTTATTAGCCTATTTAAATATAACCTATAACCAGAGACAATTCGGTGACAGTGGGGCTTGAACACCTGATCTTCGGATCAGCACAGGAGTGTGTGGAGTTTTCCTCCACACATGGGGGTAGCTGTGGCTTAATGGATAAGTGACTTTGGGATTGAAAGGTCACTGGTTCGATTCCCAAACCATGGGGAAAAATGCATTGGTGGGCGGTGAGCTGCACAATCCCTTTCTTCACATTCATGGCTGACGTGCCCTTGAGCCATGCACCTAGCCCCCAACTGGTCTCTGGTCACCCTTGTGTCTGGTAGACCACTGCTGTGAGTGTATGTGTGCTCACTGTTTGTGGGAATGTGTTTACTTTGACTTGGTGAAATACAGAAGTCAAAATTTGCCTTGTGGAATTTCAATAGTATAAAATAAATAAATGCTCTTTTTACACCTTCCTGTTGTGAGGCAGACATGGTAAGCACTACACCACCATGCTTTCCCAGAATAAAATGTAGAAATATAAAACTGTTGAACATTATCAGCATGGGTTCTGTTTATAATTTGACAGTGAGGAATTATGTAAGATCTATTTTCAGTTTATATCTGGGTCAGTAATGTGAACAGCTGTCAGTAAAGCTGCAGAACCTTCTGGATCATTCTAAGACTGTAGTTTACTCTTTACCAAAGGAATCTACACCCATTATGATGTTTGCATTGATCAACGATACATTTGTACATTATTTGTTTGTATATGTCTATAGGGCAAGAGAGAGCGAGAGAGAGAGAGAGAGAGAGAGAGAGAGAGAGAGAGAGATCTGTAACATTTTCACTACTTTTTTGTTTGTTTGTTTCAAAATAAAGTTAGGTGCAATCATTTATTTAAAATCAGTCCTGAGTAAATAATGTCAGTGTGAGATCTCTCAAAAAGGTAAATAACATGACACAACAAACAGAAATGTTAAATATAGAACAGAGACACATGAGATGGTAAAAATTTAGCCTGATGCATTTCACCTACCCACCACAGGAAAGCTCTGAAAGTAACATTCCATATACTCAACAACTTTGGACTTTGATGAATAATAATCATAAATATTGTGAAAACAGGGGGCAGTGGTGGCCCGGTGCAAAGGTGCTGCATTACCGATCCCAAGGTTGGGAAGTTCAAGCACCACTGTGACCGGTTTCACTGCCCCCCCCCCCCCCCCCCCATTTCAGCTAAATGACTTATCAAAAGCCGGCCATGGCTCTCATTGTCTGTGGTGAGAGGTTCATGTTAAAGAACCATTGCTGACTTTCATCAAGAGCAGCTACATAGCCATCAGCATGTTTTTGCCCTGTGGCAAACTGTCCAGGCTGTAGCCTGCCCTTGGCCAGAGTCAGCTGAGATGGCTGCCAGCCTCCCTGCGACTCTAATTAAGATTAAGAAGTTCAAAAAATGAATGATGAACAATAAACATGAAAACTATTTTAATACATTTGTACAGTTGTAACACTTTAACAAGACATTTAAACTTGTTCATAGTCCACAAAACACATAATTTCAGATAGACAGCGTGAAAAGTTTTACTTTTCTTAAATAATTCACACACACACACACACACACACACACACACACACACACACACACACACACACACACACGGTATGTACAAGCATGCACACACACAAAGTCTAACTCACTCAATCACACTTCCTCTCTTTCTTACTTAAACAATACACACATACATACAGACACATCCAGTATGTGCATGCACATACACAGACTCGCTTTCTCTCTCTCTCTCTCTCTCTCTCTCTCTCTCTCTGACAATATATTATGAATCAGAAATTTTTAAGAAAATTAAAAACAAAAGAGATAGTAGCAATTAATTTCACAGCATCAAAATGGGGGCAATTATGCCACCCATGAAACAATATACTGTACCCACTTCAATTTATGAATAACAATTAGAGCTTCGAGTAAATCAGATGATGCAAATATAATATCTTCTGTTTTCTTTATGTTTATCTCATTATCATCAACACCATTTCATTTACACTGTCTTGGTGCAGCTCAGGGTTATCTGATTTACTTGTAACTCTGAGTCGTGAGAGTACTTTAAAGTGTACTGGTTTAATGTGTCAAGTTAACAGTCATTTGTATAAAAGGTAAACTTAAGAATGGAACTACCAAAACACTGGGAACTCCAGCATTGGTCATAGCAGTAAAGGGGGAGAAATTTTTAATAATGGGAGGTTTTGTGCCACAGCTCGCACTTTTAAAACCAATTTCTACAGTTTTGTAGGCATTGCATCAAAACCAGCCAAAGATCATTGCCATCAAATTTCACAGAAACTGGATGAGTGTTTTGAAAGATATGAACCTTTACCATTGGTACCGCCCCTTCGTACATTTGCCAAAGTTTTTCTAAACAATCAATTGTGAGTTTCTTCACAAAATAGCTTAAAAATTAGCGACAAAAATTGTTTATTAATAATTTGCAAGATTTTGAATGCAGAATTTTTTTTATAATATACAAAGTAATCGTAGTTTAAACCGTAGTGTGCCATTTGGGTTGAGAGATGTTTAAAAACGCTTGTAGCTTGATTAGACTGTCACTTGGTGTTGCATATGTGCTGTATACCCTGAATATTTGACTAAATTTAATTCACTGTAACTTGCAAATTTTGAATTTTGTATTTCTTGGCATGATAAATGCAGCCGTGAGGGGTGGGGCACAAAGCAGTGTCTCTCCTTCACGCCGGTCCCAAGCCCGGATAAATGCAGAGGGTTGCGTCAGAAAGGGCATCCGGTGTAAAACAAATGCCAAATAAAATATGCGAGTCACTATAAAGAATGTCATACCGCATCGGTCGAGGCACGGGTTAACAACGACCGACATCAGTGCTGTCAACCAACAGGGTGCTGGTGGAAATTGGACTACTGTTGGTCGAAGACGTCGAAGAAGGAGAGGCAGGAGGCATGTCCGTAGGCAGAGAGAGAGAAGAGGAAAGGCAGGAGTCTAGGACTGAAAGTAGGGAATTTGAATGTTGGAACTATGCAAGGAAAGGTAGAGAGTTGGCTGACATGATGCAAAGGAGGAAGGTGGACATACTGTGTGTTCAGGAGACCAGGTGGAAAGGTAGCAAGGCTAGAAGCTTAGAAGCAGGGTTTAAACTGTTTTTTTTCATTGTGTGGATGGGAAGAGAAATGGAGTAGGAGTCATCTTGAAGGAGGAGTTTGTTAGGAATGTTCTAGAAGTGAAAAGAGTGTCAGACAGAGTGATGAGTCTCAAATTAGACATTGAAGGTGTGATATTCAATGTTGTTAGTGAGGGCAGTGGTGGTCTAATGGTATAGGGCGCTGGATCGCTGATCCAAAGGTTGGGGGTTCGAGTCCCACTCTCCACAAGGTTGTCACTGTCCCCCCAGTGCAGCTGACTGGGTTATCAAAGGCGGGCCATGTCTGTCACTGTCTATAGTGAGAGGCATATAAAAGAACCATTGCTGACCTTCGTAAAATGTAGGCTGCAAAGTCGTTGGCGTGTTTCTGTCCCTTACTAAAAAAAAAAAAAAAAAAAAAAAAAAAAGAGGATTGTGACAGGAAGGGCATCAGACATAAAAACCTCTGCCAAATCAAGTGTGCGAATCAAATGATTCGCTGTGGCGACTTCTGAGTAAAAGGGGAAAAGCCGAAAGGAAGACAGACATGTGCAATGTTGTTAGTGCTTATGCCCCACAGGCAGGATGTGAGCGAGAAGAGAATGAGAGATTCTGGAGTGAGTTAGATGAAGATGCAGAGTACCCCCAGAGGTGAAAGAGTGGTCATTGGGGCAGACTTCAATGGACATGTTGGTGCAGGCAACAGAGGGGACGAGGAAGTGATGGGCAGGTTTGGTATCCAGGACAGGAACACAGAAGGACAGATGTTGGTAGATTTTGCAAAAAGGATGGAAATGGCAGTGGTAAATACTTTCTTCCAGAAGAGACAGGAGTATAGGGTAACTTATAAAAGCGGAGCTTGGAGCACTCAAGTAGACTACATCTTGTGTAGGCGATGTAATTTGAAGGAAGTCAGTGACTGCAAAGTAGTAGTGGGTGAGAGTGTTGCCAAACAGCATAGGATGGTGGTGTGCAGGATGACGCTGATGGTGAGGAAGGTGAAGAAGGCAAAGGCAGAGCAGAAGACAAAGTGGTGGAAGCTGAAAAAGGAAGAGTGTCATGTTGTCTTCAAGGAGGAATTGAAACAGGCTTTGGGTGGCCAGGAAGTGCTTCCAAATGACTGGACAACTACAGCTAATGTGATCAGGGAGACAGGTAGGAGAATACTTGGTGTGTCATCTGGAAGGAGAGTAGATAAAGAGACTTGGTGGTGGAATGAGGAAGTGCAGGAGTGTGTACAAAGGAAGAGGTTAGCTAAGAAGAAGTGGGACATAGAGAGGACCGAAGAGAGTAAATAGGAGTACAGGGAGACACAGCGTAAGGCGAAAGTAGCGGCGTCAAAGGCCAAACAGAGGGCGTATGATGACTTGTATGTTCGGTTGGAAAGTAAAGAGGGAGAAAATAATTTATACAGGTTAGCATAGCAGAGAAATAGTGATGGGAAGGACGTGCAGCAAGTTAGAGTGATTAAAGACAGAGAGAGATGTATTGACTGATGACAGAAGTGTGCTGGGAAGATGGAAAGAGTACTTTGAACAGCTGATGAATGAGGAAAATGAGAGAGAGAAAAAAAAGCGTATAGAAGAAGTGACCATTGAGGACCAGGAAGTAGCAAAGATTAGTAAGGGTGAAGTGAGGAGGGCATTGAAGAGGATGAAGAATGGAAAGGCAGTTGGCCCTGATGACATACCGGTGGAGGTATGGAAGTGTCTAGGAGAGGTAGCAGTAGATTTCCTGACAAGAACATTCAACAAGGTCTTAGAGAGTGAGAGGATGCCAGAGGAATGGAGAAGAAGTGTGATGGTGCCCATTTTTAAGAACAAGGGAGACGTGCAGAGTTGTGGCAACTACAGAGGGATAAAGTTGATGAGCCATACGATGAAGTTATGGGAAAGAATAGTGGAAGCTAGACTAAGGGCAGAGGTCAGCATTTGTGAGCAACAGTTTGGTTTCATGCCAAGAAAGAGCACCACAGATGCAGTGTGAGAGTATATGAGAGGGTGCCGAGAGAGGAACTGTGGTATTGTGTGAGGAAGTCTGGAGTGGCAGAGAAGTATGTTAGAGTGGTGCAGGACACGTATGAGAGATGTAAGACAGTGGTGCGATGTGCTGTCGGTGTGACAGAAGAGTTCAAGGTGGAGGTGGGACTGCATCAAGGGTCAGCTCTGAGCCCCTTCTTGTTTGCTATGGTGATGGACAGGCTGACAGACGAGGTTAGACAAGAATCTCCATGGACTATGATGTTTGCAGATGACATTGTGATCTGTAGTGAGAGCAGAGAACAAGTGCAGGAAAATCTAGAGTGGTGGAGGTATGCCCTGGAAAGGAGGGCCATGAAAGTTAGCCTCAGTAAAACAGAATACATGTGTGTGAATGACAAGGACCCAAGAGGAACGGTGAGGTTACAGGAAGCAGAGATAAGGAAGGTGGAGGATTTTAAGTACTTAGGGTCAACAATCCAGAGAAGTGAAGAGTGTGGAAAAGAGGTGAAGAAGCGTGTGCAGGCAGGTTGGAATGGTTGGAGAAAAGTGTCCGGAGTGATGTGTGATAGGAGGGTATCGGCAAGAATGAAAAGAAAAGTGTACAAGACGGTGGTGAGGCCAGCGATGTTGTATGGTTTAGAAACAGTGGCCCTGGGGAAAAGACAGGAGGCAGAGCTGGAGGTAGCAGAGATGAAAATGTTGAGGTTCTCTTTGGGAGTAACGAGGATGGATAGGATCTGGAATGAGCACATCAGAGGGACAGCACATGTAAGACGTTTTGGAGACAAAGTCAGAGAGGCTAGATTGAGATAGTTTGGACATGTACAGAGGAGGGATAGTGAGTATATTGGTAGTAGGATGCTGAGGTTGGAACTACCAGGCAGACGGCCTAGAGGAAGACCAAAGAGACGATTCATGGATGTGGTGAAGCAGGACATGAAGGTAGCTGGTATAAGGGAAGAAGGTGCAAAGGATAGGGTGAGATGGAGGCAGATGATTCGAATGTCTAACCGGGAAGAGACCTCAGGGTCGACCTAGAACACGCTGGAGGGACTATGTCTCTCGGCTTGTCTGGGAATGCCTCGATGTCCCCCCGGAAGAGCTGGAGGAAGTGGCTGGGGTGAGGGATGTCAGGACTTCATTGCTTAGGTTGCTGCCATGGCGACCCAACCCCAAAAGAAGCAGAAGACGATGAATGACAGTTGTAACAATTCTTTCGATACAATTTTTTAGGTCACTCTCCAGATTCTATGTTAAAAGTATCATGCAGATGAGGCAAAAACTCTAAGGGGAGTATGAAAAAAAAATAGGTGTTGCAATTTTTTCGATTTTGCAAAACGATATAGAGTTGTCATTTTGTAGCGCCCTCTAGTTGCTAATACCCATCCGGTTTAATTTGGATCATAAGAGTATTATCCACAAGAAAAGTCTTACATTTTCTGTTGATGACATTTATTCTGACTAAGATGTGCAACACAGGATTAACCATGTCTAGCTACAAAAAGTTCTTCATTAATAATTAGCAGACTTGTGAATGAAGAGACATTTTTGTTAACTTTGCATCAGGTCACTCTCAAGATTCTTTATCTGAAGTCTTGTGCAGATCAGACGAAAAAGAAGAACTCTAGGAGGAGTTTAAATAACTTTTGCACAATTTGTTATTTAACTGAGGCAGTGGTGGCACACGTTTGGTGGTAGAGTGCTGGATTACTCATCCCTAGGTCGGGAGTTCACGCCCCACTATCACTGGGTTGTCACTGCTGTCCCTTTATCTAGTGCAGCTAATTTGGTTATCAAAGGCCAGCCATGTCTCTCACTGTCCATGGTGAAAGGTTCATGTAAAAAAAAAAAACATTGCTTACTTTTATCAAGAGTAGGCTGCATATCTGTTAGTGTGTTTCTACCCCTTGATGGCCTGCTGAGCTGTCCAGGATGTACTCCACCCTCGCCCAGAGTAGGCTGAGATGGGTGCCATTCGCCCCGCATCCCTAATTAGGATGAAGCATTTCATAAAATAGGAAAAACTTTAAATAAAGTATTTCTTGAGTAAAAGTACACAGTTGACAGTAGAAGACAGTTAATCCATGAACATCAGGAGACTATGTGAAATAGTAGCCTGAGCTCAGAGTGGAACTCTGTGCATTTAATATTCAGAAATAGACAGAACCACATTAGTGTGTGTGTGTGTGTGTGTGTGTGTGTGTGTGTGTGTGTGTGTGTGTGTGTGTGTGTGTGTGTGTAATTTCAGAGAAAACTGTGTAAATTGTGTATGTATGTATGTATGTATGTATACATACTTGTATTTTTAATTCAGAGGTGTGGCGTGATCAAGGAAAGCTTTATTTGTGTTCTCAGACCTCAGTGTAAGAAGAGCTCACAGGGGTTAATCAATAATTCAGAGCAAGAAGATGATTGGCTATACCGTCTCCAATCCACCTCACATTCACAAACTCAAATGCATTGTCCATTTAATCTGGTCATCTCATATATCTTCCCATCTCACACAGGAACCGTAACTGACATCAAAAAGGTGAGATGGGCTGCATTATGTGTTTGTGTGTGTTTACCTGCTGTTTGTGTCTAATAAGCATCAGCAGTGTTCGTGTTTTAGTGATAACCTTGTGTAGGTCATTGAGGTGTTATGTTCATTAATTGAATGAAGCTGATTGTTTTCAGGTCTGTTCTGAGGTCAGTCATCATTCCTTGGGAGTTATATGTTTTACTCAGCTGATTTCTAATCACAATGGTCGACTTTCAGTGGTCAGTGTTGATGGACTGACCTGAGATCAGTATGTATCTGAGAGAATGAACAGAAGCTGATTACTTATGTATAGGTCGTCTAAGGTCTGGATAAATTAATAATAATAAAAAAGCAGTTTGTGTGACACTCAATGACATGGGAGACACAAACTGAATCACATGATAAGAATTTGAACAATGCTTCATTCATGTGTTTATGGACATGTTGATATTATGTTTGTTAAGTCTTATTTAAGGCAGAAATTTCATTTTTAATTTTTTTAGTATATTTTATTCAGGAATTTGTTTTATTTCAGTGAGGTCAATGTGGACAGGTCAAGCCAATGAAGTTAGGGCCCTTGCCCACGTTCCCAATAGTGGAAGCTCAGTAGCCCTGAAGCTCAGACCCTGGACCCAATACTGGTACTTAGTTAACGCTCAATAATAATAATAATAATAATAATAATAGTAATAATAATAATAATAATAATAATAATAATAATAATAATAATAATGTTCTTTATACATCTAGTTCAATCACACATAAGATAATTGTCTATACGTAATGCCTTACAATGACTAATAACAACATTACTCTTCAGGTCTGTATGTAAGTGAAGCTCACATGAAGAATAATTTTTAAAAAAAAGAAACATTTTTGTAACAGTCTGAAATAAAAAACATGGAATCTTGTCCAGAGGACATGCATCAGCATTATGTTAAAGTTTTGCTCTTTAATCATATCATAATTCATCAATTCAAATGGGATACTATTTTATATCCTCACTGACTCATAAGTAATGCAAAGTGTGGAGTATAAATAACTCTAAAAGATTACAGGAATGTGCAGTCTGAGGAATTATTGTTTGTTAGCATGGTTTGTGTTGTTTACATTAAATTAAATTTGTAGTATTCAATTAACATACATATCACAGACAATCAAAAGATTCACAATGATCTATTTACAGAAAGAAATTGCCCATAGGTTTTACCTTGGGATATATATATATATATATATATATATATATATATATATATATATATATATATATATATATATATATATATATATATATACACACATATTACATATACATATACATATGCATATACATATACATTACATATACATATACATATATATATACATATTTTGTGTGTTTGTGTGTGTGTGTGTGTGTGTGTGTGTGTGTGTGTGATACACTTTCACTAAATAATTACTATTTCTTGATGTCATTATCATCACGGATAGACTTGGCAAAACCCAATATATAAATATTGCTATTATGCAAACAAGCAGTGATACAACATATTGTGTCAGGCACTTAGGAAAGGATTAATGTTGGCGATGATCTAAACAGATTTCGTCCTGGATTATGCTAACACACAGTGCTTTATATTAAACTCATGAAACAAACTAAGCTCATGTTAACCATTCACACTTTTTTCTGTAACATAAATGAATAAGAATGCTGAACATCTTTTGCTATTAAACTGCAGCAGTGCATTGTGGGAAATGGTGTCTGCAGCCATTGCTCTGGCATTTGTGCCATTGTTGCTGACGCTGATCATCCGGTACCGGTTCTACTTTGTGCTGTTCTACCGAGCTGTGCTGCTCCGCTGGATTCGAGACCGTATGTCGGGTATCACCAGGGAGGAGAGAGTGTATGAATATGTCCTCACACATGCCACACCAGGAGATCCTGACAGTATCCTCAACACATTTGACCTCTGGTGCAGCAATGTTGAGTTCATCAGTCATATAGGACCGAAAAAAGGTGTAGATTTCTCATTCTTTCTTTCCCTCTCTCTGTCTCTGTCGCTGTCTGTCTCTCTCACACACACAAACACACACCATGGAAAGTTAAAGTAAACAATTTGCCTTGTCTCAGGTTTGATTCTGGACCGACTGCTGAAGGATCTCTGTCCCCTGACAGTATTGGAACTCGGGACTCACTGTGGCTACACCACTGTGAGAATCGCTCGCTTGCTTCCTCTTGGTGCTCGGCTCTACTCTGTGGAGATGGACGAGAGGAATGCACAGGTGGCTGAGAAGATTATCCGACTGGCCGGGTTTGACGATGACATGGTGAGAGATTAGGAAAAAAGAGGTGCTAATTCAACTGTTAAATTTCTTTTCTATAGAGCTCGGAGCAAGGGGTGACAAACTTATTTTTACTGAGGACCACATCTACGTCATCAAGGGCTGAATACTCACTGAACACCTATTCAAAAAGAGCAAACTTGAAAACTGCACGGCAATAATAAGACATGCTCCCCCCCCCCCCCTTATTCACTTACCTTTTCTGACAACACTTGACAGCGACAAGCTAGCATGCAATTTTATAGTGAGCAAGGGCACCGTTGAACTCGTTTAAAACTCAGCCTGCACTGATGTGAATCACCAGCAGCGTGGAGAGTTCTGTCGGAGAGCGTCTGTATATAGCAGTATAATTTGTTGAAGTGCTCTTTAGCCCCGCAACAGCCTGCATGAATCTGTAACATAGCCCGCAGCCCACCCCGCAAAACTTGGGTCATTCTCAACCTGCCCTGCCCCACATAAGTTTCAAATTGACCCGCCCTGCCCTGCAAACTAAAAAGTCTGACTTTAAATTTGTGCCCACGGGGGCCTGTGGGTGGCGGGCTGAAACCCTCCCCGTGCAGGGCTCTAGTATACGCACCCAATGACCAAGGCCTAACACAGGCGGCGCTTATATTCTTGTGTCGATGTTACAAAGCGGTACATTCCCCCTAGAAGACAACCACTATGTTTGGTGTATAAACATTTATGGTACACAATATACATGTAGGTTGGGGCAGTGATGGTCTAGTGTATAGGGCGCAGGATCGCTGATCCTAATGTTGGGGGTTCAAGTCCCCATAGGGTTGTCACTGTCCTCCCAGTGCAGCTAACTGGGTAATAAAAGGCGGCCATGTCTCTCACTGTCTATGGTGAGAGGCATGTAAAAGAACCATTGCTGACTTTTGTAAAGAGTAGGCTGCAAAGCCGTCAGTGCGTTTCTGTCCCTTGCTAAAGGGTTGTGACAGGAAGGGCATCTGACGTAAAACCCCATGCCAAATCAACTGTGCGAATCAGATGATTCGCTGTGGCAACTCTCAAGAACGGGAAAAGGCCGAAAAGAAAAGAAGAAGAATGTACAAGTAGGTTACAGAGATGAACATGTTGAAGTTCTTTTTGGAAGTAACGAGGATGGCTAGGATCAGGAATGAGTACATCAGAGGGACAGACAGCACATGTAAGACGTTTTGGAGACAAAGTCAGAGAGGCTAGATTGAGATGTTTTGGACATGTACAGGGGAGGGATAGTGAGTATATTGGTAGTGGGATGCTGAGGTTGGAACTACCAGGCAGAAGGCCTAGAGGAAGACCAAAGGGGAGCTTTATGGATGTGGTGAAGGAGGACATGAAGGTAGTTGGTGTAAGAAAAGAAGATGCAGAGAGAGGGAGAGACCTGTGGCGACCCTTGAAGGGAACAGCCGAAAGGAAAAGAAGAAGAAATATATACATGTAGGTTATAGTATGCATGTACAAACTCTGCATTTTAAAGATTTTTGAGATGTCAGTAGACCTAAAAAATTTCTTTGGGTGAGAAAAAGGTCCACCCACCCACCGGTACTGCAGCCCCTCTTACAATCCAAAAACATGCGCAATAGGCTGTTTGGACGTTCTAAATTGCCTATAGGTGTGAGAGTGACTGTGAATGGTTGTATGCATGTTGGCCCTACAGTGACCTGTTCAAGGTGTACCATTCCCTCGCTCAGAGTATGATGAGATGGGCTCCAGCCTCCCAGCAACCTTAATTAGGTTTAATCGGCTTAGAAAGTGAATGAATGAAAGGTTGCTACTACCTATTAGATGGATGATGAATTATGTTTCATGATAATAGTTGATGCAAAGAATGAACGATCATCATATCTAAAGGATGCTGCATAAAATTAGTTGGCGGGCTGGATTTGGCCCACAGGCCTTGAGCTAGATGCCTGTGGCTTAGAATAATTAGTACAATGCATTCTGGGACAATTAAGCAAATTTCAGTCAAGACAATAATAAGAAATTGAAAAGTCTAAACGATGTAAAGTTTAAGTTCCATGCCATGGAGTTCTGAAGTTTTAACATGCCATAGAGAACAGAACAAATTTAACCACCGTGCTATAGATACTAGTCCTTCTCAGAAAATTAGCATATTATGATAAAGTTCATTATTTTCTGTAATGTACTGATAAAAAATTAGACTTTCATATATTTTAGATTCATTGCACACCAACTGAAATATTTCAGGTCTTTTATTGTTTTAATACTGATGATTTTGGCATACAGCTCATGAAAACCCCAAATCCCTATCTCAAAAAATTAGCATATTTTATCCAACCAAAGAAGTGTTTTTAATACAAAAAAAGTCAACCTTCAAATAATTATGTTCAGTTATGCACTCAATACTTGGTCGGGAATCTTTTTGCAGAAATGGCTGCTTCAATACAGTGTGGCATGGAGGCAATCAGCCTGTGGCACTGCTGAGGTGTTACGGAGGCCCAGGATGCTTCGATAGCGGCCTGAAGCTCATCCACAGTGTTGGGTCTGGTGTCTCTCAACTTTCTCTTCACAATATCCCACAGATTCTCTATGGGTTCAGGTCAGGAGAGTTGGCAGGCCAATTGAGCACAGTAATACCATGGTCAGTAAACCATTTAGCAGTGGTTTTGGCACTGTGAGCAGGTGCCAGGTCGTGCTGAGAAAGGAAATCTTCATCTCCATAAAGCTTTTCAGCAGATGGAAGCATGAAGTGCTCCAAAATCTCCTGATAGCTAGCTGCATTGACCCTGCCCTTGATAAAACACAGTGGACAAACACCAGCAGCTGACATGGCACCCCAGACCATCACTGACTGTGGGTACTTGACACTGGACTTCAGGCATTTTGGCATTTCTTTCTCCCCAGTCTTCCTCCAGACTCTGGCACCTTGATTTCCGAATGACATGCAAAATTTGCTTTCATCTGAAAAAAGTGCTTTGGACCGCTGAGCAACAGTCCAGTGCTGCTTCTCTGTAGCCCAGGTCAGGCGCTTCTGCTGCTGTTTCTGGTTCAAAAGTGGCTTGTGCACGGTGGCTCTACTCCAGACTCAGTCCACTGCTTCCACAGGTCCCCCAAGGTCTGGAAATGGCCCTTGTCCACAATCTTCCTCAGGGTCCGGTCACCTCTTCTGGTTGTGCAGCGTTTTCTGCCACACTTTTTCCTTCCCACAGACGTCCCACTGAGGTGGCTTGATACAGCACTCTGGGAACAGCCTATTCACTCAGAGATTTCTTTCTGTCTTACCCTCTTGCTTGAGGGTGTCAATGATGGCCTTCTGGACAGCAGTCAGGTCGGCAGTCTTACCCATAATTGTGGTTTTTGAGTAATGAACCAGGCTGGGAGTTTTTAAAAGCCTCAGGAATCTTTTGCCTCAGCAGTGCCGCAGGCTGATTGCCTCCATGCCACGCTGTATTGAAGCAGTCATTTCTGCAAAAAGATTCCCGACCAAGTATTGAGTGCATAACTGAACATAATTATTTGAAGGTTGACTTTTTTTTGTATTAAAAACACTTCTTTGGTTGGATAAAATATGCTAATTTTTTGAGATAGGGATTTGGGGTTTTCATGAGCTGTATGCCAAAATCATCAGTATTAAAACAATAAAAGACCTGAAATATTTCAGTTGGTGTGCAATGGATCTAAAATATATGAAAGTTTAATTTTTATCAGTGCATTACAGACAATAATGAACTTCATCCCAATATGCTAATTTTTTGAGAAGGACTAGTATTATGAGATGTTTACACGCCACACCATTTACTTCTATCAGACTGAATTTGAAAGGTCTGACCCACGACCCCTCATCTCTATCCTGTTCCAGGTGGAGCTGATTGTGCGACCCTCTGATGAGGTAATTCCCCGGTTACATGAGGATTTTGGAATTGAACGTCTTGACTTTGTATTCATGGACCATTGGAAGCAATGTTACCTGTCGGACCTGCAGGCTCTAGAGGACAGTGGGCTGCTGTGTGACGGCTCCATGGTGCTGGCTGATAATGTGGTGTTTCCTGGCGCGCCGAGCTTCCTGCGCTATGTCCGTCGTTCTGGTCTTTATGAATACCGTGTGCACCGTGCTGCACTTGAGTACATCCGGGGAATCCGTGATGGAATGGCTGAACTCATATACCGTGGCATTAAGTGACGAATATGTGAGAGACCATCAGCTTGTTTATTTAAAAAAAAGAAATTGAGTACAGTATGAGCTTTTATTCACGTCACCAACAGCTAATAAAATGTTTGTGGAAACATCTAGAAACAAGTAAAACACAGATTAAACAACACGAATGTAACGTGCTATTTTATAAAGTAACCGTTTTAATTACAAACTCTACAGAATGTCAGTAAAATACACTTTTAATTAAAATAAAGCTCCATCATACTGTAAGAGCCAGTCACAGACTTAATACATGTTGTACTTGGGGCAAAACTGCAGAATTTATGTGAGATAATGTATATTTTATTATTAAGATGCATTGTAAGCAAGCTAAGATAATGATCTGAAATAGTTTCTGACTGTGGAAAATGACTGTACTGTATTTGAATTAATTATTTAATCCAAAAGTTAGAATTAAATCTAAAGTGTGACCAGCATCATGAGTGATCCTAATATCATTTCCCCTGCTGAATCCAGACATGAGTGTTGTTCTTAAAATGTCTTCTGGTTTATGAAAGTAAATATTACCAACAATTAAGGCTTTATCAAAAGAAACAAGGTTTGAAATTCAGTCTGCAAATTTACAGAAGAATGAGAGTACAGCCCTGGGGCTCTGTAAATAATAATTAATGGGATCACCAGCGGGGGCAGTGGCAGTCTTGTGGTATAAGGCACCGGATCACTGATCCAAAGGTTGGGGGTTCGAGTCCCACTCTCCACAAGGTTGTCACTGTCGTCCCCCCCCGTCCTGCGATGGCCTGGTGAGCTGTCCTGGGTGTACTCTGCCCTCGCCCTGAGTTGGCTAGGATGGGCACCAGCCTCCCCGTGACCCTAATTAGGATGAAGCGGTTACAGAAAATGATGATGATGAACTGGGATCACCAGCTTAGACATGTTTTTCCACAGCCGTTATAGCTGGGAGTCCATGAAAGATGATTGGCCGAGCTCTCATGGGAGGGAGGGACGGCATACACTCATTTCCCTGACAGCGATCGCCAACCAATCATGGGCATCTGTGAGCTTATTGGTAAGTGGGGCAGAGAGCGCATTCCCTCTGTGTGTGTTGCACCATGAACAGCCCCCTCCCCCCAGGAGTTTGAAAAGAGGCAAGTGGCAAGTATTGCATGTTGCAGAGCAGGCGTGTGCATGCTTTCGCCGCGACCTGGTTGATAGTAGTCATGTGATAGGGAAGGAAATACCTGACGGGTGGGAGTTGAATCCAAGTAAAATCAAAGAGAACAGTTGGAAAAAAATAAAGGTTTTTCCAGCAACATTTGTATGTTGGTATATAGAATTTCAAATGCATTAAATTTATGTTTTGTTTTTGTCAAACACAGAGAAATCACCAGTATAAATAACTACAATACCTCCTCCTTTACCAGTGAGATGTATATATGGTTGATTTATATAACTGTACTGTGGACTCGCTTCATATTCATTGGGTTTAATCCACATTTCTGTTAAACACATCATTCTCAATTCCGGATCAGTGAGCAGGAGATGGACAGGTGGATCGCTGCAGCCTCTGCTGGAAAGTGCAGCCTGTACCGGTCTGTCATGGTGAAGAGGGAGCTAAGACTCAAGGCAAAGCTCTCAAGCTATCAGTCAGTCAATCTACGTTCCAACCCTCACCTATGATCACGAGCTTAGCTTAGTTCTTTCAGTAAAGAACAAGACCGCTTATACAAGTGGCTGAAATGAGCTTCCTTCGCCGGGGAGAGCTCCGAGTAGACACGCTGCTCCTCTGCATTGAGAGGAGCCAGTTGAGGTGGTTCGGGCATCTGGTTCCAATGCCTCCTGAACGTCTCCCTGGTGTGGTGTTATGAGCATGTTCAACTTGGAAGAGAACCCGGGGTCGACCCAGAACACACCAGAAGGATTATGTCTCTCGGCTGGTCTGGGAACACCTTGGTGTCACCCCGGAAGAGCTGGAGGAAGTGGCTGGAGAGGGGACATCTGGACCTCAATGCTCAGGCTGCGGCCCCTGTGACCCGACCCCGGATTAAGGGGATGAAGATGAATGAATGAATCTTTAGATCATAGGTCCCTGCTACAGCTTCAGTAAGATTTAAATTACGTTCATCAGGTCACTAAAACAAGCTCTGAGGGTTTCTACATTTTTGTTTAAGTTGGGGAACAGACAGTTTCGATAGCAGTGACCTTGAGCAACGACTCTGTGCAGCTTAGAAGACCCTCAGATCAATCAGTCGGTCTGCTGTCTGGTTTTGGTTCTCAAGTCACTGATTAAGCACTTCCATTCTAAGACTGCGTGCTGCGCTGCAAGACAGCAGCACATTTCAGTGGAGAATTGATACTGTCTCACCCGATCAGACCTGACCAGGTTATCCCTCAAAAGTACTCCGATTATCAATAAAGTTGTTTTCAGAGCACCACTTGAATATCCAGCAATACAGTGACCATACCTTGCTGTAAGTTACATTTGTAACAATGTATTGGGATGTACATAGGATATATGCACACACACACACTGTGTGTGTGCGTGTGTGTATACATATATATATATATATATATATATATGTATATGTATGTATGGCGGCACGGTGGTGTAGTGGTTAGCACGTCCGCCTCACAGCAAGAAGGCCTGGGTTCGATTCCCGGCCTGGGCGTTTCTGTGTGGAGTTTGCATGTTCTCCCCGTGTTTGTGCGGGTTTCCTGCCGCAGTCCAAAGACGTGCACTGTAGATTAATTGGCCGTTCTAAATTGACCGTAGATTCTCTCCTGCAGCGGCACTGGAACCCAGTCGTATCGGCATTTGCCCTTCCATTGGATCCTTCCGGTGGCCCCGAGACAGGGGGGGACTTGCTTCTTGGATAACAGCCTGTCCCTCATTACTCCCTACCCAGGCTCTGCGCACTGGGGGGTATCACCAGCTGGGGTACCAGCCAGAGCGCAGCCATAGTCCTTCGGGACTGACGGAGGCCTACCATACCATATATGTATGTATATCATTCTATATATAGTGAGATTTCCTTTCAGATTTTTCCCTTTATCAAGGGTTGCCACAGTGAATAATTCACACATTTGATTTGGCATAGGTTTTTACGTCGGATGCCATTCCTGACACAACCCTTTTAGTAAGGGACAGAAACACGCTGACGGCTTTGTAGAGACTCTTTACGAAAGTCAGCAATGGTTCTTTTACGTGCCTCTCACCCTAGACAATGAGAGACATGTCCCACCTTTGATAACCCAGTCAGTTGCACAACAGTTGTTAGCTGCACTGGGGGACCACTACCCATATACTAGTCCTTCTAAAAAAATTTGCATATTGTGATAAAGTTCATTATTTTCTGTAATGTACCGATAAAAAATAAACTTTCATATATTTTAGATTCATTGCACACCAACTTAAATATTTCAGGTCTTTTATTGTTTTATTACTGATGATTTTGGCATACAGCTCATGAAAACTCAAAATTCCTATCTCAAAAAATTAGCATATTTCATCTGACCAATAAAAAAGTGCTTTTAATACAAAAAAAAGTCAACCTTCAAATAATCATGTTCAGTTATGCACTCAATACTTGGTCGGGAATCTTTTTGCAGAAATGGCTGCTTCAATACAGTGTGGCATGGAGGCAATCAGCCTGTGGCACTGCTGAGGTGTTACGGAGGCCCAGGATGCTTCGATAGCGGCCTCAAGCTCATCCAGTGTTGGGTCTGGTGTCTCTCAACTTTCTCTTAACAATATACCACAGATTCTCCATGGGGTTCAGGTCAGGAGAGTTGGCAGGCCAATTGAGCACAGTAATACCATGGTCAGTAAACCATTTACCAGTGGTTTTGGCACTGTGAGCAGGTGCCAGGTCATGCTGAAAAATGAAATCTCCATAAAGCTTTTCAGCAGCTGGAAGCATGAAGTGCTCCAAAATCTCCTGATAGCTAGCTGCATTGACCCTGCCCTTGATAAAACACAGTGGACCAACACCAGCAGCTGACATGGCACCCCAGACCATCACTGACTGTGGGTACTTGACACTGGACTTCAGGCATTTGGGCATTTCCTTCTCCCCAGTCTTCCTCCAGACTCTGGCACCTTGATTTCCGAATGACATGCAAAATTTGCTTTCATCCAAAAAAAGTGCTTTGGACCACTGAGCAACAGTCCAGTGCTGCTTCTCTGGTCTGGAAATGGCCCTTCTCCACAATCTTCCTCAGGGTCCAGTCACCTCTTCTGGTTGTGCAGCGTTTTTCTGCCACACTTTTTCCTTCCCACTGAGGTGCCTTGATACAGCACTCTGGGAACAGCCTATTCGCTCAGAGATTTCTTTCTGTGTCTTACCCTCTTGCTTGAGGTTGTCAATGATGGCCTTCTGGACAGCAGTGAGGTCGGCAGTTTTACCCATGATTGCGGTTTTGAGTAATGAACCAGGCTGGAAGTTTTTAAAAGCCTCAGGAATCTTTTGCAGGTGTTGAGAGTTAATTGGTTGATTCAGATGATTAGGTTAATAGCTCGTTTAGAGTACCTTTTCATGATATGCTAATTTTTTGGAAATAGAGGGGACGAGGAATTGATGGGCAGGTTTGGTATCCAGGACAGGAACGCAGAAGGACAGATGTTGGTAGATTTTGCAAAAAGGATGGAAATGGCTGTGGTGAATACTTTCTTCCAGAAGAGACAGGAGCATAGGGTGACTTATAAAAGCGGAGGTAGGAGCACACAAGTAGACTACATCTTGTGGAGGCGATGAAATTTGAAGGAAGTCAGTGACATACAGCATAGGATGGTGGTGTGCAGGATGACACTGATGGTGAGGAAGATGAAAAAGGCAAAGGTAGAGCAGAAGACAAAGTGGTGGAAGCTGAAAAAGGAAGAGTGTCATGTCTTCAAGGATGGGTGGTCAGGAAGTGCTCCCAGATGACTGGACAACCACAGCCATTGTGATCAGGGAGACAGGTAGGAGAGTACTTGGTGTGTCCTCTGGAAGGAAAGTAGATAAGGAAACTTGGTGGTGGAATGAGGAAGTGCATGAGTGTGTACAAAGGAAGAGGTTAGCTAAGAAGAAGTGGGACATAGAGAGGACCGAAGAGAGTAAACAGGAGTACAGGGAGACACAGCGTAAGGCGAAGGTAGTGGTGTCAAAGGCCAAACAGAGGGCGTATGATGACGTGTATGCTCGGTTGGAAAGTAAAGAGGGAGAAAATGATTTATACAGGTTGGCACAGCAAAGAAATAGAGATGGGAAGAATGTGCAGCAAGTTAGAGTGATAAAGGACAGAGAGGGAAATGTATTGACTAATGACAGAAGTGTGCTGGAAAGAGGAAATGAATGAGGAAAATGAGAGGGGGAAAAAAAAAAAAAAAAAAAAAAAGAGTAGAAGGGGTGACCGTTGAGGACCAGGAAAGAGAAAAGATTAGTAAGGGAGAAGTGAGGAGGGCAATGAAGAGGATGAGGAGTGGAAAGGTAGTTGTCCTGATGACATACTGGTGGAGGTATGGAAGTGTCTAGGAGAGGAAACAGGAGATTTTCTGGCAAGAACATTCAACAAGGTCCTAGAGAGTGACAGGATGCCGGAGAATGGAGAAGTCTGCTTGTGCCCATTTTTAAGAACATGGGAGACGTGCAGAGTTGTGGCAACTACAGAGGGATAAAGTTGATGAGCCATACGATGAAGTTATGGGAAAGAATAGTGGAAGCTAGAATGAGGGTTAGCCTTAGTAAGACAGAATACATGTGTGTGAATGAGGACCCAAGAGAAACGGTGAGGTTACAGGGGGCAGAGATAAAGGGCAGAGGTCAGCATTTGTGAACAACAGTTTAGTTTCATGCCAAGAAAGAGCAACACAGATGCAGTGTTCGCCTTGAGGATGTTAATAGAGAAGTACAGAGAAGGTCAGAAGGAGCTGCATTGTGCCTTTGTGGATCTGGAGAAAGCATATGAGAGGGTGCCGAGAGAAGAACTGTGGTATTGCATGAGGAAGTCTGGAGTGGCAGAGAAGTATGTTAGAGTGGTGCAGGACATGTATGAGAGATGTAAGACAGTGGTGAGGTGTGCTGTCGGTGTGACAGAAGAGTTCACGGTGGAGGTGGGTCTGGATCAAGGGTCTGCTCTCAGCTCCTTCTTATTTGCAATGGTGATGGACGGGCTGACAGACGAGATTAGACAAGAATTTCCATGGACTATGATGTTTGCAGATGATATTGTGATATGTAGTGAGAGCAGAAAACAAGTGGAGGAAAATCTAGAGAGGTGGAGGTATGCCCTGAAAAGGAGAAGAATGAAGGTTAGCCTTAGTAAGACAGAATACATGTATGTGAATGAGGACCCAAGAGGAACGGTGAGGTTAAAGGGGGCAGAGATAAAGAGTAAGTACTTAGGCTCAACAATCCAGAGCAATGGAGAGTGTGGAAAAGAGGTGAAGAAGCGTGTGCAGGCAGGTTGGAATAGTTGGAGAAAAGTGTCCAGTGTGATGTGTGATAGGAGAGTATAGGCAAGAATGAAGGGAAAAGTGTACAAGACGGTGATAAGGCCAGCGATGTTGTATGGTTTAGAAACAGTGGCCCTGGGGAAAAGACAGGAGGCAGAGCTGGAGGTAGCAGAGATGAAAATGTTGAGGGTCTCTTTGGGAGTAATGAGTATGGATAGGATCAGGAATGAGTACATCAGAGGGACAGCCCATGTAAGATGTTTTGGAGACAAAGTCAGAGAGGCTAGACTGAGATGGTTTGGACATGTACAGAGGAGGGATAGTGAATATATTGGTAGTAGGCTGCTGAGGTTGGAACTACCAGGCAGAAGGCCTAGAGGAAGCCCAAAGAGAAGGATTTATGGATGTGGTGAAGGAGGACATGAAGGTAGTTGGAGTAAGAGTGGAAGACACAGAGGATAGGGTGAGATGGAGGTAGATCATTTGCTGTGGCAACCCCTGAAGGGAACAGCCGAAAGGAAAAGAAGAAGATTATAGTTACATTCAATTAAATAAGAACAATAAAAATATACTATTACATATGATTATTACAGAATAGCTCTGAGGTCAGTGTCTCAGATTACCAACCCACCTACAAATTTTTTTGTGGGTTAGGAGAAAATTTGAAGGGAATAAACCCCAAAGCAATAAAAATTCCCAGCACTCAATCTCTGATCAAAAGCAATTACTTCACCGACTGTCATTTTTACCTCTAATAAGGGGTTCAGTCAGTGACCTTGAACGATTATCCCAGCTCTCTCTTTGCTAATTTGGTCATGTCCATGTATGATAGAACATATCGTAAGATGAGCACATGTGAAATTAAAATCAGTACCCACATAATGTCCTCTAGTTTTATTTAGTGTGCTCTTGATATGAAGGACACAGAAAGATGATAGCATGGAGATAAAAGAACCCCCAAGCTTGATTAGAGAATCCCCTGTGGGTCTCTCAGTCAGGAATTTTCTTACTGTCAAGAATGGGAAGAAATCACTGCAATACAGTCATGGACATTCAGCAGAGTTTCTCATTTATTTCAAACTAATAGACTACGTATTAATAAATCCAGGTCCATGAAGTGGTCAATTCAAACAAAGCTCTATGCGGTGAACTGTGATAGGTTAGTTCAAACAAGCAGCAAATGTAATGGGCTCGTTGGAAGACACACAGCTTTCCATCCCCTAAATGTCGACCTTTGTTCTTAAAAGAAAAAGAAAAAACAAATGAAGGGGTTTATTTTGCCAAATTTACCCGTTCATCAGAAAAAGTACTTAAGTAAGTTTGTTTTGCCATTATGATTTAAAAACAACAAAAACAATTGATAAGAAATGGCTTCATGCACTCAATAACCACGACTGAAAGAAAAGATTTGTATTCATAAAAATGGGAAAAAATAAGTAAAAAAAAAAAAAAAAAAAATCACAAATTCCGCAGGGTATGTAAACTTTTGAGCTTGATTAGAAAAGCCCCTCCCTTGCGGTCTCTCACTCATATACAGTACTGTGTGTGTGTGTGTATTTATTTATATACATCATCATCAGCCTGTCATGCCACTGATGGCAGATGGCCGCCACAACCTTCATAGTTGTGGGTTTGAACCATCACTCACCACGCTGGTTTTATGCGGAATGGTGAGTGGTTTGAGTAGAAACACGCTGACGGCTTTGCAGCCTACTCTTTATGAAAGTCAGCAATGGTTCTTTTACATGCCTCTCACCATAGACAGTGAGAGAAATGGCCTGCCTTTGATAACCCAGTTAGCTGCACTAGGGGACAGGTCCAATAACCACATGAACTGGACAACAGGTGCTGCACAATGAATCTGCATGTGTGTGGCAAAATTGGTAAATAAGTACCAGATTTAAAACGGGATCGATGATATACGCAACTTTTCCTGTCCATGTTGCACAATCCAGCTTGTGCTCCCACCAATCACTAGTAACTGCAGATAAAGAAAAGTTGAATATGTCAAGCACCATCTATCAGCTCAGTGTAACTAATTATATAATTACTATATTAAGCTATTATTAATTAATAGAAGCTGTTCATTCTGTCCATGTTACATACAGACATTTTAAGTCGTCCTACTGATAATTTGATGATGCTTCTCCAAGGAAAACAATCCTGCATCTACCAGGATTTACTGCATATTGGCCTCATATGTTAAAAAAAAAAAAAAAAAGGGAAAAACCTAAATCTACAGAAAATGTAAAAAGTAGCTGTCATACATTTCAGTACTTGTAATCAGACCTGTATACACACACACACACACACACACACATTTGGGGTGGTACAGTGTTCTGCATGAAGACTATTCAAATAATACACAAAATAATGTAATACTTCAATTATAGTTTTATTTTATTTACAAACTATGTAAATATTTTGGTATGTAAAAACAATTCATACACTCCACCACTAACATTAAAATTAATTCCCTTTCATGCACACACTCGACACACATCCCTGCACTTTTATCTTCAGGGAGACATTCACTGTTGTTGTGCATTCCCTACATCATCACAACTAAGTGCCCAACCTCAAACTTTACCCTCTAGTAAACCAAATTCAGATCACAACCCTAAAACCAACTTTTAATACTTAAACAGACCTTTAAAAAAAAGTGAGGACCAGTCAACATATCCTTACTTCTTAAAAAAAAAAAATACTGGCAAAAAGTACACTGGTCCTCAATAAGTACACACACACACACAGCACTCTGTCTCCCCATCACACACACACGCACACGCGCGCACACACACGCACACGCGCACGCACACGTGTAAACAGAAAAAGAATTACTCCTCTCTTCTCTCAAGACAAAACTTTAGATCATCCACTGGTCCTGATCTTGATCTGCTCCCTCCATATCCACCTAAATAAAAAAATTAAATAAATAAATGTAAAAAAACACCACACACTTTATCTTACACTATGTTTACGTATCTTTGACCAGACAATATATTCACAGACTATTTGCACACTACTCCTTTGCTTCCGGTCAGAGTATATGAACGTGTCAGAATATGCATTGGATCATTTGCTTGAAATAAAATATTAAAAGTATTTTTACAAATAATGAAAAGATATTCAGAATGAGAAAATTTAAAAACTATTCATATATTTTTAACACCAGATTTCTAAATACCTCAATTACATTATATAAAAAGCTAACATTGCCTTTTCCTTGCAAGCATGTTTAAGTAATTCCGCTTTAAATACAACACCCCTTCTCAAAAGCGCCGTTAGTTACACGCTGCGTGTGGGCGAAGCCTGCATTCGGCAAACCACACCACTCCACAAAGCACAACAGAGAGAGAGAGTGTTTGGGTGTGTGTGAGTGTGAGAGAGAGAGTGAGACAGAGAGAGTGAGAGATAGAGAGAGATAGGGACAAAGTTTTGTGTGTGTGTTAATAAAAAACATGTTTAATAATGGTTTAATTAATAAATATGTTAATAAAATGTTTAAATGGTTTAATAAATGATTTTCTTTTACTTTTAACACATATTTCATACAAAATTGGTGTACTTTCATCATTTTTAAAGGGTTAATGGAGTAGTTTTGGGAGCCTTGGAACGAATCACATGTTTTACATGTAAAATGTGCCTCTACTTACGAAAACTCCAGGTTACGAAAAATGCTCTGGAACGGATTAATTTCCTAAGTAGACGGCCGACTGTGTGTGTGTGTGTATTATATATATATATATATATATATATATATATAACTGATATATATATATAACTGATATATATATATATATATATAAACAAAAATAAAAGGACAGGACAAAGACTTTCTATTGAAACTCCATTTATCACTACAGATCTGTTTCGAGGGGTGGTGAAACCATCCTCTCTCTTCAGGTGATTATAGAAGAATGTCCTGTCCTTTTATTTTTGTTATTTGCTCTACCAAAAAGTATTGAGCACTCTCCTACGGAAGGATCTACTCATAAAATCCTCTCTCGCATATATATATATATATATATATATATATATATATATATATATATATATATATATACATATATATATATATATATATATATACATATATATACACACACACACACACACACATACACACATACATATATACACACACACACACACATACATATACACACACACACACACACACACACACACACAGTGGGCCCAAGAAGTCTTGGGTAACGTAAAAATGTGCAAGTTCACCCATTTAAAAAGATAAGAGAGGTTTGTAATTTTCATCATAGGTACACATCAAGCTTGAGAGCCAGAATGTAAAAAAAAATCTAGGAAATCACATTGTATGATTTTTAAACAATTTATTTGTGAAAATGGGAGGTCAATAAGTATTGGGCAGCCAGCAAAAGTTACTTTTAATACTTTGTAATGTAGCCTTGGTTGGCAATGACAGAGGTCAAACGGTTCCTGTAGTTCTTGACCAGGTCTACACACACTTTAGTTGGTATTTTGTCCCACTCCTCTGCACAGATCTTCTCTAGAGCTGTGATGTTTGAGGTCTGTTGCTTGGCAACTCGAAGTTTTAACTCCCTCCACAGGTTTTCGATTGGGTTGAAGTCTGGAGACTGGCTGGGTCACTCCAGAACCTTGATATGCTTTTTACGGAGCCACTCCTTGGGTTTCTTGGCTGTGTGCTTTGGATCGTTATCATGCTGGAAGACCCAGCCATGTTTCATCTTTAATGCTCTGACCGAGGGAAGGAGATTTTTACCCAAAATGTCACAATACATGGCCCCATTCATGTTGCCATTGATACGGTGCAGTCTTCCTGTCTCTTTTGCAGAAAAGCATCCCCAAAGCATGATGTGTCCACCCCCATGCTTCACAGTAGGTATGGTGTTCTTGGGATGCAACTCGGCATTCTTCTTCCTTTAAACACAGCGAGTGCTGTTTAAACCAAAAAGTTCAATTTTGGTCTCATCTGACCACATCACATTCTCCCAATCCTCCTCTGGATCGTCCAGATGGTCTTTAGCATATTTCAGACGGGCCTTTACATGTTTTTTGTTTAGTAGAGGAACCTTTCGGGCAATGCAGGATTTCATCTCATGACAACGTAGTGTGTTAGTTATTGCCATCTTTGTGACAGTGGTTCCTGCCGTCTTCAAGTCATTGACCAGTTCCTGCCGTGTAGTTCTGGGCTGATTACTCACTGTTTTCAGTATCCTTTGAACCCCACGAGGTGAGATCTTGTGTGGAGTGCCACCCCTAGAGAGTTTGTCAGTGATGTTACACTTCTTCCATTTTCTAATAATGTTTCCAACTGTTGATCTTTTCTCACAAAGTTGTTTACCAATTGCAGTTTGACTCATCCCAGCTTTGTGCAGTTGTACAATTTTATCTCTGGTGTCTTTGGGAAGCTCTCTGGTCTTGGTCATGGTGAAGACTGCAGTCTGACAGTTTGAAGATGTGTGCAGGTTTGAAGGTGTCTCTTATGCATCTAATCAGTTCAAACAGGTGTCATTCATACTGTTAATGAGTGGGGGCCGAAATAATGTTTGTTTTCTAGCTGCCCAATACTTATTGACCTCCCATTGTCACAAATAAATTGTTTAAAAATCATACAATGTGGTTTCCTAGATTTTTTTTACATTCTGTCTCTCAAGCTTTATGTGTACCTATGATGAAAATTACAAACCTCTCTTATCTTTTTAAATGGGTGAACTTGCACATTTTTACATTGCCCAATACTTATTGGCCCCACTGTATAAAATCTATAATCTCAACAAATGAAGTTGGCAAAAAAGATTATCATGGTCTCATATGATTTTGACCCCAAAGTAGATCAGAATTCACACAAATTAAAAAAAATGACATGAATAGAAGTTCTTCCCGTAAAATGTAAAACAAAACACAGAAATCTGACCTCATTTATCTCGCCATCATCAGGAAATTCATTATAAATGTTCATGTCATCCATGTCCTGCATGTCCTCATCCTCCTCCGAGTCCTCCTCACTGTCTTCCTCATCTTCATCATCTTCTTCTTCCTCTTCATCAAATGTCTGGAAATGATAACGAAGGGGTGATATGATTGTGATATTTCATTTGTAAAGAGTCTTTTTTTAACTTTACATATTCACATACTATCACAGATGCATAGCATTTTCATCACCTCTATCATCACAGTCATGTTTATTACTGAGCACTGTAAAATGATATGAACAGCACTTCTTGTTAGAACTTTAGCAGCGTCAGTTCTTTGGATTTATTTTGTATGCTGAAAAGTTCTCCCTACCACACCCTAGCAGCCTATAGAAACTGAGTCACCTTCAAGGTCACAGAGATCATTGCAACAAAAATGAAAAAAAAAAACAAAAAAAAAAACCTTTTGTCCGATTCATACCTATTATACTTGATGTCAAGGTCTTCAAGCCTTGAAACTAGGTGACAGCCTAATTTTAAGATCACAGGGACTATATAAAATATGCACATTGCCATGTAAAATTGAATTATGTCAGGTTTAAGACAGGAATGACATTTATTCCGATATGCCTATAGTGCACAAGTCTAAATGGCATTTTTGACTAAATGGCCACTGTGACCCTGGAAAAAAAAACAGTCAAGGCGAGCCAGTTTCAATTGGTTGTTAGGGAGTCCAGTCAACAAAAATATTAAATAGTGTTTTAATAAGCAGAAACGGCGGCAGCCTGAAAACATAATATCCCATACACTTCGCAGGAGATGCAATCAAAATACAAAATAAGATTTATATATACTTCATATACTCTTAATTTGTTCAGTTCATTTTCTGTAATCGCTTAATCCTAATTAGGCTGGCGCTCATCCCAGCCCACTCCGGGCGAGGGCAGAGTACACCCTGGACAGCTTGCCAGGCCATCGTAGGGTGGAAACATGCCGACGGCTTTGCAGCTACTCTTGTCAAAGTCAGCAATAGTTCTTTTACCATGGACAGTGAGAGATACGACCAGCCTTTGATAACCCAGTTAGCTGCAATGGGGGGGACAGTGACAACTTTGTGGAGAGTGAGACTCGAACCCTCAACCTTAGGATCAGCGATCCAGCGCCCTATACCACCAAGCCACCATTGGCCCTCTTAATTTGTGTCCAATTGAATTTGACATCTCAAACAGCTGAATGCCGTTTTCTGGACAGCCACACTACACTAATAACATTTAAAGGATCTGTATTGTACTGTTTTAAGGATCATTTAATGTTATGAACTGAGTACTGAGTATATAGATCAGAGTACTGAGAACTAAGAACATAGAACACTCACAACAGTATAAATAACTTTACCTCAAACACCGGCCGACCAATGGGCATCAGGTTACTGTCCTTCTCCGCAATATTCTGCAACTGAGAAAACACACACACACACACACACACACACACACACACACACGTGATGTGTGGGTCTTGATTCAATAGCCACCTCTATATGATCAGGTGAGACCATGTAGTAGCTGTTGGCCTATACCATAAAATTCCGATAAAATACATCCATGTTTGTAGTTGTAACAGGACTAAATGTGGAAACCTTCAGGGCATGAATGATTTCACTAGCCTCTGTAAATTAGACTTTTGGCTCCATTGACAAGTTATGTGACTATTACAGTAATCCAGAAATCGCAAGTTTCAATCCAGGTTAATGCCACAGTCGTCCGTGGCTGTAGAGCTAATTGGCCAAGCTCTCACAGGTGGGAGGGATGGAAAACGCGAACCTCCCTGTCACTCACAGTAATCACAAGTCAATCATGGGCATCTGTGAGTTCATGCGAACAAGGGGGCAGATAGCGCTTTCCCTCAGTGTGTTAGACCATCCCCAAAATACGAATGCAAAGAGGGACGGCATCTCACCCAGGTCTGGTGCTGCTGCTCCTGCTGATGGAGTTCTGTTTCATCCACGCATGGTCGGTCCAGATTAAACCACAGAGACTCGGTTATTCTCGGGAACAGAGAGGGGAAAAGTGTAGACATAGCTAAACACACACACACACAAAATGATTATTTATTCATTTTATGAACCGCTTAATCCTAATTAGGGTCACGGGGAGCCTGGTGCCCATCTCGGCCAACTCTGGGCGAGAGCGGAATACACCTTGGACAGCTCACCAAGACATCACAGGGTAGAAACACGCTGACGACCATGCAGCTACTCTTGTCAAAAATCAGCAATGGTTCTTTTTCACCTCACACCATAGACAGTGAGAGACATGGCCGGCCTTTGATAACCCAGTTAGCTGCACCGGGGAACAGCAGTGACAACACATTGAGAGTGGGGCTTGAACCCCCGACCTTAGGATCAGTGAGCCAGTGCCTTACCACCAGGCCACCACTGCCCCCTCACAATGATTATTAACAATCAATTAAATAACATCCTCACAGAGAGATAAAAAATTGCATGAGATTATAATTCGAGTTTCCCACTGAACAGTACAGGGTCCAAACCAGATTATTAGTTTTGAAAATTCACCATAAATACCAAATACCACGACAGACCCTAGATTCTGGATTCTTTTTAATATGAGACACACTTTATTTTCATTCAGCTGCATGCAGATAAAACACACAAATGCATGGACAACTTTCTTTCTTTCAACAAAATAACTAAATAAAACATATAAAAATAGGGCTGAGTCACATGGCTTAAATATGAAATCTTTTTTTCCCCACAAACTAAACCGAATTTACGATTTTGATTTTTTTAAGCAAGGATAATTTTTTTTCTTTTTCTGTATTGATATTATTCAAATAGCCCTGAAATAACCTGGCAAGCTATCCAGGGTGTCCCTGTCCTTGCCCAGAGTCAGCTACGATGAGCACCAGCCTCCCCACAACCCTCATTAGGATTAAGTGGCTTAGAAAGTGAATGAATCAATATTATTCGAATAATATTTATTTGGTTTAGAAGTGAAATTCTGAGTGCTGCGCATTAGCTACTCACTGCACTTTCTCCTTGAAGATCAGCATGTATCTCAGTCAACAACATTTGAAAAATCAATAAATTAAATAATTTAAAGGAGAAATGAAACGCAGACTAAATAAGTTGGCGGTAGTTTAAGTATAGTTTATTGAAGCGATTGTGGCTTAAACTTAGTATCATAAATAAACCATTGCACACACAGCGGTTTTGTTTTATGTGCTTGTTGTATAAGCTATCGACCCGAAAGCCACCATTGCTAAGTGCCCGCCTACACAAAGTTACAGTGGCGTCGCTGGGTTGGTACAAAGTATCACATGAAATATAGTGCATGCATATCACTGCATATTATATGATATAAACAACATGGAATCTCACGCCAACAACACGCACAGTTTTTCAGCAGAAGACAATTATTTTTTGGAAGATGAAGGCGATATGGTGGTAGAGGAAATGCCTGTTAATCCACAGGCATATGTGACACGCTCCACCGAATGTAGTGTCGCAACTGACATTGGAGCTTTTGAGACAAAACACGGTTTATCCGGACTTACGATCTGTCAAGTCTGCTTTGAATATTTGTTCAGTACTCAACATTCACTCTCTTACTTGAAAGCTCAGAAGTCAGGATAAGTCACGTTTTGTCTCAAAAGCTCCGGTGGAGTGTGTCACATATGCTTTCGAGCCTATCCAACGGAATATCGCCAACGCTAGCCCAAGAATCCCGGCTGAATCTGACGCCAAGAGTGATAATAGGGATATTGACAGTGATCACGATATTGACAGTGATCACGGACATGCCGGTGAACATGACCAGGTCGGCAACTTTATGTGCAGTTGTAACAATCATACTCAGTTACCACAAATGCCTTGCTTGCCAGGACACCGCACTTGACCATCTCTTGCGAGCTGAGGGGGAGCTGACCTGCATAACAAACCACAGACTGTTTCCTATGCAATGCCTTGAAAGAGACATTTTATAGGTGGCCATGGTCTCCATGAGAGATGTCAGTGCTGATACACCTGAACGCCACATAAATAGTCGGTAGGTTTACAGATCAAGTCAGAATTGTCATGTTATTATCTATGGTTGTCATGTTGTTGTCTATGGTTGTCTAATATTCCATACCGCTGTGTGTTCAGCCTGGAGAACTCGTTTTTCCTTCCTCTGCTTGCGTGCCGATACTGTATTACTTTGCAGTGTGCTTGGTCTGTCAGTGCTTGTAATATTGTATGCAGAAAAGTGAAATATGGTCGGAACTGATCCTGGTTTCAACGATGCGGTTTTGGACCACACCATGGAACCAGTTTTGTCGGATTTGTATGTGTACATAATCTTCTGTCCTGAAATGGGCACTGGAAATGCATGCGCTTTCATTCACTGGTGGGTCAGCAATGCACTGAGCCAGGCTTTCAATAGTTTACTGTTTCTTAAAGGCAGCCGGTGAAAGTGCACGCCTTTACGTTTATAATAGCTGTTTGTACAGCCCGGTGCAATCCAATGATGTCCGGTACTTAAGGGCTTTTTATTATTATGCATTGATGCGATGCTAGCCATTGCAACCCAGTGACGTCACAGGAAACGGCCAGGGACCAATGGCGGCTTACATGGTCTCACACCGTGAATTTCAAATTGGATTTACATTATGATCAGAGCAATTTTCAACTGATCAGCTGCAAAAACGTGATATTGAGGACCAAATGAACTGAGACAATGTTACATTGCGATGTGCTTCATTTCCCCTTTAAAAGTATGTTATCTTAAGATCTTGAACACCTTAACAGTTATCGAAACAAAATACATTTAAAATTTATCAAGGAATAAAAAGAGAGTGGTTTAATTATTTAAAAACTGTTTTCCCCCCATTTTCTCCCCAATTTATTCAGTCATTCTCTGAACCTCTTAATCCTAATTAGGGTCCCGGGGAGGCTGGTGTCTCAGCTGAATCTGAGTGAGGGCAGAGTACACCCTGAACAGCTCACCAAGCCATCACTGGGCAGAAAATGAAACTGACGGCTTTGCAGCTACTCTTGACGAAAGTTAGCAATTTTTACATGAATCTCTCATCACAGACAATGAGAAACGGTCGGCCTTTGATAACCCAGCTCCACTGCTGCACTGAGGGGAGAGCAGTGACAACCACTCCCTAATTTTATTATTATCCAATTCACACCCATCAGGTATTACCTTTCCTATCACACGACCACCACCGACCAGGGAGGGGCAAAAGCATGCACACACACACACACACACACACCCTCCATGATATGCAATGCCAGCCACCCAACTCTTTTCGATCTGTGGTGCCATGCCTATTTGGGGGCGGTGTAACTAACACACACCGAGGGAAAGCGCTATCCTCCTCCTCTTATAAATGACCTCACAGATACCCAGAAGTGGTTGGTGATCGCTGTGAGTGACAGGGAAGTGAGCGATGCGTCCCTCCCTCGCACGAGAGCTCGGCCAATTTACTCCCATAGAGTGGCATTAAACCAGATTCAAACTTGCAATTTCTGGATTAATAGTCACACACCTTGTCAATGCATCACGGAGGCGCGCCACCATTTTATCATTTTGGGTCTAAGAAGCATTGTCTGCCTATGCTATAAATTTGAGTAAACAGACCATGCCCATTTACCCATAATAGGTTATGTCCCCTTCAAACAAGCACAACTCCGTCATAATGGTGTGCCACTTGCTTAAAGTGGGCATTGCCCATTATGCTAAGAATTACCATCTTTATAATTTACTATCTGCATTTAAGAGCACATGGCTAAATTTACAGTACTGACAGAAAACGCTCCATTATTCCTTATATACAAAAACCAACATAGGCGCCACCAGGTGGCGCTGTAGTCAGCATAAATTTGCCTTGGCCCAAAATTCTCAAATGGAAAATCGCACATTTTAATCATTACATCCACATGCTCTCCTGCTTGAGCTAATGCAGCCATGAAGCGGTGGCAGGGATTGGGGGGGGGGGGGGGGCGGCACTAACCAGTGTCTCTCCCCCTTATGCCGGTCCCAAGCCCGGAGAAATGCAGGTTGTGTCAGGAAGGGCATCCAGCGTAAAACCAATGCCAGACTTTTATAATGCAAATCTGAAGGTATTACCCCCATACCGGATCGGTCGAGGCCCGGGTTAACAATGACCGCCATCAGTGCTGTCAACCAACAGGGTGCTGATGGAAATTGGACTACTGTTGGTCAAAGACGTCAAAGAAGGAGAGGCGGGAGGCGTGTCCATAGGCAGAGAGAGAAGAGGACATGCATGAGTCTCGGACTGAGAGTAGGGACTTGGAATGTTGGCACTATGGAAGGAAAAGGTAGAGAGCTGGCTGACATGATGCAGAGGAGGAAGGTGGACATACTGTGCGTTCAGGAGACCAGGTGGAAAGGTAGCAAAGCTAAAAGCTTAGGAGCAGGGTTCAAGCTGTTTTATCATGGTGTGGATGGGAAGAGAAATGGAGTAGGCGTCATCTTGAAGGAGGAGTTTGTCAGGAATGTTCTAGAAGTGAAAAGAGTGTCAGACAGAGTGATGAGTCTCAAGGTAGAAATTAAAGGTGTGATGTTCAATGTTGTTATTGCTTATGCCCCACAGGCAGGATGTGAGCTAAAAGGGAAGGAGAGATTCTGGAGGGACTTAGATGAAGTGATGCAGAATACCCCCAGAGGTGAAAGAGTGGTCATTGGAGCAGACTTCAATGGACATGTTGGTGCAGGAAACAGAGGGGACGAGGAAGTGATGAGCAGGTTTGGTATCCAGGACAGGAACACAGAAGGGCAGATGTTGATCGATTTTGCAAAAAGGATGGAAATGGCTGTGGTAAATACATTCTTCCAGAAGAGACAGGAGCATAGGGTGACTTATAAAAGTGGAGGTAGAAGCACACAGGTAGACTACATCTTGTGTAGGCGATGTAATTTGAAGGAAGTCAGTGACTACAAAGTAGTAGTGGGTGAGAGTGTTGCCAAACAGCATAGGATGGTGGTATGCAGGATGACGCTGATGGTGAGGAAAGTGAAGAAGGCAAAGGCAGAGCAGAAGACAAAGTGGTGGAAGTTGAAAAAGGAAGAGTGTCGTATTGTCTTCAAGGAGGAGTTGAAGCTTTGGGTGGTCAGGAAGTGCTTCCAGATGACTGGACAACCACAGCAAATGTGATTAGGGACACAGGTAGGGGAGTACTTGGTGTGTCATCTGGAAAAAAAGTAGATAAGGACACTTGGTGGTGGAATGAGGAAGTGCAGGAGTGTGTACAAAGGAAGAGGTTAGCTAAGAAGAAGTGGGACATTGAGAGGGCCGAAGAGAGAAAACAGGAGTACAGGGAGACACAGCGTAAGGCGAAAGTAGCAGTGGCTAAGGCCAAACAGAGGGCTTATGATGACTTGTATGATAGATTGGACAGTAAAGAGGGAGAAAATGATCTATACAGGTTGGCACAGCAGAGAAATAGAGATGGGAAGGACGTGCAGCAAGTTAGAGTGATTAAGGACAGAAGGAAATGTATTGACTGATGACAGAAGTGTGCTGGGAAGATGGAAAGAGTTCTTTGAAGAGCTGATGAATGAGGAAAATGAGAGAGAAAGTAGAAGAGGTGACCATTGAGGAGCAGGATGTAGCAAAGATTAGTCAGGGTGAAGTGAGGAGGGCACTGAAGAGGGTGAAGAGTGGAAAGGCAGTTGGTCCTGATGATATACCTGTGGAGGTATGGAAGTGTCTAGGAGAGGTAGCAGTAGATTTCCTGACAAGAACATTCAACAAGGTCTTAGAGAGTGAGCAGATGCTGGAGGAATGAAGGAGAAGTGTGCTGGTGCCCATTTTTAAGAACAAGGGAGACGTGCAGAGTTGTGGAAAATACAGAGGGATAAAGTTGATGAGCCATACGATGGAAGTTATGGGAAAGAATAGTGGAAGCTAGACTAAGGGCAGAGGTCAGCATTTGTGAACAACAGTTTGGTTTCATGCCAAGAAAGAGCAACACAGATGCAATGTTTGCTTTGGGGATGTTAATAGAGAAGTACAGAGAAGGTCAGAGGGAACTGCATTGTGCCTTTGTGGATCTGGAGAAAGCATATGTCAAGGTGCCAAGAGAAGAACTGTGGTATTGCATGAGGAAGTCTGGAGTGGCAGAAAAGTATGTTAGAGTGGTGCAGAACATGAATGAGAGATGCAAGACAGTGGTGAGGTGTGCTGTCGGCGTGACCGACGAATTCAAGGTGGAGGTGGGACTGCATCAAAGATCAGCTGAGCCCCTTCTTGTTTGCTATGGTGATGGACAGGCTGACAGACGAGGTTAGGCAAGAATTTCCATGGACTATGGTGTTTGCAGATGACATTGTGATCTGTAGTGAGAGCAGAGAACAAGTGGAGAAAAATCTAGAGCGGTGGAGGTATGCCCTGGAAAGGAGAGAAATGTGGGTTAGCCTCAGAAAATCAGAATACATGTGTGTGAATGAGAAGGACCCCAGAGGAACGGTGATGTTAAAGGGAGCAGAGATAACGAAGGTGGAGGATTTTAAGTACTTAGGCTCAACAATCCAGAGCAATGGAGAGTGTGGAAAAGAGGTGAAGAAGCGTGTGCAGGCAGGCTGGAATGGTTGGAGAAAAGTGTCCCGTGTGATGTGCGATAGGAGAGTATCAGCAAAAATGAAAGGAAAAGTGTACAAGACGGTGGTGAGGCCAGCGATGTTGTATGGCTTAGAAACAGTGGCGCTGAGGAAAAGGCAGGAGGCTGAGCTGGAGGTAGCAGAGATGAAAATGTTGAGGTTCTCTTTGAGAGTAACGAGGATGGATAGGATCTGGAATGAGCACATCAGAGGGACAGCACATGTAAAACGTTTTGGAGACAAAGTCAGAGAGGCTAGATTGAGATGGTTTGGACATGTACAGAGGAGGGATAGTGAGTATATTGGTAGTAGGATGCTGAGGTTGGAACTACCAGGCAGAAGGCCTAGAGGAAGACCAAAGAAGAGATTTATGGATGTGGTGAAGGAAGACATGAAGGTTGTTGAAGTAAGAGAAGAAGATGCAGAGGACAAGGTGAGATGGAGGCGGATAATTTGCTGTGGCGACCCCTGAAGAGAACAGCCGAAAGGAAAAGTAGTACTGTATACGAAGGGCAAAAAATCCGCAGTAAAGGCTCAAAGTTCTTTCTGCAGGGTGTTTTTATTGAGACACCATCTCTAGCTAGCTTTCCGTTGACTCTAAAGAGTTCATCCACCCTTTGTTTTCTTTGTTGTCTTGTTGCTAGCCACCCTACTCACCAAATTTGGACCCTGGTGGGGGAGCCGGTTTAGTCGCCAACCGGTTGTACTGGCTTTCATGTTACCAGTAGCAGGGCAAAACCTGACAGGAGCTGGCCGTCCATATTTGTTCATCCTCTGATGTCCAGTGATCGTCAAGTTTGATTCAGGCATCAGAGTATAATCCAAAAGAAGAGGCTCATGTCTCATGCTGGTAGCATTTATAGATAAGCTATAAGCCAAGATATGCAAGCACAGTATTTGTATTTAGCATGCTGTCTAGATTCAAGAGTCTTTATTGTCATTATATTCACACATAACTGTCTCAGCATTAAGAGGTCTAAACGAAACAATAAACTGCTATTAACTGTGTAAAGAGCACAAACACAAGTAATTATGTACACTAACTTTAAGTAAAAATACAAAAAGAAATGTAAACTCTGTACCTATTATGAGAACTGAACACTGGGTTATACAATATGTACATTGAGGCCGAAATGTAATAAGTGAATAAATAGTAGCAGCAAGGTGGATAGACTAGAATGTAATCTACTGAAATTTGTTCATATGTAATTGGTACATTTTTTGTCAGTGTGCCCTCAAGATGATGTGTACAAAGTTTCTTGCAGATTGAACGAAAAATCTAAGTCCAAACCATCTCAATCTAGCCTCTCTGACTTTGTCTCCAAAACCTCTAACATGTGCTGTCCCTCTGATGTACTAATTCCTAATCCTATCCATCCTAGTTACTCCCAAAGAGAACCTCAACATTTTCATCTCTGCTACCTCCAGCTCAGTCTCCTGTCTTTTCCCCAGGGCCACTGTTTCTAAACCATACAACATCGCTGGTCTCATCAAGAAGAAGAAGAAGAAGACAGGCAATGCGTCATCGATGTTGAATACAAAAATGACCACTAAGCCATGGAGAGAGACTTGACTTGTGTGGATGGGTTTGGACCCTGTTCAGAACTACTATAGCCCACTTTAAAAACTCAAATAACTTGCTTCATGCACATCTTCCAGGGGGTATATCTTCAGGAGGAGTTGTGCTTACAAGATTTAATGGACAATCTAATAAATAAACAGGTGGATGGACACAGTGATTCCTGTATACTTCAAAACAACTTTGTTTGTAGTAGGCAAGGTATGAAATGGAGAATTATAACACCTTCTGAAACTATAAAAATTCTACACATCACATAAAAGCCTAACTCTATAATTGTTTTATTATCTAGTTAAAACAATTTCAAAAATATTCATACAACATATTTAAGCTGGCTGTGTGGGGTGCAAAATAACTGACGTCATCTCTAGGTGGAGGTAAGTACAGTACTCGGAAGAGATTTGTGAGAGTAGAAGAAGAAGAATAGTCAAGAAATTGTCATGTTAGCGGTAGATTCTCTGGTAAATGTAAACTTTATCCGGTATATTTTTCGTTCAAACATTTCTGAAAAGCTGAATGTGCTCGCAGTTAATAAATAAAGGGAGTTTAACAGCTAGGAGCATTTCTAATTAACCATTGACATGAAAACCAACTCGACATGATATTATATGGAATGTCTGTGATATGAGCTTTAGTCTGAGTTTCAATCACTCTTTTAGCTTTTAAGCGCTTAAATGTTCCTCGAGTCGAGAGTAAATGTTACACGCCCGACCCTTGCAATAGTACAAATATAACAAAAGAACTTAACAAAACAACCTATTTATACTTAAGATACTTACTTAAAGGATGAGTTCCTCTCGAGAGAAAAAAAAAAATTATTTTGAAGCTGAGCGGAAGTCAGTGTCCCATTGAAAGCCTTCCCCACCGGAAGTAACAGTAGACACGGCGAGCGCCCCAAAAGTTAGTTTTGCAATCACGTAACTTTTCGGCGGTATTTAACGAGCCTAGCATGCTTTAATCCTTGTTTTTTTTTGTCCGTTGAGGTTGTTTACAAGACCAGGAAAACAGCTATCAAACCCCTAAATAGGTGTTATTCCTTTTCACAGAAGAAACATTAAGATTTGTTTTGAATTATTGTGAAAAACGAGGATCAATATCCTGGGGGCAAATCGAAGTGATCCATGGACATTGGGAAAATGTAACTTTCATGGTGGATACTGTAGAAACCATCATCACTAGTGTTTAAAACCATTACTGATCTTATTAATTTACTCTGGCAGTCCTGTAAAATCGGCTTGATGACATTAGATGAAATTGCAGATAAATCAGCATCTGGTTCATAACATCAGGATAATGAGATAAATTATTTACCAACAGAGGATGGGATCCGACAACCATGTTCTGCATGTTGTCATCCTACAGATGGTCTATCTGAAGACACCCTGTTCACAACATGGCACAATGATCAGCTGACAACAAGATGATTGACTGTTATTTGTCAAAACTTTAAGGTTTATTTGTATGTTCTTTCAAGGTACCATTTTTGATTAATTAAAAAAAAATAAGAATAAAGGTACCGTATTTTTCAGACCATAAGGCGCATTAAAAGCGTTTAATCTTCAAAAAGTTTGATGGTGCGGCTTCTAATCCGGTGTGCCTTGTGCGTGGATGAAGCAGCCCGAGTGGAGCAAACTAATTCAGAGATCACCATCATTCCGAGTGGATTAACCAAACAATTCCAACCGCTAGATATTGGTGTCAACAGGTGGTAAATTAGGGATCTGGGCTTGATGTCCAAATACCGGCATTACTGTGGGTTGGGGGTTTGAGTCCTCACAAGGTTGTAACTGCCCCCCCCCCCCAAGTGCAGCTAAAGGGGTGATCAAAGGCAGGCCATGTCTCTTACTGTCTATGGTGAGAGGCATGTAAAAGAACCATTGCTGACTTTCGTAAAGAGTAGGCTGCAAAGCCGTCAGCGTGTTTCTGTCCCTTGCTAAAAGGGTTGTGACAGGAAGGGCATCCGACGTAAAAACCTGTGCCAAATCAAAATATGCGAATCAGATGATTCGCTGTGGCGACCCCTGAGAAAGGCAAAAAGCCGAAAGGAAAAGAAGAAAAAGAAGAATGGATACTGTAGAAGTTGATTACATACAACCAAAACTGATGCACAAAGAAGAATAATACCAACAGCGTGAGCTCCCAATAGGCCACAGAGACAAAACACTACCGTGGCTTCGTCCCTTTAACCGCCCGAATAAAAGTAACTGTCTCCCCACCCCCCACCCCCGTCTTCATGTGCTAGTGGTAGTGGGCACCGAGGCACCGTGTACAGTTCTTATATTTACTGCATGGCTACAAGTGGTCAGGGATGTGGCCCTTCGTCCCAACACAAATCACCATCCTGTGCAGTGTTCTGAGCTCAATGGTGATCAAAACATGTGACGATTGTGATGGGGAAGTGTAGATATGTCTGCATACACATATACATGTCTCTGTGGCCTATTGGGAGCTTAAGCTGCTGGTGTTATTATTCTTTGTGCATTAGTTTCGGTAGTATTTAATCAACTTCTGATATACTGTACGTATATGTGTGTGTACTGTATGTGTGTGTATCTCTCTCTCTCTCTCTCTATATATATATATATATATATATATATATATATATATATATATATATGGTTGGTTGGCATCCGTCTGTCTCTAGAGACAATGGAGTTGCAGGCCTGGGCAAGTGGTATGGAGATCCTGGAGTGCCCAGTGCCAGGATCCCCCTCTCGGCGTTGCTGGCAGAGTCCGGCGGAAAGGCAAGCCAGTACAGCCGGTGCCAGCGCGACTGCAGGAGGTGTCAGAGGGCGTCGCAGAGCTCGGCCAACTGCCTTCGGGCCTCCTTACCGGATTTTCTATCTGGGTTTACTCCCATAGCCTTTGACCAGCCAAGGCCGACCTGCAAGGCAGCAGGAAACTCATGGAGGGCGGGGTCGTTCATTTTCCCGTGCAGATGCGAAGCATCTGCCCACTGCCCATCTTCTTCTTCTTCTTCTTTTCCTTTCGGCTTTTCCCTTCAGGGGTCGCCACAGCGAATCATCTGCCTCCATCTCACCCTATCCTTTGCATCTTCTTCTCTTACACCAACGACCTTCATGTCCTCCTTTACCACATCCATGAATCGTCTCTTTGGTCTTCCTCTAGGCCTTTTGCCTGGTAGTTCCAGCCTCAGCATCCTATTACCAATATACTCACTATCCCTCCTCTGTACATGTCCAAACCATCTCAATCTAGCCTCTCTGACTTTGTCTCCAAAACGTCTTACATGTGCTGTCCCTCTGACGTACTCATTCCTAATCCTATCCATCCTCGTTACTCCCAAAGAGAACCTCAACATTTTCATCTCTGCTACCTCCAACTCTGCCTCCTGTCTTTTCCCCAGGGCCACTGTTTCTAACCCATACAGCATCGTTGGCCTCAACACCGCTTTTGTACACTTTTCCTTTCATTTTTGCCGGTACCCTCCTATCACACATCACACTGGACACTTTTCTCCAACCATTCCAACCTGCCTGCACACGCTTCTTGACCTCTTTTCCACACTCGCCATTGCTCTGGATTGTTGAGCCTAAGTACTTAAAATCCTCCACCTTTCTTATCTCTGCTCCCTGTAATCTCACCGTTCCTCTTTGGTCCTTGGCATTCATGCACATGTACTCTGTCTTACTGAGGCTAATCTTCATTCCCTCCTTTCCAGGGCATACCTCCACCTCTCTAGATTTTCCTGCACTTGTTCTCTGCTCTCACTACAGATTACAATGTCATCTGCAAACATCATAGTCCATGGGGAATCTTGTCTAACCTCGTCTGTCAGCCTGTCCATCACCATAGCGAACAAGAAGGGGCTGAGAGCTGACCCTTGATGCAGTCCCACCTCCACCTTGAACTCTTCTGTCACACCGACAGCACACCTCACCACTGTCTTACATCTCTCATACATGTCCTGCACCACTCTAACATACTTCTCTGCCACTCCAGACTTCCTCATGCAATACCACAGTTCTTCTCTCGGCACCCTGTCATATGCTTTCTCCAGATCCACAAAGGCACAATGCAGCTCCGTCTGACCTTCTCTGTACACTGCCCATATATATAGATATAGATATATATCAGTGGTGGGCCGTCAGGGCCTGCAAGGCCTTCTCTGCTGGCCGAAAATCACAGACTCTTCTTCTTCTTCTTTTCCTTTCGGCTGTTCCCTTCAGGGGTCGCCACAGCAAATCACCCGCCTCCATCTCACCCTGTCCTCTGCATCTTCTTCTCTTACTCCAATGACCTTCATGTCTTCCTTCACCACATCCATAAATCGCTTCTTTGGTCTTCCTCGAGGCCTTCTGCCTGGTAGTTCCAACCTCAGCATCCTACTACCAATATACTCACTATCCCTCCTCTGTACATGTCCAAACCATCTCAATCTCGCCTCTCTGACTTTGTCTCCAAAACATCTTACATGGGCTGTCCCTCTGATATACTAATTTCTGATCCTATCCATTCTCGTTATTCCCAGAGAGAACCTCAACATTTTCATCTCTGCCACCTCCAGCTCTGCCTTTTGCCTTTTCCTCAGCGCCACTGTTTCTAAGCCATACAACATCGCTGGCCTCACCACCGTCTTGTACACTTTTCCTTCATTCTTGCTGACACTCTCCTATTGCACATCACACCGGACACTTTTCTCCAACCATTCCAGCCTGCCTGCACACGCTTCTTCACCTCTTTTCCACACTCTCCATTGCTCTGGATTGTTGAGCCTAAGTACTTAAAATCCTCCACCTTCCTTATCTCTGCTCCCTGTAACATCGCCGTTCCTCCTGGGTCCTTCTCATTCACACACATGTATTCTGATTTTCTGAGGCTGACCTTCATTCCTCTCCTTTCCAGGGCATACCTCCACCTCTCTAGATTTTCCTGCACTTGTTCTCTGCTCTCACTACAGATCACAATGTCATCTGCAAACATCATAGTCCATGGAGATTCTTGTCTCACCTCGTCTGTCAGCCTGTCCATCACCATAGCAAACAAGAAGGGGCTCAGAGCTGACCCTTGATGCAGTCCCACCTCCACCTTGAATTCGTCGGTCACACCAACAGCACGCCCCACCACTGTCTTACATCTCTCATCCACATCCCAGCACACTTCTCCTCCACTCCTCCGACATCTGCTCACTCTCTAGGACCTTGTTGAATGTTCTTGTCAGAAAATCTACTGCTACCTCTCCTAGACACTTCCATACCTCCACAGGTATATCATCAGGACCAATTGCCTTTCCATTCTTCATCCTCTTCAATGCTCTCCTCACTTCACCCTTACTGATCTTTGCTACATCCTGCTCCTCAATGGTCACCTCTTCTTCTCTTTTTTTCTCTTTCATTTTCCTCATTCATCAGCTCTTCAAAGTACTCTTTCCATCTTCCCAGCACACTTCTGTAATCAGTCAATACATTTCCCTCTCTGTCCTTTATCAATCTAACTTGCTGTATGTCCTTCCCATCTCTATTTCTCTGCTGTGCCAACCTGTATAGATCATTTTCTCCCTCTTTACTGTCCAACCTATCATACAAGTCATCATATGCCCTCTGTTTGGCCTTAGCCACTGCTATTTTCACCTTACGCTGTGTCTCCCTGTACTCCTGTTTACTGTCTTCGGTCCTCTCAATATCCCACTTCTTCTTACCTAACCTCTTCCTTTGTACACACTCCTGTACTTCCTTATTCCACCACCAAGTCTCCTTATCTACTTTCCTTCCAGATGACACACCAAGTATTCTCCTACCTGTGTCCCTGATCACATTTGCTGTGGTTGTCCAGTCATTTGGAAGCACTTCCTGGCCACACAAAGCCTGTTTCAACTCCTCTTTGAAGACAACACGACACTCTTCCTTTTTCAACTTCCACCACTTTGTCTTCTGCTCTGCCTTTGCCTTCTTCACCTTCCTCACCATCAGCGTCATCCTGCACACCACCATCCTATGCTGTTTGGCAACCCACTACTACTTTGCAGTCACTGGCTTCCTTCAAATTACATCGCCTACACAGGATGTAGTCTACCTGTGTGCTCTTACCTCCACTTTTATAAGTCACCCTATGCTCCTGTTTCTTCTGGAAGAACATATTTACCACAGCCATTTCCATCCTTTTTGCAAAATCGGTCAACATCTGTCCTTCTGTGTTCCTGTCCTGGATACCAAACCTGCCCATCACTTCCTCGTCCCCTCTGTTGCCTGCACCAACTTGTCCATTGAAGTCTGCTCCAATGACCACTCTTTCACCTCTGGGGGTACTCTGCATCACTTCATCTAACTCACTCCAGAATCTCTCCTTCTCTTCTAGCTCACATCCTGCCTGTGGGGTATAAGCACTAACAACATTGACCATCACGCCTTCAATTTCTAACTTGAGACTCATCACTCTGTCTGACACTCTTTTCACTTCTAGAACATTCCTGACAAACCCCTCCTTCAAGATGACTCCTACTCCATTTCTCTTCCCATCCACACCATGATAAAACAGCTTAAGCACTGCCCCTAAGCTTCTAGTATTGCTACCTTTCCACCTGGTCTCCTGAACACACAGTATGTCCACCTTCCTCCTCTGCATCATGTCAGCCAGCTCTCTACCTTTTCTTTGCATAGTTCCAACATTCAAAGTCCCTACTCTCAGTCCGAGACTCATGCTTTTCCTCTTCTCTCTCTGCCTACGGACATGCCTCCCGCTTCTCCTTCTTCGACGTCTTCGACCTGTTGGTAGTCCAATTTCCATCAGCACCCTGTTGATTGACAGCACTGATGGCGGTCGTTGTTAACCCGGGCCTCGACCGATCCGGTATGGGGGTAATACTTCTGATTTGCATCATAAAAGTTTGGCATTGGTTTTACGTCGGATGCCCTTCCTGACACAACCCTCCGCATTTCTCTGGGCTTGGGACCGGCATAAGGGGGAGAGACACTGGTTAGTGTCCCCCCGCCTCATGGCTGCATTGTCTGAATCACAGACTGATGTTAATTATATTTTGTCCATGAAAACTTAAGTAATTCCAAATTGTCCGACAGCTTCCTTTAATTGTTTTTCCCCGGTTGCGCTGCGTCCAGATGTGTGTTTTCATATTTAAGCATTTAACCAATCACATTTCAGCCATTATTTGTTGCCATGGTCAGAAATCTACCTGGAGGCCTTCATAATCAGTTCTGTGGGCCCTGTAGCATAAAATAAGTGTCGGGAAAACTGTTGCTTTAATCAAGCAGATTTAGAGTTGGCGACACCAAGGCCTTCTAGCAGGCGTACGGAAATGTCAGCATTTTCACACCCTATGATTGGGTAGTGAGAGAGTGTACTAGCCAGAGCTAACAAACTGCATCTGTTGCGAGCTACACAAGCAATATTGTCGTGTTGATTGAATAGTGGTTTTGTCAACCCACAATGGCTGAAGGAGGAGAAGAAATGGATTCAGTTGCAGATTTAATGTCAAAGCCATTTTCAAGATGGACTTTTCAAGAAAAGCTGGTCATCGTTAAGAAAGGTCGGGCAACTCCGAAGCTAGCAAGCCTGTCACAACCGGGAAAAGGATTTTCCGCCACTTTCAGTCCACTAACTACGAGCGGTGGATCTACAGCTGAGCGAGCAAGCGTGCAGGGAAGCGCAGCTCAACAACGAAAAGGTGAAGAAAAATAGGGAAATCCAAAAAAGACTGATAGACTGTAATTTTTTGGGGCAAGCAGGAACTTTCATTTCGGGGACACGATGAAAGCGCTGGATCCAAAAACAAAGGAAACTATGTGGAGCTTCTTTCTCTCATTGCTGAGGGCAACACGGATTTGCATGACCACCTGTCCACTAATAAAGTGTTTAGTGGGACGTCGAGCAAAAACAGCAAAAACAAAACAACCTGATCACTGCTATTGCTGAAGTGATGGGGAAGAGATCAGAAGGGAAGTTAATAAAGCACCGTTTGTCTCTGTTATGGTGGATGAGACGACAGACGCGAGTAACGCAGCGCAGCTCGCACTGGTTCTGCGTTATGTAACGGCCACAGGTGTCAAGGAGCAGTTTGTCAGATTTGAAGATGTTACCAGTGGGATTTTTGGTGAGTAAAATGTGGCTATATTCCTAAATGATATTGCAATTTTATGAGGTTATTATTGATACTTTTTTCTGTGTCGCAGCTGTAGCTGCAGTTAAAGTTTTGTTCTTCTTTTCCTTTCGGCTTTTCCCTTCAGGGGTTGCCACAGCGAATCATCTGCCTCCATCTCACGCTATCCTTTGCATCTTCTTCTCTTACACCAACTACCTTCATGCTCTCCTTCACCACATCCATGAATCGTCTCTTTGGTCTTCCTCTAGGCCTTCTGTCTGGTAGTTCCAACCTCAGCATTCTACTACCAATATACTCACTATCCCGCCTCTGGACATGTCCAAACCATCTCAATCTAGCCTATCTGACTTCGTCTCCGAAACCTCTTACATGTGCTGACCCTCTGATGTGCTCATTCCTGATCCTATCCATTCTCGTTACTCCCAAAGAGAACCTCAACATTTTCATCTCTGCTACCTCCAGCTCTGCTTCCTGTCTTTTCCCCAGGTCCACTGTTTCTAAACCATACAACATCGCTGGCCTCACCACCATCTTGTACACTTTCCTTTTCATTCTTGCCGATAGCCTCCTATCACACATCACACCGAACACTTTTCTCCAACCATTCCAGCCTTCCTGCACACGCTTCTTCACCTCTTTTCCACACTCTCCATTGCTCTGGATTGTTGAGCCTAAGTACTTAAAATCCTCCACCTTCCTTATCTCTGCTTCCGTGAACCTCACCGTTCCTCTTAGGTCGTTGTCATTCATACACATGTATTCTGTCTTACTGAGGCTAATCTTCATTCCCCGCTTTTCCAGGGCATACCTCCACCTCTCTAGATTTTCTTGCACTTGTTCTCTGCTCTCACTACAGATCACAATGTCATCTGCAAACATCATAGTCCATGGAAATTCTTGCCTAACCTCGTCTGTCAGCCTGTCCATCACCATAGCAAACAAGAAGGGTCTCAGAGCTGACCCTTGATGCAGTCCCACCTCCACCTTGAACGCTTCTGTCACACCAACAGCACACCTCACCACTGTCTTACAGCTCTCATACATGTCCTGCACCACTCTTACATACTTCTCTGTCACTCCAAACTTCCTCATGCAATACCACAGTTCCTCTCTCGGCACCCTGTCATATGCTTTCTCCAGATCCACAAAGGCACAATGCAGCTCCGTCTGACCTTCTCTGTACTTCTCTATTAACATCCTCAAGGCAAACACTGCATCTGTGGTGCTCTTTCTTGGCATGAAACCAAACTGTTGTTCACAAATGCTGACCTCTGCCCTTAGTCTAGCTACCACTATTCTTTCCCATAACTTCATCGTATGGCTCATCAACTTTATCCCTCTGTAGTTGCCATAACTCTGCACGTCTCCCTTGTTCTTGAAAATCGGCACCATCACACTTTTTCTCCATTCCTCTGGCATCCTCTCACTCTCTAAGACTTTGTTGAATGTGCTTGTCAGGAAATCTACTGCTACCTCTCCTAGACACTTCCATACCTCCACTGGTATGTCATCAGGACCAACTGCCTTTCCACTCTTCATCCTCTTCAATGCCCTCCTCACTTCACCCTTAAGAATCTTTGCTACTTCCTGGTCCTCGATGGTCACCTCTTCTACTCTTCTCTCATTTTCCTCATTCATCAGCTCTTCAAAGTACTCTTTCCATCTTCCCAGCACACTTCTGTCACCAGTCAATACATTTCCCTCTCTGTCCTTAATCACTCTAACTTGCTGCACGTCCTTCCCATCTCTATTTCTCTGCTGTGCCAACCTGTATAAATCATTTTCTCCCTCCTTACTTTCCAACCGAGCATAAACGTCATCATACGCCCTCTGTTTGTCCTTTGACACCGCTACCTTCGCCTTACGCTGTGTCTCCCTGTACTCCTGTTTACTCTCTTCTGTCCTCTCAATGTCCCACTTCTTCTTAGCTAACCTCTTCCTTTGGTACACACTCCTGCACTTCCTCATTCTACCACCAAGTCTCCTTATCTACTTTCCTTCCAGATGACACACCAAGTATTCTCCTACCTGTCTCCCTGATCACATTAGCTGTAGTTGTCCAGTCATCTGGAAGCACTTCCTGACCACCCAAAGCCTGTTTCAACTCCTCCTTGAAGACAACACGACACTCTTCCTTTTTCAGCTTTCACCACTTTGTCTTCTGCTCTGCCTTTGTCTTCTTCACCTTACTCACCATCAGCGTCATCCTGCACACCACCATCCTATGCTGTTTGGCAACACTCTCACCCACTACTACTTTGCAGTCACTGACTTCCTTCAAATTACATCGCCTACACAAGATGTAGTCTACTTGAGTGCTCCAAGCTCCGCTTTTATAAGTTACCCTATGCTCCTGTCTTTTCTGGAAGAAAGTATTTACCACAGCCATTTCCATCCTTTTTGCAAAATCTACCAACATCTGTCCTTCTGTGTTCCTGTCCTGGATACCAAACCTGCCCATCACTTCCTCGTCCCCTGTTTCCTGCTCCGACATGTCCATTGAAGTCTGCCCCAATGACCACTCTTTCACCTCTGAGGGTACTCTACATCACTTCATCTAACTCACTACAGAATCTCTCCTTCTCTTCTATTTCACATCCTGATGAGTCCTACTCCATTTCTCTTCCCATTTCACACCATGACAAAACAACTTAAACCCTGCTCCTAAGCTTCTCGTCTTGCTACCGTTCCACCTGGTCTCCTGAACACAGTATGTCCACCTTCCTCCTCTGCATCATGTCAGCCAGCTCTCCACCTTTTCCATGCATAGTTACAATATTCAAAGTCCCTTCTCTCAGTCCGAGACTCATGCCTTTCCTCTTCTCTCTCTGTCTACGGACACACCTCCCGCCTCTCCTTCTTTGATGTCTTTGACCAACAGTAGTCCAATGTCCACCAGCACCCTGTTGGTTAACAGCACTGATGGCGGTCGTTGTTAACCCGGGCCTCGACTGATCCGGTATGACATTCTTTCTTGTGATTCGCATATTTTATTTGGCATTTGTTTTACGCCGGATGCCCTTCCTGACGCGACCCTCTGCATTTATCCAGGCTTGGGACCGGCGTGAGGGAGAGACACTGGTTTGTGCCTCCCTTCACGGCTGCATTTTTATAGCCATAAAATAGTTATTGAGGGTTGGATTAATTCAGACGGACCACTACTGAAGGCCTAGGGGCCTAGGTGTGAAATGCACGGCCCGCCACTGATATATATATATATATATATATATATATATATATATATATATATATATATACACATATATTTTAGTGTGTGTATGTATACATCTACCCCACTGACTGTGAACCACATCAACCCATCTACTCTGCACTCAGATACATTACACTTTAATATAGGCCAGTCTATAAAGTCGTTCCCTTCTTTTCTCATCTCATCTCATCTTCTTCCGCTTAGTCCGGGTCGGGTCATGGGGCAGCAACCTTAGCAAAGAGGTCCAGACATCCCTCTCCCGAGCCACTTCCTCCAACTCTCCCGGGGACACCGAGGCGGTCCCAGCCAAGCCGAGAGACATAGTCCCTCCAGCGTGTTCTAGGTCGACCCCGGGGTCTCTTCCCGGTTGGACATGCCCGAAACACCACACCAGGGAGGCGTCCGGGGGGCATTCTAACCAGATGCCCGAGCCACCTCAACTGGCCCCTCTCAATGCGGAGGAGCAGCGGGTCTACTCGAGCTCTCCCGGATGGCGGAGCTTCTCACCCTATCTCTAAGGGAGAACCCCGCCACCCGGCGAAGAAAGCTCATTTCAGCCGCTTGTATCCGTGATCTTGTTCTTTCGGTCATTACCCAAAGCTCGTGACCATAGGTGAGGGTTGGAACGTAGATCGACTGGTAAATTGAGAGCTTCGCCTTGCGGCTCAGCTCCTTTTTCACCACGACGGACCGGTACAGGCACCGCTTAACAGCAGAGGCTGCAGCGATCCATCTGTCGATCTCTCGCTCCATCCTTCTCTCACTCGTAAACAAGACCCCAAGATACTTAAACTCCTCCACTTGGGGCAGGACCTCATCCCCGACCCAGAGGGTGCATTCCACCATTGTCCGACTGAGAACCATGGCCTCGGACTTGGAGGTACTGATCTTCATCCCGGCTGCTTCGCACTCAGCTGCGAATCGCTCCAATGAGAGCTGGAGGGCCCGACTTGATGAAGCCAAAAGGACAACATCATCCGCAAAAAGCAGAGACAATATCCGATGGCCACCAAACCAGAACCCCTCATCGCCTCGACTGCGCCTAGAAATTCTGTCCATAAAAATTATGAACAGAATCGGTGACAAAGGACAGCCTTGGCGGACTCCAACTCCCACCGGAAACGAATCCGAGCTGCTGTTACCAATACGGACCAAACTCTGGCTCCGGTGATACAGCGACCGAATAGCTCGTAGCAATGGATCCGGAACGCCGTACTCTCGGAGCACGCCCCACAAGATCTTTCGAGGGACACGGTCGAAAGCCTTCTCCAAATCCACAAAGCACATGTGGACAGATTGGGCAAACTCCCATGCCCCCTCCAGAATCCTGTGGAGCGTATAGAGTTGGTCAAGAGTGCTGCGGCCAGGACTAAAACCACATTGTTCCTCCTGAATCCGAGGTTCGACTATCGGTCGGCTCCTCCTCTCTAGTACCCCTGCATAGACTTTCCCAGGTAGGCTGAGGAGTGTAATTCCCCGATAATTGGAACACACCCTCCGGTCCCCCTTCTTAAAAATTGGGACCACCACCCCTGTTTGCCAATCCAGAGGTACAGCCCCCGATGACCATGCGATGTTGCAGAGACGTGTCAACCAAGACAGTCCTACAACATCCAGAGTCCTGAGATATTCCGGGCGGATCTCGTCCAACCCCGGAGCTCGACCACCGAGGAGCTTTTTGACAACCTCAGTGACCTCCACTCCAGTGATGGGCGGACCCTCTCCCGAACCCCCAGGGTCTTCCTCTTCCACGGAGGGTGTGTTGGTGGGATTGAGAAGGTCCTCAAAGTATTCCCTCCACCTCTCAACAACATCCCCAGTCAAGGTAAGCAGCTCCCCACCTCCACCGTAAACAGTGTTTGTGAAGAACTGCTTCCCCCTCCTGAGGCGTCGGATGGTGGCCCAGAACCTTTTTGAGGCCCCCATGGCCCGCCTTTGATAACCCAGTTAGCTGCATTGGGGGGACAGTGACAACCATGTGGGGACTCGAACCCCCAACCTTAGGATCAGCGATCCTGCGCCCTATCCACTAGACCACTACTGTCCTGAGATTTCATGTTGTTTATATCCTATAATATGCTGTGATATGCATGCACTACATTTCATGTGGTACTTTGTACCAACCCAGTGACGTCACGGTAACTTTGTGTCGGCGGGCACTGAGCAATGGCGGCTTTCGGGTCGATAACTTATACGACAAGCACATAAAACAAAACCGCTGTGTGTGCAATAGTTTATTTATGAATACTACCCAACCCGGTATCAGCTGCTGAAACATCAGAAGGCAGCTGATCACAAACTGAAGCGGGTCGTCTAAAAGTCAATGACCAATTAAAAATGTAGACGTTTTGAATTATATTTTAATATAAAATAATATTATTAAAAATAATGTCATGTTAATGTTATGGTATTATTTATTATTTAGAAAACTAATTATTTGATATAAATTAGCCGGTGTTCAGAGAAACCATTAACTGGTATTGATGGATTCTTCGCGGTTACATACTTTTGCCACTTTGCCAAATATGTAATTTCAATGTTGGGTCAGGTTTTTGCCCAGGACACAAATTTCACAGAATTTGTTCCGGTCCTAGTCTGAACATGTAGACACAGTATACACCAGTACTCACATATAGTTATACCACCACCTACTGGGAACAGGGGGGAAATCTTTTTGTGCTTTGACATCCAATTACTGTACTGTATTAGAGCAGGCTGAAACAGACTCTGAGTGGTTCAGAAAAGCACGACATCCTTTCAGGTAGTTTTTTGAAAATTGTGTGGTTTTGTTCTCATTTGTGGATGCATGGTGAATTTTATTGATTCAATAGAAAAATGGAAGTTCATGCAGCTCATGCATTTTAGATTGAGATGGTTTGGACATGTACAGAGGAGGGACAGGGGGTATATTGAGAGTAGGATGCTCAGGATGAAACTACCAGGCAGGAGGCCTAGAGGAAGACCAAACAGAAGATTTATGAATGTGGTGAAGAAGGACCTTCAGGTAGTTGGAGTAAGAGTAGAATGCAGAGGATAGGGTGAGATGGGGCGGATCATTCGCTGTGGTGACCCCTGACGAGAACAGCTGAAAGGAAAACAAGAAGAAGAAGATGCAGATCATGCATTTATTGTCTGATCCACCCCAATTGTCACAAATGACAAGAGTCCAGTTCATTGTTTGATGGTGTGTCACAGGTTCCAGTGTCAGAGGTATGAGGCCATTTGATGCTAAATTCAAAAACATCTTCGATGGGATATGTGTCAATCATTTACAAGGTTATCAAGTTATTCCCCCAGTGCAGCTAACTGGGTTATCAAAGGCAGGCCATGTCTCTCACTGTCTATGGTGAGAGGCATGTAAAAGAACCATTGCTGACTTTCGTAAAGACTAGGCTGCGAAGCCGTCAGCGTGTTTCTGTCAGTCTAGGAACCACCACAGCTGTCTTAGCCAGCTGAGCCACCGTGGAAGGGACCTAGGCCTAGAGAGCGGGGATCAGCCAGCGCGAATTGTCTCTCGCTATACAAAAAATACTCAGTGCAGGCGAGGAGAAATAACTCTTCACTATCTTCTAATTCGAAGAACAGAGCCATCATCATCATATCAAGTTATTAGAGATAATCCATGGGAGAAATGTACCTTTTTAAGATATGGAAAAATGTTCAGTTCATCAGTTCATTTTCTGCAACCGCTTAATCCTAATTAGGGTTGTAGGGAGGCTGGCGCCTATCCCAGCCAACTCCGACACCCTGAACAGCTCCCCAGGCCATCACAGGGCGGAAATACGCTGATGGCTTTGCAGCCTACTCATTAACCTCACATCAGAGACAGTGAGAGACATGGCCGGCCTTTGATAACCCAGTGAGCTGCAACCTTGTGGAGAGTGGGGCTTGAACCCCCAACCTTAAGATCAGCGATCCAGCACCCTCTACCACCAGGCCACCACTGCCCACCGGAAAAATGTTATAAAGGAATTTGAAATGTACCGTTTTAGGAAATGGGAAAATGTTATCAAGGAATTTGAACTGGAGGAGATATTGCAGACCATAAATGGTGAGCATATGATTCAAATTTCACACCAAATAAGGTACCTGGCCATAAAACATATGAACATGGAGGTATCAGTGGGAATGTACCAGCTCATAGAAATGAAGGGAGTTTGGTTAGAAGAACCTGATAAGGTTTTAATTTTGTTTAATTTTCATCACATCCTGTCAGCAAAATCACAGCAGTAAAAACTTTATGGGCTGCTGGAGAAAATGATGAAATCAAGATGCAAGCCACCATGATTGTCCTGTTATCAAAGATTACTGGAGACGTATACATTGTTCTCTACAAGACAGTTTTCATTTGTAAATGCCCTTAGAAAGTTAAAACATATACTCTGGGTGGCAGAAAAGAGATAAAAGTGTGACGAGTATGTTAGTGGTGGCTCTATAATGAGATCCTAACATTCCATGCATGGATTGCAATCACAAGGGACATTTACAGAATGGAGATAACAGCAATTATCAACACAAACTGGAACAATTTGTTCTGCATTAGATAACTACTATGCAATGCCTTGCAGATCTGATTTTGTTTTCACAAATCAGTAAGTTTTTAATTATTATTTTTGATTTTGCTATATTGTATTATATTCCCACAAGGGAAATTTTGCCTTTGCATTTAAACCATTCGAAGTGAGCCCTCAGACATGTGAACAGTGAACACACACACTCAGAACAGGGCTGCCACACATGTCTGTTTGTGTTTTCTTGTGAAAGTAGTCTAGTCTTTACTGGCAGTGACTGAACATGAAGCTGTTGAGAATGTAATCTTATTTTCTCCTCTTATTTATGTTACATGTCACTTTGTGCAGTTCTGCATGTTTGTGCTGTATTTGACTGCAAAGCTCAATGCAATGTTTACATGATATTCGCTTGCACTAATCTGCAATGTAGACAATGAATATCTACAATTAGTCTGGAGTGGAGTGGGTTGGATTGTAGATCTCGGTAAGGCAGGGGATTCTCTGCCGTCACCCAGAGTCGGCTGAGATGGGCGCCAGCCTCCCTGCTACCCTAATTAGGATTAAGCAGTTTAGAAAATAAATTATAAATAAAAGGGGGCTTTTTTTCGTTTGTTTTTGTAATGAGTCATGACGAAGACGTACAATTTCAACAACATTTATTTCTCTTGTAACTATCGTGATACATTCACGTGCCTGCTCGTGGTTGCCAAGTTGGGACGAACTCCTACCGGTGCTTTTCCGGATGTAATTACACTACACGCAATATAGTCCCTGCGATGGGTGTTAACTGGGAGAAACCATTACAGTTTTGTTTTATTTTGTCTCACTGAAAAGCAAGAATATTGAAAGGAGTCTATGTGTGTGCGCATGTGTGTGTGTGTGTGTGTGTGTGTGTGTGTGTGTTAATACACCAGCACCTCACTTCCACACTTCCACGGACTGGAACTTTCTTATCCACAGAAACTTTTAATTCTCTTTAAATGTCTTTTTTTAATACAATGAAGCAAATGAGGGCTAAGGACCTGGTTTAAGGGCCCAACAGTGGTCGTACTGAGGACTGGAATCCTCAATCAGTAACCCACTGCCCTTAACACTGAGCCACCATCACCCTATTTGTTTGTTTACAGTGATTCTAGAGCTTTCATTAGAAAAAAACTCAAAGTAGTCCCCCAGGTTAAGGTTAGGGTTAAACTGAAGAAGGGTGTGTCTGTGCATAACACACAAGATAATGACCTGAACACGTGTCTGTCACAGTCGGTCATAATGACACAGGGAACAACTAAGATAAACCTGCAGAGATAAATAAATAGCCTTCTCATTTCTCCTGGCCTCCTGCTCATAGGTCTCTCTCTCTCTCTCTCTCTCTCTCTCTCTCTCTCTCATATATATATATATATATATATATATGCACTCATACACACATTTCAGAGTCACAAATCTTAAACAAGTGGATTGAAAACAAAACAAAAAACAAGATTATTTTCAGATTTTTTTTTTTTTTTTTTTGCTCATTTCTTTTTTAATATTGCTTATTCTGTACTAACTAAATATCATCTGAAAGGAATGGAGCACCCACTAAGGTAAGAAGCTTTAATTAATGTAAATAAAGTAAATTACTGTTGTATTAACGCAGTACAGTGTAATGACTCTCCAGATTTCTGTAAAAGATGTGATATGTACAATCGGTTTCTTGAGATTATTCATGCTGCCTTAAGTTCAAGCAATTCCAACTGCCCCCCCCCCCTCTCTCTCTCTCTCTCTCTCTCTCTCACACACACACACACACACACACACTATATTTTTCCTTATTATAGAATTTGGCTGGTGTTTACTATGCTGGTATCGTTTCCTCTTTGTTGTTTCACTTCTGACAAACTGAATATGTGCATGGATGGTAAACATCAAAAAACTGACCCGGGACCAGAAGGACAACTTTACCAACAGGTAAAACATACACACAAACTCAAAAATCATACTAAACACATGTACACACTGCGTGTAAAAGTATAATAATCACACACTCAGTCATGCTCTGCTGAGTTTGGTCAAAGATCAACATGTCTTCACTGAGCTAATGATTTCCCTTCAGATGAAAAGTTGTTTTAATTTTATGTTCACATCAACAATACCAAACGGGGGAAAAATAATTCAGATAATTTATTACATTACTCACAGCTGGTGCTATGTAATTGCCAGCATGTAAAAGAAATATATAAAATGCAAGAAATAAAAATAAAAACATGTGTTGTGTGTCAATGTCAGCCAGTTTCTGCAGCTCTTTAGACTCACTAAATTTAAGAGTTCACCAGTGCATGACTCTCACATGCCAAGCACACCTGACTTCCCTCCCACTGAGTATCTGCATTATATAAGGTCTTCAGTCTGTCCCATGATTTTCAGACCGTGGTTTGGATCTGTCTGTATGGTGCATATTATTCAACTTTTTTTTTGTTTTAGCTGATCTTAGATGCACCATCTTCTCTGCCACAATCTGTCATGACACTGTGTGTCTCACAAGAATTTATGAAATGGCTTAGTCCAACTGAATTTATGCTCATAGTATATATTGAGCATAAGTAATCTTATCTGCAAAGGATCGGTTTATTGAAAGTGAAGGTCAGTTGATTTCAACAGGTGGAAGGTGTGGCTTTTATTTTGTTGGAATGAAAACATCTCCCTTTATAGAGGTTAAGATTTATACCTGGTGTATATGCTTACATTTTTTAAATATATGGTATTTTATTTACATTACTTAGGATTGTCAATTCATCCGTTCATTTTCTAAACTGCTCAATTCTAATTAGGGTCACGAGGAGGCTGGTGCCCTCTCAACCGACTCTGTGCGAGGGCAGAATACACCCAGGACAGCTAGCCAAACCATCACAGGGCTGAAACATATTGATGGCTATGCAGCCTACTCTTGGGCTATCAATTGATTAAAAGTTGAATGTAATTATTTACATGCTCTGTGATAAATGAATCTCATACATCAATTTTATATTTTATAAAGTAAAAAAGAGAAATATTGCAATATGCAGGTTTCCATTTGTCTGTGACAAACAATAAGTACAGCAGAAAACCTAATAGTCATGAAGTGTGTGTGTGTGTGTGTGTGTGTGTGTGTGTGTGTTTGAGAGAGAGAGAGAGAGAGAGAGAGAGTAAGCAAGCAAGCGAATGAGAGGGAGGGAGCAGCCCAGCCTGGATTGCGACTGGCTTTCAGTTAAAAGTGAATCAAGTGATGAGTGGACGTATATGGAAAGAAAACGCATGATTGTACTATACTGTATACAAAAACAACATTTACGTATTTTCTATTAAGCTGAATATTATTCATTCATTTCCCAAGCTTCTTAATAGTAATGAGTGTCGCAGGGAGTCTGGCACCCATCTCAGCTGACTCTAGGCAAGGGCAGGGTACACCCTGGACAACTCGCCAGGCCATTGCAGGTCACCATGTTCTCCAGCCTCACCGTGACCTTAATTAAGATTAGTCGGTTCAGAAAATTAATGAATTTATAGCATGAAAATGTTTAGTTGAAAATACTGTATTATGTAACACCTCCAAAGATTTCATATAAAAAAACGTCTCTGTCTCTGTCATTTATTCCGTTTCTATCCGTCGGTCTTTTAGTGCACTCCTTGGCATGAGAATGCATGTTGCACAGCAAACACATCAGCTGAAGCCCATGAAGACAACTCCTACCTCTACAACTTTAATTGGAACCACTGTGGAACAATGAGTGAAAAATGTAAAAAGCATTTCATCCAGGACACATGCTTCTATGAGTGCTCTCCTCACCTGGGACCTTGGATCCAACAGGTTCGACCGCATCACATCACAATGCACAATTAAATCATGTCTCTGAAGCTGTCATGACTGTAGTAATGTTATCAGTAGTATTAGCATAACTTTGTTCAGATAATGTAACCTATTAGGCCCTGTTATACAACAACAAGGCTCTGACATTTTATATATACTGGTCCTTCTCAAAAAATTAGCATATTGTCATAAAGTTCATCATTTTCTGTAATGTACTGATAAAAATTAAACTTTCATATATTTTCGATTAATTGCACACCAACTGAAATATTTCAGGTCTTTTACTGTTTTAACACCGATTATTTTGGCATACAGCTCATGAAAACCCAAAATTCCTATCTCAAAAAATTAGCATATTTCATCCGACCAATAAAAAAAGTGTTTTTAATACAAAAAAAAGTCAACCTTCAAATAATTATATTTAGTTATGCACTCAATACTTGGTCGGGAATCCTTTCGCAGAAATGACTGCTTCAATGCGGAATGGCATGGAGGCAATCAGCCTGTGGCACTGCCGCCAGGATGCTTCGATAGCGGCCTAAAGCTCATCCACAGTGTTGGGTCTGGTGTCTCTCAACTTTCTCTTCACAATATCCCACAGATTCTCTATGGGGTTCAGGTCAGGAGAGTTGGCAGGCCAATTGAGCACAGTAATACCATGGTCAGTAAACCATTTAGCAGTGGTTTTGGCACTTTGAGCAGGTTCCAGGTCGTGCTGACAAAGGAAACCTTCATCTCCATAAAGCTTCTCAGCAGATGGAAGCATGAAGTGCTCCAAAATCTCCTGATAGCGAGCTGCATTGACCCTGCCCTTGATAAAACACAGTGGACCAAAACCAGCAGCTGACATGGCACCCCAGACCATCACTGACTGTGGGTACTTGACACTGGACTTCAGGCATTTTGGCATTTCCTTCTCCCCAGTCTTCCTCCAGACTCTGGCACCTTGATTTCCGAATGACATGCAAAATTTGCGTTCATCCGAAAAAAGTACTTTGGACCACTGAGCAACAGTCCAGTGCTGCTTCTCTGTAGCCCAGGTCAGGCGCTTCTGCCACTGTTTCTGGTTCAAAAGTGGCTTGACCTGGGGAATGCGGCACCTGTAGCCCAGTCCACTGCTTCCACAGGTCCCCCAAGTTCTGGAATTGGCCCTTCTTCACAATCTTCCTCAGGGTCCGGTCACTTCTGGTTGTGCAGCGTTTTCTGCCACACTTTTTCCTTCCCACAGACGTCCCACTGAGGTGGCTTGATACAGCACTCTGGGAACAGCCTATTCACTCAGAGATTTCTTTCTGTGTCTTACCCTCTTGCTTGAGGGTGTCAATGATGGCCTGCTGGACAGCAGTCAGGTCGGCAGTCTTACCCATGATTGCTGTTTTGAGTAATGAACCAGGCTGGGAGTTTTTAAAAGCCTCAGGAATCTTTTGCAGGTGTTCAGAGTTAATTGGTTGATTCAGATGATTAGGTTAATAGCTCGTTTAGAGTACCTTTTCATGATATGCTAATTTTTTGAGATAGGAATTTTGGGTTTTCATGAGCTGTATGCCAAAGTCATCAGTATTAAAACAATAAAAGACCTGAAATATTTCAGTTGGTGTGCAATGAATCTAAAATATATGAAAGTCTAATTTTTATCAGTACACTACAGAAAATAATGAACTTAACCACAATATACTAATTTTTTGAGAAGGACTAGTATACACACACACACACACACACATACACATACACACACACACCAGTTCGTGAGATGCGAAAGGTCTGGAAAGGTGAGTTCACTCCACCAATCATTTTTTTCAAGATTTCCCCATTTATACTAAAAATGTAGGAAACCTGTGAAATCACTCATATTATCCTGAAATTCACATGACTTTGAACTCTGGATGTCGAAAGGCATTTCAATGAATTAGAAACACTTCAGCTTATGAATGGAAACACTTTTCCTACATTTTTATTCTAGCTTACTATACTTTTGTGTTTGTGGAAAAACTTAATTTTTTAGAAACAAGGAATTCATTTTAGTTATTTTTTATTTCAAATTGCCCTCGTTTAAAGTACTTACAGGAATGTGTGTGGGTATGTACAGGTAGATAACAGTTGGAGGAAGGAGCGCATATTGGATGTGCCATTGTGTGTGGAGGACTGCGAATCATGGTACAATGACTGCAAAAATGATGTCACCTGCAAAGAGAACTGGCACAAGGGCTGGGACTGGCACTCAGGTGTGTGTTCGCGTATGTGTGCGTATGTATGCGTATGTGTGCGTATGTGTGCATGTGTGCGTGTATGCGTGTGTGCATGTGTGTATGTGTGCATGTGTGTGTGTGTGTGTGTGTGTGTGTGTGTGTGTGTGTGTGTGTTTAATGTCATGTTTTTTCTTTAGGTTTTTATTTTGATTTATATTTCTAATAATTTGCAGGAAAATATATATTAAATGTTGGTAGGTTTTACTGTATAATGAAATTGTATGGATTAAGGATTATACAGGTCATTGTGTCGCCTCCGAAGCACAGGGGATACAATATTTTCACAGGCTGTCCACCGGTTTCGCTGCAGACACTTTCTCTTGACATTTTGGCTGTGCTGATTGTTTATGTAATTATTTTATATTTATATTGAATCATCTGTATGGCACGCCCTATCATCCTATCCAGACTGGGTTACCTTGACCTATTTTTCAAGGTCACAGGGCTAAAAAAATGCCCATTAACACTCTAGAGGGTGCAGTTTTTATTGGGTCAGTTTCCAATTCATAACAGGTATACTCGGTGTGAATGTCTTTTAGCCTGTTGAAACTGGGTCGCCTTGACCTAATTTTAAGGTCACAGGCATCACGTGAACTATGCATGTAGTCATGTAAGTCAACTTTAGCACAGGATTGTTTATTATTTTTATGTGTTATGTCTATGGACATGTCTGTTAATCTTGTAAAAATTAAAACATGATGAGTAATTGTACGGTTTACCAGGCAGGAGATACAGGGGGTTACACCTAGTGTTCTGTGACAGGAACAAATTTGTACTTCCATTCATTAATTCATTCATTTCCACTAACACTTATCCATTGTGGTGGTAACCATGGAGGTAAGCCAGAACCAATCCTCTCTGACACTGAGCAATAGACTGAATAACCACTGGTTAACCGTTAACTGCCTATACTTCTTCTTCTTCTTCTTCTTGTCCTTTCGGCTTTTCCCTTCAGGGGTCGCCACAGTGAATCATCTGCCTCCATCTCACCCTATCCTTTTTCTCTTACACCAACTGCCTTCATGTCCTCCTTCACCACATCCATGAATCGTCTCTTTGGTCTTCCTCTAGACCTTCTGCCTGATAGTTTCAACCTCAGCATCCTACTACCAATATACTCACTATCCCTCCTCTGTACATGTCCAAACCATCTCAATCTAGCCTCTCTGACTTTGTCTCCAAAACGTCATACATGTGCTGTCCCTCTGATGTGCTCATTCCTGATCCTATCCATCCTTGTTACTCCCAAAGAGAACCTCAACATTTTTATCTCTGCTACCTCCAGCTCTGCCTCCTGTCTTTTCCCCAGGGCCACTGTTTCTAAACCATACAACATCGCTGGCCTCAACACTGTCTTGTATACTTTTCCTTTAATTTTTGCCGATACCTTCCTATCACACATCACACCGGACACTTTTCTCCAACCATTCGAACCAGCCTGCACACGCTTCTTCACCTCTTTTCCACACTCTCCATTGTTCTGGATTGTTGACCCAAAGTACTTAAAATCCTCCACCTTCCTTATCTCTGCTCCTTGTAACCTCACTGTTCTTGTTGGGTCCTTGGCATTCATACACATGTATTCTGTCTTACTGAGGCTAACCTTCATTCCCTCCTTTCCAGAGCATACCTCCACCTCTCTAGGTTTTCCTGCACTTGTTCTCTGCTCTCACTGCAGATCACAATGTCATCTGCAAACATCATAGTCCATGAAAATTCTTGCCTAACCTCGTCTGTCAGCCTACCCATCACCATAGCAAACAAGAAGGGGCTCAGAGCTGACCCTTGATGCAGTCCCACCTCCACCTTGAACTCTTCTGTCACACCGACAGCACACCTCACCACTGTCTTACATCTCTCATATATGTCCTGCACCACTCTAACATACTTCTCTGCCACTCCAGACTTCCTCATGCAATACCACAGTTCCTCTCTCGGCACCCTGTCATATGCTTTCTCCAGATCCACAAAGGCACAATGCAGCTCCTTCCGACCTTCTCTGTACTTCTCTATTAACATCCTCAAGGCGAACACTGCATCTGTGGTGCTCTTTCTTGGCATGAAACCAAACTGTTGTTCACAAATGCTGACCTCTGCCCTTAGTCTTGCTTCCACTATCCTTTCCCATAACTCCATTGTATAGCTCATCAACTTTATCCCTCTGTAGTTGCCACAACTCTGCACATCTCCCTTATTCTTAAAAATGGGCACCAGCACACTTCTCCTCCATTCCTCTGGCATCCTCTCACTCTCTAAGACCTTGTTGAATGTTCCTGTCAGGAAATCTACTGCTTCCTCTCCTAGACACTTCCATACCTCCACCAGTATGTCATCAGGGCCAACTGCCTTTCCATTCTTCATCCTCTTCAATGCCCTCCTCACTTCACCCTTACTAATCTTTGCTACTTCCTGGTCCTCAACAGTCACCTCTTCTACTCTTTTTCCCCTCTCATTTTCCTCATTCATCTTCAAAGTACTCTTTCTATCTTCCAAGCACACTTCTGTCATCAGTCAATACATTTCCCTCTGTGTCCTTAATCAATAACTTGCTGCACATCCTTCCCATCTCTATTCCTCTGCTGTGCCAACCTGTATAAATCATTTTCTCCCTCTTTACTTTCCAACCGAGCATACAAGTCATCATACGCAATCTGTTTGGCCTTTGACACCGCTACCTTCGCCTTACGCTGTGTCTCCCTGTACTCCTGTTTACTCTCTTCAGTCCTCTCTGTCTGTCTTCCTTTTGGCTTTTTCCCTTTCACTCGGGAGTCGCCACAGCGAATCATCTGATTCGCACATTTGATTTGGCAGAGGTTTTTATGTCGGATGCCCTTCCTGTCACAACCCTTTTTAGCAAGGGACAGAAACACGCTGACGACTTTGCAGCCTACTCTTTACGAAAGTCAGCAATGGTTCTTTTACATGCCTCTCACCATAGACAGTGAGCGACATGGCCTGCCTTTGATAACCCAGTTAGCTGTCCCACTTTTTCTTAGCTAACCTCTTCTTTTGTACGCACTCCTGCACTTCCTCATTCCACCACCAAATCTCCTTATCTCCTCTCCTTCCAGATGACACACCAAGTATTCTCCTACCTGTCTCCCTGATCACATTAGCTGTAGTTGTCCAGTCATCTGGAAGCACTTCCTGACCACCCAAACTGCTTATACACACTTGTAAAGTTTCTGAGACTTTCTAAAAACCATTCAATATTTAATTTAGGTCTTGTAGAAGGGTGGGTCCTATGTAGAATGTACTGTAGAGATCGACAGATCAGGATTTAATTCGTTTTGAGCCTAATATGATTACTAGTGGGTGTTACAGTGGTTTGCACTTCCACCTCACTGCAGAGGTTCCTTGGGTAAATGAATCGTTTGAACCCTTGAATACTCGTTAACTGATTCATGTTTTTTCCGGGTGCATCTGGTGAGGGTCTGCTGATCAAATAGCTCTGACCCGCGCATCACTAGTGTTCTTATTATCCAGAAGATTTCCTGCTCTATTCAAAGCTGTGCTCAGTTTAAAATGACCAAATGTTTTCCTTGGAAACTGGCAAGATAAAAAAAATTTGTGAACATCTGAGACATGGGCTTTGCATACTTGTATCAACCCATCTAGCCCTGCTGGGCAATGTATAGAAGCTTTTAGGAAATTTAGTGCATATTTGAAAACAGATAAAGAGAGACGGACAGCCATTCAGACTCACAAGTCCCAGCCAGGGTGAGATAGGGTTATCTCAAGGCTACCTGAGGCTTGCAGACTTGAGATTTAAGCCTTGATCCAAAAATCTGTTGGCATTACTTTTTCCATCACACCTCTGCACCAATCTTTTGGAATATTTATCATGAATGAATAATTGCTTGCAAGCTGAAAGTTTGTGTGTGTGTGTGTGTGTGTGTGTGTGTGTGTGTGTGTGTGTGTGTGTGTGTGTGTGTGTGTGTGTGTGTTCACAGGTACAAATCGATGTCCTGCAGAAGCTAAATGCAAGAAATGGAAAGAAATTTTCCCCTCTGCTCAGAGTATGTGTGAGAAAATCTGGTCTCGGTCATACAAGTACACTACATACTCCAAGGACAGCGGCCGCTGCATGCAGCTGTGGTTCTCAGGTCAGAACCCAAACCGAAAAGTTGCAGAGTTCTATCTGAACCATGGCTGTCGAAAAAAGGCAGCGTTAACGACTAGCCTTGTGCTCTCACTCTCTGTCCTTATATCGATGTTTTGAAATGCTAATAAAGTGTTCCATCCCCTTTTCTTTTTAGTTTTTTGTTTGCTGACATGTTTTTCTGTTATTTTACTGTTCATATACCAGAGAGCACTAAATTTAACTATTAATTAAAGTAATATCTCGTCAACCGAGAATTGATTTGGTCTATCTTCCATTTCATTCAAATGGCAGACAGAACTTGTTAAAGGGTACCTGTAGTGAAAGCACTCATATACCTAATTTGATGTATTGTGTATAGCTAATGACAATACACCTATAAGGTGTTTATTATACTTTCTCACAAACCAGCTTTAAGCGATTTAAGGGCTTCACTAACGTCAAGCTTCAGAGCACAGGAGTTTTAAAATGGCGCGTTTGCCGTGATGTCATATCGTTGACAAAGCCTCGACCGGAACTGCGAGATTGCAATGTAAACGTAAGGCTATATACCTGACATATACAACACAAGCTCACGGAAACTTGGAAAAAACAGACATTATAGTAGTTTTTTTAAACCATGGATTGAAGGTTATTTATATGAACCACTGAAGAAAGACTATCCACATTTAGTGAAATCGGACCAGGAACGTGATGACTCGGAGGACGATATTGGAGAGTCGACAGAAGCTCTTACACGGGAAAATCGTAGCAAACAACCAGCAAATATTTGGTGCTTTTGTGGAAAATGCACGCGTAAAAAAAACGATCAGGAGTGCTATTGTTGTAAAGAACATGAATTGCTCGAGGAAAATAGACTGACATTCTGCAATTGGCTATACGACTGTCAACGGTGTTACGTCACAATGACCTTTAACCCCGGTGAAAAGAAGCCAACATGTCCGCATGCTCAACCTTCGTGAGCAAGGAATGTCATATAGAAGAAAAGAAAATGTGGACTTATAAATAAACTACCAACATCACGCGATGTTTAAAAGTTAATAATAAAGTATAGTGGATATTTTTGAATGGTGTAAATTTTAGGTACAGGTAACCTTTAATTCTCGGCTGATGATATTAAAGCTTGGTAGGACAATTTAAAAAGCATTTTAATACATTTTCTGAAACTGCATATTTGCAGAAAACATTAAAATGACCCTCAGTATACAAGTGTCCCACACAGAAAGTATTTTTCCCATTGCTCATGAGGCATGCCCAGAAGAGTTACTTTCATTTCTTCAGGGTTTGCCATATTTTAGAATTTCTATTCAAAATTTCAAGGCCCATTTCATGGAAAAACTAACAAAAGGCCTGAATTAGACCACAACAAATTGTGCTGAGACATTTCCCTCTTTCTCTGCTATCATCTTTCTCATGGGAAACAAGGTCAAAGTGTTCTGAGATAAGTTCCTCATAGATACACATTCCAAAACAGATCACACCAAATCTGTGATAGTCATAATATCATCAGTTAATCTTGGTTTTAAAAATGCTATCAGGTGTTATGTCTGGAAAGTTGGAGAAAAAATTGCACACAGATTTGTTTTTTTGGATAGGCTTGGACATCTCTGTTCTGTCAAGTATAAGCTTACTTCCAAGTCACTCCTTTCACCTAAACTCTGATTGCATATAGTGTCTGACTTCAACAGTTTATTTTCCAATAAATTATTTTTTAAAAATTCTTCTTATCTAATCATAACACCATATACTAGTACTTGTGGTAATCATTACATAGTGTAGCTGAGCAAAGTCAGCATGTACCCTAACACAATTAGTATGCATGCTATTAAAATAAATCTGCTAACTATAAAAAGTAAAAAAAAGTAACTTGCATACTCGAAAAAGAAATATGCTTTCTCAATAAGTAGAATATATATATATGATGATGATGTTCGGCCTTGAGGGCACTGTAAAAGTGCTTGGAGTCATTCTGGTCAGCAAATGACTGGATCTCATTGGCCTTCATGCTCAACCAGGAGTCCTACATAAGGCATAGCTCGCACTGAACTGTTCTTTTACAGCTGGCGAAGGCAGCTTTCTTTGAGACTGAAGAGGGATCACTGAGGAGCGCTTTGTGAAGGCAGTGTTTCTCCTTGAGCAGCGCACTAATGTGATCATCATTCTCACCAAACCAGTCCTGATGTTTTCGTGTGGTTGAACCCAATACTGCCGAAAAATAATTGTAGACAGTGTCTCAGAAGCTGTTCGACTCCGCATCATCAGAGTCAAGATTAAGGGGTCCCAGTGAGCTGTCTATTTCCTCTGCCATGGACTGTTTCACCTGCAGATGCTTCAGTTTGGAGACGTTCAGACGTCTTGGCACTTTCTTTCTGTGTGGCCTTCTTGGGGGCTGGATCCTGATCCTGAGCTTGGAGATTAGCAAGCGATGGTCTGTCCAACACTCTGCATCACACATGGCCTTTGTGACTCTGATGTCCTGTCTATCCCTTTGCCTGACGATTACATAGTCCAGCAGATGCCAATGCTTGGAGCGAGGATGCATCCATGACAATTTGTTACGGTTGGGGAGACAAAAGACAGAGTTTGTGATGAGAAGCCTGTGTGCAGTGCAGGTCTCTGGAAGTAAGAGGCTGTTGCTATTGCAGCTGCTGATACTGTTGGTCCCCAGGACTCCTTCCCAAGTAGCATGGTCAGCACCAACTCTGGCGTTGAAATCACTAAAAATGATGAGTTTATCTGCTGAGGGCACTGCAGAGATGGCGGCATTGAGATCCTCATAGACTCTTTCCTTGACCTCATTGGGGTTGGTCATAGTTAGGGCATAGGCGCTGATCAACGTGGCAAACTTCTTGTGTGGAATCGGCAGCTGAACTGTTATCAGGCGGTCACTGATACCCTTGGGGGGTGCAGCCAGCTTCTTGACCAGGTTGGACTTGGTGGCAAACCCAACACCTGCCTCGTAGCACTCTTCCCTGTTGCTACCTATCCAGAAGAATATGTAGCCGGCATGAATCTCGGACAGTTGTCCCTTGTCTGCTAGCCAAGTCTCTGCATTTTTGTATCTTGCCAACTCTCTGGCAATAAGGGAAGTCCTCCTCGCGGGTCGGTCAGCTTCAGCCCAGTCAAACAGTGTGCACACATTCCATGTGCCAATGATAAGCAGGGTTGCCTTTGAAGGTTTTCTCATTGTCTTTTTACCGCTGTGATGGGTCACGGTTGCTGGCCAGAGGTGAGGTAAAGCGGGCAAGCTTGGAGGCACCTTTTCTTGCCCCTTCCCCAGACTAAAGGGGGAGTAATGCGTTCCTGAAGAGGGCTGCTCCATCACTCAGACGGCTGCCGAATTCCAACGCTGCTTCACTGTTGGAGGGCGACCCTATGATCTGAGTTGTCTGCGTGTAGATGCACGTGCGTAGGTAGATAAGCCCTAGCTCACCAAAGGTTTGAGACCTGTCGGCTACCCTCCCCAGGTTTAGCCGGCCAGTGGAAACCGTTGCCCAGGGTGTGGCTGTTGTTGCATGCAAACAACTGTGGGGAGCCACTGGTGAGAGTTGAGTGCCAGGTAGAGACCAAAGTGGACAAGCTGCTCCAAGGAGCACCATATGCTTCCCCAACAGAGGTACTACTCCTCCCTGACACCCCAGACACTCCATATATATATATATATAATAAAAATAAAAGGCCAGGACAAAGACTTTCTATTGAAACTCCATTTATCACTACAGATCTGTTTCGAGGGGTGGTGGAACCATCCTCTCTCTTCAGGTGATTATAGAAGATAATCTTATATAAGATTATAGATAATTATATAAGATAATTCTTCTATAATCACTTGAAGAGAGAGGATGGTTCCACCACCCCTCGAAACAGATCTGTAGTGATAAATGGAGTTTCAATAGAAAGTCTTTGTCCTGTCCTTTTATTTTTATTGTTATTTGCTCTACCAAAAAGTATTGAGCACTCTCCTATGGAAGGATCTACTCAGAAAATTATATATATATATATATATATATATATATATATATATATATATATATATATATATATATATATATATATATACACACACACTTGCTAATCAATTATGGACACAAAAAAGTATGCTTACTAGGTAAAATATGCATAATAGATGAAGAAGTGTACATAAGTACATAATAGAAAAGATAATACGTACAAAAAGTGGAAAAAATGCGCACACTGAAAAAAATTAGATTTACAAGAAAAAGTACAATGCATCATAGAATAAGAAGAAGAGAATAAATACATATTTTTATAGAATTGCTAGTCTATGTTTTTCGAGAATAAATACTTCTAGAATTGAAACCTCAAAATACATGTGTTTTTAAGGTGTGTTCTGGCTGTACAGGTAGGTATACATGTTTAACCTGCTGGGAATAGGGAGTACCAATATGGCGACTGATGGTTTCAACTTACTGCATTGTGCAACTCTCTAATAGATACCCCCTAGTGGTGCTGAATTCTACTGATTGGTGCGCCATACCACAGCAATCTAGCTTGTTATAGAAATTGGCATTACAGTAAGTCGTTCTGGTAAAGCCAGACAAGTGGTAAGGGGTACAGGTATTTTATTGCATTCAAATGCATGAAAGCAAAGAATGGTGATGTAGAAAGAGAAATGCAATCTTGCTGAAGTGCTTTGCTGATGTGCTCGTCTACTGCTGTCTGTTTTCTGAGACAGCAGGTAAATGCAGTGGTGGCTTAGTGGATAAGGATTGCAAATCCGAAGGTCAGCGGTTCGAGCTCCACTATCACTAATGTTGGGCCCTTGAGCAAGGCCCTGACCCTCAATTGCTCAGTTGTATAAAAAATGATAATTGTAAGTCGCTCTGGATAAGAGCGCCTGTCAAATGCTGTAAATGTGGATTTACGCGCAGTGATGCCAGGGAGAAGTTCGATGGCAAGGGTGCACAGTTGATGAGGATGTAAGCTACTGGCACACCATGTCTGTCTCAGAGCTCTCAACAGTTGTGACTGTGAAGGTGGTAGATGCCCGTTATAAACAGTTCTGGGGGCAATATGGAGACCATTTGTGCGGTCAGATCAGGAGATTAGCGGGGTTGTACCAAGCAATCCAGGGCATGCTGACAGAATGGCTGGAAGGTATGGTGAAAAGGCTGCAATAACTTTCATGAGCTGTGACTTGAATGATGACACTTTCCCCGATGGAGCTTTTATTTACCGAACTAATCGTCGGCGCATTGGCCAACTTTATCAGGAGATTTGGAGCACCTCCATTGTCATTTGGTGGATAAAGTTGGCTGGTGCTCGCGAGTCAATGAAGACCTGAAAGACATTGAAACTGTGATGAAACTTTTATCTTCACTGGTATAATTACAGTTGTAGTCTTCCATCTGCAATAACTGTTTAAAATTCTTACATTAGCATATTGGGATGATTTAGGGTGTTGCAAAAATTGCTTCATGAGATATCAATTATGGTCATTGGAAACCATGGCTGATTACATAATTGATTTTTATTGAATATTTATATTTTAATTTTTATTTAATTAATCATGTTATGAACAAAGTGATCATAGGGTCATTCCATACAAAATCAATAGCATCTCAAAAAAATTTAATGGATGTAGTACTATTTGCGTGATGCTGCTTCTTCTTCTTTTCCTCTTAGCTGTTCCCTTCAGGGGTCGCCACAGTGAATCATCTGCCTCCATCTCACCCTATCCTTTGCATCTTCTTCTGTTACATCAACTACCTTTATGTCTTCCTTCACCACATCCATAAATCTTCTCTTTGGTCTTCTTCTAGGCCTTCTGCCTGGTAGTTCCAACCTCAGCATCCTACTACCAATATATCCACTATCCCTCCTCTGTACATGTCCAAACCATCTTAATCTAGGCTCTCGGACTTTGTCTCCGAAACATCTTACATGTGCTACCCCTCTGATGTACTCATTCCTGATCCTATCCATCCTTGTTACTCCCAGAGAGAACCTCAACATGGTCATCTCTGCTGCCTCCTGTCTTTTCCTCAGTACCACTGTTTCTAAACCATACATCATCGCTGGCCTCATCACTGTCTTGTACACTTTTCCTTTCATTCTTGCCAATACCTTCTTATCACACGTCATCTCTTCTGCCAACCTGTACAAATCATTTTCTCCCTCCTTACTGTCCAACCTAACATACAAGTCATCATACGCCCTCTGTTTGGCCTTTGACTCCGCTACCTTCGCCTTACGCTGTGCATCCCTGTACTCATGTTTACTCTCTTCGGTCCTCTCAATGTCCCACTTCTTCTTAGCTAACCTCTTCCTTTGTACACACTCCTGCATTTCCTCATTCCACCAGCAAGTCTCCTTATCTATTTTCCTTCAAGAGGACACAGTAAGTACTCTCCTACCTGTCTCCCTGATCACATTAGCTGTAGTTGTCCAGTCAGCTGGAAACACTTCTTGACCAACCAAAGCCTGTTTCAACTCTTCCTTGAAGACAACACGACACTCTTCCTTTTTCAGCTTCCACCATTTTGTCTTCTGCTCTGCCTTTTTCTTCTTCACCTTCCTCCTGCACACCACCATCCGATGCTGTTTAGTGACACTCTAATGCACAGTAGTAAGTTTGTAGTTAATGACTTCCTTCACATTACATCGTTTACACAAGATGTAGTCTACCTGTGTGCTCCTACCTCTGCTTTTATAAGTCACCCAATGCTCCCGTCTCTTCTGGAAGAAACTATTCACCACAGCCATTTAAATCCTTTTTGCAAAATCTATCAACATCTGTCCTTCTGGGTTCCTGTCCTGGATACCAAACCTGCCCATCATTTCCTCGTCACCTTTGTTGGCTGCACCAACATGTCCATTGAAGTCTGCACCAATGACCACTCTTTCACCTCTGGGGGTACTCTGCATCACTTCATCTAACTCACTCCAGAATCTCTGCTTCACTTCTAGCGGACATCCTGCCTGTGGGGCATAAGTACGAACAACATTGAACATCACACCTTCAATTTCTAACTTGAGACTCATCACTCTGTCTGACACTCTTTTAACTTCTAGAACATTCCTGACAAACCCCTCCTTCAAGAGGACTCCTACTCCATTTCTCTTCCCATCCACACCATGATAAAACAGCTTAAACCCTGCTCCCAAGTCTCTAGCCTTGTTACCTCTTCATCTGGTCTCCTGAACACACAGTTTGTCCACCTTCCTCCTCTGCATCATGTCAGCCAGCTCTCTACTTTTTCCTGTCATAGTTCCAACATTCAAAGGCCCTACTCTCAGTCCTAGACTCATGCCTTTCCTCTTCTCTCTGTCTATGGACACGCCTTCCGCCTTTCCTTCTTCGACCAACAGTAGCCCGATTTCCACTGGTAACTTTCTGCAAAATGTGCTTACAGCAGTCCTATTGTAAACACAGGCTTTATATGCCTTGTACTCACTCAATATTTTCTGAAATATTTATTTCAGAGTTCAACATGGATTTAACTGCTTTCCTTGCTTGGGTTTAAAACTTTAGAAACTGTCCATTTTTTTAAATGTGCAATAACTTTGGAGCCCTGCTGCAAGAAAACAACTCAAGACTGAGTGTTGAAATCTTTTTTATTATCAATCCTGATTCATATCTACATGTTTATACACTGAAAAACATTGCATTCATAAAACTTTAGCAACAACGAGTTATCAAAATAATATATTTTTTGGTTGTTTCAAAAAGGAGCCATTTTCATACTACAAAAACCACATGTCAACAATTGATGACAGCTTTGAAATTTTACCCACTGATTCTCATACACACACTCATACAAAAAATATCTGTAGCAAGTTTCATATCTAGTCCCACAATGGTATTATTTTTCAAATCATCGTGAATTCCCATGAGTCTGTCTTCCTTTCGGCTTTTTCCCTTTTACTCGGGACAGTGAATCATCTGATTCGCACATTTGATTTGGCAGAGGTTTTTACGTCGGATGCCCTTCCTGTCACAACCCTTTTTAGCAAGGGACAGAAACACGCTGACGACTTTGCAGCTACTCTTTACGAAAGTCTGCAATGGTTCTTTTACATGCCTCTCACCATAGACTGTGACAGACATGGCCCACCTTTGATAACCCAGTTAGCTGCACTGGGGGGGACAGTGACAACCTTGTGGAGAGTGGGACTCGAACCCCCAACCTTTGGATCAGCAATCCAGCGCCCTATACCAATAGACCACCACTGCCCCTCGTGAATTCCCATGAGTAAAACAACAAATTACAGTATATATTTCTTGAACTGTAAAATTAAAGTTGATAGGGACCCAATACATTAACTTGTTAAGTCATTTAATTATTTTCATTGTAAGCTTATAATCCAAAAAACTTTCAAATCCATATCATTATTTTCCATATTTGGATAATAAAATGTGTGAATGGATGTGTAGAAACAGGTAATATTTCATTTGATTCTTATTATATAGGTCAAATTCTGTGGATTATAGAATTCGTCAACACAAGGAAACTCATTCTGTGTGGAAAATTAGTTTTTAAACAATGTCTGCTTACTTCAGATAGTGATGCCTGACTTTGCAGATAGTTTCTTAGGAGATCATTTTTCACCACATAATGATACATATATATATATATATATATATATATATATATATATATATATATATATATATATATATATATATATATATATGTCGTGAAAATCTTCAGCCTCAACTCAACCCCTTCTATTTTATCTGATCGAAAGGAAAATGTGCTACATTTGCTAAAAGTTGTATTCAGCATTCACCCAAAAAAACTTCTCACAATTCATAATGGCCCATAAATATTGTGTTCTCAAAATGGCAAGAGATAATTTTACACATTATTATATTATTATATTCATGGTCCTTATCGTGGTCAAAAAAATTCCATTATAAAAGTGATAGTCATTGAGGAATGCATACATCATGGGTCAAAAATGTATTCAAGCAGTTGGTCAAGTGGTGGCCAGGTGGTAAGGTGCTGGATTACTGATCCTAAGGTTGAGGGTTCAAGCCCCAATGTCAATGGTTGTAACTGCTGTACCCCCAGTGCAGCTAACTGGGTTATTAAAGGCCGGCCATGTCTCTGGTGAGAGGCATGTAAGAGGCCTTTTGACAATAGGAGTGGAGGTGTCAGCATGTTATTTCCCTGCAATGGCCCGGTGAGCTGTCCAGAGTGTACTCTGCCCTCGCCCAGAGTCAGCTGAAATGGGCAACAGCCTCCCTGTGACCCTAATTAGGATTAAGCAGTTCAGAAATTAATGAATAAATTGAACTGTGGAGCATTATTTCAAACATGTATATTTTATTAATTTATTCATTCCATTGCCAAATTGCTTAATCCTATTAAGGTCAAAAGGAGACTGCAAACTCTGGATAAGGGCAAGGCACATCTTGAACAACTCAACAGGCCACCATATGGCAGCAATCGAGAATCAAGCATACTGTACTTTCAACTGTAGCAGGAAACCAAAGTTTACAGAGGAAATAAGCAACACCCTTATTGAGCCCAGGACTCAAAACCCTGGACCTTTCTGCTGCAAGGCAGACATCCTAAACACTACACTACCCCCAGTTTTGTACTCAGTAAAGCCTTAATGCTTCATATGCACCCTACAGGTAGCTAGCTGTATGTAGCCAAAGTAGTTGATACTTTCATTCATGAATGTAACACTATACCGCAGGGGTATTGGCAATTTTTTTTGCAGATGAAGAAATGAAATCAAAGAAAAATATTGTTTATGTACTTGAGAGGTGGGAGAGAACCACCTAAATAACCCTAATTTATTTTTCAACTACAGTAATGGCAAGTTTATTGAAAACAGTGAACACCTCTGCAGAGCCTCAGTACTGTACCTCACTCAGTGAGTGGCTGATGTCATACTGGCAGTTAACCAGATTTGCCAGCCGGAATAAAGGCGCTAGCTAGTGGTGGATTATGGGACCGCACTGTTTTCCCTTTTAATTAATGAATTCCTTCATTCATTTTGGTAATTCAGCACCATACCACCGACCACCACTGCTCACGTTGCCTTTAATTATGTTTTTTTATATATATGTACAGTAGGCCCTTGACTATTCGTGGTTTTGCACTCACAGTTTGCATATTCGCGGATTGCTGAGCAACTGCCACGTCATTCAAATTCAAGCAATGGCTGTCCTCCTTCCTGCTGATTGGTTGAGATGATGTAATGCCCCTTTTGCCTCATTTTTTCCTCATTCGCGCACAAGTTGTCAATGAGCCTTTTTAGTGTGTTTTAATTACCAGTTAAGCTCTATGATGCCACTCAAACGCTGTGCGTCTTCTCTGGCTAAGCATTAGAAAAGGTAATGACGTTGGATGTCTCTTCTGAAGAGATAAGACTTTCTCACGAAGAAACGACAGTTTCCTCTGAAGTGCCTGAAGAGAAATAATCATCTGAACTGTTGTAAAGCCCTAGTATTAAAGTCAAACGGAGCTTGTGAGACGAAACTCGGCTTATCCGGATTTCTGATCTTTCATGTGGGCAAGTGCACTTGCGCACTTGCACTTGCACACTTGAAAAATCAAGCTCCGTGTGTCACCTGCAACAAATGTCTCACATTCAAAGGGGAAGGACTTAAGAAGTGCGCTTTAATTGACGTGAGCATGCGGTTTGTGTTTAAAGGGAGTAGATGAGATTACTTAATTCAAGTATGAACTGCATTCAGCCCGAGCAGCTATGTCACACCCCTCAGCAGGAGCAGGGAGAAAGCAGACACACACAAATGTTCTAAACATTAACTTAGGCACTGCACTGGAATAATAATTGAAAAAACTTTAATACTACAGCTTTACAACAGTTCATATGATTATTCCTCTTCAGGCACTTCAGAGCAAACTCGTTTCTTCAGGAGAAAGTCTTATTTCTTCAGAAGAGACTGCGCTAGTCGGCGTTTGAGTGGCATCATAGAGCTTAACTGGATAATATATTATACATACAAAATGAAAATATATACATGATATATATATATATATATATATATATATATATATATATATATATATGTGTGTGTGTGTGTGTGTGTGTGTGTGTATAAAGTATGCTGTATAATATTTATATGTTTTATTAATAAATATCACAGTACAAAATTAAAATGTTTTTCTTAATCATTACTATATTTTACTACATTAATGCTGTATTAATGAGTAAGACTGTCTATAGAATGTGTTTAAAAAGCATATTTGGTTGCTCATGCATATGTAATATGATATATGGGGTTTTACTTCCTGGTACAGAACTGTATACCCAAAAGTCATTTTTACTTTTAATTTTCTCAGAATGGAGGAGTTTCAGGGTACCCCTCCTTTCCTTCGGGACCCACACCAGTGTTTCTCTTGAAATATAATGGCGGCCATAAAGGGTGGCCTCAAAACCCCAACCTGGACAAGAAAGTCCACCCTCCTGCTTTGAGGAACCCACCCTCATCAAACTCCTGGCTACGGGTCTGCGGTCATGCCATTTCTATCTTCAGTTTTTGTTCATTGCGCTTAATCCTAAATAATACTATAATGTATTTTGGCAAGGTGTATTCAACAACAGGAACAAAAGAACTCATGTAGAGCCGTGGTGGCGGTGCTTAGGTGTTGATCCCAAGGTCGGCGGTTCAAGCACCACTGTCAACGGTTGTGACTGCTGTCCCACCAGTGCAGATAACTGGGCTATCAAAAGCCGGCCATGTCTCTCACTGTCTTTGGTAAGAGGTCCATATAAAAGAACCATCGCTTGGTGTTTTACCAGAGTAGGCTGCACAGCCTTCAGCAGATTTATGCCCTGCAAGCTGTCTCGGTGCCTAGAGTTGGCTGAGATGGGAACCAGCCTCCCTGCAACCCCAATTAGGATAACGGCTCAGAAAGTGAGTGAGAGTGAGAACTCATGTAGTACATACATAGGTAGTACACATGTATACATTATTAATTACCCACCCCTATTTCTGAGATCTTAACTCTTTTCAAACTCACCAGACATTGAGAACTTTAATTTAATTTCCATTTCCATTCTTTAGACTTTGGTTAATCTCTTGCATTTATGTGGCACCCAGACTGCACTAAGCTGTACTGTATACGGTAAATGCATGCTTGGTCTGTATGTGGCGGCACTTTTGCCCCTGCCGGAAGTACGATCCTGTGTGCCATGCCGGCTCCAGCCGCTACCATAGCGCGAGCGGTCGAGCTCCATATACACGTAGCTGGTGTTTAGCGTTAGCCTTAGCCACTAGCTGGTGTTTAGATTGATGTGTACATGTGTGTAAATACAGTGTGTTTTCCGGCTGTAAAATCAAACCAAAGATTCTAAAGGTTTTCTCAGTGAAAAATGATTTCAAGTCGATGTTTAATGCAGTAGTGGTGTGTTAGGAGGAACCTGAGAGACCTGATAAAGCGAGTATCTCCGAGTTTGTGATTTACTTTTGTTTCTGTCTGTATGGAGAGATTAGCTCCGCGTTAACCGCCTCACCGAGAGCACCGACTGTGGTGAAGAGAGAAGAGTTGGGCCAAAAGTTGCTGACTGGATTCACAACTTTTGTTCTGACTGATTAAGGACACTGAGCTACAGAACTATCTCCGCTGTGGTGTGCGTGTTTGAGCTGGAACATTTCCATAGGCAGCGAAGAGCAGGAACAGATTAGCGGAAGGCTGATGGGAGACTGGGGGGCAGAGCTGGAGGCGAGTCCGCGCTCGGTGCTCGCGTTCAGCCGCTAAACCAGGACAAGGACTGAAAGGAAAGAGGGCTCGAAGAATAAATACCTCTGTCCACAAATAGCTACTTATTCCCTTCCTGGGACACTTTGCCGTCAGCGCGGTTCCCCCATGGCGGGCGGGGGAGGAGCGACTCCTCCACTGTGGTATCACCGGGATTTGAGCCGCGCCGCTGCCGAGGAGCTTCTGGCCCGGGCCGGCCGAGATGGAAGTTTTTTGGTCCGGGACAGTGAAAGTGTGAGCGGTGCCTACGCCCTTTGTGTACTGTGAGTTCTCACCACATTCACATCTGTATTGTGTATGATTTATTTTAATGTTTTTCTCGGTATTAGGGCTGACTGTTGGTGTTTATTGTTGGACAAGCAAACTTGAAAACCACAAGGAACTTTTGATCTGCAGTCTCAGAGTTAAGGCGATGTGTTTATTTCGTGTTTTATTTTATTTTGTTAGTTAGCTTCTAAAAGTTTGAATATAACCTGTGGTCAATCATTGAAATATGATTTCCTGTATCCAAACACACACACGAAACATTTTTCCAGCTGTGACCTTGAGCAGATTTCTGATTCAGGAAACTAACTTTTTTTATCTTCAAGATGGTTTGCAATGTTCATAATTTAATTCATTGGTATTGTTAATAATGTGCCTAGTTTATATACTGTACGTCGCAGTTATAAGGCGGGGCTAGACCCGGTCACGCACCCCAGATGGCGTCACGTCATCAGGAATAAAAATAACTTACTCACTGGGAGGAGACCACTTTTTATTTTCCACTGATTTGTGGGGTAAATATCACGTGACTATAATAACGAGACTTATTCTTAGTATGGCGATCTGATTGGTGATTCCAACAATCACCTCTACTGTTATATCCCAATATTCCACACGATCAAAATTATTATAACGAAATTCAAGTTGCTAATTATGGAACTTGGATTCAAATCTAGACTGATTGGTTGTGTACGACTGTAGAGTTAAACCGAGCTGAACTTTTCTGTGGGCTTTTTGCTTTCATAGGCTGTGTGAAAAGTCGCTTTGGCGTGCAGTTCAGTGGTAGAGCGACTCACTTATTGCTCCTCACTTGTTAAGTGAATCTACAATCCCCATGTAAAGCAAATTTGTTCCTAATCCAGTGCAAAATGGATACGTGTCAACTCTACATCCATTATGTTTGATCCCCATCACATCCATGCTGGTCACCGACTGAATGCGACGATGAGAAGAGGCGGACATGAAGAACGCCAGGAGGCAGAGTAAAAATAGAGAAAAGAGAAGGTTTCTTTGTAGGAGAAGGATGATGTAATGACACAGTGCTCATTAAACTGGTAAAAACCGTAAAGCTAGACATCTGGAAACGTAGGCTGTCGGTTTTTGCTTTTTGTAAGCAGCAAATCTTTATAGATCACAAAAGAACTTCATTTTACAATGTCTTTGCAATTAAAAAGATGGTCTCTGACATAAAAGAATACATTTCTTAATGACATACAAGGAGGCGATTGGCATGCTTAACGTCCTTGCAGCCGTCCAGTCAAATAAATCTCAGTCAAAGCTGGAGTGTGACATCATCAGCGAAACATTGCTGCTGTGCATGTGGTCAGACTATCAAAAAAAAAAGGTCAGTACAGACACTCCCCGACTTACGTTCATCCATTTTACGTTTTTTTTTTTTCGATTTTATGGGGGGGGTTTCCAAAAAAAAGTCAAATTTTTAGTATGAGACGTACCTACGTAGTATGCTGACGTAATGACACAATGACGTAATGATGCTGCATCCATTGTTTACAAACGACAGACTGAACGTGCCCTGCTGCTTCCCAGTTCACTGCGTGTTACCCTTGTGTAAAGACGTCGTCTCTGTGATCTTTGTGTTTACACTGTTTTGCGGACTTTTGTAACCCTAAGCAAATATGGTTGTCAGAAGCGTAAGCCTACTAACATGGGTGCAAGTTTTCCGGCATATGCCAGAATTTCCGGTTTTCCTAAGACTGAATTAACTATCTGCTCGGCTAGGTGCAATCTACCATGCATACTCAGTTAAGCAAAGAGAGTTGCAAAATGAATGAAAACCCAAATCCAGAAAAGAAAGAGAACTCTCCGCTCTGCTGGTGATTCACATCAGTGCAGGCTGAGTACTAAACAAGTATTCAACGGCGCCCTTGCTCGCTTGAAAGACCGAAAGTCCGGATAACCCTTTGTCTCAAGCACAAGCAAGTGAACTACTTTATATGGAGCACCTCACATATTGTAAGCGTTGATTGGCTGTTTTAAGCTTCATGTAAAGTGACTCGGCTCAGCTACATGTAAATTGACTCGGCTCAGCTTCATGTAAAGTGACCATCTGTCGACCATCGGAACCATTTACAAGCAGAAAGATCGCATCATCGAGAATGTTAAAGGTTTGATACTGTATTTGATATTTCATGAGTGAATTTGATTAAAATTTATCTATTTGACATTAGTTTGCTTGAATTTAATTTATTTGAAATTAATGTTGATATTATTTGATATATGTAATATTATTTTACAATGTTATGTTTATAATAATTGATTTAGGGGTGTTTTATGAGATACGGTAGTGGTATTTATGGATGTATAGTACAGTATGAACGGCATATGTCACTGGAACATACAGTAACATCTTACGTTTTTTTTTCAACTTGCATTCGGCCGTCAGGAACCAAACAAAAACGTAAGTTGGGGAGCATCTGTATAGCCATGTGTGTTGTGCAGTAGGCTATATGAATGAGCAGGGGTCAGGAAAAAGTTTTTTCCTCTTAACCACTGCTTAAAAAAAAAAAAGGCAGAAACAGGTCCTTCAAAACACCAATTATGTGACTTGTATAATAATAGTTTATACTTATGCTCCATGCAATTAGTAGAGTTTTGACCTGTGACGGTATTTCTGTGATTTAGAGAAATTACCTCTGGTACGAGTTTTGAGTTGGATTTTTTTTTTAATTGAAAGTGTCTACTTTCGGCACACATCAGCCTGCAGTAAACCAACACATGGCAAACATAAGCATAAGCATAAGCTGGACTGCACTGATGTTTAAGGAGATGTTCTGGGGCAGTGGTGGCTCAGGAGGTTAAGACTATAGTTTACTGATTGAAAGGTCAGGGGTACCAGTACCAACCAAGCTGCCGAGTGGCGCATCGACAAGGTGCGTGACTGTTAACCCGGTCGCAAGTTCGCATCTGGGTTAGTGTGAGAACCACCCGTGGTCGGGAGTCCATGCGAGATAATTGGCCAAGCTCTCACAGGAGAGAGGGACAGCACGTGCTAACTTTCCTGTCACTCACAGCAATCAACAGCCAATCACGGGCTCATTCAGAAAAAAGGGAGCGGATATAGTGCTTTTCCTTAGAGTGTGTTAGACTGTCCCCAACAACACATGCCGTTTGAAAAGAGGCAGATGACTAGCGTTGCACGTCTCATGGAGTGGATGTGTGCATGCTGTCGACCATGATGTGGTAGTCGAGTGATGGAGAAGATAATAATTGATGGGTGGGATTTGAATATGACTAAATTATGGCAAAATGGTAGGAAACTCTCAGATTCTCAGTTGTACTAGTCCTTCTAAAAAAATTAGCATATTGTGATTAAGTTCATTGCTTTCTGTAATGTACTGATAAAAATTAAACTTTCATATATTTTAGATTCATTGCACACCAACTGAAATATTTCAGGTCTTTTATTGTTTTAATACTGATGATTTTGGCATACAGCTGATGAAAACCCCAAATTTCTATCTAAAAAAATTAGCATATCATGAAAAGGTACTCTAAACGAGCTATTAACCTAATCATTTGAATCAACCAATTAACTCTAAACACCTGCAAAAGATTCCTGAGGCTTTTAAAAACTCCCAGCCTGGTTCATTACTCAAAACCGCAATCATGGCTAAGACTGCCGACCTGACTGCTGTCCAGAAGGCCATCATTGACACCCTCAAGCAAGAGGGTAAGACACAGAAAGAAATCTCTGAGCAAATAGGCTGTTCCCAGAGTGCTGTATCAAGGCACCTCAGTGGGACGTCTGTGGGAAGGAAAAAGTGTGGCAGAAAACGCTGCATAACCAGAAGAGGTGACCGGACCCTGAAGAAGATTGTGGAGAAGGGCCGATTCCAGACCTTGGGGGACCTGTGGAAGCAGTGGACTGGGCTACAGATGCAGCATTCCCCAGGTCAAGCCACTTTTGAACCAGAAACAGCGGCAAAAGTGCCAGACCTGGGCTACAGAGAAGCAGCACTGGACTGCTGCTCAGTGGTCCAAAGCCCTTTTTTTGGATGAAAGCAAATTTTGCCAGAATCTGAAGGAAGACTGGGGAGAAGGAAATGCCAAAATGCCTGAAGTCCAGTGTCAAGTACCCACAGTCAGTGATGGTCTGGGGTGCCGTGTCAGCTGCTGGTGTTGGTCCACTGTGTTTTATCAAGGGCAGGGTCAATGCAGCTAGCTATCAGGAGATTTTGGAGCACTTCATGCTTCCATCTGCTGAAAAGATTTATGGAGATGAAGATTTCATTTTTCAGCACGACCTGGCACCTGCTCACAGTGCCAAAACCACTGGTAAATTGCTTACTGACCATGATATTACTGTGCTCAATTGGCCTGCCAACTCTCCTGACGTGAACCCCATAGAGAATCTGTGGGATATTGTGAAGAGAAAGTTGAGAGACACCAGACCCAACACTGTGGATGAGCTTAAGGCCACTATCGAAGCATCCTGGGCCTCCATAACACCTCAGCAGTGCCACAGGCTGATTGCCTCCATGCCACGCCGCATTGAAGCAGTCATTTCTGCAAAAGGATTCCCGACCAAGTATTGAGTGCATAACTGAATATAATTATTTGAAGGTTTACTTTTTTTGTATTAAAAACACTTTTTTTATTGGTCGGATGAAATATGCTAATTTTTTGAGATAGGAATTTTGGGTTTTTATGAGCTGTATGCCAAATTCATCAGTATTAAAACAATTAAAGACCTGAAATATTTAGTTGGTGTGCAATGAATCTAAAATATATGAAAGTCTAATGTTTATGAGTACATTACAGAAAATAATGAACTTCATCACAATATCCTAATTTTTTGAGAAGGACTTAGTATAAAAATGTAAGTCGCTATGGATAAGGGTGTCTGTCAAATGCTGTGAATGTAAAAAAATGTTCCAGTAGAGGCGGAAGCTGTTAAGTTGATTTTCTTGTCTGGCACGTATTTCCCAAAACTTTAAAGTGGAAAGAATGCAGGCTTGATAAAGTTCAAGTTTGGTGTTCAAAGATAACTGGTGGTTAGGCCACATTCTGCTGTTCAGTCTTACCGTAATGCCTGCAGCTTTACCAATTCTCGTACCCACTTCAGGCTCAAGGGAGAGGAAGATAGTGATCACGGGTCCCAGATACATGAAGCTTTCAACTACTTCGACGTATCCCTTGTCGATGTTAGTAACAGGCAGGGAATTAGCACTTTGTGTTGATACTATTTGTCAGTTCGAATTCTTTACAGGCGTCAGATAAGCAGTCCACCAGCTGTTGTAGGCCAACCTCTGTGTGGTACATCAGTGTTGCATTGTTAGGAAACATTAGCTCACAAACGAGGACCTCCATGACTTTTCCTTCATGCAGAGCCTAGCGATGTTGAGTCTTTCGTATATTCTGGTGCGGAGGTAGATGCCATCGTCACAAGCACAGAACACAAAGTTGTGGAGCGTGAAGAATAATATCCTGAAGAAAGCTGGTGCCAAAAAAAAAAACTTCTTTTGTAGGGTGGGTTTCTATTATACTGTCTTCTGTCACAAGCTCCTTTAAGCTGTGGTATGTCTGCTCATCCTCATGAACCTCTGCGCTAAACACTAATCCTGTTGATTCCATTACTTTTCTTGTACAAAAGCTGTTAATCGATCTCGTCAGAGTCAACTGTCTCTGGCATCGACTTTGGAAGCATCAAAGCCTCTGTGATTCTTAGCTCATGGAACACAGACGGAGTTCTCCAAGCATGGACGTTGATTATCCTACACAGTTTGCCTGTAACTGTTTTCTGGTCTTGAAATCCTTTCTGTTTCAGATTCCTCTTTTTTTCTCCTCCTTGTGTCTTCTGAGTCTCTTAGTAGTTTTGCACTGTCTCTCTGATCTAAAGGTTACTTTATATTTGACGGTAGCACTTTTGGTTTCCGCTTTCTTGGCCCTTCTTGACACTTTTCATAATCCAGTTCTCTTTTTTTCCACTTTCTGTCTGTCTGTCTCCCCTCCTCAATTCTTCATTCTCATTCATTTTCTGAACCGCTTAATCCTAATTAAGGGGGGAGACTGGCGCCCATCTCAGTCAGCTCTCTGTGAGGGCGGGGTACACCCTGGATAGCTCGCCAGGCATCACAGGACAGAAACATGCTGACGGCTATGCAGCTAATTTTTACGAAAGTCAGAGTCAGTTTCTTTACAGCCTCACACCACAGACAGTGAGGGACATGGTCGCTCTTTGATAACCCAGTAACCTGCACTGGGGGGGGGGGGGGGGGCATTGACAACACTTGGCCTGAACCTCAACCTTAGAATCGGTGATCCACACCTTACCACCAGGCTAAAACTGCCCCCTCCTCTATCTTAGGCTTCTATTCTTTCATTTTTGGTAGATATTCTAAAAAAAATAATCACAATACAGACGCTCCCCCACTTACGAACATTCGTTTTACGAACATCCGGAGATACAAACATCCGGTCTGAGGTCGAGAGTGAAAGTAAAAGTGAAATGAACAAGTAGTAATAGAAATGGAATAAAATCTATCGAAAGATATATTATAAATATAAGTATGAAATATGATTAAACATTATCCCGAGGTAGATTTAATACTAGGCTCTGGCAGAGGGGTGTGTGAAGAGAAGCAGAACCATACATTTCTGAACTCCTGCCAAAAGTGTCAAAGAAGAAACAAATTGACTCCAGTATTATAATGAACTGGATAATAGTGAAGCTCTCTGTATATTTGATCAGATCCACTGTGCTGTGCTTGAGAGGAACCAGGAGTTTAAACACAGGATATATTGATATTGATAATGTGATGATTATGGAGAGAGAGAGTGAGAGAGAGAGAGAGAGAGAAAGAGAGAGAGAGAGAGAGAGAGAGAGAGAGAGAGGATATGCTTTCAATTAGGCTGAGCTCAAGAGCATCATTACACCGCGTGGTCAGTTATGTAATACAAAAGTTTGATTACTTTCAGTGCTTAAAGTAAAATATGAATACAGTGGTACCTTGAGTTACGAGTGTCTTTTATAATGAATTTTCCATGATACAAGCTTTGATCTCACCAAAAATCTACCTCACCCAACGAGCAAAATTTTGATTTACAAGCTCTGCTGGGGAAATGGCTTTTCCAGGCCAATTAGCCTTGCATTCTTCCAAGTGTATTCCTCCGCGCTCAGAGAACACCTTGTGCAGCGCTTCTCTGTTATTTTATGTGATGGCCCCTATAGGAAGAAAAAGAATTTCACGCCCCGTGTGTGATTATAAATAGTGTTTACTGCATTTCATATCATTTGCTTGCCCGGTGCTTTTCCCCTACACCATAGGGAGCACAGTAAAGAGTACCACTACCACCTACTGTAGAGGATGCACAATTACACTTAATTCTAGTACAGTATAGCAAAAAAGCATTTTCCCCAGGGTCATACGCACCCCCCCCCCCCGGCACCCCCCCCCACACACACACACAGGGGGGGTGCCCCACTATTTGAGAAGCACTGGCCTTGTGGAAGTTCACCACGAGCCTTTCCTCGCTGGCATTTGCAATGTGCACATGCACAAAATTCTTTTCCTCCTCCTCCTCTGTTACGCACCACCTTATGCCTGCCCACATGACATCTTCGCGCCCCCGTGACGTTTTTGCCGCAGTTGATGATCGGAAGGGTTAGTTGACTTGTTTATTCTTGTTTTATTATTTATTATTATTAATGCTAATGTACATGTATTATTATTATGAAATATTTATTGTTTTTACATGGTTATTTTTAATGTATTAGGTCAAATATACATGTTTGTGTCAGGTTATATGAGTTTGTGAGGGGGTTGGAATGGATTAATTGTTTTTTTATTATTTTCTATGGGAATTTTTGTTTTATCTAATGAGCATTTTGACTTATGAGCTCGCCCTAAGAACGGATTAATTTCGTAAGTCAAGGCACCACTGTATATTTTGGTTTAAGAATAACATGCAGGCAGTGGTGGCTTGGGGGTAAAGGTGCTGGATAACTGATCCTAAGGTTGGGGGTTCAAGCCCCACACTCAACAGCTTGTCACTGTCCCCCAGTGCAGCTAACTGGGTTATCAAATGCTGGCCATGTCTCTCACTGTCTATGGTGGAAGGTTCATGTAAAAGAATCATTGATGACTTTCGTAAAGAGTAAGTGCATAGCCGTCAGCGTGTTTTTCGCCCTGAGTCGCCCGGAGTCGGCTGGAATGGGCGCCAGCCTCCCTGTGACCTTAATTAGCATTTAAGCAGTTACAGAAAACTAATGAATGAATAATATGCTTCATCTCGAGGTGGCACGCTGACATAGTGGTTAGCACGTCCGCCTCACAGCAAGAAGGTCCTGGGTTCAATTCCCAGCTCGGTGTGGAGTTTGCATGTTCGCCCCGTGCTTGCGTGGGTTTCCTCCGGGTACTCTGGTTTCCTCCAGCAGTCCAGAAGTATGCACAGTAAGCTAATTGGCTGTTTCAAATCACCCCTTGGTGTGAGCGTGTGTGTTAATAGTTGTGTGAGAGTTGACCCTGTGATGGCCTGAAGAGCTGTCCAGGGTGTACCCCGCCCTCGTCCAGAGCTGACATGGGTGCCAGTCTCCTCACGACACTAATTAGGATTAAGCAGTTCAGAAAATGAATGAATGATTGTTACATCCCAAATTGAAGCTTATGTAATGAGGGTTTGGCTCAAAGCATCACATGAACCATAATATATGGAATTAAAATAATAGAAACTATACTGTACTTTGTTTTGTTGGAATGTTTAGTGGTAGAGGTTTATGTTGAAATGAGTCTTCTATAGATAAATGTCTATGTGGATTATGTACATTACAAGCAAAGCAATGACCATTAATACAATGGGCAAGCAATAGGCTACTACCGTGTTTCCCTGAAAATAAGACCTAACCACAAAATAAGACCTAGCGTGATTTTACAAGATGATTTTAATATAGGCCCTCCCCTTAAAATAAGCCTTAGTTGAGAGCGTGATGTCACAGGGTCACGTAACTTATGTTTACATGCCATATTGGCATGATCCGGACGGCGCTCGCTCATTCAACATTGCTAAACATTTTAAAATATCGTGTTGCACAGTTGGCTGTGCAAATAGACAGAGGAGTAAGCCTGCACTGTCATTTTATCGTTTTCCATCTGATCTGGAGAGAAAAGCCAAGTGGATAGCAGCGGTAAATAGGAAAGACTGGAATCCTCCAGAATACAGTAGAATATGCAGCGAACACTCTGTATTAGGTAAATATACATTATTATATTATTATACTAGTCCTTCTCCAAAAATTAGCATATTGTGATAAAGTTCATTATTTTCAAATAATTATGTTCAGTTATGTACTCAATACTTGGTTGGGAATCCAGGAATCCTGGAAGCAGAAATGACTGCTTCAATGCGGTGTGGCATGGAGGTAATCAGTCTGTGGCACTTCTGAGGTGTTATGGAGGCCCAGGATGCTTCGATAGCGACCTTAAGCTCATCCACAGTGTTGGGTCTGTTGTCTCTCAACTTTCTCTTCACAATATCCCACAGATTCTTTATGGGGTTCAGGTCAGGAGAGTTGGCAGGCCAATTGAGCACAGTAATACCATGGTCAGTAAGCAATTTACCAGTGGTTTTGGCACTGTGAGCAGGTTCCAGGTTGTGCTGAAAAATGAAAATCTTCATCTCCATAAAGCTTTTCAGCAGCTGGAAGCATGAAGTGCTCCAAAATCTCCTGATAGCTAGCTGCATTGACCCTGCCCTTGATAAAACACAGTGGACCAACATCAGCAGCTGATATGGCACCCCAGACCATCACTGACTGTGGGTACTTGACACTGGACGTCAGGCATTTTGGCATTTCCTTCTCCTCAGTCTTCCTCCAGACTCTGGCACATTGATTTCCGAATGACATGCAAAATTTGCTTTCATCCAAAAAAGTACTTTGGACCACTGAGCAACAGTCCAGTGCTGCTTCTCTGTAGCCCAGGTCAGGCGCTTCTGCCGCTGGTCCTGGTTCAAAAGTGGCTTGACCTGGGGAATGCGGCATCTGTAGCCCAGCCCACTGCTTCCACAGGTCTCCCAAGGTTTGGAATCGGCCCTTCTCCACAATCTTCCTCAGGGTCCGGTCACCTCTTCTGGTTGTGCAGCGTTTTCTGCCACACTTTTTCCTTCCCACAGACGTCCTACTGAGGTGCCTTGATACAGCACTCTGGGAACAGCCTATTCGCTATTTCTGTCTTACCCTCTTGCTTGAGGGTGTCAATGATGGCCTTCTGGACAGCAGTCAGGTCGGCAGTCTTACCCATGATTGCGGTTTTGAGTAATGAACCAGGCTGGGAGTTTTTAAATGCCTCAGGAATCTTTTGCAGGTGTTTAGAGTTAATTGGTTGATTCAGATGATTAGGTTAATAGCTCGTTTAGAGTACCTTTTCATGATATGCTAATTTTTTGCGCTAGGAATTTTGGGTTTTCATGAGCTGTATGCCAAAATCATCAGTATTAAAACAATAAAGACCTGAAATATTTCAGTTGGTGTGCAATGAATCTAAAATATATGAAAGTTTAATTTTGATCAGTACATTACAGAAAATAATGAACTTAATCACAATATGCTAATTTTTTGAGAAGGCCTAGTATATATAAATAAAATATGTGAATTTATACAACCGTTAAAACCAGTGATAATTGTAATATATTATTGCATAAGCGCTTGTTTGTGTAGGTCTATTTGGGGATAGAACACGCACCTTATCCGTTATGAGGTGGTAGTCTCTCTTCCTGGTTCCTGGCTCCCATTGTTGCATACAGCTTACAAATCTAGCAACAAAATACTTGTAAGCTTCCATTGATTTGTAAGCTTTTAACTCTTTGCAAGTAAATGGAGACGGGCCGTGGACAAGATATGTACAAAGATCCAAGTAGGCAAAAGCAGGAAGGGAAGAATGGTCGCATTCCAACACATTCCTAAACATTGACTGCGGCAATCCCCAGCTGCTTTATTTTACTCCGATACCTCACCCTCTGGTCACCTGTCAGATGATTGACAACGTCTGAAAATATTATAGTGTCATTGCTTTTGTCTTCGACCTTCTCGCATATTTTGCTTTCGCTGTCATTATCGGTTGTTGTTGAAGCCATGCTTAGTGAATCGTGTGTGTGTGTGTGTGTGTGTGTGTGTGTGTGTGTGTGTGTGTGTGTTCTGGATCACGCTTGCCGTCCAAGATGGCGCATGAAGGTATTGGGGTCACGTGACTGCAAAACCTCAATTCATTGGCCTGCTACTCGCTCAATCTAGGGCTCTAGGTGAAAGCGCCGACTCATCTATTAGGCAGCTTTACCTAAGGTACCCTGTCAAAGCATCAATCCTTGCGCGTTGAGGCTCAGTCGATGACGTCAGCGACTGCTTTAAAATGAGGACATACACTTGCGTCCATAAAAATCGGTAAAACCGCTCGATTCGGTTAGGTTAAAATATTAAAAAAATAGCGAAATAAGAATATAAAGACAAAGATATATTATAAGACATGTAATAGAGAAAATGTAAAATACATCACCTAAAAATAAGCCCTAGTATAATATTTCGGTATGAAAATTAATATAAGCCCTGTCTTATTTTCGGGGAAACACAGTACTGTATTCAGAATAGTATAACCTTCAGAATAATGGTCACATTATAAAGTGTAGTTTTTAAATAATAAAACCATGGAAGTTTTATCTTTGTGTTGTATGGAAGAGTGGAAATATGTAATCAGTATTTCTAATGATGGTCTATAAATGAGTCTTAAAGAAACTCAGGACTTGCATTTTCAAATTTTAGGTCAGTAGTGTGCAACTTGGTGTATATTTAATTGGAGTTTCAGGTCCAATTGATGCTGGATCTTACTGATGTAGCGCTTATCTATTTTTTGACAAGGTTCGCCATGCCAGAGAGACCAGCACGCCTGCATGTTTGAACCAGAAACACATGGCGACTGTAGTACTTCACTTCTCTGTTCTTCAAATGCAAATGATGTACAGGGATGAATATACATGGAAATATAGCAAACTGAAAATTCTCATTTGAAACACAGAACTAGATTTTGTTGTTGTTGTTATTTATGAGCGCACTGACATGTCTAATTTGTTAAGTAATGAAAGGACATAGATTTTTCTTTGATAATATTCTCACTTTAAATCTCATTGTGGTTTGCTAGTAAATAAAGTACTGGTGGGAAGTAAAGGACCGGAACCCAGGCAACGTTTTCTAAAACGCGCACAAACAAAACGCTGTTGGCGGAGAACAGAGATGTGTTGGGACATGTCTCACTCCGGAGATTCTGCACTTCTGCTCACAGCTGTTTACTGTTCATCCTTGGGCTCAAAGGGAAATGAAAGAAAAGCCATCCAAACACTCTCGTTACACCAAAAACATGTATGTTTTCATCATCAGGTGTTTTATTTTTACTTTTTTTTTACCTACAATATGCTAAAATTCTTTTGAAAAAATGATTTTGCCTGTTTGACAAAGCCATCAAGTGTAGTCCGATTCACTCTTGCAAGAGTGAGAAATTGCAAGAATAGGACATTGGCGCATCAGTTCCAAAAAGACAAGATTCCATCTGTAATTTTTAATTTATTTTATTACTTTTTTCTCCATAGTACTGTACCATTTGCTTGTTTGTCACACGCTTAAAAGGAGAGGTGTACTGTCGGGAGCCGCGCCCCGTCTTAAAATCTCTGCGTTCGGCCACAAAGCATTTTTGTGCATGGAAGTGGGCAGCGCCACAAGACCTCCGATCTCGTAAGAAAGCAAGTTAACATTGAATCCGGACCTCTGATCTCTCGAGGAAGGAAGTTAATATTGAATCTGGACCTCAGATTTTTCAAACAGGTACGTAATTCGGCTTTAAATACAACACCCTGTCTCAAAAGCTCTGCATTCGGCCACGAAGCATTTTTGTGCACGGAAGTGGGCAGCGCCACAAGACTTCCGATCTCGTAAGAAAGCAAGTTAATATTGAATCCGGAACGCTGATCTCTCGAGGAAGCAAGTTAATATTGAATCTAGACCTCAGATCTTTCAAAGAGGTATGTAAACCCCGTCTCAAAAGCTCCGTCGGCTGTGTTTGGGCGGAGCCCACATTCGGCAGAGCGCACACTCGAGAGAGAGAGTGAGAAAGAGAGAGAGTTTTGTGTGTGTGTGTGTGTGTGTGTGTGTGTGTGTGTGTGTGTGTGTGAGAGAGAGACAGAGAGAGAGAGAGAGAGAGAGAGAGAGACAGTGTTATGTGTGTATATGCGTTAATAAATATATATAATATATATATATATATATATATAAAAGGAAAATTATTTATTAAACCATTTAAACATTTTATTAACATAATAAACCATTTTATTAACATATTTATTAATTAAATCATTATTAAACATTTTTATTAACGCACATACACAGACACACACAACACTGTCTCACTCTCTCTCACACACACACACACACACACACACACACAATACTCACTTCTGGCGCGCTCCACTGAATGCGGGGCCCACACGCAGGACGCCGGAGCATTTTAAGACGGGGTATTCAAAGCGCATTCCCTGCTTGACAGATCGGAGGTCCAAACTAAACTTTAACTTGATTCCTTGAGGGATCGGAGGTCCGGATGAGCCACGTTTTGCTCACATTCAGCGGAGCGCGCCACATTTATTAAACACTTACTGAATTAAACAACTTAAAAAACGAAAAATAAGCTGCAACGTACTCTCTCGAAAGAGAGTAAAACCTCCTTTCATCTCTGACTGACTCAAACGGCAGTCTCTCTCTCTCTCTCTCTCACACTCTCACACACAAACACACACACACACACTGTCTCTGTCTATCTCTCACTCTCTCTCTGTCTATCTCGCTCTCTCTCTCACACACACACACACACACACACACACACACACACACACACACACACACACACACACACAAACAAAATTCTTCCTTTCTCTGGTGTGTTTTGCCGAATGCGGGCTCCGCCCACACGCAACGCACAACTGACGGAACAATTTTATTTAAATGTTTAAATGGACGGGATGTTGTATTTAAAGCGGAATTACAGTGCCTGTTTGAACGATCAGAGGTCCTGATTCAATATTAACTTGCTTTCTTGTGAGATCGGAGGTCTTGTCCCACGGAGCACTCTGCTCATCTTCCTTCTGCTTCAATATCGTGTCAAAATAATCGCCTCCGTCACTGTATTTGCGCTTTAAGGTTTCCTTCTGCTTCAATATCGTCCCAATTGTAGAGGCGTTTTGGCGATAACGAAATATAACGCTGCATGATCAATCTCAAAACAAGGCAACAGTCCTGTTCAACTCTCCTTCACACGTGTGACAAACAGGAAGTATGGGTACAGGTCAGCTCCCTCCTGGCCAATGGGAGGCCAGCGAGACGGGATGTTGGGAGACAGCCAATGAGAAAGCAGCTCGCGCTCTGTGTGAAATTTTGATTGGCGCGTTTGAATTTTTGAATAGCCCGTTTGGCGCTTTTCGTAAGAGGAGGTTGTTTCATTTACAGAGGATGAAAACTTAGGAAAATGTTTTTCGTAACCTGGCGTTTTCGTACCCAGAGGGTTTTTCGTAAGTAGAGAGCTGACTGTATTAAACTAACAAATGAGGTATCAACTAGTGAATTAAATAAAGCAAAGCACATTTACACATAATACGGCATTTACATACTTCAGACAGGTATCTGCTCAGAGAAGGTCAGAAGGAGCTGCATTGTGCCTTTGTGGATCTGGAGAAAGCATATGACAGGGTGCCAAGAGAAGAACTGTGGTATTGTATGAGGACGTCTGGAGTGACAGAGAAGTATGTTAGAGTGGTGCAGGACATGTATGAGAGATGTAAGACAGTGGTGAGGTGTGCTGTCGGTGTGACAGAAGAGTTCAAGGTGGAGGTGGGTCTGCATCAAGGGTCAGCTCTCAGCCCCTTCTTGTTTGCTATGGTGATGGACAGGCTAACAGACAAGGTTAGACAAGAATCTCCATGGACTATGATGTTTGCAGATGACATCGTGATCTGTAGTGAGAGCAGAGACCAAGTGGAGGAAAATCTAGAGAGGTGGAGGTATGCCCTGGAAAGGAGGGGATTGAAGGTTAGTCTTAGTAAGACAGAATACATGTGTGTGAACGACAAGGACCCAAGAGGAACTTTGAGGTTACAGGGGGCAGAGATAAAGAAGGTGGAGGATTTTAAGTACTTAGGCTCAACAATCCAGAGCAATGGAGAGTGTGGAAAAGAGGTGAAGAAGCGCGTGCAGGCAGGTTGGAATGGATGGAAAAAAGTGTCCGGTGTGATGTGTGATAGGAGAGTATCGGCAAGAATGAAGGGGAAAATGTAGAAGACGGTGATGAGGCCAACAATGTTGTATGATTTAGAGACAGTGGCCCTGGGGAAAAGACAGGAGTCAGAGTTGGAGGTAGCAGAGATGAAAATGTTGAGGTTCTCTTTGGGAGTAACAAGGATGGATAGGATCAGAAATGAGTACATCAGAGCACATGTTAGATGTTTTGGAGACAAAGTCAGAGAGGCTAGATTGAGATGGTTTGGACATGTACAGAGGAGGGATAGTGAGTATATTGGTCGTAGGATGCTGAGGTTGGAACTATCAGGCAAAAGGCCCAGAGGAAGACCAAAGAGAAGATTTATGGATGCGGTGAAGGCGGACATGAAGGTCGTTGGAGTAAGAGTAGAAGATGCAGAGGATAGGGAGAGATGGAGGCAGATCATTTTGCTGTGGCGACCCCTGAAGGGAACAGCCGAAAGGAAAAGAAGAAAAGAAGAAGAAGACAGGTGTCTGCTCATTTACATACATGTTCCAAAAGCCAGTATCCACTTTAAATAAATTACTAAAAATTAAAATTAAAATAAAAAAGTCCTTTGTGATGTTAAATCATAACTCATTTTATGATTTGTTATGAGGCATGTCTGTGGCACCATAGCGAAATTTTATGTTTTGCTAAGAATAAGGGCGCTGTTGTAACGTATTCAGGGATCCCTCACTTTCCGCTGTTAATTGAGACTGAGATCCCCCGTGACTGCCGAATTCCACGAAGTAGGATCAACCCCCATGACTGACATATACAGTAGGCCCTCGACATTCGCTGGGGTTCGGTTCCAAGCCCTCTCGCGAATCGAGATAATCCGCGAGTTCAGTACCCAGAAGTAACCCCCCCCCCCCCCCGCCTCATGGCTGCATTGATGATAAAATAAAAAAATTATGATAAAATATAAACATTATACAGCATATACTGTTGTAAAGCACTCATTTTAAAGTCTATTTCAATTATTATTCCAGTACAGTACTTAAGTTAATGTTTGTGCGTGAGATTTTATGTTCCGTAGTATGTTTAACAAACAATACCAAAAGGATAAACTTTATTACGCTTCATGTCCTTTTACATTGAACTTGGAGTGACGTCTTGAAGTGACGTCTCCAAGGTGGCGCTGCTTAGAGGGCAACGTCGCGGAGTTCTCAGAGTCAAATTGTTTCTTTGTTCGTTTCAATTTGTTTTATTTGTTTGTTCATGTTTTGCACTATGCTCGTCTATGATCGGTTGAGCCTACTACAGCTATGAGCAGCTTCAGCTTCGAGCAACTAAGCATGCAGCAACTTCTATCGTGAGCTGCTATGGGAGCTCAATGCTAACCGACCCCAGCTAGCATAAGCCCAGGCGGTGTTCTCAGAGGCTTGGCACTTCCGGCCATACTGCTTGAAAATGTTCAGTCCCTGCGAAACAAGATGGACGAGCTTCATGCTCAGATTGCAGCGCAGAGGGATCTACAGGACTGTGTTTCTGTGAAACATGGCTCGAGGCGATTGCACCAGCCGGCAATCCCAAGCGCCGGAGTCGTCGTTCGGCCCCTTCCCGCCTGGGCTTCTTGTCCGCTGGGGTGTGGCTCGCATTGAGCTGCCTACCATAGCATATTAGCTCTGCTAGTTGCAGCCCGGCTAACCAGCCCAGTTGAGCGTGCTTAGTTATACACGCTCAAAGATACTCCGATCTTATAGCTGCAGTAGAGTCGACCGGTCGTAGACGAGCATAGTGCAAAACATGAGCAGATAAAACAAATTAAAACGAACAAAGAAACAATTTGACTCTGAGAACTCCGCGATGTCGCCCTTTGGGCAGCGCCATCTTGGAGACGTCACTCCAAGATGTCACTCCAACTTCAATGTAAAAGGACATGAAGCGTAATAAAGTTTATCCTTTTGGTATCATTTGTTAAACATGCTACAGAACATAAAATCTCACGCATAAACATGAACTTAGGTACTGTACTGGAATAATAATTGAAAAAGATTTTAATACAACAGTTCAGAGAAAACCGTCGTTTCTCAGGAGAAAGTCTTATGTCTTCAGAAGAGACATCCAGCGTTTTCTATCGCTTAGCCAGAGAAGACGCATAGCATTTGAGTGGTATCATAGAGTTTAACTGGTAAGTAAAACACACACAAAAAAAGAGGCTCATTGACAACTTGTGTGCGAATGAGGAAAAAAGGGCAGGACATGAGCTCAACCAATCAGGAGAAAGGAGGACAGCCATTGACTGAATTTGAATCACGTGCCGGTTGCTCGGCAGTCAGCGAATACTCAAACCGTGGGTGCAAAACTGTGAATAGTCAAGGGCCTACTGTACGTACATGTATATATGTACATAATATCAATACATACATATTCAAAGGGCAGTGGTGGCCTAGTGGTATAAGCCACTGGATCTCTGATCCAAAGGTTGCAGATTCGAGTCCCACTCTCCACAAAGTTGTCACTGCCCCCCACTCAATCAAAGGCTGGCCATGTCTCTCACTGTCTATGGTGTGAGGCATGTAAAAGAATCATTGCTGACTTTTGACAAGAGTAGGCTGCAAAGCCGTCAGCGTGTTTCTGAAACATGTGAAAGGATCTGACCACCCATCACATTACCTTGGTCGAGACTAATGAGATGATGGAGCACGCCAGGTGCAATATCATCTCAGTCACAGCAACTCAAAACAGAACCACCTCACAGAACAGACAGACATATACTAGTATAATATCAATAAATACATATTCAATGCTATAAACGCTTATAATAATAATTAAACATTCAAAAATAATGCATAATATGTAAATAAAATATAAATACACACATACAGACGCGCACACAGATGCACGTGCATGCACTCAGATGCGCACCTCACATAAAAATGTAAGTAGTTTTGATGGGGGGTTTTGGGTTGTATTTTTGTTTTTTTTGTTTGTTTGGGGTTTTTTTTTTTGTTGCATAATTGGCCTTCTTCTGTGGCATTTTCCTTAACTTTCCTCCTAGTTTTTTTTAATTTCCTTATTTTTTTAACTCGATCAATATTTTTTATGAAACGCAATGCACTGAAGCTGCATGAATTGAAGCACGAAGCAGCGAGGGATCCCTTTATATTCGCTGTCCAATCTTCAAACTTCACGTGTTGTTTAAGTGTGTTGGCCTGAAGACACTGAAGACATGTCAGTATTTGATCACAGTAATGGGACCTACTGGCAACAGGAATTCTAAAAATTAAAATTTAAATGTCCTGTCCCTACCATAACTGACAAAATCCTCCATAAATTTGGTCAGAAAAGGATTAAAACTTTGAATGTTATGGTGAAAATTGTGCATTTTTGTCGCTTGGTGTAATGACATGTTTGATGTCCTCCAATGGAAGAGAAAGTTACCGTGAGTCACAAGGTCTAATCTAACCCAAATTTGACATTTCATGAGAGGCCTCATCTGAACACATCTGCATGGTCTCGCACATGGTTGTGGCAAAATGACTTGATGAACACGCCCTACAAGTATTTAATCAAACTGCTCTTGCAATGTGTTTCACCCAGAGCTATGAAAGTTGATGAGCTTATGTAACATTTTTCTGACTCACAAAAATGATCCTTGAAGCTACTCTGTTAATCCAACACAAAGACTGTTCTATTTGGCCATGGGTAAAACATAAATATCACACAAGACCCTGCATCAGATTGGCTTAATTTTGGTGAGCCTAATATTAAAGTGGAATTAAACCTAAGCTTAATCAAATATTGTGGGGTCGGTGGCATAGTGGTTAAGGTGCTGCACTCATGATCGGGAGGTTGTGTGTTTAAATCCCAGTTAGACAACCACTGTACTAAGACCCCTGGTCAAGGTCTTCACTAGGGATGTCATTGACAATTGGAATATCGATATATCGCCGATATAATTATGTTGATCGATAATCGATACCTATAAAAGGGGTATCGATATTTCTAACGTTATAGCTTTCCTGTGTTCATGACAGCGTCTGTAGTAAATGCCATTTTCAATGACACCCCGAGTAAATGGTACGTCCCGCCTCTCTGTATGGTAAATGGTACGTCCCGCCTCTGTCTGTCTTTTGGCTTTTTCCCTTTTACTCGGGTGTCGCCACAGCGAATCGTCTGATTCGCACTTTTGATTTGGCAGAGATTTTTACATCGGATGCCCTTCCTGTCACAACCCTTTATAGTGAGGGACAGAAACACGCTGACGACTTTGCAGCTACTTTTTACGAAAGTCAGCAATGGTTCTTTTACATGCCTCTCACCATAGACAGTGAGAGACATGGCCCGCCTTTGATAACCCAGTTAGCTGCACTGGGGGGACAGTGACAACCTTGTGGAGGGTGGGACTAGAACCCCCAACCTTTGGATCAGCGATCCAGCGCCATATACCACTAAACCACAACTGCCCCGGTACGTCCCGCCTCTCTGTATGGTAAATGGTACGTCCCTGCTTCTAGTGTGCCGTCAGAGCGCGTGTTCTCAACAGCACGGAACATTTTGAACAAGTAGAGACACTTCTCACCGGATAATGTAGATATGTGCATCCTCTGAATCTATACATCTATTTTCGATTCCACGTCACTGTGACATGCAGCGGTGAGCCAATCCTTTCGGTACTCCAGTGTGTGGGCGGGTCCGATAGCTTCAAACTCCGATTTTATTGGATTATAACAACAGCCACAGACTGCGCCTGTTGTTTTTGAGTAAAGAGATACATTTCCCTCATTTTGATCGGCTCATTTCCACGAAGCCAAGCACAGCTGGCAAGCAAACACAAATGGACGGACATGGAAAAACTTCTACCTGCAGACCAGCTGATTGCCAAAACTTCCTGTTACATAAACACTGCAGCGTGTGAGTCCAATAAAATTAGAGCTTCAAGGTATCAGACCCGCCCACACAGAAAGGATTGGCTCTCTGCTTCGCACCACAGTGACGTGGCATTGAAAGTAGATGTATAAATTTGCTTTGAGCAGTTAGAAAGTGAATCTGCATCATCTCCTGCTTGGCCTTTTAAGATGTTGGCGCTGCCGGAAGCACAAACACTCGCAGTACACAACACTGAGTACACAACACTCGTACTGCACTGCCATGAATCATGCTTCACCACTTTTGCGGTTGTAAAGTCGATCAGACAAAACTCGCATAGGTCGTAAGTCAATGACTCACTGTATTCAATGCATTATACAAACTACTGTAATATATCTTAATCTGTTCTATTTAATGCATTTATGGAACAGTACAACAGTATTCCAATGTATCGATGCATCGGAAATTTTTTTAATCAATATATCAATACCAATAATAGGTTTTCAATGACACCCCTAGTCTTCACCACAAGTGTGCCTCTGTTCAGCCAGCAGTATAAATGGGTACCAGTAAAAGAAATATATATGCTAGGAAGGTAACCTGCGATGGACTAGCGTCCCATCCAGGAGTTGTACTCCTGGTCGCTTCATGCTATGGAAACCGGGGATAAGCTGTGTGATGCCAGGTGGGGTGTGTGTGACCCCAGGGAACATGCTTTTTTTTTTTTTTTTTTTTTTTTGCGCCGTATTAGGATAAAGTGTAATTCTACATCCACTACAGCAGGTGGCAGTGGCTTCCTCATTGTCAGAGTGTTCCCAGAGGTAAAATAAGAAGTGAAGTTAATAAACCCAACATGGAAATTTTTAACAGAGGCGGAGAGCGATGGAGATGGTGAGAGAAACGAAAGTCTCCAGAAAGCTAAGTTGAGGAGGTATGATGAAGCGGTTGTAGCACTTGGCTTCACTGTGCTGCGGTGAGAAACGAGGAAAGACCGCTGAGTTTACCGTGTCTGAAAACATTGGCAGTGGGCAGCATGAACCCAAATAAATTCAGGCGTCACTTAAAGACATCACACCCCGATCACGTGATGAGCCGCATGTTTTTTCAGCGAAAACATGCTGAATATTTCCAACAACCATCCCGCTTTGTGAATGCTACTCCAGGAAACCAGCAAGCCATGTTAGCATCAGATAAGGTGGAGTACAGTCATCCCTTGAATATCGCGGACAATGTAGATCAGACCTGGCCTCTATATTCAAAAAACCGCGAAGTTTTGAACGCCCCCTCCCCCTCCCATTTCTACCATGTTGTCTCATTTCTATATGTTTTCGCGTCTATACAATATCAAGAAGTGTATATTAAACGTTACACAGTTATATGCATATGTAAATACTGTAATGTATTAATATTTAAATAGAATTTATTCTTGATTATATATTTATCCTTCATTTCCACCGCGATCAGACTGTACAACGCCACTTTGTAACTTTCTTTTTCTTTTTTTATTGTATATTACTTTATACTATTTATGTATCTATTTATTTATTTACTTATATAATATATGTATGTGTGTATGTATGTATGTATGTATATGTATTATTGTATATGTCTCTATTTTGCACCCCTTACTGATGGTACCTCAAGAGCCTGTAACAGTGAATTTCTCCATTGTGAAATTAATAAAGCTCTATCTATCTATCTATCTATCTCTATCTATCTATCTATCTATCTATCTATCTATCTATCTATCTATCTATCTATCTATCTATCTATCTATCTATCTAAATACTTTAAGTACTGTACTCATCTCTGACAATAGCTCTTCTCCGCGGTGCAGGACGTTCGCAAACACTATACAGTAAGATCACAAAATCACAAAAATCCCGCGGGGATGTGCGAAGCAACAGCGTCACGCGTCTAAGCCAATCAGCTCGCGAGATTGAGTTGAATGGGCGGGAGGCAACAACATCACGCGTCTAAGCCAATCAGCTTGCGAGATTGAGTTGTGTGGGCGGGAGGCAACAGCGTCATGCGTCTAAGCTAATTAGCTTGCGAGATTGAGTTGAGTGGGCGGTCCCTGCCTGAACTGGGGAGGAGGGGCACTTCGTTTGGAAACAATGGCCGCAGCCTGCCTTGGTTCCCTGTCTTCCGCTTGTTTACATGCGAGTTTCAGCACGAATTTTGAATTTTTTATGAATATTTTTATTTTATTTTATTTTTTATTAAAAATACCACGATGTACCAAGACCGCGATGCTCAAATCGCGAAGTGGCAAGGGATGACTGTACCAAACTGCTCAGTGCAGAAAAGTGCTGTGAAGGCACAGGGGAAATGGAGGATATGCAAATTGTAGAACCTTCATCTGTACTAATTCTCCTAACCTCAGCACTCAGGTTTTGGTATTACTGGTTTCTGCTGCGAGGCTAATGATCAGAGCAGCAACTCCACTTTGCACTTCATATGGTTTCTCTCTCTGCAAGTTTTTTTTTTTTTGTGAGTCTGATGGGGATCTTGGGTGATAAGATCAGAATATTCACAATGGATATGGCAATGAGCAAGGTGGAATTGTTTTACCCGGATTCCATTTACAATAAAATCTCTGTGGGGTTCAAATCTCACAGGTTCAGTCATTCTTGATTTTTTTTTTTTTTGCAAATTTACATAAATATTTCTACCTTGTAACCCTTTAGCATAGTGGTTAGCACCTCTGCCTCAGAAAGAAGTTCCTGGGTACTCTGGTTTCCTCTCACAGATAAAGGACACACCTGAGGCTTACGCTATTGTGAGTCGTTTGATTGTATGTGAGCGTGAATGGTTGTCAGTTTGTGTTGGTCCTGTGATGGCCTGGTGAGCTGTTTAGGGTGTGCCCTGTTTATGCCCAGAGTTGACTGGGTTAGGTTCCAGCCTTGTCGCAACCCTAATAAAGGATAATGCTGTCTGGAAAATAAAATGGAAAAAGAATAATAATTAATGATTAATATTAAAATGTTGCATGTTTAGCAGATGTTTAATGTGTGTAAGATAGGCATCCAAATATGTGCAAGTCCTGACGCTGTGGATAGGTCTTAATCCGATACACTATTTTAAACAACAAACTGTGTGTTTAGCAACTTGGTGTAGAATTTATTTGTGACTCACCCACTTTTCATCTATACTGAAGAATAGAGGACTACACCAGAGAGACCTGTGTGTGTGTGTGTGTGTGTGTGTGTGTGTGTGTGTGTGTGTGTGTTGGGCCTGAAGCGTGTTTCACAATTTGACATTACAGTAATCCCTTACCACTTCGCGTTTCTTACTTCGCGTCCACGCAATATCGCGGGATTTTCCATCAGGCCATTAAAAAATTAAAGAAAATTCACATGCACTACAGCACTACATGTACATTCACTACACTACTCAACATGCTCTGTTCTCCTTCTTGATTTGAGTGTTCTCTGATTGGCTCAGGCCGTGAATCCAGCAAGCTGATTGGTCGAGATTGTATTTCCAAGATCCAACACATGGGGCTTCCTGTCTTTGTGTTCTACAGGAAACACCACATTGTTAGTTCGTCTATGCTAAGCACCAGCAGTTCTCCAGGCAGGTGCCCAAGTTTTTCTCTGTGCTCAGTAGTGTTGTGTTAATACGTAATCGCTAAGGACTTGAAAATGGCCCCAAAACGCCCAGGAAGGGTTATGGTCTGTGCTAGTTGGCGGCGTTTAACTCTCTTTCTCTCTCTCCCCATATACTGCATGCGCTGGCGAGGGGCGTGGCTGTTACCCACAGGCGAAATCCAGAGAGCGCACCTGAATTCACTCAGCCATTAGCACGCTATAAAGAGAAGTTCCGTGCTCGACCAGTTTCCGTGTTGATACTCTCCCAGGGGTTTTGGTTTTTGTGTTTTTCCCTCACCACTATGATGAACACGATTTTCCCTGCACCCCAGTGCTTCCCCTGAGCTCAATAAAAGTCTGTTTCATCGTACTTGGTCTCCTGCATTTTTGGGTCCGACTGATATGCTCCCGGTGTCACAGTTACTACACGTTTCACTTCCTTGGAAAAGGTTACTGCGGCTGTTTTGCGTATTTTCTCTTCCTCCTTCTTAATGTAGCGCACAGTCGACTCGTTAATGCCGTAATGGTGAGCCACAGACTCAAAACTTCGCCCTTCTTTTAATAAATCTAGAAGCTTAACTTTCTCATTAGTTGGCTCAGTGAATTCAGGTGCACTCTCTAGATTTCGCGGGTAACAGCCACGCCCCTCGCCAGCGCATGCAGTGTATGGGGAGAGAGAGAGAAAGAGAGTTAAACGCCGCCAACTAGCACAGACCATAACAGTAACAAAGCACAATAAGGCCGTTGTGAAAATGGAAAATGCCTTATCGTTGTGGATTACGGACTGCCGTAAAAAGAATGTGAATTTGGACAGTAACATGATGCGTACTAAAGGAAAGGTTGTTTACAAGACCTTTACGAGGCGCTGACGAGCCCCAACCAAGCACCAGTGCCATCAGTGATTCTCCTCCTCGACGTGGCCGTGGATTTGTCATTTATAAGGTTTGTTATACAGTGATACCTCAGCTCACGAACATAATTGGTTCCCAGAAAGTGTGTGAGGCAAAAAGTTCGTCTTCCGAACATTTATTTCCCATAAGAAACCATTAAAATGAGAATAATCCGTTCCCAGGTCCCCATAATACATAATTTTCTACTAAATAAGCCTTAAAACTACACAAAAATATACCTTATTTTATGTATAATAAATGTGCTATTGTATTGTAATTAAAGAAATAAACTGTACTGTATAATAAAGTCGTTTTATTTACTTTTGTGATGGTAGTTGATGGCTTGATGGAATGGAGTGGGAGGAGGAGGGAGGGAGGGACTTACTGTTTGGAAGGAGTGTTTGGAAACACCCTTAGCCACACACACACCCTTAATAGCTTCCTTGTTCTTAAGGATGGTGGTAGACTTAGCGTACTGGTACTGGGACGCTGAGTCACACAAACGCACACCTCGTTCGTGTTTTTCAATGATCTCCGCCTGTGGTGGGTCTTTTTCGGTCCCATAATAGCAAAAGTACACTCAATATGGTCCAAAATGTCTATCAAACACAAACCATTTCCGCACTCAAAGAAAGGGGTGTGACGAACTGTGACGCCGTGACCGTGCGTCAGCTTCTCGTGGCCGCCACCGTGGCGCTGTTCGACCGCGTGGTTTGATTCGTCCGCCGAAAACTAGTTCGTCAGCAGAGACAATATGCTCGCAAATTTAATGTTCTTGAGGCGAAAAGTTCGTGAGCTTAAGCGTTCGTCAGCGGAGGTTTTACTGTATATATATATATATATATATATATATATATATATATATATATATATATATTTATTTATTGTTATTATAAGGTGTATAATTTATTTATATATTAATATACATTGCTTGTATAACATTAACATGCATAGAACACTTTAAAATTAACTTCTATACAAATTTTATTTAATATATAGGTGGGTGAGTGTCCTTAAGAAGTGGCAGAAGTCATTTCACGTTTTTTTGCATTTCGCGGGGGGCACCAGTCCCTATTAATCACGAAATAAGGGGGATTACTGTATTACAATCTCGATGTAACACATGAACAGCCCATCAGGAGCACGGGAACGTCAGTTTAACTAGCAATAAATTAAGTCAATGCAGTGAGGAGTTGATGGATCTCTTGGAATCCATCAGGATAGCATGTAAATAAACTTTTTAAAGATAGATAAAGATGTAACTCAACTTTTTCTCACCCCACTGTCCTCCACTTGAGTGGGAGTCGCTCACACAGCAAAGGTCTACCTGCTTCACCAGCTCATAATATTTGCGACAAGGGATCTGAAATAGAGAATCAGAAGAAAGGGGAGAGAGAGAGAGAGAGAGAGAGACTCAGTATTGACAATGAAATAGAGGGATCCCTCACTACTTCATACGGCTTCAGTGCATCGTGTTTTGTTTTTTTGTTTTTTTAAATATTCATCGAATTAATAAATAAGGAAATTAAGGAAGAATAGGCGGAAAAGTTAAGGAAAACACCGCAAAACAAGGCCAATTATGCAAAAAATCCCTAAACAAACAAAAAACAAAATAACGCAAAACCTTCCATCAAAACTAGTTACAGTACATTTTTGTGAGGTGCGCATGTGTGTGCGTCCGTGCGCGCATCTGTATGTGTGTGTATTTATATTTTATTTACATCTTATGCATTATTTTTTAAATGTTTAATTGTTATTATAAGCATTTATAGCATTGAATATATATTTATTGATATTATATACACATATACATGTTCATATATGTCAGTCGGGGGGGGGGGGTGATCCTACTTCGCGAAATTCGATAGTCGCGGGGGGATCTCGGTCCCAATTAACCGTGGAACGTGAGGGATCCCTGTATTGCACTAAGTCAGTCATAAACATCTGGTCTATTATATCATCTGAGCCAGCTGCCTTTCCACGGTTCATCCTCTTAATATCTGCTCTCATTTCATCCTCACTAATTCCTCATACTTCCTAGTTCATTTCCCCCATCCACTCGCCCCTCCTCCAATCGTCTCACAAAGAATTCCTTCATCAGCTTCCCAAGATGTTTTTGCCACATTTCCAACACACTCTTCTCACATAACAGCACATAATCATTTGCATCCTTTATTCCTACCTTGGGTTACATCTTTCCCTGCTTCATCCTTCTGCATGGACAGTTGTAATGTGTCCCCCCCACACCCCCTCTTTTGTTGTGTTTAGCTTCCCAGAAGAAGACATCTCATTATATGCCTCTTTAATAGTGACTGACACCTTTCTCCTTTTGTCTTGTGCCTTATCTCTTTGTACTCCTGTACACTTTCCTAATCACTCCAAGTGTCAAGGCTCCTTTTTTTTCATCAATTCTTTTTGTCCTCCTTCACATGCTACCCCAAATCCTTTACCAGCTTTCTCCTGCACCACAACTGCTCGAGCTCTCATGTAATCCAGCATCCCCTCGCTGCTACCCAACACCTATTTCCTGTCTGAATTTCACACAGCGGTCTTCCGCCTTTAGCTTTCATCCTCCGATCATTGGTTCATTTCGTACAGTCCGCCTCTTCTTTACTTTCAACATCATCATCCAGACTCCCATCTGATGCTTTCTTGCAGCACCTCCCCTGCCACCATCATACAGTCACTAATCTTCTTGAGGTTGGGTCTTCTGCATTGAACATTGCTGTGCTATCCAATAATTTCGCAAAATCTACCACCATCTGCCCTTTATTGTTCCTCTCCTTGACCCTGTACCTGCCTACCACTTCATCTCTGTCCATTGAGCTCCCACTTCCATCACCACACTTTCCTTGAAAGCGTTTCTTCTGACTTTCTTTAGAAATAATCCTTCTCTTCTCTCTCACACCGTACTTATTGGATACAAATTTTAACTTGACAATTATCTCTCTGTCAGACCTCTTCACTTCCATCACACTCATGATCAGCTTTTCTGAGACTCTCTCTTCCCATCTATAGTATGGCTTACACCTCTTTTAGTATAAAATGGTCCAAGTTCAGTTTTGGAAATAAATAAAATTAATTTACTTTCTTTTTCAGCAACATTGCTGATTGTTTTTTTAAATTAATAAAAATTTATATATAATATAAAAATATGAGCGAGAGAGATATTGTTGAAAAAAAAAATAAAGCGACCCATTACAGCAAAATGAGTGTTATAGTGTTTTGGTATTGGTCATACCGATATAATTACATTATTACAGTGTAATTATTACATAATTATAGCATAATTTGTGTCTATGTAATATATTTTAAGCAATACAGTCATTTATTTAAATTGAAATGACCATTGAAAGCACAAAACTCTTTTTTTCCCTGTGGATTACTTTTGTGAATTATTATCAGTGGTCTGAACTACAGAAGATAAGAGTTGAGCGCCTGTATGGGTCATTATAGCGACAGTTTCAGGAAGCTGCATCCAAGTGGGGGCCCTGAACACGGACATTTCAGTTTGCATGTCCCTCAGACATGACAGAAGCGCTACCAGAATTTTTTGTTGCCCCCCTTTTAGAGGTATTCCAGGTACGTCCAAATAGAATGAGGCCCCAGGGTAGACAGAGAAGTTGTTGGTGGGAATATTTAGATTGTGTCTTGCTTGGGAACACCTCGGGAGGTGGTGGGAGTAACTACAGAGTGTCACTGGGAGAGGTATGTCTGGATTTCCTTCATAAACCAATGGCCATACATTTGTGCTGTCATTGTATCCGATGGTGGAAACTGCTCCAGATCAGAGTTATTTATTCACAGATGATGCTCTGAGCTGTGGTTTGATGCACATGGTTTAGTAATTTAGTACTTTTGAATTATAGGAGTTTGGTATATTGTAGTACAATGTGAGTAGAATATTTTTCTACCTTGTGTGAATAATGAATCAACGTAAACTGTGGGAATAAAGGTGTAAATTTGCCCACACTTTGTGTGAGTGGGTGGGTTGTGTTTCATTCATTTTCAAACACACTTCGTGCTAATCAGGATCATGATGAGGCTGGTGCCCATCTCAGCCATCTCAAGGCAAGGGCAGGATACACCCTGGACAGCTCAATGGGCAATTGCAGGGTCAACATTTACACAACTATTCACACTCACTCTCACACCTAGGGGATGATTTGAAACAGCCAATTAACCTACTGTGCACATTTTTGGACTGTGGGAGGAAACTGGAGTACCTGGAGGAAACCCATGAAAGCAAATGGAGAACATGCAAACTCCACACAGAAATTCCCAGGCTGGGTCATGAACCCAGGCCTTCTTGTTATGTTGGCTGGATCACTGATCCTAGAGTTGGGGGTTCAAGCCCCACAGTCAACAAGTTGCCACTGTCTCCCCAGTGCAGCTAACTGGGTTATCAAAGGCCGGCCATGTCTCTCACTGTCTATGGTGTGAGGCATATAAAAGAACCATTGCTGACTTTCGTCAAGGGTAGGCTGCAAAGCCGACAGCGTGTTTCTAATCGGGAGTCGGAGTCCCCTGAGGCAGTTCGTTCACAGAAATGTTCTGGCAATTCCTGCAGCTGCACTGGAACCTAGTCGTATCGGCTTCTGACCTTCCATCAGATCTTTCTGGTGGTGCCAAGAGGGGGGGGGGGGTGCTTGCTGCTTGGACAACAGCCTGTCCTCCATACTTCATACCCAAGCTCTGCGCACTGGAGAGTATCACCAGCCAGGATACCAGCCAGAGCTCAGTTCCATAGTCCTTCGAGACTGACGGAGGCCTATCTATCTATCTAGACATTGATGTACCCAACAGTCATGGACAAAATGACTGTGGTGCAGAAAAAGGCTTCAGCTAAACAAAATTATATTCATATATATGGAAGCACATCACTGGAGATCACGCAGAGTCCACGGTAAAAAGTATCAGCTGTTGTACGGCTGAAGTGAGGCACAGCGGGAACGAAACACCGCCCAATGCCGACAGCTAACACTAGCAGTGATACGAGTACCAGTGAGCAACACAGCACATAAACACTAGTGATTTTTTCCAAGTGCTTAATCACAGACTGTGTGTTTTTGTTACTTTATGACTAGTTGACTGCTATTTTGAGAAACTTAGAAACTCATAAAAAAAAAACTTGAGTAGTCATGAAACCTGCAGCGTGTGGGGGGAGGGGTGTCTGTGTAACACAAGATCCTTAACACTGTGTCTCTGCTTGAAGAGCATGTTGGTCACATGACCACATTGGTAATTTCACATTGGGAACAAAACGCATTGGTATATTTACACAACAAATAAACCTGTGATGTGTAAATAGGAGTGTTCTCTTTAATAATAAACAAAATTCAGGTGTTTAATACTTTGCTCATTCAGTGTGTGGGTTGTGTGTTCAGGTGCCTGTTGAGTTCAGTGTACCTTTACCCTGTGTGTGTGTGTGTGTGTGTGTGTGTGTGTGTGTGTGTGTGTGTGTAAGAGTTCATTGTGCTTGTACCATTGCCCTGGCCAGTTTTTCCTCTTGCCATAGCGACATTGTGCCCTGTAGTAATAACGGCTGGTTAATTATAGAACAAACACACACAAGTCCAGTAAAGTTTTGACTACCAAATGTGTGTGCGTTTGTGTGCACATGTGTGCGTTTGTTGAACAAAGCACTGGCAATGTTCAGTGCCACTCAAACACTTTTTACTATTGAAATGAGGTGTGTGTGTGTGTGTGTGTGTGTGTGTGTGTGTGTGTGTGTGTGTTGTCATAGAGAGAGAGCACAGCTGGTTTGTTGGACCTCAACAGGTTTCCACTTGCACTGTTTTTTTCCTTGGTAGTCTGGTTTCAGTTGTGAGTGTGTGTGTGTGTGTGTGTGTGTGTGTGTGTGTGTGTGTGTGTGTGTGTGTGTGTGCGTGTGCGCATGCATGTATGCGTGCATTGAAGATTAATCAGTTTATTCTGTTTTTCTGTAGATATCAGAAGCATGTTCACACATACAGAATCCTACCTGATGAGGAGAACTTCTTGGCAGTGCAGGTAATGTTGATGTGCCTGTGTCTCTGCAGTGGCTGCACTGGACTGCTGTGACCCCTATTCCACCAGTTAACACACACACATCTTTAAAAAACTGCATGTTTTACTAACCTAAAAGATTTCAATGTGAATGTTGATTGTATAAAAATGAACAAATATTAATGAGTATTAATTTTGATGGCATCACCTGAGTGAACAGTATCTACACTCTGTGTTCATTTAAAGTTATGCATTGATGGCGAGAGGGATATCGCAGAATATTAATTTTTAATTTGCTGAGTATAAAGTGCATAATTGTACTAATATACATATTACCACCTTAGTAAAAAGCACATAAAATTTTTGATTTCTTTATTTTTATCATGACGGTGAGCTCACAGTGCAGCGCAGAGCAATGTCAAAAGGGCCGTGTGATGAAATCTTTTTAATGCCACAACACAGCTGTGGTTGTACTGTGCAGAAACATAATAAAAAAACAATTAAAATTAAATTTATATAATTTATATTTACTTATATTAACCATTTCACTGATACAGGTCAGGAGATCCCTGCTTTGATTTAGCTAACAGCTATAAGACTCTCTGTGTGGCTATTGGTGCCTGGTTGTGTCTGTCTTGCATACTAATTGAAACCCAAAAGTACTGTAAAGCACTCCGTACACAGTGGTTCGAGATCTGTCAAAAAAAAAAAAATCATATTATTTTTGGGCTTAATGAGTTGGAGAAATTTCCAAATTATTATTCTTTTTTTGTGTGCTCTGTATTAATCCCTCAAGGAACATGATGTCCTCTGCATTTAACCCATGCAGAATCAGCACGAGCACACACACACACACACACACACACACACACACACACACACACACACACACACACACACACGCACACACACACACACACACACACACACACACACACACACACACACACACACACTTGGAACAGTAGGCTGCCACACACATTGTAATGCCCGAAGAGAAGTTGGGGGTCAGGTGCAAGGGCACTTTAGACATGAAATGTGGAGGAAGGGGGAGGTGCAGCTCACTTCCCCACCACCACACATTTTTTTCCTGCTGGTTCAAACTAACGTCCTTTCAGTCCCACTTCTCTAACCATTAGGCTACGGCTGCCCCATGTAGATACAATATTATTTATAATGACTAATAATATCGACATTCTAACACTTGATGCCTGTGTTCAGTAAGTCCAGTGGTTGTAGCTGTGACGGCACTATGGAGGCTACATTTCTGTGGTGTACCTCAATGTTGAAGCAAGAGTATCCTATCCATATATGAGTTATACGGTTATGTGGTCTAAACATCCAAGTGTATCACATGTGACATAGTGATTGTTTACCTTCATGCTAGTTTAAGCAGACAGGGGTACTACGGAGACCACAATTTTTATGGACATACACACATTTAAATGTAACCTCATGTCACATGTTATTTCATACACCAATATAGAGAGTTTAATTATCTGAAAAAAGGACATCGAGAGACATGACAGTCCTTTTGTGATGATCAAAAACAAACTTTTCTCCAGAATGGAGAAGTAACTTGAGATATGAAATACATAACGGCCACAACTGGGTCAATTTCAGTTACACACCGATATGAATTTTAACAGTTTAAAAAAAAAAATCGCACAAATTGCAACAATCCATCCAAGACATGGGCCAAAACCATTAATTCATTTTCTGAACGGCTTAATCCTAATTACAGTTGTGGGGAGGCTGGCTCCCATCTCAGCTGACTGTGGCCGAGGGCAGAATACATCCTGGACAGCTCGCCAGGCTATCACACGGCAGAACTATGCTGGGGGCTTTGCAGCTACTCTTGACAAAAGTCACCAATTCTTCTTGTACAGCCTTCCACCACAGACATGGCTGGCCTTTGATAACCCAGTTAGCGGCACTGGGGGGATTGCACAGCAGTGACAACCACTTATTAGTGAACCCCTGACCTTGGGATTAGTAATCCAGCACTTTACCAGCACACCACCACTGCATCAACTTTGGTGTTTTATCATAATATCAGCTGTTGATTCAAGGTATAATAATTTTATTTACTTGAGATTGTTTTCCACAAATCTAAAGCTTGTCAAAACGTTAGCTGCACGAGGGTGACAGCAGTGACAACCCGTCAATAGTGGGGTTTGAGCCGTCGACTTCGGGATCAGTAATCCAACACCTTACCACTGGGCCACCACTGCCCCTCAGGTAGTTTACAGTATCTGTAAATTGTAGAATTGGCCATAGGTCAAAGTCTTGTGATGGCAGTAAGGGCATAAAGTTATTTTACGACGGTATCTGTGCCCTTTAATGACTGACAGCTTTTGTATACAGGGTTGACTCTGAGTCGCATGGCTGTGTCACATGCCTATTGCAGCCCATCTATATGACGGCATCTGTTCTGCTCTCTCTAGTCACTCTTCAGAAACAGCGGGGAAACAGCATTTCCCGAAAGGAGTTTTGGGAAGCGAAAGCAGCTCGAGCAAAACTTTTAAGTGTTTTTTTTTTTTTTTTTTTTCCCATTTAAAAGTGGGTGGTCCTGCCTGCTCGAGTGCCCAGGACAAAGTGTAATTTTGATTCAAGTATAATTTAGTCAGAATAATGATTCAAGATCGTGGGATCAGACCAATCAGATTACACCATTCCCTTGTTGTATAGGATAATTGTCGTATCATCCACGTAAGGTGAAAACTGTCAATCCAAGGTGTGTGTGTGTGTGTGTGTGTGTGTGTGTGTGTGTGTGTGTGTGTGTGTGTGTGTGTGTAGACATCTCAGGGAGTGCAGCCAAAGAGGTTTAAGACGCTACCTGAGCTGATTCAGCTTTACCTTCAGCCTAATCAGGGTCTTGTCACCACGCTGCTACTGCCTGTGGAGAGAGAGGAATGTATGGATGAGAGAGACTACTCAGGTATACAGACACAAACACAAACACACACAAATAATACCTGTGAAGGGAACAGCCGTCTTGATGACAGTAAAATTGATTTTATTACATCATTACTAATTTAATAATTACTGAATATTTAGATTAAAACCCAAATAATAAACATTAAACAGTGACGTGCCATGATCAGAAACCAAGTGGTGTTCCATAGGGACTTGCCCTGAACTGTGTTGTGCTGCAAAATCAAAGTCTTTAACCAATCAGAAGGAAGCAATGCCACTAGCCCTACCAATGGGTACAGTATAGACCACTGAATATAGTTGTTTTGATTTGCGTTTTTTTTCCTGTGCAGACAACATATTGGACAAATAAAACAAAGGATAGCATAATGCAATAGCTAAGTCTCATGAAATGATCACAAACTCAAAAATGTGAACAATCTTAAATAAAATTGTGTCAAATAGAGAGCATGATAAACTGGTTGCTGGTGGAGAGACAGTAGACTAAGCGGACAAATGTGAATATTCCGTATACAGTCTGCCCTCTACATACGTAAACCTCTGAATACGAAAAATCCAGGTTACAAAAAACATTTTCCTAAATTTTCGTCCTCTGTATACGAAACAACTTTTTACGAAAAGCGCCAAACTCGCCATTCAAACATTCAAAGTTGCCATTCAAACATTAAAACATGCCATTCAAACGATGCATGACGGGGCAGTGGTGGTCTAGTGGTATAGGGCGCTGGATCGCTGATCCAAAGGTTGGGGGTTCGAGTTCCACTCTCCACAAGGCTGTCACTGTCCCCCCCAGTGCTTCTAACTGGGTTATCAAAGGCGGGCCATGTCTCTCACTGTCTATGGTGAGAGGCATGTAAAAGAACCATTGCTGACTTTCGTAAAGAGTAGCTGCAAAGTCGTCAGTGTGTTTCTGTCCCTTGCTAAAAGGGTTGTGACAGGAAGGGCATCCGACGTAAAAACCTCTGCCAAATCAAAACGTGCGAATCAGATGATTCGCTGTGGCGACTCCCTAGTAAAAGGGAAAAAGCCGAAAGGAAGACAATTCAAACAATGCATGAGTTTCTCTCCATTGACTCTCTCCCAACATCCCACCCTGCTGGCCTCCCATTGGCTAGGAGGGATGATGCAGCTCCCTCCCATTGGCTATCTCCCAACATCCCACCCCGCTGGCCTCCCATTGGCTAGGGGGGGAGCTGAACTGTACCCATTACTGTACCCGTACTTCTTGTTTGTCACACGTGTGAAGGAGAGTTAAACAGGACTGTTGACTCGTAAGTTCTTTTGAGAGTGATCATTGCAGCGTTATATTTCGTTATACATCATGGGCCCCAAGAAAGTGATTCCCGATGACACCGAAAAGAAGAAGCGGGCTCCGTTGTCAATCAAAGTGAAGCAGCAGATAATAAAAAAATACAAAAGTGGGATGCGGTTGAGCGAAATCGCAAAGGGGTATGGCCGAAGCATCTCCACCATCGGAACGATACTGAAGCAGAAGGAGACCTTAAAAGCGACGACCCCTTTGAAAAGTTTCCTTGTGATATCGAAAAAGAGGTCGCCACTAAACAACAAGATGGAGAGACTGTTACTCCTTTAGATAAAGAAGAAAGAAATTGTCGGAGATACAGTGATGCAGGCAGTATGTAATTTCAGAAAAGCAACTGCCATATTTAGTAACCTCGTGAAGGAGGGTGGGGGATGATTGCTCTTCAGACCAGCAACTCCCGGACTTTAAAGCATCGCATGGGTGGTTCGAGAGATTTAAAAAAAGGTTTTTAAAAATTATAAAAGGGTAAATTAAAAATTATAAAAGGGTTTATGGGGTAGTCTTGGGAGCCTTGGAACGAATCACACATTTTACATGTAAAATGGGCCTCTACTTACGAAAACTCCAGGTTACGAAAAAGGCGCTGGAACGGATTCATTTCGTAAGTAGAAGGCCGACTGTATTTACAACTAGCTTATGTGGCACACTACACCAGACTCTACATGCATGAATCACTAAAAGCATACAAGTCTTTGAATATAAACAATTCTCATCAATTCTACCACGTTTATGAGTTTATCATTCTCATCAGCCTGTTTGGAACATTGAACCTCATCCCAGATGTACAGGAGACGAGACTCATGAGACAAAAAGCTGGGCTATAGAATAAACGCAACATGACCTAACCAGCATTCTTTATTTACTTATTTATTTATTTATGATATGCTGTATTAATCCTGTAAGAGAAATTATTTCCAAAGTGAGCACACACACACACACACACACACACACACACACACACACACACATACACACACACACACACATGATCTTTTTCACAACCAGCACCACGATTGATTGAGCTTGCATTTTTTATCCAATCAGCATTATCATTACATGGTTGCAGCCTTGGCCGCTGCTCTCGCAAGAGACGTACCTCAGAGACCTTCTGGTGCAGCAGAGAGGCCACCATATTAAAAAGTAGTTTATTGCTACATTGCACAGCCTAGAAAAGCTCATACAGCAGGTCCGATAAACTTGGCTAAGGTCCTCACAAATTTTAGAGGTGTGATTTGAAGGGGGTACAATTCACACTCCAAGCAATTCAGAGGTGAGTAAAAAGTTGCACCTCTGCCACATCGTTTATTATGTTAAAATATCAAAGAACATAATTTCGTATTATTTATACATGAATTGAACACAATAGAGACTTAGTTCTGTTTTGCCATCCAAAAGAATCCAGTTTTCTGTATCCGCTGATTGGTGATGTCACTGTTCACTGGGTTAATGATGGACGTACACCTACCACATTAGGCTGAAAAACAAAAAAGATTTTGAAAAATGGCATCAAAGGTCATGAGATATGACTTGTTAATCAAAATACTTGGTGCCCCTCCCCCCATGGTATTCCTGTCCTTCTGGACTTTTTGCTTTGTGATAATGTAACAGAAGTGGTAGTAGTGTTCTAAAACATGCAAGTCACCTGATTTCGGATTTGCACAAATGCCACAAATCTGTCATTCATGTTCAAATGAAACATACTGTAAAAATAATGCCATGTTACAGATGGAGAGGATGATAAACCCCCACTTCCTCCTCGGACTGGCTCCTGTAGCTCTGCCCTTGACACACCCACAGAGAGGTAAGCCCTCCCTTCATCTTCTCTACTCGGCACAGTGGTTGTGATTTTGCATAGTATTGTAATGTGCATATCAGTAATCATAGCGGAGCTCCCCACATGTGCAGCCTACCAGCAATCTTTTGTAAATGTGATCCAACTGATTTTTTCATGGCTGTTAATAGTTTCTATTAATTTTTTTGGGGGGGAGAACATGGTTTAAAGATTTAAACTGTTAGCACACTCATTATTTTGACGCTAAATAAAACAAATTATTAAGCTCACACTGCTATAATATACTATCCCTCATAATGCAAAGCCTCCCCTCTCTCTGCCCTTTCCCTTCAATCTGTTTTTACATTCTATCCTTCTCTCTTCCTTTGTCACTCTTTCCCCTGCCTGTTTGCTAGTGTGTCAGTAGGGAATGGGTTCAGTACAATCTCTCATGAATATCTGAAGGGTAGCTATGCATTGGATTTGGAAGCTGTGAAGCAAGGAGCAAGCAGTCTGCCTCACCTCAACAAAACACTGGTTTCATCTTGCAAACGCCTGCATGGGTACACACACACACACACACACACACACACACACACACACACACACACACACACACACACACACACACACACACACATACACACACACGAAATCTCGCACGCGCACATGTGCATACACAGCTTTCATAGGGACTTCTCTCACGGAGGATGGTAGGCACCATGCTCCCACCTCTTTTATAGAGACCAGCAATGTAGAGAGACCACATCTGTTGTACAGAGGCGATGCTCCTTTCCCACAGATTGATAGGAATAAAGCCTTTCACAAAAACAGGTAGATTTTGGGGCAGCCATTGCCTAATTAATAGAAAAACAGCTTTGGAACCAAAAGGTTGCACACATTTTTGATGCGTGGCAGAAGGGGAGTGAGTTGCACTTTCCCTTCTGCCACCTTCATATCTGAAGTGCCTTTGAGCATGTCACCTAACTTCCAGCTGCTCTCCGGGCACCCCCAATGTGTGTGACAGCCCACTGTTTCTTTTGGGTTTGTGTGTGTGTGTGTGTGTGTGTGTGTGTGTGCTCACTTTGGTTGGGTTAAATGCAGAGACAAGAACTTCCCTTGTGAGATTAATTAAATATATCAAAATAAAAAGAAAAGGACATAGAGGCCTCCCCTTCTCACAGAGACAGATACATTACCACACCCATTTCAAGAGACAAAGAAGCATACAAGTAGGGCATACAAGTAGGGCATACAATGGTGCCTGAAAGTTTGTAAACCCTTAAAAATGTTATACATTTTGTCATAAATATGACCTAAGGGGGCATTCAACATTTTCCTAAGTGTACAAAACGTACGCTAGGGGGGAGGGGGTAAGATATCTTTGTACGCTTTTTAATATTATAAAAATGTCAAGCAACAATAATACATGCGCTCGTGAATAATTTTTTTTTTTTGCGTGTACGTTTGAAACTAAGAGCGGTACATGCACAGCAACAACAACAACAACAACAACATCGTTCGATTCGCTCTGCTTGACATAACACCTTAAAGCTTTTATAGTTTAAGACTACACAAGGGTGTAGGCTGGGAGCGTGCACAGAGTGCACGTGCACCCCCCCCCCCCACACACACACACACACACACACAGGAGTTGAGTTCCACTGGACAAGAAATTATGTGTATTCACAATCTTATAAATAAACTTAATGACTGTTATTGAAGAGAAAGTCGGAGATAAGTTCCATGACCAGAGTCAGGAAGTAAACCGGAAGTTAACGTGTAATGGGCACTGCACATGTGCAAGCCCAAGCTGACCAATCAACAAACATAAGCATAAATCAGTAAGCAAAAAAAGCTGAACACTGTCAATCAAACAAAGTGCGAATGTGAGAATAAAGCACAGTTTGTTAGCACTGGCTCCTTCACATGTGTTAGAACACAAACATTGACGCACAGAGAATGAATGGCTAAAATAATCATAAGCCATCCAGCCTGTATCTGCAGCCTAATGCTCAGTACTTTTATAAAATTAATAGCATGTTTTTGTGCTGTAAATATGTATTAATTAGTTTGTGCCTTTGAATAGATAAATAACTTTAGCTCAATTTGTAAATGTATTTAGCACATGTACTTGCAGATGTAGTTTGAAATATATTTGAGAATGTTTTTGGTTGAACTATAATATTTGATTCGTCTTCTGAGAGTAATAGATGAATTGTCTTCTGCTGAAAAACTGTGCGTGTTGTTGGCGTGAGATTCCATGTTGGTTATATCCTATAATATGCTGTGATATGCATGCACTACATTTCATGTGGTACTTTGTACCTACCCAGTGATGTCACGGTAACTTTGTGTAGGCGGGTACTTAGCAATGGTGGCTTTCAGGTCGATAACTTATACGACAAGCACATAAAACAAAACCGCTGTGTGTGCAATGGTTTATTTATGAATACTACCCAACCCGGTATCAGCTGCTGAAACATCAGAAGGCAGCTGATCACAAACTGAAGCGTGGTCGTCCAAAAGCCAATGACCAATAAAAAATGCAGACATTTTGAATTATATTTTAATATAAAATAATATTATTAAAAACAATGTCATTTTTATTATTACAACTAAATGTCTTAATATTAATATTAAAGCAGGTGTCATTAAAAAGAATTCTTTCAAAGGAAAATTTTTTATTGATTTCATTATTATTTGACTGGTGTATAAAAGAGGTATTGATCAATGAAATACATTGATTTATTTTATAAAAGAGGTTTGACCATTGTTTTGTTTAATATCTTATTAAAAAATCCTGTTGAGAGATCATCAACATTTATTTGTACACTTTCGGAGGGGGGCGAGGGGGGGTAAAAAAAACTGTACGCTTGGGAAAATGTTGAAAATGTTGAACCGCCCCTAAAGCAACTTGATTTTTGCACAAGTCCTGAAAGTAGAAAAGAGACCTCAGTTCAATAAATATTTTCTTCTGTCATTTATTTGTTTAAGAAAATGATCCAATGTTACATATCTGTGAGTGGGAAAATTTGTGAAGCTCTACGATTCACAGATAATTTGATGGTAAAATTGGTCATGTGTTTTCAATCAATGGGATGACAGTCAGGTGTAAGTGTGCCCCATAATTGCACTTACATCATTTTTAAGTGATTTAAAATCACTATCAGTAACATTCTTAAGTAAACCATGAATCAAAATGCAGTAGGGTAAGTGTTGTGGGTGGCTGGGTAGGTGTGTGGTTTTAGTACTGCTGAAAAGCGTAGGTTTTCAGCTGTTGTTTGAAGAAACCCAATGACTTAGCTGTTTGAACATCAACCCAAAGTTCATTTCACCACCTTGGAGCCAGAAAAGAGAAGAGTTTAGGTGCATTTTCCTCTTGTCCCTTGATAGAAGGAGGGACCAATCAGAGGATCTGAGAGAAAGTGGTGCAGTGCGGGGTGTGATAAGTGCTTTGAGGTAGGAGGGGGCAGGTTCATTTTTGGCTTTGAAGTCAACCATTGGTGTATTGAAGTTAGTGCGAGCAGCTACAAGAAGCAACAGGAGTGGCATGGGAGAAATTGAGGAGGTTAAAAACAAGTCATGCAGCTGCATTCTGATCAGTTGCAAAGTTTGAGTAGCTCTCAAAGACTGACTTGAAAGGAGTGGCTTGCAGTAGTCTAACCTTGAGATGATATGGGACTTAAAGTATATGATTGGTTGCAAGGCTAACACACAGAACCATGCACACTCACAATTTGAACAACCAGTTAACCTAATGTGCAAGCCTCTGGACTGTGAGAGTAAACTGGAGGAAAAACATAAAGCAACAAACAACAAGTACAAAACTATACAGAAATTACATATACTCATTCACTCACTCACTCATCTTCTTCCGCTTAATCCGGGAGTAGGGTCACGGGGGCAGCAATCTAAGCTAAGAGGTCCAGACATCCCTCATTTTACATTTTGATTTGATACATGTATGTTATATTCTTACTCAAGTAGAATGAGTAGAAGAGAAGAAGTAGTGTTGGCCAAGACTCATATTGGCCACACTTACATTACACACAGCTATTTATTGAAAGGGGAGCCTGCACCTGTGTGTGATACTTGTTCAGTCCCCCTGACTGTCAAGCACATTTTAATAGATTGCACAGATTTTGCTGAGACTAGGTTCCAGCATTTTAACGTGAACAACTTGTATGATCTTTTTACTAAATTTAATGCTTCAGTAATCCTGCAGTTTTTAAAAGATATTGAAATGTTTTATAAATTCTGAATTTGTGGTATAGTTAGCATGAATTCTGGGCAGTGGTGGTCTAGTGGTATAGGGCGCTGGATCGCTGATCCAAAGGTTGGGGGTTCGAGTCCCACTCTCCACAGGGTTGTCACTGTTCCCCCTAGTGCTGCTAACTGGGTTATCAAAGGCGGGTGTGAGGCATGTAAAAGAACCATTTCTGATTTTCGACAAGAGTAGGCTGCAAAGTCGTCAGCGTGTTTCTGTCCCTTGCTAAAAAGGGTTGTGACAGGAAGGGCATCCGACGTAAAAACCTCTGCCAAATCAAATGTGCGAATCAGATGATTCGCTGTGGCGACTCCCGAGTAAAAGGGGAAGAAGCCGAAAGGAAGACAGACAGTTAGCATGAATTCTATTGCTAGAGTGCTGCAATTCAGCCGAAATAACAACAGACTTTTACTGTTGGTTGGAAATGTATAGGAATGCACATTCTTAGCCAGACTCGTTTTTATTAATATTACCTTTTCACCTTTCGATTGGGTTTTACACGAAAATTGATAGTTTGAAGAAAATGATTTGGTTTACCTTGGCTTCATTTGCAATTTGAAATTGAACTCTTATTATACTTAATATAAAATAATCATGTTTGGCACAATATAACACACTATATGTGTTGAAAGTGCCGTTTAACTTCATTCATTCATTCATTCATTCTTTGATACGTGTGTGTGTGTGTGTATTTATATATACTTACCCCCTACTTACAAAATGAATCCATTCCAGAGCCTTTTTCGTTGTTGGATTTAAAGCAGAATTACAGTACCTGTTTGAAAGATCAGAGGTCCTGATTTAATATTAACTTGCTTCCTTGCGAGATCGGAGGTCTTGTTGCATGGAGCACTCTGCTAAATACTCCTTCTGCTTCAATATCGTGCCAAAATAATCGCCTCAGTCACTGTATTTCCGCTTTAAGGTGTCCTTCTGTTTCAATATCCTCCCGATTGTAGAGGGGTTTCAGCGATAACGAAATATAATGCTGCAATGATCTCAAAACAAGTCAGCAGTCCTGTTTAACTCTCCTCACGTGTGTGGCGGACAGAAGGTATGGGTACAGTAATGGGTACAGGTCAGCTGCACCTGGACAATGGGAGGCCAGCGGGGCGGGATGTTGGGAGACAGCCAATGAGAGAGCAACTCGCGCATCGTGGGAAATTTTGATTGGCGCGTTTGAATTTTGAATGGCAGGTTTGGCGCTTTTTGTAAGAGGGGGTTGTTTTCGTATACAGAGGACGAAAACGTCAGAAAAATTTTTCGTAACCCGGAGTTTTCGTACCCAGTGGGTATCATAAGTAGGGGGCCGACTATATATATATATATATATATATATATATATATATATATATATATATATATATATATATATATACACACACAGTGATACCTCAGCTCACGAACATAATTGGTTCCCAGAAAGTGTGTGTAGGGCGAAAAGTTCATCTTCCGAACATTTATTTCCCATAAGAAACCATTAAAATGAGAATAATCCGTACCCAGGTCCCCATAAAACATAATTTTCTGCTAAATAAGCCTTAAAACTACACAAAAATATACCTTATTTTATGTATAATAAATGTGCTATTGTATTGTAATTAAAGAAATAAACTGTACTGTATAATAAAGTCGTTTTATTTACCTTTGTGATGGTAGTTGATGGCTTGATGGAATGGAGTGGGAGGAGGAGGGAGGGAGGGACTTACTGTTTGGAAGGAGAGTCACCTTCCATAAGGACTGTCCCATAATAGCAAAAGTACACTCAATATGGTCCAAAATGTCTATCAAACACAAACCACGTCCGCACTCAAAGAAAGGGGGTGATGAACTGGGACGCCGTGAGCGTGCGTCAGCTTCTCGTGGCCGCCACCGTGGCGCTGTTTGACCGCGTGGTTTGGTTCGTCCGCCGAAAACTAGTTCGTCAGCAGAGACTATATGCTCGCGAATTTAATGTTCTTGAGGTGAAAGTTTGTGAGCTTAAGCGTTCGTCAGCGGAGGTTTTACTGTATATATATATATATATACACACACTAGTCCTTCTCAAAAAAGTAGCATATTGTGATTAAGTTAATTATTTTGTGTAATGTACTGATAAAAATTAAACTTTCATATATTTTAGAGTCATTGCACACCAACTGAAATATTTCAGGTCTTTTATTGTTTTAATACTGATGACTTTGGCATACAGCTCATGAAAACCCAAAATTCCTATCTCAAAAAATTAGCATATAATGAAAAGGTACTCTAAACGAGCTATTAACCTAATCATCTGAATCAACCAATTAACTCTAAACACCTGCAAAAGATTTGTGAGGCTTTTAAAAAACTCCCAGCCTGGTTCATTACTCAAAACCGCAATCATGGGTAAGACTGCCGACCTGACTGCTGTCCAGAAGGCCATCATTGACACCCTCAAGCAAGAGGGTAAGACAGAAATAGCGAATAGGCTGTTCCCAGAGTGCTGTATCAAGGCACCTCTGTGGGACGTCTGTGGGAAGGAAAAAGTGTGGCAGAAAACGCTGCACAACCAGAAGAGGTGACCGGACCCTGAGGAAGATTGTGGAGAAGGGCCGATTCCAGAACTTGGGGGGCCTGTGGAAGCAGTGGACTGGGTTACAGATGCCGCATTCCCCAGGTCAAGCCACTTTTGAACCAGAAACAGCGGCAGAAGCGCCTGACCTTGGGCCACAGAGAAGCTGCACTGGACTGTTGCTCAGTGGTCCAAAGTACTTTTTTTTGGAGGAAAGCAAATTTTGCATGTCATTCTCTGGGAGTAACAAGGATGGATAGGATCAGAAATGAGTACATCAGAGGGACAGCCCATGTAAGATGTTTTGGAGACAAAGATTTATGGATGTGATGAAGGAGGACATGAAGGTAGTTGGTGTAAGAGAAGAACATGCAGAGGACAGGGTGAGATGGAGGCAGATGATTTGCTGTGGCGACCCCTGAAGGGAACAGCCGAAAGGAAAAAAAGAAGAAGATTTAAGCAGTCATTTCTGCAAAAGGATTCCCAACCAAGTATTGAGTGAATAACTGAACATAATTATTTGAAGGTTGACTTTTTTGTATTAAAAACACTTTTTTTTATTGGTTGGATGAAATATGCTAATTTTTTGAGATATGGATTTTTTGTTTTCATGAGCTGTATGCCAAAATCATCAGTATTCAAACAATAAAAGACCTGAAATATTTCAGTTGGTGTGCAATGAATCTAAAATATATGAAAGTTTAATTTTTATCAGTACATGACAGAAAATAATGAACTTTATCACAATATGCTAATTTTTTGAGAAGGACTTATATGTATGTATGTATATATATATATACATCCCATACATTATAAATGTATGTATATATATATATATACACATGTGTGTGTGTGTGTGTGTGTGTGTGTGTATATATATGTATATACACACACACACAGATATATACAGGGAGTGCTCGGTTTCCGACTCTGATCCGTTTTTAAGACACGATGTAACCCGATTTTCAGTGTAAGTCGGAACATGACATAAAATATATTGAAAAGTATTGTACATACAGTGCTATAATAAAATGTAACAGTTAATGACATTAAAAAGTATTTAAAAAGAGAAAATAATTTCTGACCACAACAATGAAATACAGTAAGGGAGGGCGAGACAGGCTTATTGTGCTGGAGAGGCTGGGGCAGGTGAGCCTGGAGTAGTAGATGCAGCTGAGGTCGAGGGTACAGGATCTGTTGCAGACCTCTCTACCTTCTTAAAATACTGCTCCAGGTTAGACTGGACAGAGAGCAACTTCTTCTCATCCAAGATCTCCTTGTAGCATTGCATCAAATCCATGATGCCTCTGGAAACCCTAGTAAACCTTTCCAAGTTGGGATCCTGAGCCTCAAAAGTTGCCAACGCATGCTGCATCTCCAGCGCCAGAAAGTAGTTTGCGTTTGGTTACGTAACCGCGTAAGACATAATGACGCATAATATTACAGTACCAAGACTGAGCAAAGGGAAGCGACGCTGTCTTCCTCGGCCCACAACCACAACACAGCATATTCTTCCGTCTCGCGCACTCGAAACTAGTTTGCGTTTGTTTACGTAACCACGTAAGACGTAATGACGCGTAATATTATTTTACATTTTTTTATGGGGTGCGCGTTTGTAAGTCGGGACCGGTGTAAACTGAGGACTCCCTGTGTATATATGTATGTATACAGTAGGCCCTTGACATTTGCGGGAGTTCGGTCCCGAGCCCTCCGCGAATCGAGATAATCCGCAAGTTCTGTATCATGCGCGAATGAGCAGCCGGCAGTAAAATACTATGTATCTATTACATGCGCTAAAATATGCTTCTTAAACACATTCTATAGACAATCTTACTCATTAATTCAGTATTAATGTAGTAAAATATAGTAATGATTAAGAAAAACGTTTCAATTTTTACCCTTATTTTTATTGATGATAAAATATAAACATTACACAGCTGTTGTAAGGCACTCATTTTAAAGTCTTTTTCAATATAAACATTATACATTCATGGATGTGGTGAAGGAGGACATGAAGGTCGTTGGTGTAAGAGAAGAAGATGCAAAGGATAGGGTGAGATGGAGGCAGATGATTCGCTGTGGCGACCCCTGAAGGGAAAAGCCGAAAGGAAAAGAAGAAGAAGAAGAAGAAGAAGATGTTGTAAAGCACTCGTTTTAAAGTCTTTTTCAATTGTTATTCCAGTACAGTCCATAAGTTAATGTTTGTCGTGAGATTTTATGTTCTGTAGCATGTTTAACAAATGATACCAAAAGGATAACTTTATTACACTTCATGTCCTTTTACATTGAACTTGGAGTGACGTCTCCAAGATGGTGCTGCCTATAGGGGAACGTTGCGGAGTTCTCGGAGTCAAATTGTTTCTTTGTTCGTTTTAATTTGTTTTATTTGTTTGTTCATGTTTTGCACTATGCTCGTCTATGATCGGTCGACCCTACTACAGATATGAGCAGCTTCAGCTTTGGGCAACTAAGCATGCAACAATTTCTATCGTGAGCTGCTATGGGAGCTCAATGCTAACCGCACACCAGTGCTAACACACATTGCTAGAATAAGCCCAGGCAGAGTTCTCAGAGGCTTGGTTAGCACTTCCGGCCATACTGCTTGAAAATGTTCAGTCCCTGCGAAACAAGATTGACGAGCTTCATGCTCAGATTGCAGCGCAGAGGGATCTACAGGACTGTGTTTCTGTGAAACATGGCTTGAGGCGATTGCACCAGCCGGCTACACGGCCTTCATCCCCTGCAATCCCAAGCGCCAGAGTCGTCGTTCTGCCCCTTCCCACCTGGGCTTCTTGTCCACTGGGGTGCGGCTCGCATTGAGCTGCCTACCATAGCATATTAGCTCTGCTAGCCGCTGCCCGGCTAACCAGCCCAGTTGAGTGCGCTTAGTTATACACGCCCGAAGATACTCCGAAACAAAACAACAAATAAAACAAATTAAAATTAAAATGAATAAAGAAACAATTTGACTCTGAGAACTCTGCGATGTCGCCCTCTGGACAGCGCCATCTTGGAGACGTCACTCCCAAGTTCAATGTAAAAGGACATGAAGAGTACTGTAATAAAGTTTATTCTTTTGTTATCGTTTGTTAAACATGCTACAGAACATAAAATCTCACGTATAAACATGAACTTAGGTACTGTACTGAAATAATAATTGAAAAAGATTTTAATACAACAGTTCAGAGAAAACCGTCATTTTTCAGGAGAAAATCTTATTTCTTCAGAAGAGACATCCAGCGTTTTCTATCGCTTAGCCAGAGAAGACGCATAGCGTGTGAGTGGTATCACAGAGCTTAACTGGTAATTAAAACACACACAAAAAAGAGGCTCATTGACAACTTCTGCGCGAATGAGGGAAAAGGGGCGGGACATGAGCTCAACCAATCAGGAAAAAGGAGGACAGCCATTGGCTGAATTTGAATCACGTGCCAGTTGCTCGGCAGTCAGTGAATACTCAAACCATGGGTGCAAAACCATGAATAGTCGCAAAACCACGAATAGTCAAGGGCCTACTTTCTCTAATTTGTGTGTGTGTGTGTGTGTGTGTGTGTGTGTGTGTGTGTGTGTGTGTGCATGTGTGTGTGTGTGTGTGTGTGTGTGTGTGTGTGTGTGTGTGTGTGTGTGCGTGTGTGTGTATTATGCAAAAGTTTTAGGTACCCCTTTTTTTAAGTATAACGTTTGCTATAGATTTGTCTTTTATAATTTGTATATTAGGAAGTTAAATCAAAAAACAATTAAAAATTTCAAGCATTCGTTTTCCAGCACAAAATGAAAAGTTGTTCGGGTGCACTCTCTTCGAGCCAATCCCTCTGTGCTGCAATCTGAGCATGAAGTTCGTCTATCTTGTTTTGCAGGAACTGAACATTTTCAAGTAGTATTGCCGGAAGTCCTAACCAAGCGTCTGAGAACTCCGCCTGGGCTTAGCCGGTGACCGCTCGCTAACCGCTAGCATTGAGCTGCCATAGCATAGCAGCTCACGATAGAAGTTGTTGTGTGCTTAGTTGCTCAAAGCTGAAGCTGCTCATAGCTGTAGTAGGCTCAACTGATCATAGACGAGCATAGTGCAAAACATGAACAAACAAATAAAACAAATTAAAACAAAGAAACAATTTGACTCTGAGAACTCCACAACGTTGCCCTCTAAGCAGTGCCATCTTGGACACATCATTCCAAGACGTCACTCCAAGTTCAATGTAAAAGGACATGAAGCATAATAAAGTTTATCCATTTGGTATCATTTGTTAAACATACTACAGAACATAAAATCTCACGACAAACTTATGGACTGTACTGGAATGACAATTGAAAAAGACTTTAAAATGAGTGCCTTACAACAGCTGTGTAATGTTTATATTTTATCATCAATAAAAATAAGAGTAAAAATTGAAAAGTTTTTCTTAATCATTACTATATTTTACTACATTAATACTGAATTAATGAGTAAGACTGTCTATAGAATGTGTTGAAGAAGCATATTTTAGCGCATGTAATAGATACATAGTGTTTTACTTCCGGCTGCTCGTTCACCCATGTGACGTGATACATGGGGTTTTACTTCCAGGTACAGAACTCGCGGATTATCTCGATTCGCGGGAGGGCTCAGAACCAAACCCCCACGAATGTCGAGGGTCTACTGTATTGTGATAAAGTTCATTATTTTCTGTAATGTACTGATAAAAATTAAACTTTCATTTATTTTAGATTCATTGTACACCAACTGAAATACTAGTCCTTCTCAAAAAATTAGCATAATGTGATAAGGTTCATTATTTTCTGTAATGTGATTTTTTTGACATAGAAATTTTGGGTTTTCGTGAGCTGTATGCCAAAATCATCAGTATTAAAACAATAAAAGACCTGATTTATTTCAGTTGGTGTGCAATGAATCTAAAATATATGAAAGTTTAATTTTTATCAGTACATTACAGAAAATTGTGAACTTTATCACAATATGCTAATTTTTTGAGAAGGACTAGTATACTTACTAGGAAGGTAACCTGTGATGGACTAGCGTCCCATCCAGGAGTTATACTCCTAGTTGCTTCCGGGAATAAGTCGGGAATAAGCACCAGCCTGATGAGCCATTGGCTTGAGTGTAAAAAGCCCAACAGACTTCAAAAAAACTATTAATAATTAATGATATTCATCTATTTAAAGTGAATTTTTTTTAAAATAGCAAAAAAATTATATGCAACTCAATGGAGAGTGGCGCTGTAGAGCCGCGGGTCTATTCTAAAAATAGCAGTGAACAGGGCCGCGGGCTACTCATGTTGTCCTTGCGGGCGACCTGGTGCCCGCAGGCACCATGTTTGTGATCCCTGGTTTAGAGGTAGCTCAAGTCACTTGTATTTTTCTCTATACAGGACATATGGCTCAACATAACTAAGATCCTTTTAAAGCTCTGGAAGAAAGGGTCACAGCACATCAAATTAAAGCCATGTGTTTTGACATTTTACAAGCTCAAACACAGGACATTTGAATGGAACATCTGTTCTTATTCAGAGGAGGCTTGAGACCCAGCTGTTGTTTCTTGCCTGTCGTCACCATATTTTGGAAATAATTATTGGTGCTGTCTTCTCAGCATGCATGAGGTTTTCTGCTTCATCAGAAATTCTATTGTTTAAAAGATTTCAGCCCCACTGGGGGTACATTGATCAAATCGCATTTGAGGATGTATCAACTGATGAATATGTGGCAAAGTCACTGTGTGATGTCAAAGATGATATCGTACCTTTCATCAAGACCCAGCTTTCTGCAGTCCAGCCAAGAAATAACTATCGTGAACTTTTGGAACTGTCTTTAATAATTCTTGGTGAGGTTTCTGCACGAGGTATCTGATTTATGGCCCCTGGAGCAATGCACCAAGCCAGATGGATGTCCAAAGTGATCTACAGTTCAAAAGTGTGGCACTTTAAGAGTCAGTTTAAACTGATATTGAAAGAACAAAAAGGTATTGGAGAAGTGGTAATATTCTGCATTCGAGTGTATCTCAAATCATAGATGACAGCTCCTCTTGCTACTTCAGCCCCACAAAATGATCTCAGTCTTATTAAGTCTTTGATAGAATACAAGCAAATCAACCCCAAGGTGTCAAAGGCTGCTACAAGAAAGATGTCTGGACATATGTGGTACCTATCAGAAGAAATTGTTGGGCTAGCGTTTTTTGATGCCAGTGTTCCTGCTGCCACCAAACATCAAATGATTCAGGCTTTGGAAAGTGAAGGTTGTGAAGATTCCACAAAAAGGTTTCAGACTGATATTCAGGCAATTGAAAACTGTCAATTAAGTGACTTTGTGTCAAAGAAGTCCAAGATTTTGTTCCAGAAACTGAGTCTCTCTGATACTTTCCTGGATGAAGACCCAGAAACCTGGGAAGATCTGGAGGATTTCAAGGTGGCACAAAGAGTTGTAAAGGCCATGAAAGTAGTCAATGATCATGCTGAACGTTGAGTGGCCCTTATTCAGGAATACAGTGGTGTCATTACTAAAGAATGAAGATCAACTGCAGTTTTCGATGCAAGTTGTGCAAGAACATCGCAAAAAATTTCCAGATTGCAAAAAGTCAACACTTACTAGAAAACAATGAACTGATGATAAATGCGCACATATTTTACTATATTAGTGAGATTTCCTTTTGGCTTTTTCCTTTTATCAGGGGTCGCCACAACGAATGATTCGCACGTTTGATTTGGCAAAGGTTTTTATGTCGGATGCCCTTCCTGACACAACCCTTTTTAGCAAGGGACAGAAACACATTGACGGCTTTGCAGCCTACTCTTTACGAAAGTCAGCAATGGTTCTTTTACACGCCTCTCACCATAGACAGCGAGAGACATGGCCCGCCTTTGATAACCCAGTTAGCTGCATTGGGGGGGACAGTGACAACCTTGTGGGGACTCAAACCCCCAACCTTAGGATCAGCAATCCAGGGCTCTATACCATTAGACCACCACTGCCCCATATTTTACAGTATAAGTATATGTCCACTGAGCTACCTTTAAATATTAAAACAAATAGTTAAAACTTCGCATGGAGTGTTTTTATGAACATAGGAACACTTTTTGGGGGTGAGACCTGGCAAAAGTCAAAATTTTTTTTTACTTAATTTGAAGAACCCTAATATATCAGGGATGGGAATTTTCACCCAATCGGTGGATTTCCGCCTTTTTGTAAGTCAAATGGGTCATTTTTGAGATCGATGCAAATCCGGTGTAAAAATCTGGGGGGTCCATCACTGGTCATCTGGTCATATTATATCCAAATCCAAATATGTGAGGTGCGACCCTCGTTTTGTTTATCTGTGTGGTTGTTGATATCGCCTAGTGGAGTGAAACACAGTTGGTTCTGGTTTATTGTACGTGTCAGGCATCGTAATATGATATGCCAATCTGGTCATCTTGCTGTGGGCCCGCGGCACAGAGAGCAAATGTCAGATCATCAACAGAAGTGATCGAGCAGCATTATGTATAAATATGACTATGAATGATATTATTTAAGTCTTATTATAGTATCAAATTATAAAACGTTGTGTACATTTGAGTTTGAGTGAGCGAGAGAGTGTGTGTGTGTGTGTGTGTGTGTGTGTGTGTGTGTGTGTGTGTGTGTGTGTGTGTGTGTGAGACAGAGTGTGTGTGTGTGGGAGCGTGAGTGTGTGTGAGAGAGTGTGTGTGTGTGTGTGTGAGAGAGAGTGAGCGTGTGTGAGTAAGGGTGTGAGAGAGTGAGTGTGTGTGTGTGAGAGAATGTGTGTGAGAGAGTGAGTGTGTGTGAGAGAGAGAGTGAGTGTGTGTGACTGAGTGAGTGAGTGTGTGTGTGTATGTCTGTGTGTTTGTTTGAGTGAGAGTATGTGTGTGAGTGAGAGTGAGTAAGAGTGTGAGAGAGTGAGTGTGTGTGTGAGAGAATGTGTGACAGAGTGAGTGTGTGTGTGAGAGAGAGAGAGAGTGAGTGTGTGTGTGTGAGAGTGTGTGTGTGAGCGAGTGAGAGTGTGAGAAAGTGTGTGAGAGCGAGTGTGTGTGTGAGAGAGTGTGTGAGAGAGAGAGAGAGAGTGTGTGTGTGTGTGTGTGTGTGTCTGTGTGGGAGAGTGAGCGTGTGAGAGAGTGAGTGAGTGAGTAAGTGGGAGTGAGAGAGTGAGTGGGAGTGGGAGTGTGTGTGAGTGGGTGTGACTGAGAGTGGCTGTGTGACTGAGAGTGGCTGTGTGAGTGTGTGAGTGAGTGTGTGAGTCAGAGTGTGAGTCAGAGTGAGTGTGTGAGTGAGTGAGTGAGTGAGTGTGTGTGTGAGTGTGTCTTGAGTGAGAGTGTGAGTGAGAGTATGAGTGTGTGTGAGAGAGTAAGTGTGTGAGAGGGTGTGCAAGTGATTTTGTGTGCGAGTGATTGTGAGTGAGAGTGAGTGTGTGTGAGTGAGTGTGTGTGAGTGAGTCTGAGTGAGAGAGTGAGTCAGAGAGTGAGTGAGAGAGTGAGGGATAGTGAGTGTGTGTGAGTGAGAGAGTGATAGAGAATGAGTGAGAGTGAGAGATAGTGAAAGAGTGAGTGTGTGTGAGTGAGAGAGTGAGTGAGAGAGTGATAGAGAATGAGTGAGAGAGTGAGAGCTAGTGAGTGATAGCGAGTAAGTGTGAGTGAGAGAGTGAGTGAGTGAGAGAGTGAGTGTGTGTGAGTGAGAGAGTGAGTGAGTGTGTGTGAGTGAGTACTGGCTTCTTCGTCAGGCCCGACACACCAGTGGAACCCAATCTTGGGGTCGACTGTAAATCACTGCTTACTTTCCACTTTTCCACAAAGTTTTATGCATTTTTAAATCTCTGCCTTCTGATTGTTGGCTGTCTGGAGAAAAATAATTTTATGAATATCAGATTGTCCTACATGGGTGTTGGTTTTTTGGAGTTATTGCACCTTTAGAACATTGATACCCTTAACCAGGTAAATAACCCATGAGAAACATTTTTATCCAGCAGTGTGAATGATAAACAAATAATTATTTTTGTTTTATTTATTTTGTTTCTTTATTTTTACATTTTACAGCCCAATTCCAAAGTGTCTTTCTAGCTGGACCACTTACTTTTCTAGCCTTTTGGTTCCCCATCCCAACTTTTCTGAAACTTTTCAATGAGCTAATGTTATTCTGATGAAACATTAGGTTTACAATGTCAGGAGATTTACAGATCACTGGATTCGGTTGACATTTTACATAACACCCAAACATTTTTGCGGCATTGGGTATTGTTGCGCCCCAAAGGGCACTTATATTTCCATTATATCCATAATTCGCCCTCTACCCCTCTTCCCCCCACCCCCCACCCAAAGAGAGGTCGATAAGGTGCTGTCTGGATTAGAGATCCTGTCGAAGGTGTTTGATCAGCAGAGTGCATCCATGGTGTCCAGGATGATTCAGCAGGTCAGTTGTCTGCCCTCCATCACATTATACATGGAATGAAGACATTTGTCAGATTAAATCTCTCATATGCATTTAGTTATTGCATAATCAGTTAACTAAGTAGTTTACCAATTAGGTTCTTTATCAATGAAGGAATCATATTTTAATATATGTTAATATTACACAGAGGTATGAAAAAGTATCTGAACCTTTTGGAATTTCTCACATTTCTGCATAAAATCACCATCAAATGTGATCTGATCTTTGTCAAAATCACACAGATGAAAAAACAGTGTCTGCTTTAACTAAAACCACCCAAACATTTATAGGTTTTCATATTTTAATGAGGATAGCATGCAAACAATGACAGAAGGGGGAGGAATAAGTAACTGAACACTCTGCCTAAGGAGACTTAAAGAGCAATTGAAACCAATTTTTAGCAAACAATTTAAGTCAGGTGTGTGCCCAATCACTGATGAGTGGCTAAAAGCTGCCCTGCCCGCTATAAAACAAACACACCTGGTAAGAATTGTCTTGACGAGAAGCATTGTCTGATGTGCACCATGGCTCGCTCAAAAGAGCTGTCTGAAGACCTGCGATCAAGAATTGTTGATTTGTATAAAGCTGAGAAAGGATACAAAATGGACTGATGAAACCAAAGTTGAATTGTTTGGGAGGAACACACAACGTGTGTGGAGGAAAAATGGAACAGCTCACCAACATCAACACCTCATCCCCACCGTGAAGCATGGTGGAGGGTGCATCATGGTTTGGGGCTGTTTTGCTGCCTCGGGGCCTGGACAACTCGCGATCATTAATGGAAAAATGAATTCAAAAGTTTATCAGGCTGATTTGCAGGAAAATCTGAGGCCATCTGTCAGACAGTTGAAGCTAAAAAGAGGATGGATACTGCAACAAGACCATGATCCAAAACACATAAGTAAATTTTCTTCAGAAGAACAAAATACACGTTCTGGAGTGGACAAGTCAAAGTCCAGACTTGAACCCCATTGAGATGCTGTGGCATGACCTCAAGACAGCAATTCATGCCAGACATCCCAGGAATCTGACTGAACTACAGCAGTTTTGTAAAGAAGAATGGGCCAAGATTAGTCCTGATCGATGTGCCAGACTGATCTGCAGCTACAGGAAGCGTCTGGTTGAAGTTATTGATGCCAAAGGAGGGGGCCACGAAATATTAAATGTGATGGTTCAGTTACTTATTCCTCCCCCTTCTGTCATTGTTTGCATGCTATCCTCATCAAAATATGAAAACCTATAAATGTTTGGGTGGTTTTAGTTAAAGCAGACACTTTTTTCATCTGTGTGATTTTGACAAAGATCAGATCACATTTGATGGTGATTTTATGCAGAAATGTGAGAAATTCCAAAAGGTTCAGATACTTTTTCAAACCACTGTGCATATGTTAATAATTAGAT